>JAMJEX010000023.1:685475-1370950 GCA_024713705.1 Morchella sp. 2018-W38C | reverse complement strand
TAACCCTAACTAACCCTAACTAACCCTAACTAACCCTAACTAACCCTAACTAACCCTAACTAACCCTAACTAACCCTAACTAACCCTAACTAACCCTAACTAACCCTAACTAACCCTAACCCTAACTAACCCTAACTAACCCTAACTAACCCTAACTAACCCTAACTAACCCTAACTAACCCTAACTAACCCTAACAGGATCCTCAATCGACAGCATACTTCAAGCCTTCTACCCCAAACTTTCCAGGAAGGAGGCTCGCTGCAGATGGAAGGAGGCTTTGGAGTCCATAACTAACAGTATAGGTATGCGAAGATGACCACCGAAAGGAAGCACAGAGCTTATTGGACTATTATGAGGCTGAATAGGTATGAAACTGTAGTAAGTGCTCCCTACCTTGCTTGATAAAATTTATTGTCGACCTTATGTGTACCGGCTGGTCGGGAGGCCTTCTTCACGGTGGGCCTGAAGGCTAGCAGTCCTCATGTGGAGGATTTATCGATCTGCCATTAACGGAAAGACCGATGACCTCTGGTCATTATTCTGTTGTTCAAGACATCTATCCTCTCATTTTGGCCCGCGGCAGTCCCTCATGGAGGAGTTATGATGATCCTGCCTCCGAGACTAATGACCTGTGGTTATTCTGTTCAACTCGCGCATGTTACGAGCAGTCCCTCAGGATTTAAACCGATCTGTCTCCCTCGAAAGACCTTAATTCTGGTCATTCTGTTGTTCAAGACATCTTTCTTCTCATTTTGGCCTGTGCTGCAGTCCCTCATGTGGAGGAGTTATGATGATCCTGCTCCTGAGCACTAATGACCTGTGGTTAGTCTGTTCAAGTCATCTCTTCTCATGTTGGCCAGCGAAGTTACAGTCCCCTATGTGGAGGAATTGCGCATTCCAGGTGTGCCGATTTGGGTGTGTCGATCCGTTCCACTGAAGACCTGATGGCCTCTGGCCATTCTGTTGTTCAAGATCCTTCTTCTCATGTTGGCCGCTGCTGACCTGTTGGTATGGGAAAGTATGTTGATTTATGTAAAGGGTGTGGACAGAAAACTGCAAACCAGCTCTTCGACACGACTAAATTTCAACATCCCCTAGCATTACCGAATATCCGCCCAAAGAAATCCCAAGATTTCGATATCATCCCAGTTGACCAGTGATGCTGCTCAAGATATCCAGTTTTCAGCCCAGCGACAAGCCTCAAGACGGACTCCAATACTGACCGAGCCGACCACCCTCGAAGAACCAGAAATTACATTGCATCAATACCTATCGATGGGGCATGGCCTTGCATTCCTTCGAGGAGGAGGAGGGGACTAGGAGATGCGGGAAAGCTAAAGCCCTCTTGAGGGATGGTGTTAAAGAAAGGGTTAACCACCCCCGCCCCCCCCCATCAGCAATCATTTTGTTCTGTCGCTTCCATGGAGGCGACAGAGCTCACAGAGCTCACGGAGGAATTTTGTCTCCGTAGAGCTACCCAATTATTTCTCCTCCGCGACGCAAATATGAAATAAATTCACCTCCGAAATAAATCCTCTGCGAAGAATACGCCATTTCTGGGAAGACATCCGATATCGCCCTCTATCTCGTCAGATATCGCTCGACAGACGATTTCGCCAAGACGAAATTCCAAGACATTTCCGCTTAAATTTAATAACTCGCGATATCGCAACAACTTGTCAGAACATAAAGATAAAGAAATTCTAATTTGTAGAGAGTGACGCTTATCGGCGCTACTGGTTACTATCTATCATCTATATATATGTACAAGATAATCACAATTCATCGCCGCCAGATTCCCTTCTGACATCTCCACATCTTGAGTTTCTCCATCTCATCGCCGTCTCAGACCTTTAACGCCGTTTCTGCCCCTCTCCGCCGGAGCTCACTGCTCTGAAATCCAGAAAGTCATTCGCCGCGGGTCAAGATAGGCTTTGTCCTTCCGAGCCTTCTTTCCGCTCTTGCCAGTCGCTTTCGAAGGCTGCTTTGAGGTTGTCGATGACCCTATCTTGATTTAGGATCGTAATTTGTTGAAGCTATGAAAGTGACGCTGAACATTGCTGAGCGGATTTAACGAAGTCAGCTATACGACGCTTGACGCCGAACGGCCTTACCAAAGATGTATCACGCTTTGAATTCACGGCCGAGTCCACTTCGCTGCTCAGCCTCAGCCCAAACCCAATCACGCTTGCCAATGCTATAAAGACGCTGCTTATATTGTCCATGAATTCGGGATCCACTAGGCCTCTGGCGCTTACCATCGTAGAACTTACTCAGATCAATTCCTCAATTGCTGGCGCTGCAAAACGCCATCCACATACCTGATATCGAAATACGCCAGTTTAACAGTTTTCTAGCGCCCCTCACGGACGGCGGATGGGCCCAGCATTTAAAACCCTCCACGCTAAGCTGATACCGTGACTCCCGCAGCTCCCGAAACGAAACGAAACCCTCGGCGCATATGTCTCGGCGCATGAAACATTCTGGGGGACGATTATCAGATGAACCAAGGGAGACTTACATCAGATTGCCGATGGCATACATATCTGTCGCTTCTGCAAGAGATATTCCACCCGTCCCGGATATATGCTGACTACGCCGGAAGCCAAAAGCGTACAGATATGAATCGTTCTATACTCGGCCATCGACATTCTCGGCGGAACGCCATTGTTTCAACTTCACCAGATAATCATTAGCTTTATCCGACGCCATCCGTCCGATGCGAGCTACGACATTGGCCAATATTTCTTTCACCGGTATGCGGTGGCTATACGCTCTGCACACCTCGAGCCACTATTTCAAACTCGATCGATACTGTCGCAGGAAAAGGCCTTGAAGAGGCATCATCCCGCAAGATGTTCACGTGCGGTTGAAAACCAGCCTCCTTTCCTCGCAGGTAGGTGTAGGATAAGTTTCTCCGAGGTCGGCCATTGACCATACTATCTTCCTCATCGAATCCATCCAAGTCATCTTCCCGCCCAGTCCCTGACTTGATATACCATCGACGATCAAGGCCCCTGATAGGACGAATTCCGCGTCGGTAAAGTGGAGTATTATGCTAATAATCAGAGATCTAGTCCATAGAGGATGAGGATGGAATGCTTACCTTAGTCCAAATATTTGGATCCATCCTCCGCAATCCATCCCTACCCTTGTCTAGTCGGATTAGTTTTCGGCGACGCCTCCGCCTTCGGCGATTAACAGAGGCGCCGAGAGACGCTGGAGTGATCGGGAGATAAAGGCTGGCCCTATCATTGGAATACAGGCACAAGAGAATCCACGAGGCGGACGCTCGTCCAAACTGCCTCTCTAGCAGTCGGTAATGCATGCCTTAGAGTCCCCGAACGACCTCGATTCCCATCCTCCACTGGGGTGACACTTGGAGTGAGGAGGAGGAATTTCACAGACCGGGCGTTGTTGAGAAGAGATTGTGGAAATATCCTGAGGACCCGAGCGCAAAGCATAGCGAGCTGAGCTTACAGGAGGGTCCTACGATGCTTATAGATGCTATAGGCAATGGGCGGCGCTGGGACGCGAAGGCCCGCTGTCTGACGCTGAGAGTCCAGAGTTGACTGTTAGAGGTTGTTGACTGCCTGAGTAGCAGACAGCAGGTCTTCGCAGAGGAGGGGGTAGGAGGGCGAGGAGGGCGGGGCGACGAGGGCGGGGCGAGGAGGACGGGATGAGGAGGCGGGCGAGGAGAGAGTCCCGCTTGACTCTTCCTCGATCAAAACATTCATTTCTCTATCCTCTTGTTGAGTCTTTGACTCTCTCCCAGCCTTTTGACTCTCTCGCAGCCGAGCCCGGTTAATAGGGACGGAGACGCCTGATACTGTTCTTGGTCGGTGCGTGAATTGACGCCGGCGGTCGGAGGTGTCTGTATCGCCATTATTCACTGGAGACGCTTACGGAGCATCGCCCACGCTTTTCTTGGACGCCTCGCTTCCTGAGTTGTGAATAGAGGTCAAGACGACTGGTAGTCGCTAGGAGCAACAACTTACTTTTGGGTGGAATTGAGACGCAGATTATCGTAGCCATTTCCTTATGACGATCTCGCTGAAGAGGACGCTTTGAAAGAGGATTGGGGACGAATGATAGGATATTCAAGGACACAAGGCGTCAAATAGCAGGCAGAGTCAATGAATGGGGACTATTGTGTGACGTCACCAATATATAATTTATTCCAATGATAGTAACATATTGCAAGACATACGTGGAGCTACTACCACTAGCTCCCCGGAGATTAAGATTACTCCAAACGTCAGAAAAGAGACGATATTCGTCTCCGCACAAACAATAAGAAGGTCTAAACTAAACTTCAATTAGCAGTAGGCTTGGGGCTATACTAGGTTGGGATAGAGCTTACCAGTGTCTCGAAATAGATATAGCTTTCGACATCGAGTCGTCAAAAAGAAATAAAAAGAAAACCTAGCCCTACCCTACCCAATACAAATAAAAAATATAAAATCAAAAAAGTGACGCTGCCGCCTATCTGAGGACGCTTCAGGACGGCCAACCGAAAACGGCCCAGCGTAGTAGATAGCCTCCCGAGCAACCTTCTTTCCATAGGACTAGGGTCACAGGACCGCGGTGCCGCTGTTGTTGCTGCTGCTATCGCTGGCCGCCAGAGTGCGGGCAGCCGCCATATTCCTCGCTCTTCAACGCAGATTTGCGGCTTTACACCGGATACCAGCCCTTCGTCCGACTCGAGCGATGTTTTCGGCTCCCACCTTGCACGTAGGTGCAGCTTTACCTTCTTTTTAAGAAGACCTGTCGATTGATCCTCTTACGGATCAAATCCAGCCTGCTCGAGCTCGACGGGTGGTGGGGCATGGGACGCTTCCGGCGCCTGCGGACAAATATCGCGACGCTTCTCTCTGCAGGGTCCTCGCATCACACTGGGTCTCTATAATCGATGGCGCAGGAAGGAACGCCCAGTCGAAGAGGCGATCAGGTCTCCCTAGCGACGCGGTACGGCGGAGGACGACACAGCACGTCAACTTCGGCCAGAAGCTGACATTCTGATCCATGTATGCACCGTCATATCGCCAAAAAGCTCAATGATATCCGAATCATCGGCGAAGAAATGACGCTTATTATCCCCAACGCGCCAGATAACGCCCCGGATATCCTTCCCGCAGGTCCCGCACGCGGCATTGTAGAGGTGAACGAGGGTCGGATATCTCAACATCCCGATCATGTAGGTGTTGGGTGAGCCTTCCCATGGGCGATGCACAGTGGTAGGAGCTTGGGCGACGCTCGGCGCACAGGATCAATGATCACGAATCGCATCGCAACCTCCGCAAACTTTGGTGCTCCGCGCAATTTTAACCTCGATATGGCCACGCCTAGAGACGGAATTAGTCTTCTGTCAGACGGTAGACGTCCGATATCTCACCTGCTTCGCTTGCCTGTATTTCTTTCATCCAGGGCTCACCGCCTTGTTCTTGCCTTTCTCGACCTTTTTCACGCAATCTTGTACCAGAGCGCTGAGAGCTCTATGAAAGCGCATGAGGGCTGCTTCGCTGCCTTAGCGGATTGGTATTTCGCCTAAACCCAGCGAGCTCTGATGGGTTATTGCATAATGAAAGCAGCTGCTGGTATTTCGGGTTTCGAGAGTTGAAGCATCTATTCGCCCTTGCCCATGCCGAGATATGAGATAACGGCATTCGATTTCTTCATGTCACGCAGATTGAGCTCAATCTTGTAGTCCTGGTCTTCATCTTGCCATCATCGGCCATTATTGATACCGAGGGATTTACGTCCGCTCACGATTCACAATTGTTTCTCCAAACCGACAGCAAGTTAGTTTAAGAAAGATCATAGAATAATGGATTTCTTCATACCTGAAATTGACTGAGAGACTAGTGGATATATGCGCCCCTATTTCCTACGATTGATGGCTGAAGTTTGCTGTTTGAAGCGGCTGAAGGGGAAAACTCTGCCATCTTATAGAATTTGCTGGAAGGTGATCGTGCAATGTGATATGTGAATATAGTTGCAGTTGATAGATATAACAGCAGCCACCAACAGACGCTAAACGCCCCTCGTTGTCCCTTTCAAAGCCTATTATCTCACCCACGATGCCAGTAATTTAATGCTGAATTGCTAAACATTTGTTTAATAGCTAATAGGTGGTAGAGGTGGTAGCGCTAGTCATTTTGAAACGCCGAGTTCTTTGAGTGTTGATTTAGGCAAAGCGATGCGCTCGCGCGTTGTTTTACGGATGACAGAAGCGTAGAATTAATACTGCAGTGTGCTGCACTAACCCCATTCGGAGAACAAAGCATGTGCGCCTGAATGACGCCAACCAGCATCTCGCTGCAGGAAGTGCCTGAGGGACGCCTGCCGCCTATTATTGGGTCCCAGAAACGCCGGTTTTTCATCAAAGACGATATTCGCAGATGTCTGCTATTCACGATCAAGATGCCCATGGTGCGACTATCTTCAAATATGGAACGAGCTATCGAAACCATCTCAGAACTAGACATCCCACAAAGCCTCTGCTTCGACGAGAAGAGAAGACTCTTAGACGACGGAACACAGCTACTGACGGACGAGGGTGATGATTTGGCCGACAACTCCGGCCTTGAGAGTTTTTCAGACGAAAGTGCCAACGAGAGAACGAGCAACAACCTCCGAAGTGACAACTTTCCCCAGAGCTGGAGAAATCTTAGGGACGTTGAACGCCCTTAGAAGACGAATCGAATCTATGGGCGCTTTTGAGAGTCAAGCAGGATTTCGATCTGGGTGGTTCGTCAGAGAGTGTCTAGGAACACATTAATGGCTACTTCGATAAAAGGATTGGCAAGGCAGGAGGTCTCGCATAACTCCGCCTACAAATTATTTAAAAAATAGATGGGCCCGATCTGGGCTCCAGTAGTTGGACGACGGTCAAGTCGACTTCCAGCCTCCAGAGGACGATATTCGCCCTTTCGTGACTCCAGTGATATGGAGGATTTAATCCCAACGACGCTTCCACCACCTCCACGCAATTTTTTATCGAGATATAGTGAAAGCGCAGCCTATCTGATCAGACAGCCTTGCTTCTCAGAGAATACTACAGTATTCTCCAATAATCGAAAAGAAATGGCGAGGGACAAAGCGATATATAATGAGATACATACTGGAGAATGGTGGTAGACGCAGGTAGGTTTTTTCCGACGCTTTCACGCCCTTTCGCTTTCATCGCTACAGGAGAAATTGCCGACAGCCGCCACCGTTATCCCGCTTGTTGATCTCTCCGACGGCATTAATAATTAACCAATTTCGAGACAAAAAAGGCATTACCAATTTATCTCACGATAGGAAACATCGATTCGAGGACTAAACAGGCCGAAGATGCACGCGAACGCCCTTTTACGCTTTCTACCCGCTCCCCAAGATGTCCGGAAACCGAAAAGAGACGTAAGATTGCGCAGAAGGAGCACCTTAATATTGAGAGAGATCATTGACCTTTTGTTCGAGCCACTGAGGAGGCTAGCAGTGAAGGAATCGACATAACGCAGTGACGGATTTGTCGTAAGATGCTTCCTATACTACGTGCCTGGATCGCGGACCACAAAGAGAACATGACGCCCCACAATATCACCGTAATCTCTGCCCTGTATGTGAAGCGGACTTAATCTACATTTGGAGAAAGTACATTATGCGACCGGGCGCCAACTCGAGACCTGAGATATCAAGACCTTCCATCGGGCTCAAAGAAGGAGAGGCAGGAGCAGAACAAGAATTGAAGGCTAGAGGCATAAAGCAGACGAGAGGCGCCCTCTGAATATCCCTTCGTCGACTCTGCAACTCCTAAACCGGATATCTTGCATGTCCTGTATTTGAGATTATTCAAGCACATGATGGACTGGCTCATGGCATTCCTCAAGAAGCATAAGCGAAAGGACAAATTTGATACTATCTGCGCTCGCATTCCACCTTACCCGAGTTTCAACGCCATGAACAAGCCCTATAGTCAGGTCTCCCAATGGCAATGAAAAGAGATGCGCAACTTGGTGAAGGTTCTTTTACCAACACTAGCAGCCTCTTTGCGTCGCCCCACGGCCGAGCAGCGTCCTCTCTTTGATAAGGCGATTAGATCTGTTCGACATCTCGTTGATTTTACGCTGATGGCTCAATATCGAAGCCACACCACGGAAACGCTGGAGTTTTTGGAGAGATATCTCATGGGCTTTCACAGGGAGAAAGACGTCTTCTTGGAGTTTCGAGGAGGCAAAAAGCTCAATCGGGAGGCCAGAATGTTCGGGAGCCAGCTGCGAAGAGATGTACTGGAGACAACGTCCGACGAAGAGGAGCCCCCCACAGCCAAAAGGCGGCGCTTAGAGGACGCTGAACGTCTGGCAATAGATTCTCAGGTCTTGGAATATACAAGAGACAGATCGGATTTCAACTTCCCGAAAATGCATATGCTGTCTCACTTCCGGAGTCATGTCATCAAGTACGGCAAGAAGATACCCCAGCTTTTCCACCGAGCTGAGGCAAGTCATAAGGCTATAAAAGTGATACAAGCGTCGAATAAGGTGGATGCTTCAGAGCAAATCCTCACTCATATAGCGACGGTTGAGAGTTTCATGTGGCGAACTAAACCTCTGGCGGCGAAGGACGCGACACGCCGCCAGCAGACGCGATACGCCAGCCCCCAGACGACTTTACGGCGCTTAGAGGTCCCTGACACGCGAGATATTGCTAATACTGTAGGAAAGATCGCCGAGCTTTGGCGATATTCCGGATTTAGCCTCACTTTAAGAACGCATTTTTAGATTTAACGTCGCACGATATAGACGGAATTGCCTACAAGAGTACCCGGCGCAGACTATCGACTTTTGCACGCCCCAGTACTCAACTTTCAGAATGAGACTGAAAAGGAGATACATATGATCCGACTCCCGTACTAAGCCAGGAGATCTTCCAAGAACCCAGAACGACAGTATATGGGTTTGGACTGGGGACGAAAGACGCTATTCGTCTCTTCAGGGACGAATACCGGCGGTTCTTAGATCGCTTATGAAGGTACGGACGCGGTATCGACTCTGAAAGCAGACATTTCGTAGCTATCGAACCATTGACCCCAGAAAGAGGAGGTAAAGTACAGGAACCACATGGGCTTGTAATCGTCCGACAGACGACTGAACGGAATCTCCGGTGTATCAGTATAAAGGATATACTAGGGCGGGTGCAGCTGGTACCTGAGAGCATCAATAGCGACAACCGGTGGTTTGTGAATAGAGAATTGACCTCCGGACTTTCAATCTTGTATGCTAGATCGCATTTTATTTTTGTACCGTAGATATAGATATAGTACATCCAGCGGATAATAACGCCGTTGGAGCGACTAATAACGCTTGAGGACTAATAACGCCGTTGGCGACCTAATAACGCCGGTTGGCGACTAATAACGCCGGTTGAGGACGCCGCGCTAAATTATTGACAGATTATACTACATTCGCAAATTCCTTAGCGACCTTGAAATTCATATTAATACAAAATTTTTACAAACGAGCTACATCCGATATTTAGATTACACAGAGCCCAAGGAGGACGATATTCGTCCCCCGGTTGCCATATAAACCATATTAGCTAGATTAGCACCGGATTAGCGCGAGCCGAAAGCCGATTACATATCGGCGCTTGATTTTTTGCTGATGTGCAGAGCCTACTGCCTGCACCTAGCTATCATACGGGAGCATTTTGCATACTCAACGAGGTTAAGTACTCCCCGTACGGGAGCATTTTGCAGAGGCAGAGTTGTCAAATACCTCCCGTACGGGATGATTTTGCAGAGCCTGTTGCCTGCACCCTACCGACGACGAAAGAATTTGCATAAGAAATTTAGGTCGAGCATTCCAGACGGGCAAGATTTTCCAAAGGCAGCGTTGTCAAATACCCCCGTACGGGAGGATTTTGCAGAGCCTGCTGCCTGCACCTGGCTCTCGTACGGGAGCAATTTGCATAGTAAGCGAGGTCAATTACTCCCCATACGGGACCATTTTGCAGATACAGAGTTGTCAAATATCTCCCGTACGGGATGATTTTGCAGAGCCTGTTGCCTGCACCTGGCTGTCGTACAGGAACATTTTGAAGACCCTACTGCCTGCACCTGGCTGTCGTACGAGAGCATTCTGAATACTCAACGAGGTCAATTACTCCCCGTACGGGAGCATTGTGCAAAGGCAGCGTTGTCAAATACCCCCGTACGGGATGATTTTGCAGAGCCTGCTGCCTGCACCTGGCTGTCGTACGGGAGCATTCTGCATACTGAACGAGGTCGAGCACTCCCCGTACGGGGGCATTTTGCAGGGACTACTGCCTGCACCAGGCTGTCGTATGGGAGCATTCTGCGTACTCAACGAGGTCAAGTACTCCCCGTACGGGACTATTTTACTGAGGCAGCGTTGTCAACACCTCCGCATCGATGATTTTGCAGTGCCTGCTGCCTGGACCTGGCTGTCGTACGGGAGCATTTTGCAGAGTCTACTGCTTGCACCTGGCTGTCGTACCGGAGCATTTTGCAGAGCCTGCTACCTGCACCTGGCTGTCGTACGGGAGCTCTTTGCATACTCAACGAGGTCCGAAAGACTCCACGACGGGAAAGATTTTGCAGAGCCTGCTACCTGCACCTGGCTGTCGTACGGGAGCTTTTTGCATACTCAACGAGGTCAATTACTCCCCGTACGGGAGCATTTTGCGCAGACAGAGTTGTCAAACACCTCCCGTACGGGAGCATTTTGCAGAGCCTACTACCTGCATTCCTACTGTCAGACGAAAGATTCTACAGGCATTGGTCAAATACCCCCTGCAGGAGGATTTCACTGAGGCAGATGTCAACAAATAGCCCCCATAGAGAGGATACGCAGAGACAATGGATTGCATCAGACTTACTGTCGTGACGCGAGGACTTTGAATGGTCATCGAGGTCAAGACTTCAGACGAAAGCATTTTACCGAGGCAGAGTGTCAAATACCTCCCGTACGGGAGGTTTAGCAGAGGCAGAGCTCTCAGTTTCTACCACACGGGGCCATTACCATACTAAAGCTCTGACAGTCTTTACCATACGGGTCATCAACACCGTGAAAGTTTCTAATAACAGATACCGTGACGCCTGTCAGAGATGAAAGATTAGAATCTCCACGCACGGTAGCTTTTTGACAGATACCTTGAACTCTCAGACGGGTCCTTTTAACACACAGTCCCTTGAATCTCAGACGCTAATTAAGATAGATAATACAGATATCTGTCAGACGGCTCTTTCGCAGACAAGAATTTGAAAGTTCTCGACGGATTTTTTTTAAGACAGACACTATATTAATCTCAGACGGGACCTTTTTACGCAATTAATTCATGCAGATTCTCCCAGACGGGCACTTTTAAGACAAAAAGTCATTATTAAATACCAGACGTAGCTTTTTTTTAATTTATTTAAATTTCACCATTTTAGGCCTAAAATCTAACCTTAACCCGACCCTCACACCACCCAAAACGGGTATAATATTCTTAAATTATCTCTCAAGAATGATTCCAGTTCTGCGTTCAATTATGAGCACAATTACCATCATATTTATCGCTATCGAATAAACAAGCTTAAACAGAAAACACCGTCACATTCAAACACCAATATCACTTCTACGGATGGTTCTTTAATTCCTTCGATACAGAAGGAGTTCTCCGATTGTTACCAAATGATTGACGACATTGTTCGTCTAGAGAAAGATTGTGCAGCAGATAGCAAAGATATAGATTTATTAGATGTTATCTTAATGAGTAAGGTACAAACTGCCTCTGAGGTAGTATTGGGAACTATTTCGCCTTATCAGGAAAGACTTTGTCCAGATAAATATGTTAAGCATTTGGTTAGTTCCAACGATTGTGGTTCAACAGTTAGTCTCTTCAAACGTTTACAACGATCTTCACCCAAATCGAGGATAATGAGTTCGGACAACAATTCAGTCACAGTAATGCATGAACTGGAAAACAAATATTCAAAGGTTTATGACACCCAAAGTATGACCCGAAATACCTATATCCGACATTTTCCATCCGCACGATAGATTATATCAAGACTCTTATTGCATTGGGACTGTTGATAAAATTAAGGAATTTGTTGCAAAATTCTCAACAACGAAAAGACGCGAGGACGGAATTCATATTTTACAGATTAAGAATCTGATTGCAACCTAATTCATTACAGATTTATCATTTCTATCAAACGCAGATAGAACGCTGCTCAACTCCTGAACGCTGAACAGTTTGATCCTCTATCCATTACAAAAAATTCAGCCTTTATACGCCATCAAATACAGCCTATTTCTATTCTTGTCATGCTAGACGATATTTGAAAGTCTAATTTACCAATATTTGAAGATCCGATATGGGATTTTAATCAAACGAATCTCATACGCTATGTTTCGGTCCGGTTATTCAACTCAAACTCATTCATTAATCCTCAACCATAGTCTTGGCTCAGGAGAACAACCTCTCACGGTCTTTTTGGATTTTGAAGCTGCATTCGATAAAGTAGGTAAAGAATTATTAGTGCAAGAGTTGATCGATCATGGAATGCCTCAATATCTTATCTCTCTGCTTATAAGCCTCCTTTTTCACTCAATGTCATATTATATTGCTGTGAATGGTACAACGTCAAGAAAACTTTATCGAAATATTGGATTGCCACAGGGATCACCACTCTCACCGGTTATTTTCAAAAAATTCATCAACTCGCTTGTTTCTGAATTGAATCCTACAATTGTTACGAAAAATTCATTACCTTCAGCCTTGTTCTTTGCGGATGACGGTGTTTTGCTTGCCACTGATTGGGGTCATGCAATCGCAATGTTACAAATATGTGAGAGATGGGCCAACAATCACGCAATGAGATTCAATGTCTCAAAGTGTGGTGTAATTGATAAACTGGATCTTCAAAAAGAACAAACTATTCAATTATGTCTCTATGATGTACCGACATATTATGTGACTACCTATCGTTATTTGGGATTTCCTATAGGATGTGATGGAATTGATTTTGAAAGGCATCGCGATAATCTTATCGAAAAAACAATGAGATTAAAAGGATTTCTTCAGTTCCATTCGGATTCATGGATACCACGAGTTCGACTCAATATGTACAAAATATATATTATGCCAACGATGGAATATGGTGTTGAACTATTTCAGCCATATATGCAGTCCAAGAGGAACAGTACGTTTCTTAAACCTTTAGAAAGAGTTTGGGATAGTTGTATGATTTGGGTAGGTATGCTCAAAAAGACCAAAAATTACGCGAAACCTATGAAAGTACTTGAATATCGAAAACGCTCGCAACATCTTCGCAGTTTCAATTGCATTTAGAAAGATGAGCGAAAGCAATCCATTAAGAACAATCATTAACCAACTACCAAAAAAAATGCAAAGAGGCTTTAGTTTATTATTTGCGAACGATAAATCAGATGATCGGCTCATAATAGAGGAGAATTCCGCTTTGATAACACGTCAACCTTCCAAAATACGATTACGCTCTTTTCTTCTTCGAGACAAAACTAGCAATATCATCTACAGGAATGAAAAAATGAGTAAACTATTGGCAATTGTCGAACCTCATGGACGTTTGAAGAATTTGGATATGATCGATGCTAAATATTCTTCAAATTAAAAATATTTAGTATGAACGCTAATAGTATTTGTAGCAATTGATGATCCGAAGATGCAAAAGCATTTATGGATTGGCGAAGATTTTTACGTAAAAAGCAGATTTCATGAATAAGATTTGATCGGCGGCATGCTCAACGATGGAAAAATTAGGATTATTTGACGGTATTTTAAGCCAGATCAGAAACGGATTTCATGGAGCTTGATAAAGCTTTACTTCCACTATCAACAAAATATACCATCATCGATTATTTACTCAATATCGCAAAGCCGCAAGATATCAAATCTTGGCAAGTGAATAAAATATTATCCTAACAGTTTCTTAACTAATTAGCATTACCTTGAATTTCTATATTTACTTATATCACAATTGTTTTCATTTGGCTTCAGTATACTAACGTTTATTTTTATATAAGTCTTAAAATCAAAAAATTATATAGGTATTGTCGCTGCTTAGATATTTTTGACGGATTGTTCAAGAAAGTATGATAACTATGGGGAATACTAACTTGGTAATTTAGGTTAAGATCTTTTCGTTACTTAGCCTTTTGAGATACTCTTCTTATTTTCCAATTATTGTTTCTCTGGATTCCTTTTTGATTACTATTCGTTATTCAATTCTCCAATCTGTTCTTACCTTACTCAGACTTGCTGTTGAAAGATGTATTTTAATTCTTTTTTCATCCTCGCCGAAATGGTTAGTTTAGCAGCTTATACTGTAGGTTAGCCTGTCAGATTAGTAGTTAGTCTAGTAACTATCTCCCTACCAGAAATAATAAACACACTTCGATCACTAACCCCCTATTACCCCGCCCATGGTTCTTACAGACGAGAACGGAGAGATTGTCGATTTTTCCCGTCGAGACGATGTCTTTTGCGCCGCCAGATGGATGCAGAAGAAAACCTCTCATGCGGCGCCCAAGACGCCTGAGTTTCGAACCCAATTTTTTGCTGATGAAGGCGGAGTCAAAGGAAATTAAGTGGCTAGGAGTATGGATCGATAGCGGACTGGCGTTCAAAAACCACGTTAGAGAGAAAGTAGCGAGAGCGTCAAGAGCCGCCCAGAGCATCATCAGACTAGGACGAGGCATCAAAGGCATGGGGGTCGATAATGCGAGGAAAATGTATATTGCATGCTCCAGACAAGTGGCCGAGTACGGAGGAAAGGTGTGGTGGAAGGGCCAGAAGGCTCTAGCCAAGACGATAGACAGGGGAAACATACAGGCAATGAAGCGGATAGGAGGACACTTCAGGACAGCCCCCACCGCCGCTGTAGAAGTGGAAAACGACATGATACCCACCGAACATAGGTTCAACGACAAAGAACGATTTCTGGCAATCAAAGCGCTGCAGCGCGCGCCCAACCACCCCACAAAAAGAGCGGTCAAGAGGGAAATAGAAAACGTAGTCGAAGCAGCGAACACCTGGAGCGCAGGAAGGAGAAGGAAAATGTCAAGGAAAAGGGGTATGCCGGGCAGAGTCAGAAACCTGGAAACTCTGGTCGAGAAAGAATGGAACAAAATTGAGAAATGGAAAACCCCACATAGAAAGGAGTAAGAATGGGAAAGAGAAGCGAGAGAAGAAATGGAGGTGGAAATAAGGCAGTACGACAAATAGGGAATGGAAAAAGAGAGACAAGAGAACCGATCCGAACGGGCCTGCGAAATAATCATGTACAGCGACGGGTCTAAAAAGAAAGAGGGGACAGCAGCAGGGGTGTGCAGGTTAAGCGACGAGGGAGAGATCATCAGAAGCATAGGCTTTAGGCTAGGAAAGAAGATGGAAATCATGGACGCAGAAATGGTAGGGATCAAGAAAGCAATAGAGATCGGCATGAAGGACGCCGCCAAGGAAAGGAAAAACACCATCACAGTACTATGCGACAGCCAGGAGGCCATGAGACGCTTCGTCAAAAGACAAGGAACATCGGGGGAAATGATGGCACATAAGATACGTTGGCTATACGACGACGCGAAAACCCAAAGAATCACAGTCAGGCTAGAGTGGGTCAAGGCACACGCCAAGATTAAAGGAAACACAGTAGCTATAACGGTGGCGAGGTTCTGGAGACAAGACGAGGCGATATCGAGACGAGAATCGACTCGGATACGTTCGAGGACTAGGACGGGAGATCGGGCTCAGATACCGATCGAACAAATATATTTTTAATAACAAACTAGAATGGCTCCGCCTAGCGTAATATACTAGACGAGACCAAAAGACTTATATTGACTAGAAATAAAGCCGTTGCGTAAGGAAAGAAGAAGAAGAAGAGAAACAGAGACGAAGCGAGGGAGAGCCCTAATATATATCCAAAGAAATCCCACGATGACTAATCCCCTAATGACTCACACCACGCACCCACATATAACACCCGTAACCGATCCCGATCTTTCCTTCCGCAATCCTAACCAGAAGCGCCTAGCGCTGACCGTACCCTCCAAGCACCTTCCTAACCCATCCATCTTATCCAACGCGACACGATCCTTCACCTAACAACTCGATTCCTCAACGTTCTTGACGGCATAGCAGGTGGGGGCGGTCGGGCCGCGATAGTAGCAGATGAAGCAGCAAACGAGGCAGTCGGAAAAGGCACCCTCGAGAAAAATACCTTCATCTCCTTCGCTCATCTGGAAAGGAAATCACGAGAGATCACCATCGACGACTGGTAAAAGACTGGAAGACAAGGAGGAACAATGACAACACGGTGCATGAGCCCACTCAGAGCCACCTGATAAGATTCGAGGCGAAAGACAGGAAGAACAGAACCATCATAAGCAGATTACTGACCGGGCACGTTGCCATCAACCAATACCTCCACCGTTTTAAAAAGAAAGAGACAGCGGAGTGCGAATGCGGAGGGGGGGAACAAAGTGTCACCCACATCCGGACAGCCTGCAAGGCCACAGCGGGAGCAAGGGCCAAAGAGAAAGACCACAAGACGGTTCAAACCCTCCTGTGTACGAAGACAGGCATTGAGAGCGCGCTCAAGATATGGAAAGAATTTGCGAAATGGAGGCATGGAAACGGAGAAAGGGACAAGGAAAAGGAGGAAAAGGTGAGAGAGGCGGCACAGGGATGGGGAGGACTCAAAGAAAGGGAAGAAGGAGAGGCAGTTTGATCAGCTCTATATCTATTTCTTTTGTCATGTTCTAGTTCTGGTACGGGTACTGTGAGAGGTGGCGGAGGAAGAGGGCAGTTCTGGGGAGTGCAATATTACCATAGACTATGGTCTGCATGTAATTAATGAGTTAAACAAAAAAAAAAAAAAAAAAAAGACGCCGCTGCGGGCTCCAAACTCTACTATATTCACGCCGCTGCAGGCAGCTCAGCGGTCTATTCAGCGCGCTATTCAGCGTACTATTCAGCCCGCTATTCAGCCCCCGATTCAGCTCACAATTCAGCTAACAGCTCGGCGGGTAGCTCGGCGGGCAGGCAGCTCAGCGGGCAGGCAGCTCAGCGGGCAGCTCAGCGGGCAGCTCAGTGCGGAGTTCAGCGCCGGGCAGCTCATGGGGAGCTCGGCGCCACGCAGGAAGGCAGTACCCGGGGCAGGCAGTAGGCGGAGGGAGGTGGGGCGCTTACAAATATGTATGTATATAGAATTACGTAGACATGTGGATCAATATACGTGACATTTGCGCGGAACTAGTGTCCTAGTCTATGTACCTTTTGCCGAGTGATCTCATTCTGCCACCAAAATGTGCTAGCGAAACCCGTTTACCGGGCCAAAGGTACCTGCGTCTGAACGTGCTGTTCGTCTTTTGGGTCAAAAGACGAGCGGGTGCCGTCAGAATGCGCCAGGGCGTAGTGATGCGCGTAAGAAAACCTCTTGTGCGCCTGGTACGCCCAATTGCGCCTGGTGCGCCTGGTGCGTCCAGACGTACCAAGACGAGACTCGGTTTTTTGCTGATGAGAGGAAGAAAGGGAAGCGGCGCAAGGATGGGGCGGGCTCAAGGACAGGGAGGGAGAAGAAGCCGTTTAAACTAGTTTATGATTGTGCGCCTGATTTTCGTTTTTGGATTTATCTTGTTTCTTGGAATTTGGGTTTTTTGGTTCTTTTTTTCTGGTACGGGTACTGTCTGAGGTGGCGGAAGTGAACGGGCAGTTCTGGAGCAGTGTGATATTACCATAGACTACGGTCTGCATGTAATTAATGAGTTAAGAAAGAAAAAAAAAAGAAACAGGTACTCAATTTCCAAGCCCGAGTGATATCCGGTGCCTTTGACGAAGTATATTTTTTTTAACTCATTTTGGCGAAGTATAGACGTTCTTGCTTAATTAGTTACCACTCGGAATTGGTGATGAAGGTGTAGCTAAATGTCTTATTAGTGGTATGGATGATGCTTATGGTGCCTGCGGGTATCTGGAGGGAGGTTGGGGGTGAGTGGGTGGATCTGTGATCGAGGGGTTTTTTTTCTTTGTTTTTAACTTATTAATTACATGCAGACCGTAATCTATGGTAATATCACATTGCCCCTATACTGCCCGCTCTCCTCCACCTCCTCGAACAGCAGTACTGGTAAAGATCGAGGGGTTATTGTGCTTTCAAACCTGGGGGGTCAATCGCTGGGTAAGGCTCTTTTCATATGGGTTTCCATGCGTTATATATTTATATATGTCATTCCCAAATGCTAGTCTCCGGGTTATTTAGGGAGGTAAATGGTCCAATATCTTATTAAGAGAATCTAGAACATGTTCCTGCTTATTTCAGATATATCTATAGTTTTATTATCTACTCTCACGCCGAGATAATTACGGTATTCCGCGGAGAAGAAAACTACAGTGGTAGCGGCGGGGTGATGCAAGTGAGATGCTGTGGCTTTGGTGTGGAAACAGAAGCCAGCGTGGGTTGGTGCACCTACATAGTTGGCTTTGTTGATAGCCGTGCGATCTTGAACGCTGGGAAGACAGCTATGGACGTGACGCAGCTTAGCTCAGGTAGTAATAGCTGGAGCGGGAGATAATGGGAGTGATATTTGATGATTAGTGTTCTGACTGTGGAGGTGGTGCGGAGGACACGGTCGGCAAGGTTTGAGACACGAGTTTACTGTAGGACCAGGTCAGCACAAATTCAAACTCACAGCTAATTGCAAGCGGTCCACGACAGAATATGAAAACCAATAGTGTATTTCACTGGGTAACCGCCCACCACCGGGAAACCGCTCAAGCACCGGTTTGCGCCTACCCGGCTTCATTTCATGAAATAAGTAATTTAAATAATCAATTTGAGTTGGCAAAAGGCTTTTCTACATAGTTAAGCAAAAGTAACCCTAACTATAGCAGTGGTGCTGTCCCAAGGTATGTGGAACAGTGTAATCTTGGGACACTGATTCAGTTATTATCGGATTTACCGGGTGAAAACTATTCAATAAGTGGTCTCATTGGCTTAAAATGAAGATATATGATGAGAGATAATATATATATGTACATTGCCAATGTAAGGCCCCTTTTTCTTTTTTCTTTTTTTTTTATATCATGTCAATTCTGTTTCTAGGTAGGTACACAATGGTCGCATAAAGTTAATACTATGGCGTATCCAATGTAAGGCCCCTAATAAATCCCGTAGTATATACCTATGGGTTTATGATTCTTCGCACATTTTCAGGATAGATACCGAAATGCATATAGCCCCAATGCTATATACGAATGCGTTTTGGATGTTGCTTAGTATATAGAATCTCTATTCTCAATTATCACGGTATCCTATCTATATAGCGTATGTATCAATGAAGTTCTGACATCTCATTGATAGTGTATGCGCTTCCTTGGTCGGTTACCAGGTGATGAGCGGTTACACCTTAAAGTACGTTATATCTCTTGTACCTCATACATGTTGTGAGCGAGCTAACCCTAACCCTGTCCTGTGACCTGAAAGCGATCGAGGGACGCATCGACCATCTCGTGACACGGGTTTTCCCAGCGAGATCTCTGCAAGAGTGTGCCCTCATGTACTCGAGGTACAGCGAGCAAGACACCAACTCGTTACCCAGGCCCAATCAAGCAGTCTAGCTACACATCTGCTGGCCTCGTGTAAGAACAACACAAAAGTGAAAGGCACACAAGAATGCGATACAGGTGTCGTCTCATTCGTTCCACAGGACGCCCCATGAACAGGTCCGATAAGCGAATGTCCCGTTCAGGCCCCAGCTCAGAGGCAGGTCGACACATTCGGACCCTCCACGACACCCCCTGAGACCGTGGGCCAATATGTTATGTGGTGTGCCATCACTGGCATGCAAGTGATCCGACCGATTGGTAGTTTGCAGCTGGGCCAGAGTGTACATTCCGGGGAGGATCGGCGCCATGGGTCCGAACTCTGGTGTTGTTAAGCCGACCGAAACCTTGGATTTTACTTCCCCCCGCGAAACTACACGTGCACGCTAGATGAGGAGAGTACAGCACAGCACAGCACATCACAGCACATCACGGCCCAGCACGGCTGGAGCGATGGCTAGGGCAGAGTAGAGTATATGTACTACATACATGTAGTTACATACTGTAACATAGGTACCGTCGTTGATGGGGTATTGGCGATGGCAACCAGGCCAGCTTTTGCCTGCGGTTCGCCAACGCCCGTGAACGACAGTACATGATACTCTAGAGTACGTGCTCAATCTCGCGCGAAGGATGAGCCGATTTAATCTGCAGGAGATACGTATTCAGATTACATGCTCTATTACATATGTCTCGATTTTCGATAGTGGGTTGGTGCGTAAACTTGAGTAGCCATTTATTTTGTAGGAAGAGCCTCAAGTATTAGTAAGGACCCTAAACCATGCTTATTTCAAGTTGACACCTCGAAAAGCACACGTTCTATATATACACGTATGCAAGTCGCTGTGGCCAACGGGGTGTTCACGCCATAGCCTAGGCTCCACGCGATATTCTTGTACCCAGAAAAAAAAAGTCGCTGTGGCCAACAATAAGCCTCCTCGACTCAAAGTGCCAGGATATGCTATGTTTAGACCGATTTTTATTATTTACACACTTTGTGTATTGTCGCCGTTCAGTTCCTTCACGTGAAAGCTTTCCCAAAAGGAATACCCCTGTAGTGTATATGGCTCCATACCAGTCAATAAGTGCAGAATTCGAGGCAGTGGTCACCAGCATTAGCGATATTAATTTTCCCAATCATAAAGATAAAGCACTTATCCGCGGAATTGAACATCATGATTAGATTGCCTTCGGCCAATCACGAAGATTGAGTCCCTGTGTGGAGATGGCCAGCCCTAGGCTACGGGGCTGAATCGGTGCGCTCTTGAGGAGGTTGGTCGGTGTGCGCAGGATGCTAGGTATATGTGGCTGTCGCACCCGAGTCGCTAAACCTGGGAAATGACGTATCTACGTGTGTGCACGAATCGAGGTGTTTACATACTCTTGAACAAAATTGGCAATTGATATTGATATTGATTGCTAACACTAAGTTACTACGATCGCATTCGAGAATCTTGGCTACCGCCGTAAAGGGTATTTCTTGGTATTGGTATATTCTATATATTTAGATGCGTATTCTTGAGCACGCCATTCAAAGAGTGATACATGATACCCATCGTAGGCCTGCATGCGCCAGATCTGAGTCTTAGGTCTGTGTCTCTTCATGGTCTCAAAGTTTCTCATGGTCTTTGGACTCTAGTCAGCTAAGGCGGAAACAAAAGAAACGGAAGCAGGGAAAGATCTGGTCAGGTGAACACAGGTCAATCTGGGGCATCTGGAAAGAGACTTAATTTCACTACTCGTAGTTTTTTTGGCGTTTCCGGACGCAACTTCTTTTGCATACACAGAAAAACCCCACCAAGGCCATCCCCCCGCATGGCATGCAATAGCAGTTGCGTCCGGAAACGCCAAAAAACTACAAGTAGTACTGCACATCCTATTGGTTACAACATGCATCTGTTTCTGCCTTGTGGTTCCTACAGCCAATATCTGCCATGCGCACACTCAGTATCGTAGTATTTGCATACCACTCTGTATGTGTTTCGTCAACCCAAGAGATACATATACAACTTCTGGGTAGTTCATTGATGTAGAAGGTAGTAGTACATATATATCAGAGCCACTGGGTTCACAGTGGCTGGTGACTTCACGGGATGTATCTATATGTGATCATGGACACAATTAAACAAGATTCATATAGTATATTTCGTTAATTCAGATATGACATATCGATAGACAAAGTAAAGAAAAACGCCCCATGAGATACCACTCAGACACCCCCCAACTAACAAGTCGACCACATGAACCATCTATCCTGCGACGACGCCGAGTAGCTGTCGTTGGACACAGACCCGTAGCCCGGAAGATGGTCATCCCTGGCATTGTCCGCCCACATCGCCGTCACGATAATACCAGCGGGTTGCACTTCCTTCGCGGCCCGGAACCACGCATCGATCAGGTTGTTGCCCTCCTGCGCGTACCTCATAAACTTGGCCCCCTCATCCGTCGAATCGGACGACTCGGTGCCGTACGCAAACATGATGTGTAGCCCATGAAAGATGCCCCTCCACCTATCAAATACGTTCCCCGCGCTCGAATCGAACGTCTCGTGTTGGTGCGGTCCGCAGGCAGCGATGGCGAGCCACTCGAGGTCCTGGTGTCCGAGCAGGTCGCCCTGCTCCTCGGGCCTCTCATTGAAGGATGTGTACTCGACCACAGCTGGTGCTCCCGTGCCTGGCTCGGTGACCATCCAGCCGTCCATGTTTGCATGGCCGGTGTACCACACCATGTCGACATTGTCCGCGTATCTGTCATCATCGGTCGTCCAGTCGGAAGCCCAGACATCCGCATTGCTCTTCTCATACGAGACATTGCCGATCGGCGCGGTGTGCATGACCCCGGCCCGGAAACCGGCCGCGTTCTCGCTCGCGAGCCCTAGGCCGTACGGCTCACCAAGATATTCGATTCCCACCTCCATTTTACAGTAATCTTCGTCGTCGAGGGATCGGGGCGCTGGCCAGCGGGCCTCCCGCGCCCGCGGCAGGGATTCAGTGCCCAAATCTCTGCGGCCCGAACCGCCTGGTAGACGGGACATGGCGCGAGAGTTCTGGGGGCGGACCGGGACCTCTTGGCCGTTCGCGACGACAACTGCCTCGTGCACCCACACCGGGGGCATAAGCTCCTGGCATACCCCGAACGGGGCGGACTCGTAGGCGAGGTAGGTGGTGACAGTCGCGAGCCCGGCGAACGGGCCCAGAGTTGAATTGAATTGGGATTCAGCCTCCTCCATGGAGATGATTTCGTGCATCTCCTCCCCGGTAATTTCCCGCCAGAGTGCACTGAACCCGATCAACTTCCCGCAGCTGCCGTACGTGACCCGGAACTTCCCTCCACCGCCGGTGAGCGGGTATAGCTCGTCCCCAACCTTGATGCTGACTTTGCAATCCACTGATATATCGATTTTCCATTCATCGTGAATGTAGTCGCCATTAAACTCATACTCGTGGGCCAGGAACGTGTTGGTGGTGCCTGGGCACTCGATGACAACCGCGCCCCCCTCCGTGGGCAGAAATTCCTTGAGTAGACCCTCCGCCATCTTCTTGGCATCCTCTTCAGTCGGGAGATCTTCTGGGGGACCGTGGGCCGGGTCCGGGGAATCGCAATTGTCTGTTCCAATGATTCCGCCAGAGATGGTGTCTTGCTCGACGCGCTTGCGGCCGTCGCAGGCGAGTGCAATGTGGCGCCCGTTGTGCATGATGACCGTCCAGTTGTCGTCGCCGAAGTGCTTCTTGGCCAGCTCGAGGGTGGCCTCGGCGCTTGTCGGGCGTGGTTCGACTTTGAAGGCAGGGAAGGTATCGGCGCCCACCGTGAGGAGGACGCAGAAGAAAACTAAGAGATATCGAAAGTTTGCACTCATTGTCGGATGCAGGTGGTGGTGTTGATCCGAGGGATTGCTGTCGATGGTGGGGGCAGGATAGAACAAGCTGCTGGGGCGGTGGACTTTATATGAAGAAGTTCGTATGCCACCTCGTTCAAGATGTGGGAAATTCCTTTAGAGTAGAGTGCCGCCCAGCACTGCCAGGTAGGCCGCGTAGTCGAGGATATTTTGCAGTGTTGTTCCGTTCCAATGGCGCAGCAATATGTAGGTACAGTGATCTACAGGAGGGTGATATGTTACGCTATTGGCCGGCCATGCAGGAGACTCTTGGAGTACTTACCTACATAAGTGAATACATAGAGTACTCTCTACATCCATACATAGACGGCAGGGCTTGGATTCAGTGCAGTTCATGGTCAGGTCAGGTCAGGTCAGATCAGCTTACTGCAATTCTCGATGTGAATGTACTCTACACAGTTCCTTGCTGGCATTTGGTTCGTCGGTTACTTCCCCCCCCCCCCCCCCTCGGCTAGGATGGGCAGGTGCGATCCCCGCATTTGATCGAGCACTTGTCTCCTACTTGCTTGAAGTTGTTGCGCAAGCACCCAGATACCGCTTGTAGTAAGATTATTATAGAAATATGGGGGGAACCCTATTGGCTTGACCAGCCATACAGACCCCAATAATTTTACCGCTCGCTGTATCATTAATACCTACTTGAAAAGGAATCATGCAGGTGCACGCTGTCGGAGATTCCATGGATCAGACTTACCCCCAGTAGAGTTCCCTTGACATTGGGGCTGTCACCCTCAGCCTAGCTATTGACCTGAAAATATCGTCAGCCGTACGTACAGCGACTCGAATGATCTATGGAAAAACAGGGGGGGTGGATCGTATGGCGAAATGTCTGTGCACCATATAACTGTTTTTTTCCATAGATCATTCCTACCGCTATACGTGCCTGTAGAGGACTGCACACGGCTCAGTAGCGGGCATTCTCGTCTGAGTATGGTTGGGGACACCTTGACACGGAGTTGTTTCAGGAGTCAACTTCAACCGCTAATGACTTTCCCAACAACACTCTGATTTTATTTTCCTCTCTGTTATTCGATTGTTCTGCATCCCCTCTACAACGTGACAGAGCCCGATTAATTTCATCGTTTGTAGTGGTAGAGTTATGGATTTCTTGGGGGTTTAACTAATGTCGCACCTATAATTGCCTGTTTAGGATAGTTGAATTATTTGATTGGGAAGGTCTGTATCTGGATTGAGTGAGAGATCCTGGTTTAAGAGCGCCAAGTGGCTGATTTTGGTAACTTACCGGTGGTAAAATGATTAAGTAATTACCTGATTGGATAATTGATTGTCAGAAACTAATGTCGTTCAAGGCGTCTCTAAACTATACCGCCAAAACTCGAAAAATTGGCTATGCATACAAGATCAAACTTGCTACAAACGGATACTTTCAATGTTGATCGATACCCTTCAGCCAATCGTTTTAGAGATAATCCCTGGGCGGAGATAGCCAATTTTCGAGTTTTGGCGCATTCTACTCTACCCGGGGCAGGCAAAAAGTACCGGACAATGCAAGAGGTATGCGGTCTCAGACAAGGATGCAGGACCGGGGGTGTTATTGGTAGAGGAAGCGGGAAACAGCCGAAGGAAGTCATTTATTGAATGAAATAATAATACTATTGCCAGTTGCCAATTATCCGGACGCTTGTTGTAATAAAAGAACTTCAACGCCACTTTTCTCTCCAGCAAGAAGGTGAGAAGACAAGAGATTAATTGAGCTTTGTGATTATTTATGCCCCTGTTAACTAGGGCATCAATATGATTGTTGTAGCCAATTTGCTTGGTTGCGACGCGATAGTCTGGAATACTTTGATAGCCCATAATACCAGTATAGTTGATCGACTATACACACTACTACCACCGGGTTTGATATTCGTTTGCCTCTATCACAGCAGTAATCCTCTCTGGCATTGTGTCAGTGTACTCCAAAAGTTCATGCTCCGTGGTGCTGCTCCCCGTGCACTCATCTATGGTAGTTCTCATATTAATCCTGTTTTTTAAAGGATTCCATATGTTTTTGATGAGATTGAGATCAGGGGAGTCGGACCAAGGTGGGCAGGCAGGAGATCAAGCCATATTAGGCCCTTTGCGCAAAAGACTCCAGCTCCGAATTCTGGTAACCTGATTGGCGCCGACCTCCCATCAGCCAATCATAGGGATAATTTAGAGCCAGCTCTACTCTATCTGCGCAAGCGATCTATTATAATAATACTTAACCTTACCCCTGTGCGTAGACGTGTTGTTCTCCATGACCCCCTTCATGTATAAGATACTTTATAAGACGTGATGTATGTATGTAGATGAGGCCATCCTCTCAACCGGGTTCCGAATCGACTCATGATACAATTAGAGTTAGGGACATTACAAGGACGAGGACTAAGACACGCACGCGGCACAAGGAACCAGAATGGCAGGCCCAGCTCCACTATTCTTCACCTTTTGGGGAATTGTCTATTTTAAACATGTCAAGCAATTAGGAAGGCGACCGAATGAGACTAAGAATTCATTCAGGTGCCTTTCTACTCGTAATATTTTTACAATTCCGAACTGAACTGGGTCCGCATGAGCTTGCATTGAGGCTCATACGCCATCAACCGGTGACTCCCCGATCGTTTGAGTAGCAGTTCGTGCCTGTGAACACCTTGAGCTCGCCGTGAACGTCCTGTGCCCGTTACTGTCCGCACCATTCCATTTGTTCGAAGAGGAGGAACGACATCACTTACAAAGAGGGGACAGGTGCTAGGGTATGCCAGCTTGCGGGGTAAAAGAACGATGAAACTCAATGAGATTTCACCGTTTGCAGGTGTTCCTAAGTCCACCTGTTCGAATCTAATCAACAAGGCTAGAGAGAACGTCCTTATGAATCACCCTTGAACGGGCAGCCGCTTCAACAGCACTGCAAAGAGAGTATGAAGCCGAGCTTCTTAACCCCGTTGAACCTGGCATCCTATCTATACTGTTAGAGAGAAAGAACGACAGGAAAGACGGTATTGATTGATATATATATATATCAAGAGCGAATTTTCTATCTCCTCCTCTTCCCCCTAGCATTACTTACAAGGGAAAGTACCAATCATAGCATTATTATAATAGAGGACAATGCCCCTGCACATAAACATCACTATCAAGAGGTGCTCAGGTGTCTGGCAGGCCTTTATAAGCTTGAATGACATACTCATTCGCCTGACTTGAACCCCCATAGAAACAATTTTTGGAATTACTCGCAATTTCATAGCGTTTTTCAACACAACCAATATTGCATACACACCAAAAACCGCCAAGACTAAATCTTTGTATGGCATGCAATAGCGGTTGTGTTTAGAAACGCTATGAAGTTGCGAGTAAATGAAGGAGAGTATAAGAGCAAAACTAGGTTGGGATTTTACTGCACGAGGAGTCAGAGCTGTTGTTGAGAATTAATTAAGGCTATATGCTGTAGAAAGGATCAATCGTCATATCATGACAACGCCCCGTAGGAGAGAAGTCTGTATTGCTGATGGAGGCGGAACTACAATTTTTCATGGAATGAAGGTCAAAAAGACACATATGCGCCCCAATGCAAGCCAGTTCAGTCCGGGAACGTAAAAGATTTACGAGTAGATGTATTGATTCGGTACTAGAGCATGATTATCTCTGTTCGAGTATCACTCACAACCGATGATAGAACCTGAGAGAGTAATAAATACACAGAAATTATATTAGTAATCCTTAAACTGACTCTATATCACAATAGAGAGTTTTACCTATGGCTGGGGACACCTTGAGCCGGAGCACTTTCAACGTCAGGTTTTTCTAAGCTGATAACATTCCACAACCATACCCTAAATTAATTATCTCTCTTTTTTCGACTAGCTTTCACCTGGTCTATCACTCTACATTGTATAACTCAATGTGGCTGTTCTGTGGGTGGAGTTATCAGAGTGGGGGTCTGAGATGAATGTCGCGGACCATGTTAAGCTACATTAGTTAGTTGTGCCAAGATCAAGAATCACATACAGTTAATTCCTGGATCGAATGTCGCATACCCCGGCTCAACTCAAGGCGTCCCCCGCCATACGCCAGTTGAACAGAATGTTACAAGACCTTCTGTCCAACTCGTGTGGCTAAAATTCTCTGATACAAACACACCATCGTCGTAAACTTCACGGTCTCATTCAGAACAGCAGTGCGTGTCGGTCCCTAATTGTTCCTTGCTTATTTCTGCCCAATCTTCTAAGCCCTTCCTCTTCAATGATATGATATTTTGGGTATTTTTTTTGTAAAGGATCCAGCCTCACACTGAGTCTCCTAAAACCTTGCTACCCTCTAACAGAAATCCATTCTGCTCTATTTCCAGCATGAGCAAGTCCAATCGCTTTGCGATCCCGTCACCCGCATTTTGGCAATTGTGATTTCGTTTCTCGATGATTAGAAAGTTTTAACACCACGAGTTGAACAGAAAGTCGAGCACCTGGGCAGAGAGTCCTGTACCTCTTAGTGACTGAATCCTTGCAAATCCTTGCCGAAAGCCAACGGGCGCAGCTAAAATTCTTTATGGTGGCCTAATCTCCTATCCCACCAACCGTCGAGACAATGCTGACACCTCTTTTACTAGTAGACGAAGACATGTCTGGAGCCAAAAATTTCCAATAGTATTGTTCATCTCTTGCTCGTTTAATTAGTGGATTAGGCATGGGAGGGGGGGGGGGGTCTCTTGCTCTTTTTCCATGGCTTTTTGTCTCACAAGCGGGGCGTCATTTCACCATCGGCGGTTTCTAAACTATATAGTCCTCCTCATCGTCACCAGGAACGTTTTCTATTGGTTGCTTACTATTTCTAATATTGATTGCACAAAGAACTACTCCCGAGATGGAAGGGAAATGGCATCAAAAGGCCTAGGCGTGTAGCTGTTGCAATGGCTAGATATAAAGGACAGAACTACAGCTGTATTCCTATATATCAAGGTGATAGCACCCCACCACGAACCACATGCACACACAAAAGCCACTCATTGAATGACCTAGAGTGCATAATAGAGCTAATAAATCACAGATTACTTTTAAGGAGAGATGGAAACGAGGCCCTGTGCATGCCTGGACGTTTGTATGACCTAATAATCTAGAATGACAACAATAATCCAAGAAATTACTATCGCAGTACCGCCCGCATCTTCATTTCCTCGCTACATTTGGGCGGCCGGAGGCCGCACTCCGCTTGTATGAGATAAGGCGCCCAGGTTTAAACACATTGTTTGCGAGGTCACCCAAACGAAACCTCAAAATACATACTGACACTTTGCGACGACACCCTGGGTACAAACTTTGATCTTAGTACTTGGGTCGAAGCAGTTTTGTCCCTAGAGACACGGCAATTCCTAGACACGGGGAAATTCCCTGGTGCTAGTCGCCAACGCCGGTATATATAGTTCGAAAATAGACATTAAGACCTAAATTATGAACTTCGACCTCATCACCTCTAGATCTGCCATATATACGCGGGTTGACCTGTAAAGGGTTCGTGGTCCTGTCTTGCTAGCTGTCCTTTGTCTCGTTGTCCTGTTTCAAAAGTAGATTGGCTACGGTCTATTGTATTTCTTTCAGCATTACACTGACTGTCGTTCTCATTCATCACGATACGATAAAATATCTATCTGTAGCTACCTAACAATCATAACTCTTTAAAGTACAATCATGACTAATCAATGCCAAACGATGGATTTTCTCTTGAACAAATAGGATAATATTTGCGTTTGGATGTTTGAAAAGTTATCAAGTAGGGACTAATTGAACCGCAAATTATTTTCAAGATTGTAGGTTGTTATAATACATTTAATTAACCACAATTTTTAAAAAAAAGTGTAATACCTTGTGTGATTGTGGTGCTAGGGTTATTCTAGGGGGTTGGTTATGGAGGGTGAAATGATGGGGAGTGCAACATTATCACACCTTACGTTATGGGCCATAGCTCTATGAGTATTTGATCTATCAATAAGTCCTTTCAGTGTATATAGGTGATTAGTATAGCTTGGGCCCTACAGCTATCGCGGTTGGTGCCAATGCTTGACGTTTATATGACGCATTTCTATATCTCCCCCCGTGGCCACCTAACCCCATATACCCCACTCTGGGGGTTATATCTCCATTAGTTCTAATTTAGAGAACGCTCTATTTGCGCAAAGGGTCTATGAACAAGGACTTCTCAGGGGGAGCTATTGACTGCTAGGACTTGGATCTTAAGCACTCGTTTGAAGGGTAGCACAAGCGTTTCAATTTCCAATTCTCAGCTAATCTGACAGTGTCCCCGCCACAGGTTTGTGTAAGGTGTTCACCAATGTTGTTCAACTCAAATCATTGCGACCGCCGTAAATTCGATTAAAAAAAAGAAGATATATATGTACAGAGTATATAAAAAAACACCAGTCCAGAGAGGGTTTCGCCAGGGAACATCCAGCGTCGAAATCTAAGTCATCAGTTGCACCGCAGGTGAGTGCGGGTTCCGGTCTACAACCCTATACACCCCATAATGCTTCCCTAATTCTTCCGGATAATCCCCATATGCATACTCCCCCAATACTTCCACTTCTTCCACTCTTTCAAATCCCTTCCCAGCCCTGTTCGGATCACTAGCCCTGTTCGGATCACTCTTCGCATTGCTCGCATAGAGCTGCGAATACAGACCCGCTAGGCTCCATGGAAGATGTCCCTTCAATCTCCCTACATGCTTTCTATACACACCCGCAACCACACAGAATGCTAACGCCAGCACTCCCATCGCCACGCAAAAAGGTATCAACATAGTGTGCGCCCTGTAGTCCACATATTTTGTGACATATGTGACCCCAAACACCTCATGCGCATACAGCCTCACGAGCAGCGGAAACAGCCGCTTCAGGACGTTCGCGAAGGTCCTCGCAGCGGCAGTACTGGATGGAACATGGGTTTCGTTGCCTTGCACCACGTCTAGTTCGACCTGAGCCATCAACCAGTTAATATCCTCGATCGCGTGGCTTCCGTAATTAGTTCCATATTCCTTGGCAAGGTTGGTTGTAGCGTTGATGAAGCTGCGAGCGAGAGGATGGGTTACGGTCTCCGACTCAAAAACCTCATTTTCCAAAGAGATGACCTTGCCGTCATGAACTGTGGCACGCACATTCGCGATCAGGTCGGTAACGGAGCAGTTCAGCACCACGAAGTCGTACTTGTCCTCTGTCCCGAACTGGAACAAACTGCTGTTGTACCCAGGCGACACTGGCGGCCCTGGTGTCCTATGGGCCCTATCCACCGTCCACCTCTGGTTCTGGGCCCACAGGGGAAAGATACGATCTGGGCACTCTTTGACGCTCTTGGCTTGGTCTCCAGAGGTCCCGGCCCAAAAGCTGATTATAGGGTCCTCGGGGCCACCACACGGGCTCTCGAGGACCATGACATTGTCGCGGTCCCGGTAAAGCTCGGATAGACATAGGGACGGAATACTGACGTTTGTAGGCCGCGAGCTGTTGCTGCACGGGAAGGTGACCCTGTTCTCCGGGACCACGGTGCAGTCGACGTCCACCCCGAAAGCACGCGTTGGGTAGGTATTGTTCCCGTCAATTGGGGCGATGCGGAAGGGGGAGTCGATGTAGTACTCCTCTGTGGTCCACGAGGGGCGGTTGTCAGGATTGGCCATCTCTTTGTTTAGCTGGAAAAACATCTCCTGTCGGGCACGGGGAATGTCTCCCATGGGGTTGTGGGACTTTACGATCCTCGGCACGTGGGGGGTATGGGCGAAGATGCTGCTAATGGCCATGGGGAGGGCGTTCGAGATCAGGATGGTCAATGATAGGATTAAAAGCAGGTACTGGCCACGCTTGAACGAATGCAACAGCTGGAGGTGCGGAGGGTGACGCTTGTATTGGGAGTCGAGAGCGTCGGCGTACTTTGCCCTCCCCGTCACGAGCGCCTTGTACGGGGCCATCATGCACTGAGTTGCTCCGAGAATGACAAGGAGCGCCTCGGCCCCGACCGCAACCGTCATGGGAAGAGTGCCGAAGCAAACCTTTGACCAGAACGAGGCTGGGTCGCCGGGCATCGGGTATCCTGTGGTGAGGGTGCACTGTCAGCCGGGCCCGAGTAGGATATTATAAGATGAACGATATATACATGTACGGGCATTCAAGGGATTTCGAGTCTCGGATTACGATACATACCGTCGCGTTTCTTGGACAATTCATTGATGATGATCAACACCACGATAAGGACGGGGAAGAGAGCAAGATTGGCCATCGCGATCAGATCCGGTGATACCCATTCAATGTCTTTCTTCACTTCAGTACCGGGCGCAGGAGTATCCAAAATATTCAAATCTTCAGACCCTTCCAGGACCTCCTCCGCGCGCTCTCCCTCTCTATGGAATACTCGTATCTGAAGAGTGCCCTCCTTGTTCGGGCCCAACCTGAAATAGAGTTCCCTCCTGTCAAGTTCCTCCATCAGCTTCTTCATCGGGTGGTATTCGGAGTGTCGCATCGCCGCACAGAGTGCCGGACTTGTGGAGAGTAGCTTCAGGGCTTCGGCCATGGTGCTTGGCTCTGTGTAGAGATGGCACGGGCGGTCCTCTAAGAGATAGGTGAGGAGCGAGGCCAGCGCGGCGATCAGCGGAAGTCCTATCCTCGCTGCCAGCGACCAGTATGGGTTGACCGTGATCTTGGCCTGTGGGAGTTTTCGCTCCACCGTGATGTTAGTGTTCCCCTCGTTGCTTCTTGCTGTCTCCGTGGTCACTGCGAACGCAAACCACAGTTTCAGTGCCTTTTTGATGGAGCTCTCTAGTTCACTTGGATCCAGCAATTTCTCCAGCGCCGCCGTGTCGTTCGACTTGTCAGACAGCGCGAACGTCGCCAATGAGTTCGTGACCATTATGTAGATGTTACTCTCGCTAGGGGGGACAAAACCCAGCGGGTATACCGGTCTAGCAGCTTGCCCGAACCTTTCCAAGAGGTCATGCCTGAGATCCAAGAGCTTGTTAGGCGGGTACCCGAAACGGAGGGGGATAGATTTGACCCCCATAGGCTCACTCGGTTTCTGTACGTAGATGGCCTCTAGCCCAATGTTTGGGTCGGGTGGGGGTGATCCGTCCATGGCCTCGGTGAAGGCCTGAAGAGGTTCGATCTCCTCCCGTTCGCCGATAGGATATACACCTTCTAGAGACGCACTTCCCGAAGGCATCGAGACGGTGGCATTGACAGTCTGAGTATAGTATTTCGGCGTGCAGAAGATGGCCGTGATATTAAGTGGAGCTGGGGAAGTGACGTTGACGGCATCTAGCTCTGCAGCTGGATAATCTGATGAACCAGAGGCCCAGCCAAACATGAACATCGGCGGATCCTCCTCCACTAACCGCGCGTAAAGGGCCGTCCATGGCGTAACAAAGGACACCATGTCCTTGCAGTATTTAGCGACACGGTCAGCGCTAGCCTCATCAGACTTCTCCTGTGCGAGGGCATCGCACACCCTCACAGCTGGTTCGCTGCTGTCGTTGCGGAAGATCTCAATGACCCGGTGCGTGTTGTCCGGCCAGTAGCTATAGTTGTAACTAATACGGTGTGCCTCTGTGCATTCAATATCGGCCTCGTACAGTGTCGTCAAGACGGTCCAATTCTCTCCTGGTCGGAACCCTGCGAGCCCGTCCAGTGGCTTCACGGGAAGTAGCGCAAAGTCTTCGGTCGTGAATGGAGGAAGCGTGCCGTTCCTCCATGCGTAGTCATAGGCTGAGAAGGTGAAGTTTGCAGGCACCTGCCGGGCCGTTGAGTTGAACTCGACCCGGCTGGCGTTTATGAAGCTGGAGGAGCTGTCGATGGTATCATCAAACATATTCGGGACCAGTGGCACGAGCGCGTAGCTCACCAGGAAGAGGATCGACGACGACAAGGCCACGATGTAGTGTCTGCCATGATGAGCCCGGTCAGTAGGCATCCTTAACTAGAGGGATTGATAACTTACTCCTTCAGCAAGGCCTTGAAAGGCAGAGCAATGACAAACTCATACGGATATTGCAGGAAGAGTGAGCCCGAAGCTTTCGCACCGTACTTTGAGCTCATTTGGGAGTATGCCTCGAGCCGGATGATATCGTAATGCGTCGCAAACCACCGAAGGCCCAAAGCGATACCAAGTATAGCCGGGACTGTCCTGTACACAAATGCAGAGAGCACGGGCATATGACCGTTATCACTGTGGCCAAAGACATGGCAGCTACCATGTCGTTTGCAGCCAAAGTTAGCGAGCTCGCTGACAACAAGTAGACCGACGCAAAGCCCAACGAAGGAGACGAGCGAAATCTTCCGGAGGGTCCAGGGACGCCAGTACGGCGGGGGGTTACTCATTTTGGGTTCAAGTTTCTTTATCAAAGGGACCCGGAGGGTGTCGTCGATGGACATGGGATACAGAAAATCTCTAGGATGGAGTACTCGGGAATCTGGGAACACCTGGAAGATATAGAAAGCGGGTGTTGTAGCATGAATTAATACAACTCGTTCCCGGTTGGTGAGTTCCAAAAGTGACAGGTCTTCTTTTGCTCGTCTTGGAATTCGTGTGGTGTGCGCGGGGTGTCGTGGTCTGAACTATGTTCCACCCCGGTATATATATATGTGATATGGTCATCATACCAGCTGCATGCAGCTCTATCTCGATATCCAAGCTGGCTCTCCACGACTCACACACTCATTACACCGAGTGGCAATAAAGATATGGTAGGAGTCGATCCTGTTGGCTCAACCATCCATACAAACAATTTTTCCAGGACCCTGTTTCCAGAATACCTAATTCCACTCTTCGCGGTAGTAAATTAATTTCAATAACGATCTGGAGACACCTATTCAATCTCGCGGAGCGATCACCTGCCACAACAGAGATGAGATTAGGTAACCACGAGAGCGCGCACCCGCCGAGCATTCATATGTATGTATCTACATGTATGCAAATCAATTCATCAATTCAATAATATACCTACATATATATATGCGTTGTGGGTCAAAGATTGAAATGTCAGGCGCCTAAAATGCAGTTGCCATGATATAAGTTCTGTCTCGCCGAGATATCATGGATCATAGAAGACGTTTTTTTTTCGGGGGAAGCACCCACACTACCGCATCAGCTCGAATGGGATTGAGGCTGGTGGCCACCTCCCCAAGGCTGACAATACCAATACTCATTTTATGTTGAGTAGCTGTAAATACAAAGTAAAGTAGGCTGAGAATGGTAAGGTGTTAGGTGGCTAAGTGAGACGGGAGGGAGATTATCTATATAACCAATTAAGTACTTAGAACGAGCAAAATGCCAGCCTTGTTGATGGCCTCTAATCGTTTCTATACATTACGATATGCCGGAGTACCAAGATTTTATGGGTTTCGTATGGGATAGCAGAAACTCTGGGATAGCAAATTAATTCTTCTGCAAAAAAAAAAAAAAAGGGGATCCGGCGTATCGAGTTGCGACTGTGCTTTAGTGGAAGCCGGCCATGCGCAGCCATTCAAGGAGTATTTGCAAAGGTTTACAAAGGTTTACAAAAGCTAGCACATAAAGTCAGCAGGGGTTCAATTCCCCAATGATGGGGGAAGAAAAAGAAGAAACAATTAACTCAACACATCTTAAAGTGTGAATCAAACCCCCCCCCCCCCCCAAAAAAAAGGACCGGCGCGCGCCTTGCAGCACCAAGCACTAGTGGCAAGCACACCCAAGGCTTAAAATCGCTGTCGTACCCAAGCTCAGATCCACGAAGAAATACATGATCTCACAAGTATGGTGCCTACACTCCTAAAGGTGACACGAAGGTATTTGGGAATGGAACAATTATGGCTGCAAGTTGACCCCAGACCAATGATAAAAACCTATTTCTAGCATTCCTGCTGCATTCACTTTAAAAGGTGTAGGGATTTGGTCCAGTGACATTTTGAGTAACGAGTGAGCACATACACGCTTACCAGCAAAAGAACCAGAAAACCCAGTTTCTCAGGGCAAGGATTATTTGTATGGAGTGGCAGCAATCCCTCATACAAATTATCCTTGTCTCCACCGCTTGCATTTTCTGGTTCTTTTGCTGGCAAGCGTGTACTTGAGTAGTTCGATTTTGGAGAGAGGTTAGGTGTGCCAACTTGAATTTCAATTGGTAGAAACCGACCCTTAGCTCAATCTTTCCTTGAGGCTCTTCCAACAAAATTAATTGCCACTCGAATTTACACACCCACCCACCGTCGAAGATCAAGCCAAACACCTATGACCCCAACCCTAAAACAGAACTAGAGTACCTAGATACCCAACATGCAGCATCCTTTTTTTCTTTTAAGTCATGCACGGCCAATACAATTGGCTGGGGAGAAGTGCTTCGAGGAGATTCGAGTCAAATGAGTCAGCTCATACACTCTGCTGTCATATATGGCCGGGTACGGGTGATATATTTCGGTGGTATGGTTCATAGCGATTCTGAACAGAACCGCTATTGCATGCCATACAAAAATGTAGTCTTGGCGGTTTTTGGTGTGTATGCAATATTGGTTGTGTTCAAAAACGCTATGAAATTGCGAGTAGAGCACTGATAGTAGTCAAATACCATGAAGTTTCAGCCTTCGACGTCTATTCATGCATGTTAAATAGCACTTTACACATGACTCATCGCGCACCGGAGTTCATCTTTGTTCCAGAGAATCGTCGTTACTGGTCGAATGAAAACTTTGGTTTTCTTGGGGAAGCATACTCTACCCCCATCTCCCTGTCGACAGGGTCATGTCACATCACAACTGCAATTCTGTATTAGACCAATCGATGGTGTTTGTCTTATCTTCCTGCAGCTGTTCGCTAGCGTACAAGATACATCTGCCGAGCCATTACTACATACATACATACATACAGCTATCAGTAAAATTATTGAACTGGAAAATCGCCTTGTTCTCGGCGTGATCGTCGGTTCAGGTAAGGGTGTTCGACCCAAAATGCTCGGTGTTGTCGTGACCCATATTAGGCTTGGGTCACAGCAACGAGGACTGTATGTACCATGACTACATGTACAATACGAGAAGACGGGTGAAAACACTACAGTAGTAGTACCCTAGGCCTAGAGCTGCAGAAAGAATATATATATATATGCCAAACTAAACCGAAAATATCGCGGGAATTAAACTACTAGCTTTATTAGACGTTGAAATCAATAATGTGCAAATTAAGTACCACAGCGAATCCGCACCCTCAATCGAACCCCTATGGTATACCTTATGTAAATGTACCTATATCTGCATGGTACTCTAGAGTAGAGTACTCGTATTTTCGTGACGGTTGTAAAAGGAACCACTATTGCATACCATATAAATACGCGCCAAGTCCACAATTTAGTATGGTATGCAATAGCGGTTCCTATTACAAACGTCAGTAAAATACGAGTACTCTAGAGTACAACATGCGCATTCTACATGAATTTTTCCTCTTACCTCTGGGCAAACCCGCAGCTCTGGGGACCGGCTTCGACTCTGCGTGCAGTGTGCGGACACCCAGCTGTTTCTATAACACTAACAATCCTATAGGTCATGCATTTCTGATCACTTGTATGTACCATTATATTTGTCTTACCATACCGCGCATGAATTGGGCCAGCATATGGGGCTGCGCAGTCCACCTGAACTCAACTATACAGTACCGTAGATAGGAGGTTTTGATAATATATTGGTGGAGCGGTGTACGCGCGGACGTCCTGCGAAGCCTTTCATTTAATTAGTTTACTGGAGAACTGGAGACGGAGGTGATTCGCAGCCGACCACAGCAGGAGGGCTGAGGCCAGGCAATAGGAAACCCGAGGAAAGCTACAAAATAGGCAGCATTTAAATTTGGCACGGGTAACTGCGTCCCTCTCTCTCATGATTACCCGGAACCGTCCGCTGTAAAGCTCGAGATTATTGACTTGACAAGCTGCAAGCTGCAAGCCTCCTAGATTCTAGATCCTAGAGTAATTTTGGGCTCATTCCATCTAGATCTGACTGTAAGCGCGGCGCACGTAACTTCGATGACCAGGAAGATGCCGCGAGATCGAGAGAGTGCATGTGTCGTGGCTGGTTTCCCACCGAGCACCTCCTGCAGGATACCGAGGCGTAATTAGAGTAAGGACCCGGGAAGTCTTTAAATTTATGGTCTAAATTAATCAACTAGGTTGGTTCTAGAAGAACACTAGCGGCCGCAATTCGAAGAGGGCATTTCTCGAGATTTGCACTTTGGCTTGTGTCTAATACTCTAAATTAAACATAAAATTTAGAACCTATCGCTACCATACCCCCGGGCTCCACCTGTAGCCGCCCCCATCATGCGTTGTACCTCTTGGGGATCACAAATGACTAATCCTCATCACTCGGACTACACGAGTGATACTATATGATTTTGAGGTAAACACCTACCAATGATATGTTACCTTACCCTCAAGTATAGTACCTACTCCGAACGTTTTGATGCATCTCTAGGAACTCTAGGCGAGTACCAAAGACTCACGGCCTCTTCTGACTGTAAGCATTGGTATTGGTGTAAAATGCTACTCCAAAGGGTACATGATATGGTGAAGAATCTGCTTCGATAAAAATAACCTCTCTCCAATCGTCTGTAGTCCAATCGCAGGATAAGTGTTAGAAGTGATTTTTGATTCGAGGGCAGACGGGCATAATGGGACTCTGTAAATTAGGCTAGGGGGAAACGCGGTGACTACGCGATGAACCACGTGCACCAATTCATTAATACTGTGCTGAGACACTTGCAATCATTGCTTCCACTGATTTCATCGCTCGCGGCGAAATTGATCAAGCCAGGCTCTTTGAAACAGGAACTGGTAGTTATTGGCCCAAGAGCATCACGGGTCGTGCCCCCGACGCCACCTTCGTACAATTACAGAGATTGGGTCGGTGGGCATCCGCCAAAGCACACCAAGCATTTAAATAAGAGGTCTAGCCAGATATTCCCGATATCTGGTTAGGAGAGTCCACTCAGCTCAAGGACGAGCGCACCCGCATACTCATTCGAGTACAGTTCCCAAGGATTTGATTAATTCATAATCACATCCCATCATCTGAGTTAGATTTGTGGTTATGGTGGTCGACTCGCCTAATAGTCAGTCGTTCCTTGATTCAGAGCTTAGTAAGATCAGCTTGAGTACGGATATATGTCTAGAGCCGCAACTTCTACTTCTGTACTATGCGAATCATATTATGAGATAGTTTACTCATTCCTAGGATAATATTACTTTTGCGGTGTGAGTAGGGAGGGAGATCTAGTGTGCCAGGGAACGGTCTGGCCATAGGTATCCATATATAGGCGTCGTCGCCCAAACTAGTCGAGGTATCTCTTGGAAGCGGGGTGAAATCAGAACCATTGACGACGTTCTCATGTCTCGATCTCCACCGCAGCCAGTACTTCTCAAACGGTCCCCGTGGTATTCCGCGAAACACTGACGAGTAAGATACACCGGGGACGTCACAGGAGCATATAAAGATACCTGAGGTGGCGACCGTATGATTATAAGTACGGTTACTCACTTTAGATTTTACCTGTTTTAATGAATTTTTTCAATTCATTACCTAAACGAAGAAAGGCCACTAAGCAATCAAGCCTTCGACCCAAAACTACAGACTCTAGTTACGTAGATCCATAGCTACAGATATGCAGATAGACAAGGTGAGATGGATATTGCTGTGATAGAACCCCCTATATACATACCTACATCGCTGTTCGAGGAATATTCGAATACCGGTAGAGACCCTGACGCCAAGACTTAATTAATCGCTCGGTTAGAGGCAGCTAAACTTTAATTCGACCACCACGGTCGCAGCAAGGGAGTCGAAACCCCTGTGCCGATCAGAACCTTACTGTAACCTTAATGTCTTGGCGACAGCCCAACATCCTAGCGCACAGTACATCAATACCGCAATGATACTTGTAATGACGTTACAGTACTCTGGATCTACTCTACATAGACCTCATTCCCCATCTATGTACTTCCCCACATGCATACATCATTAGACCATTTCAGTCACAACCGCACAAGAACAAAAAAGATCTCAAAAAACAAAATTCATCCTCTACTAGCCGGCCGGAGGTAGTAGGTATATATGATGCTATGAACACCTACAGAGGCCATAGGTATGGTATTAGAAGTACAACTGTGAGATTGCGCCTATTAATAGCGTTCACATAATCACACCAACCTTGTGTATGGCTAGTAGAGAAAAGAACCTTTCGCCGATCTTTTTCTTCCTGCAACGGACGTTGGCTTAATTATAAAATGTCCATTCAGCTTGTGGTGAGATTATCGTTATATAAGTATGGGAGGAGCCCTAGCCTATTGACTTAACCAGTCATACTACAAACCCTCTTTTTAAACACCCCTGTTTCCACAATAATTTTACCTCTACGGTATCCAGGGTGGGTGTGTAAACCTGAGTGGCAATTGACTCTGGGGGAAGGGCCCCAAGGAAAGAGCTACAGATCAATTCCTGCCAATCAAAACCCAGGTTGACACACCTGCCCTGCATCGTAAATCGCACAAGTCTATACACGCTTGATCAGCGGGGGATCAGCACCCGCGCGTGTGACCTTAAGCTATCACTCGGGCAGTAACGTCTCTTGTGCTGGGGCACGAGGGCTAAAACCGGATATATGGCTAATGGAATGCCTGTACGCCAGCGAGGCTCTTGTCATCGAGATCCTTTTGCGGGAGATCTCGGTGCCCAAGCCGCTTGCAGCAGCACTGCTAAACGAGCACCTGGGAAAGGAAGGCGACCAAGATCCAGCCATCCCCTCACGTTTCATTTCACTCTCGGCCTGGATACGGTCTAGGCTGACTTGAAGATCCAGGAGAATCGTAAGGAGGAGAGTGGCTAACTTGAAATATAGGACAGGAAAAGATATTATATTGGAGACTTTGCGCAAATGGAACCAGCTCTTTATTTTGATTATCTGATTGGTCAATGGTGTGATCGGCACCATTCAGGTTGTCAGAGAATGGAGCTGGCTCCATCTACCAAAGTCTCTATTCAGCCAACTAGTTACTCCTTGGTTAGCTGTATTTTGTCGATCGGCATTAACTGGATGACAACTAAGCATTCTAGGGGTGTGAGTAGACTACGCTGTATCCCCAAAGGCTCATCAGTTCAAGCGAGCCTTGAGGTTTTGTTGGAGCGCCTCGAGGTATCGCCTGGTCGGCGGAGACCTGCTCAAAATCTGGTGCTCTGCAGCCTTTCCAACCTTTCCCGAAAGTTTCTGTATGTTTTTCTTGTTTTGACTTCAGTTTGATCAGTACCATACATAGAAATCCAAGCACCAGATTTCGAGCAGGTCTCGGCCGACCAGGTGATAGGCTGGAAATTTGGTCAGGATAAATTTCAGGGCCGCGAGAAAGTGTATCCTTGCTCTTGGGTTCACTTGAAACATAATTATATAATCGAGAGGGGGTTTATCGCCGGCACTCGAGTAAGTGGAATGCCTGAAGTCCAATTCCCAATTCTCAATCTCCAATACCAGAAGATGTACGTGAACTAACAGCGTGGGGGGTCGGTAATACCTGATTTTCACATACACCTAGTATCGACAGCTAGCGGCTGTTGAAACACAATCTGGTCCCTGACACATGGCGAGTGGAGGGAAAGTCTAACTGTAGGACACACCTTTCGTGAAAGATAGCTAGAGCTCAATCAAACGTATTGACTAGTGGGTTAGACTTTAATGAAAGATCCAAAAACCAAGAATCTATCTACAGTTTCTACTGAAAAAACAGATTACCCAAACAGTGTAAAACCCCGAGTTATCGGTATTATGCTACTCTATCTTCCATAGAAATGATGTCTTCCAAAGTTGTCCCCTTATTATTGAGCTGATGGAACTCTCAAATTCGCAGCTTCTCCTTTCAGTGATATTTACTAACTCTATCCAGTAACCCGTGCTGACTTTTGAGTGGCTGGCTGTATTATGGTTACCGCGCGCGAATAGCGAGAAGGTTACCTGACAAAGTGCGTGCACGGTCCAAGATGCGAACCTCAGAGTTTCAGCCGTCCAAGGGACCCATGGGTATAGGTTTATTGTGAAGTATCCGCTACGACTTTACTCGATTTACTCGGAGTACCATCTAAATTGCCCAAATTCCGTCCTATCCGAACATACAGTTGCAAAATCTACTCGCGCGTTCATTAAATTATCGGATGTCGCTGCAACCAATCCACATATATATACAAAAATGCGACCATTTAATGAACGCGTGAGTAGCTACGATGGTTTAATATGTGCTGAGCATCTATAGATTAGTAAACATGTATTTATCTAACCCACATCTACAGGGTTTGATTTCCTCCCGCTCATGAAACATTAGAGTTTAGCAGACTACGAACAGGGCATGCAGCGATCAACCAATACCTCCACCGGGTCAAGAGAAAAGAGACAGCAGAATGCGAATGCGGAGGTGGCGAGAAGAGTGTAGCCCACATCCTGACAGCCTGCGGGGCAACAACCAAGACAAGAACCAAGGAAAAAGAAGACAAGACTGTTCACGGGCTCCTATGGACCAAGTCGGGTATCGACAGTGCCCTCGAGATCTGGAAAGAATTTGCAAAATGGAGACACGGAAAAGGGGAGAGAGATGAGGAAAGGGAGGAGGAAGAGAGAGAAGCAGACCGAGGATGGGGCGGACTCAGGAACGAGGAAGGTGAACAAGATGATTAAAGAATTTGTTTGTTTGCTTTGTTACAAGGTGCTACGTTTTGTGTTGTTTTATTGTTATTTTGTTTTGTTTTTATTTTTGCTTCGGGGCTTGACTTTCTAGTACGTGTACTTGTGCGAGGTGGCGGTTGAGAACGGGCAGTTCAGGGGCAGTGCGATATTACCATACACTACGGTCTGCATGTAATCAATGAGTTAAACAAAAAAAAAAGCATTAGAGTTTCACACTACCCAAACAGATATGGGGTATTGCGCCTACACATACAGCACAGCTTACGAAAACGATGGACAAGCCAATAGACTTATTTTACTCCTTCAGTTGCTCATTGTAGACTATTTGCGCGAATGAGGCCAGCTCTATATCTTGTTTATCTGGTTGGCTAATAGTGTGATCGGCACCAAGCAGGTTGTCAGAAAATGGAGCTGGCTCCATGTGCGCAAAGTCTCTTATATTGCAATGCGCCGAGACTGCCGATACCGCTAAGAGCACACCCCTGGCCATTCAGTAGGCATATTGTGGCAACCGGAGTTATCTAATGCATCTACTTAAAGCATACTTATATTCGATATTCGCATCCGATACCTAAAACATGGCCTTTTGTGGCGGCTATATGCGCGAATAATGATGAATGCGACATATTTTCCCAATACTTGGTGTCAGAACACTTGGTGATACAAGAGGAAACCTGGACAGCGGGAGGATAAGAAAAGAAGGGACCAAGGCTGGAGCTCTCATAGCCTTTGCGAATTTTTCGAATTCTTTTTTTACCACCCACATATGTTTCTCTTTTCTGGATTGAGTTGGGTTATTGTTTCCGAGAAACATTTTATAGGAAATCACGTAGTCACCCGAGACCTTCCCTAGTCTCTTCTAATCAATACTAAAACTCGGGGCAGGCATGAAGAACCTGAACATCGCTTTTCTGGTAGCAGCTATTTTGACCCCCTGCTAGTGCGTTTTTATGTTCAGGTCCCTCTTGCCAGCCCCGAGTACTGTCAGTAGGAGATCGAGACTACATGTAGAATCGATGTTCAAAAACCACTGGTTGGCCTGGATCCCGCTGAGACGTAACGAAATCCGTCATGGATCAATTAAAGGTCACCGGGAAACATCGCACGCAATGAAAGTACAGCTTGTGATAAGATTATTGTAGAAATACGGGAGGAACCCTATTGGCTTGACCAGCCACACAAACCCGGTTTTTAGACCCCTGTTTCTACAACAATTTTACCTCTCGCTGTAGAATTGTGACAGGAAGTGTCTCAGCTCGGCCAAAATGAGAGGGGTTTTACAAATTCCTACAACGAAGTGCTGAACTGTGCATAGGGCCTTGCGAATTGTAAGTCGCGGCCTGAGCTACAGGATACTAAGCACACCGATAGAGGGGAGTATTACGTACGTGGTGGAAAAACAGGACCACTTACAAAGTGGCATCAAGTGGGCCATTGGGCTTTGGGATGAGGAAAGATTGTTCATCCTGCCACCTGTGATTGCCGTGTTCCGGCTCGGCCCGCCCCACATTCAGGAGAAAAAAGCAAGCTGTGAAGTGATATGATAGCCTACCTTGTAGTCCGCGAATGTACCGGTCGAGGATCTCGATCACGGAGGCAGTAATCAAAGTCCAGAACGGCCAAACAATAATGATAGAAGTATTTTGTACGAGGCAGCGGAAGGCCGGCACATCGAGTAGAACTGAGTCGATGAACGATGGCGGCTTATTCACAATATATCACTCGGCATCGAGTGACAACGAGTGGTTTCCAGTTACAGTTCCTGGATGCTGCAGATTGGGCTACAGCGCTTAACACACCCTAGGGAGTGTTGTATCACATCCTGGCAGGCCGATTTATGGCCGGTGTATTATTACCATGATCGTAATTGTTTCAACAACAACAAAACGAAAACGGTCACTTATATTTAAGCTGATAATTGCAATCCCTGGCTGCTCAGTAGTGATATGGACGCGTTACTCTAATGTTTGTGTCTTGGGCGAAATTAAACTACATACAGGTACTTTAACTCAGGCAATCCTTAAAGAGACATATAACTTCATGGATTTAGGCTCGGTGTTTCACGGTCCTGGAGACCTAGCCGTAGCAGTGAATAGGCCAAGCTGCCAGGTCATCATCCTCATCACCATTACCCAGGCCATCTTCGACGCCAACCTCTGTGTCTTTGATATCCCAGACATTACCAGGCATCCCAGTCCTTGTGCATCCGCACCCTGGACAGTCACAAACCCATGTCCGACTTCCTCGACAACCCCGCTCCACCCCCCTCCCCCGTGAGTAAAGATGGGTGCACGCGGCAACCACCTGCGTATACGTACGCGGCGTGCTTTCTTTACTCAAGACCCGCCGAACCACGTAGCAGCTGCGAGGGCAAGATCAATCTTGGTCCTTAGGCGTCGTCTGGGAATGCGCAGGGTGTATGACCGTGTGTCTCATGCGCAGTCCAATTGGTGACATTGAAATAAAGTTGGGCTTACACACACCATACGGTCCACCGGCGTGATTGGTCTCGGTGACATGTCTGGGATGTGACAGGTCGGATTGCTCGGCAGAGGTTCCCCCCTTGCCCCCGCTTTCCATTTAGCCTCAGATACTCGAACATCATGTAGGGGGTCTAAGATCGGGCCTTGTCACTGTCTTCGTCTTGATTTCTTTGCCACATGAACAAGCCGCTTCACGCGCACACATTATTCGAGACAAATCTGTTGCGCTGCAGCAGGGGTGCATAAGAGTAAGCCAACCAGGGACGTCAATACGAAAGATTTGGTAGAGTCGACAACAACAAATACTGCGATGCGGTGGTGCTCTAGCGCACGTACTCCCATTGCATGCCTTGTGTATCCCTTGGCCTGGTGAGACATGCAGATTCGGGAACCCCCTAGGTTTGGCGATGTCGTTACCGGAAAGGAAGGGTTCGTTGCCCGGGAAGGAAATGATCATTGCCCAGTTAAAGTGACAACAACATGAACGAAGAGGGGTAATAATGAATTGAAAAGATTAAAGAGTTCTTTGTAGGCAATGATCACTTCCTCACCCGACAATGAACCCTCCTTTTCCGGTAACGACATCACCAAGCCTGGGGGGGTCCCGAATTCGCATGTCTCACCAGGCCAAGGGATACTCTAGAGTATGCATATATACTCTAGAGTATGCATATATACTCTAGAGTATGCATATATGCCTATCACCACTTGCCACAAAGTGCAAAAAAGGGCTAGGTTTGATCATCATGACATCCGCATTTTGAGGCGGAACCCAACTCGCCCGTCCATAGTTTACAATCAGGGAGCTTACGATGCAAACCTAGGTCACAGTCAAGAGTCAACTTTTGGAAAACAGACATAGGTGGGTGTAATGAGTTTGCGGGTTTGAGGTTCAAATTCAACAGAGAGCTGTAATCGGCTGTAAAACTCACTTTGGCTCATCCCTGCTTCACTGTTTTTTTGAACCTAGGAAGCGACAGATTGTTGACCATCGTCTGAGGTTTATCATAATATTTCTTTGGTCTATTTTCACGGGTCGAGATTTCAGGTCTCTAAATCGACACTTTAGACGAGCACTCTGCATACACAAGCACTCTGCATACACATCCAGGAAGATATTTCCTCTACATGAACGTGATTAAGTGTGACCAGCGACCTAGGCCTGCATCGCATCGCAAGCTCTCTAATAGACAGTCGGGCATACATTCAATCCAGCATGTTTTATAATTATCGGCATCTCCCATCTTGGTAGCTTGAGGACTAAAGCGAATTGTCTTCATAGGATGTCACTCGGGGTAAACGATAAGTACTAATGTTCATTTTAGGTTTTCGGGCCTGGGAGTATAAGATTATGAACGGAGTCAAGTCTTATTCCTTGGATTAATTCTGTTTCTTCCGATCCCTCGTTCGTAAGTGTGTGCCCTCTTTCTCAAGTCGTTAATATCTTTCTTGTCATTGGGTTCAAATTAGGTGCAGTTGTTTCCTCACTTTGTTCCCGCGGGTGCATATAATATACAAGTGCGATTTGAGAGAGGGTAGGTGTGTCAACTTGAATTGGCAGAAACCGACCTTTAGCTCAAAATGTGAGCTCAAAATTTGGAAATTTGGGTGTTGACAAACCGCTCTATTATTTACCTACTATCATGCCAGAGGAATGTCTCAGTACACAATCTATATACTCTACACATATATCATGTAATTCTCCATGGTTCACATTTACCCATGAAGTCAAATATTAATACTATACAGCGGTTATTTCGTCGAGAATTGAAAGAAATATGTAGCTAGAAACAACCTAACCTTAAACGATAATTGTAAAGGCACGATGAAGGAATTAGAGTGAGAGAATGCGAATATCGGCAACGGTCACATGTTACTCCGGCTACCGTGGGACTCCAATAGAGATTGGGAACGGAGCCATGCATATGCAGACTCTAACAAGTGCACATACTTACTCGCTTATCAAATATGCGTGTGGCTCGATTTTCGATAGCGTGTGTGTAAACTTGAGTGGCAATTGATTTTGTGGGAAGAGCCTCAATTAAAGACGCTAAACCATACTTATTCCGAGCTAAAGGTTAGTTTCTGCCAATTGAAATTCAAGTTGACACACCTACCCTCTCTCAAAAATCTCACTATATTCATTTGCCCAACTAGAAAAATGCACCAAAACCGGAGGTTTTCAACAACTCATAAAAAGCCGCACAATTATGGCAAAACCACAATGACCAGGGATAGTATAACCCCGATAAGGGAGATTCATTTGGTCCCGTTGAGAGACTGGTAAAGGTGGAGAGGAAGGTAATAAAATAATTTTTCGACGCCTACAGGAGCTCATTCTTTATGGATATGGCCCAAACGTTACCTGTAGAGTCTCCCAGGCGCCTAGATAAAGTATGCATAATTCCAGGGGAGATGGGAAAGCTCTCGAGATTCTGTGTAACATGCTGGTTGCGTAAATACGCTCTGGAAAAAGTGAGTACACCTTGATTTGTGTAAACAAACTTATTAGAGACTTTGCGCAAATGGAGCCAGCTCTATATTTTGATTATCTGATTGGCTGGTAGTGCGATCGGCGCCGGTCAGGTTGTGAGGAAATGGAGTCTATTATACCATAGACCTAACATAGCTGCCCAGCCTATCTTGCCAGATATAATGGTACTAGATACACCTACTTTCGATACTGTAGGTGGCAGGATGCTGGACGGGGCAACTACTTGTGCGAATTGAGCGCTATTTTTGAGGTGTAGATCTAGCTCTACATACCAAGCAATTTCATGTGCCAGTCGTAGCTACAATAAGGTCTGGAGATGAGATTTGCCATAGCTATATAGAAGAAAGTCTGCATTGCAATTAGTGGACAAGACAAAAAGAAATTCTGGAGATGAGACTTCAACAGAGCGAGTGAGATATCATGATTCTGCCTTCCGGAGAATAGAATAAAATGCAAGGGTGGTACGCCTGAAAAACATGGAATACTCAAAGTATTACCTTTTGTTGCCATAGCTGGTGATCATATTTCTATCGGAAGAAGTTCTGGATCATGGCTAGCTGTAGTTAATTTTTCCTCCCCGAAAAAACACCGCGACGACAACCTGAAGGTCTTAAAATCTTGTGCTCTGGGCGTTAAGTTTGCCGTCTAGGTACACACCTGTATATAACACACCCTCGAGGCTTACACCTTGCTGTATTTCTCTTCCTCACTATTAGAAACCAGCAAACATGAAGATATGCACCCGCGCATGTAGCCCTTGATATCCACAATAAATAACCCTTCGTATAAGAAGGACTGGTAGTCTAACGTCCCCGGGCGCAAATTACAAGTTCAAACAAATCTGGAGGTATGGTTCTCCGGTCTTTGGTTAAAGATAAATCATGTGCGCCATTCTTGATTCTCCTTTCCAATTTTTTGATGTAGGATGCCCACCAAATTTACATACCTTCCGACCCACCCCCTTCGTAGCTAGGTCTATTTGGCTCCTTAGGACTCCTCTGGGTGCTGTAGGCTGTTTGATGTTCTCATGGTTTCCCAATCGAACGAAGGTCAATGTATGAGGCAAAGAGATGATGTGATTCTATCTCGGTAGAGGTCCTGTAGACAATCATGACAATGGATACTCTATCCAAGCGAGAGGAGGATAAAAAGATAATGCCTTGTCCTTGTTCTTGTATAGCGGGTGTTTGCCTACTATCACTTAGCGTTATAATCCTCTGGTCTGTTTTTCTGGTGCACTCACGTGACATACTCAAGGAAGTCATGAAATGTCACTCGCCGCCCAGCCGGTCGCAATTATAGAGAGAGGGGCAGAGCTCTTACTTAGTCATTGACCACTACAAATCCCCACGCGAGTTAGGTAATCGATGAGAGTTGCGCGTATGCGATATATACGCACTCCACACTTCCACCGTGGACGTCACCCCACCCACCCCGCCGGCCTTCTGATAGAGATAGGGAAAATACATATACCCCGGTTTCCCTAGCTAGAGATAACAGATATGTACCTCTGTTCGGACTAAGCAATCTTAACGTTAACCCATATGGACCATCTATTTTGAAAGTATAATGATCCAAAATCTTCATGTTACTATAGAGTACCATGCATGGCCAGGTAGGTGACATAGCCACTGTGGCCTTTTGATACAAGACTCAACGCCCACGTTGTCTATCGGTCCTACGCTATTGATTCATGTTCATTCAACCTTGAGAGGAGGCCGTGAAATTCTAGACGTCGAAATAAGATTTGGCTGGCTTGTACACATATTGTTTTACTGGGGGGCCTTCTTTGTGCCGAATGGAATTAAGCCGCTCAGACCTTAATATTTGATTACAGGGTGGATTCTGGGAAGAAGTCCGGTACAACACGCTAGATACTCGGATAATCGCCCTTAATGATTGGTGTACTCATAAGCCGTGTCGGCTCGAATTGTGTAAGTCAAAGCATCCGGGAAAGTTGCTCAAAATGAGATAGTAGGAAAGGAACAGAAAATGAATAGTTTCCATAAAATGAGCAAGATTATCAACTTAGAGAAATATCACAGTACGTTATCTCTAGAGAATCCGCTCCGCTCATATATACATCTTACTACTGACATTTGTAAACAGATTTAGATTGAAAAATAGATTTTATCCAACGAGAATCTGGGTATCTGGGTTAGCCCTATAGATCCGCCCTCAACCTGCACCCCGAAGTTCCCACACCTAACCAATTCTCTTCGAACTGGGTCCAACCACGACGCAAGGATTATCTGTTGAAAACTGAAAGGCCGTGTTTGTATCTTAGCTAGGATTATAGGGATTATTAAGAGGGTCTCTAAGAAAGACCTAAGCCTATGCGCCCGCTCAAGAGTTCCGCTATCTCGGTATGACCTCTCTGGTGAGCTATTGCTAGCGGTGTCCTATCATCGTAGTTTTTGTTATTCAAATCTACCCCATCCTTCTCTAGAAATAGCTTCACTATCGCTATATGCTCTAAATATGCAGCTAGCGATAGAGGTGTATTTCCCCTGTGGTTTTTGCTGTTCAGATCTACCCCCGGCATCTCCAGCAATAGCTTCACTATCTCTGTGTGCCCCTGGGATGCAGCTTGTGACAGTGCTGTACTGCTTGAGTCGTCTTTGTTGTTCAAATCTACCTCCGGCTTCTCTAGCAGTAGCTTCACTGTCTCTGCCTGCCCACAATATGTGGCATATGATAGCGATGTATCATCAAAGCTGTCCGTGTCATTCAGATCTACCCCCGGTGTCTCCAGTAGTAGTTGTAATATATCTGCGTGCCCCAATATGCAGCAACTGATAGCGGCGCCCTGCCATATCTGTTCTGTGCGTTTAGTTTTACCACATCTTGCTTCGATACACCCTGAACAGTGTTTTCACTCATCCTTGCATCTGGGAGCTCTATTGTAGATAAATCATCATCCACGCCGGGATCTCTATGATCACTCAAAATGTATCTGCAGATGTCGTATATCCCGTAATAACACGCAGTCCAAAGGGGAGGTACACACGGATCTACGGCATTCCGGTGGCTCGTGAGGTTACTATCAACATCGATAATCCTTGAACCCCATGCATCGTATGTCAACCCAGGTTTTAAAAACGCTTTAAGACGGCTCTCCAGATAGTTGCTCCAAGAGGTCCCTGAACCTTTAACATAGACGTGCTAATATTTCGTGGAATGTTCAAGTAATTCGGGTATGTCGTTGGCTTCGGGGCCGGAATGGTGATTGGTGAGTACGGTCATAAGTATCTCTGCCATGTAGCAATGGATTCTCTCCTTTGGCGTAAAATCAGGATGACGTTCTAGGAATTCCTGTACTGAAAGATGCGCAAAACGGAGCCTTTTAAGTGTTTCGTCATATACGATGAGGTTATGGCAAATACTCAGAATCTTTCGCGAGTTTTCCCCGATCTAGTACCTTCATATTCGGTTTGACTGCCAATGCTTGAATGATCAGCTGAGGCGAAGTATCGTCCCAAGATGCATATAGCACCCATTTCAGCACATCCCGAGCTGTGAATCGCGCTGCTTCGGTTTGGTTATCGATCCGTTCGAAAACCTTCCGGTAGGTAGAATCTAGGTCCTTTGGCAATTTCTTGAGCGCATCTTCAACATCTGTAGGAATATGCTCTTCGTAAATCGCAATGATCTGGAAATGCGCCCACATAAACCTATTGATACTTAGATCGGTGTATCTTTACCAAGCGAGGAGGTAGACCCACACTCCACAGGCCTTTTTCTTCAGTGTTGAAATGATCGTTTCTTTCAAATCTGCAGAGACCGTTCCGTCGAGTAGTGACATCTCCACATCTTTCAAGTCATCAGGTTTGCAACGCCGTTCAATCTCTGTATCGATAAATCTATTGATTTCCCCCGTATTGTCAACCGCGTGGATGTAATGATTCGAGAATTCACGTAACTTCTCGTCGATCATCGTTCCGTCCGGTAACAAAGAATTTGATGTTATTTGCTGCAGAAACAATCTTCTTCAAGGTACTGAATAAACTACCGCGTGTTTGTGGATTGCATTCGTCGAGGGCATCAATGATTATTGTCGTCTGCCAAACCCCCTTCGATAGCTCCACAATCAGCTCCTCGCTCTCCTCAAGCCTTGGTGGGCCCGAGCTGTGCCCTGTATTTTCGCGGTCTTCGTATAGTGAAAGCAGTGGCGTTGGAAGATTCGTTCCTGGATATGCAAGGCACATCTGTTTGACGAGACCTCTCAGTATGTTCTCTGGGTTATCTCTATTCTCATCCTGGTAAAGACAGTAAAAATAAGCAATTGCATGGTGATCGCGGTTCCTTGAGGAGTCATCGATAACCATTGATCTATTCAGCATTAACTTATACTCCCACAGAGAACCACTATATATACTACATGTACTTACGCCAACATGGTTTTGACTGATCCCGCTACACTGGGTATCAGCCTGGAGCGCAAAAGGATATACATGATGCATGGGGGAATAGTGATATATTGCAAGAATAATATTTACCATCATCTCGTAGCCAGAACAGTGACGATGACTCCGATCCCTTCCAATCTTGAAACCCCTTATTTTCTAGTAGCCAATTACCAGTATCCCATGGCGACGTTTGGAAAAATATGAATGGTGGTCCATGTATTGCACATTCGACAGCCATCGCAAGATTTTCAGTCGCCTTTCGCTTGAGGGGTCGATCTTGAGCCCAAGCTAGAAAAATCCATGTGGAGTGATTAGATAAGACTTACGCTCGACAGTTTTAAATATGGACTCCACAACGTGCCCGATACGCTCGATCGGCTGTTGGACCTTGGAAAGTAGAGCTCGTAGATCTTGCGCATGATTTAGCATTTATGACATGAGTGGGAGTGGGAGCGAGAAGGTTTCCTCGGGTACAGGCCAGGGTCATACATACAAGAACGCCCAGTAGCAGAAGCTGGGTAATGTGAAGACTGTTAGCAGAGCAACTAGTGGTGTAAGATTGAGCACGAACCTTCTTTCTCCGCAATATTAGCCCATTTTTCCACTTCTTGCTCTCCTGTCTTTATTGAATTCAAGAGCTCTCCTAATTCCGGGGAGGAGCTATTGAGAATCCGTCCTACGTGTATATATGATTAGCGCAGTGTGGCCGATCTCTCTCTAGTGACTCTAGCTCACCGATTGTATTCTGCTTAAGGTACTGCCTGGCATAGAAAAGGTATTTAATGATTGATTTGTATAGCTCCACAATCGAATTGTTGAGGTGTTCGGTTGTGTCGCGATTGTCCAGCTGCAGGGAGTAAAGCCTCTCATAGATATCGCAAACACTCAATACCCGCACAAGGTATTCCAGACTCTCTGCAACAATCTTCATTGCCCCGGTGTAAGCGGTACCGACCTAGGTCAAGTAGTAAGTAGCCAGGAGGTGCATTCGATGCCGAATCACAGATGTATAAACACCGAGCGGTATCTTCTTACCTGCAGTGTAAGGCAGAAACCAGTCCATGCAAGGGCAATGATATCAGGATGATGCTAGATGGCAACATCACCTATCGCAGCATACCTATTGAGCTGTTCAAGAAGTGAATCCATCAGAAATACTTTCTCTCCTTCCTGTGATCTTAAACCAGCGTTTCTTTCCGTATTGACCCTTCTTCTCTTCCACCTCTTTAATAAGTTCATCGATGAGCTTGGTATCTGTAGATATTGGTGCTCCACAACTGGGACACCCGCCGCTTTTGGTTGCCCAGTTTTTCCAAGCTTGTTCCCACAGGCTAGTAGTTCTATGAGATACGGGACAAATCTATTAGCATAGATGCTGAGGCGAGAAATTATCAGTACACATACCGTTGCGAATCAGGCACAACCTGTTCTAGTGGTGTCTCCCGTTGGGGATCGTTTGACTGAATCGGGGGTGCTACTGTGGTTGTAGTAATGGTGGTTCTAGGCATATCTATTAACTAACTAGGGGCGTGGATAGCACTACATGCATGTTGCAATTGTGGTCGATGTCCCGCCGGTGATGGCGGTGTACATGTATATACAGGTCTTCGGGCTCTAAGAACCATCTTCTGCTCTGGAGCCGGGGCTAGTATGGTTTGAGATGGCTGGGATGACCCCCGCGATAGCCCGCGGCCAGTATATATGTGCGTACCTGCGTACATCCAGGTACAAGTACACATGTAGTAGAGTATAAATCCCGACACTTGGTCAGAGATTGCCGAGCGAGACGCCAGGTTGTGTGCCGCCCAGCCCGGCCCGGTCTCAGCAAGTAATTCCCGGCGAGCAAGAAGGTGTGGGGATGCGGCAAACGCAGAGGGGATCTGCATCCCAAGCCAACCCGAACGAAGGGATTCGAGTTCTCTGGATCATGGATACATCTCCTTGTGCCCGGGGTTCTCCCCCAAGACCACCTGAGCCTGCTCGCTGGCCTGGGTTGATAGCTGGACTCGGAACCCCGTCAATAAATCCAAAGATCTACATATGGATCCAGCCACTCTCCAGATCTCCGGCGTGGCGCACAGAGATGGATGTGCATAAGGCTGAAATACCAACACTTTTTCCCACTTTCCCATATGCATGCACGTCATAGCGGAATGAATGTGTGCTTCAGTATGTACCCGCGCGGACCGGGGCCTTTTGTTCCCACGGGTTGTGGTTCTCTTTTGTTTTCAATTTCTTATACTCAGGGGATTCCACTTCTTTGGAGGCATTCTGAGATAAGAGAGTTCGATGTCACAAAGTACGTACTACGGGTGCCGGGGTAAGTCTCCAGAACTACATACCTACTCTACATGTATATACCTACATATAATGGCCAGGATGGAGACTTAACCCTACCACCGCAGTACTATGACCAATCTGCATGTGTCTCCGTAGCGCTGGTGCGGGGAAGCCGCCGGGCCTTTTTGTACCAAGACTGTGGCCCGCTGTAGACTAGAGTAGAGTAGAGCACATGTACAGTCCCTACCCAGATGTCTTCGTGATTCTGGTGGCTCGGCGGCAACCTCAAAGCCCCACGAATTTACTCACGAATGATATGAGAGATTGTGGAGATCAATGCCTGATAGAGTTGCTGCAGTAATTGCAGCGGGCGGGTGGCAAACTAAATATTAAGATACATGTATTTAATCAATTCATTGAGTACGTACCTATCATTGAATGCCGAGCGTTCGTTGCCATTGCGCGCCGTACCACCCGAATCACGAAGACATCTGGGTAGGGACTGTATGTATGTAGGTAGAGTACATGTAGAGTAGTCGGAATCACTACTCGCGACCAGCAACAAGAACCCGAATATGCAGCTGCAAGTCTTTGGTGTATCTTTGACTTCTACCCCAATGGAAATTGCAGATTAGGACGTGCATTTTCGGGTTCTTGTTGCTGGTCGCGAGTAGAGTGCATGTACATGTACTTACATGTATGTAAATACAAGGCCCTGGGGTCAAGCGAGCGAACCAAATGGGGTGTTGACAGGTGAGCATCCGTTCACTCACTTTATCCCACAGCCTTGTAAGGAATCGGCGATCCTGCCTACGCAGGGTTCTTAGATAGCGCCCAGCGAAGGGGATATAGGTATGTACACCTATCCTTCAACCCTCATATTTCAGATAGATATCCCCCCCCCGCTGGCAGCGAGTAACATGCAGTCCCCCGACAGCGGAAAAGACTCCCCAACTACCTCAGCCTCAGACCTACTAGGCGGGGGACTGTGTCAGGCTATCGATGATACCTCGCTTCGGGAGACATGCTTCCGGATATGTGGTATACCTTTGAATTGGGACAAGCATAACCTTCAAGCGGCTTTGGAGACTATCCTCCCGGAGCTCACTTTCAGTACCTCACAGCTTTCAGGCCTATTTCCAGCTTGCAATGACGAGACACAACCAGCCTTGATCACCCTCAAAGATGGCTCTATACCCGACGGGTTTAAGCCAGAGCGACCCTTCGTCTGGAATGGCGTCGACAATGTCGACAAGAGCGAAAGATCAGTGCACATCACAATCGATAAACGCTTTCTTGATCTGACACCCTTAAATAACCCCCAAACACCGATCTGCGCCGAGTGAGTGAGGACTATGTATACGGTCCTGCGGTATTGTTAGGCGCTAACGGCTACACATTCAGCGTGATTGCAGTCACCGGTTTGGGCGGCCATGCTTTTGGATCGTGGAGAAGTCGAAATGGAGGCGCAATGTGGTTACGCGACTTCCTACATAAGGAATATCCTCAGACGCGCATCATGACATACGGTGATGATAGCAGATTGAGGAATCCCAATCATCTTACTATGAAAGAGCATAGAATAGGAGTGATAGAATGTATAAGCAGTGCGAGAAGAAACTGCCCTGTAAGTTGCATTTCATGATAAGCCTGATTTTATACTCGGCATCGCTTGCTAATTTCGCACGTACCCGATGTCCTCTAGAAAAGACCCATAATCTTCATCGCACACAGTTTGGGGGCTATGTTGGTCATACAGGCAAGAGCTGCCTTCACACGTGTATGGATTGCTACGACCATAATATTAATTCAGGTTACCGTTTATACTTAGGTATTACTTGAATGGCGACAGTCTCGTAGCAGTGAGGGCCTTTTCAATTGGGTTCGAGGAATTTTTCTCTTTGGGGCATTTCACAATGGGATGAATATTCCAGGTCTTCAGGAATTGGTAACCCCAGATGTGGGACGTGTTGAGACGCGGGATATGATAGAGGACTTGAATGAAGGTTCCGAATATCTGGAGGACCAAAAGGACCGTTTAAAAAACATGTGGCCGCAATTAAAAGCAAAGATAATCTCCTTCTATGAAACTAGGACAACGAAAACGGTTACTGAGGTTGGTTTCCCGAGATATAGCCTATATAAATGGCTAAGCATTCTAGTTAACTTGATAGGTTGCACCTAGGAAGTTTGCTAGAGAGGGCGAGCCAGTTCAGGTGGTTCAAAAGACGTCAGCCCAGTGCTGCATGCCTGGGGAAGTTGCCATTCCCATTGATTCAAATCATTCGGATATGGTTAAGTTCAGTTCGCCTGAAGAAAGGGCGTTCAGGTCAGTCATCAAGTATATGGAAAGTCTCGTGGGTGCGTACATATCTCTTGGTCACTCCATAAGCGAGGAAGATCGCTGAATATTCTGTAGATAAGCGGAGCCGGGAGTCATTAAAGCAATCCCTTGAACGGTCGATCATAAAACAGCAATGTCCCTTTTACATTGACCAGAAAAAATATCATCAACGTTTCCTGGAGCCGCCGGTGGCCGCCTATGCCGAGAATATCTTTTTGGTTTCAAACAATCTTGATTACGAACATTGGAGAGTGGATACCGATCTAAACTATACTCTAGTGTATAGTGGATTTTCCTCCTCAGCGCACGCATTACCCGTCTTTCTACAAGACCTTGCAAAGGCTGAAGAAGGGAGCATGATACTGGATTTCTCTTACGGCTCGGCAAGCCCTTCTTACAGATCTGATTTGACTTTGAAGGGGGCCAATCACAGAGACCTTTGTATGGCTTGGACACTGTTTTGTCAGGCCACCAATTCCTATTCGCAGGATGTGCAACAGCAACTATTTCTATCTCTTTTACGCGTTCTCCTGGCACCTATGAATGACAATGAGTTGTCGCGGGTTTATGATGACCCCGAAGAAGCGTTTACTATCCTAATGGGATTGTCCTCGCTAGAGACCATCATGGAAGCTCTCGAGCAGTCTCTGGCTCAAGCTGTAACAATTCGTATGAGTGAGAATAATGGGTGTTCAAAGCCAAAAAGAAACATAAAAATCATCCTCGATCTGAACGAACCGCCGATCGAGCATTGGAAAGGCTTATTTCCCAAAGTCCGTACTGTTATCCATCACCTGCGGAAGTATGGCATAACAGCGAAAGTGTTGATCATGGACCCACCCATGATAGGTAACCTTGAACTTGTACCAGGTTCGGAGGTTCATGTCATGTATGACAAAGAAAGACAAGGTTTGCAATTCCTGCTGGCCCTAAATACTGTATGCATCAACTGTTAAATTAGGTTTTGTGATGATATTATAGATTGCTTGAGTAAACTACATTTCAATAATTCACGTTCTGAGAAAGTGTCTGCAGGATACGCTCATACCTTTGAGTGGCTATGGAAAACCCCCGAATACCTTTGCTGGAACTCAACGCAGGAATGTGGCACGGGATTGCTCCTTATCGAAGGAAAGCCCGGCAGTGGGAAAAGTACCATGGTGCGCTTCTTCAAGGACAATTTTTCACCTATTTCTTCCAACAAAATAATTCTCGCATCATTTTTCTACCATGCTCGTAACGGAGACTCTGAGAGGAATCATGCGAACATGTTGAAGACTCTGCTCTACCAAATACTTGAGGCAGACGAATCGTTCTTTGCGTGCATTCAACCTCTCTACCGGCACGCCCTGCGACGGAACGAACTCTGGGGCCTTGAAGCGCTCAAGGAGGCGCTTAGAGCGTGTAAAAGACACATATTATCTCGAAGTCTCTTCTTAATCGTTGATGCAATGGACGGGTCAGAGAATACAGACCGCACAGAGATCATTCAGTTCTTCCGAAAGCTCACTGAAAGGGTAGATGACACTAGTGATGGTAAGTGCTTGGTAAAGGTATGCCTTACGAGTCGACCGATAAACGAATTGCATGCTAGCAGTTTGGGCGGATATTATCGAATCCTCCTCCAGGAAAGAAATAAGAAAGATATCGAATCTTACACGGACGCATTTCTGCAAAATTCTGTGTTTGACTCGGTGGGAGGAGCCAAGCCAGCGCTTAAGGAATACATTATGGAGCATGCTGACGGTATGTTCCTATGGGTACATCTTGTAGCAAAGGAGCTGGTAAAATATGCTATGAAGGGTTCAAGGCAGGGTAAATTACTGAAGTTCCTCAAATCCCTTCCCAAAAGCCTAGAGGACTTTTACCAGCATATGCTTGAGGGGCTTGACAGTGATGACCCAGATGATTTGGTAGATGGAAGGCGTATTTTGCAATTTTGTTTGTTTTCTCATCGAGAAATGGAGCTTCAGGAGCTGGAGCATGCTCTTGCAATACCTGGCCTACCAAATGATCCTGAGCCAGAGTCAGCATCCTGGGAATTAGAAAAGCCTACGTCTATCAGGAGACTCCTTACACAATGTATCGGAGGATTTGTCGATATCCAACGACGTAGGTAGTCCTTTAACCCTCGTTAATCTTATATAAACAATTAAACTAAAGAAACGCTTCATAGGTGAGAAACCATATGCAATTATCCAAGCCATGCACCATACCGTACGCGAATTCTTCCTCCGCCCGTATCATCGTGTTCAATACTCCCATCTGAACCTCACAAGTGACGATGATGCCCGAGCAATGATACAACTCACATGCGTGAGATTCATTGAGGTACTAGACTGGGAGCTAGCCTTCACTAGCGCAAGAGATGTGGAGCACATTGGATCACGCCAAGCACTTATAGAGCACTTAAATAAGAGACCCTTTTTCAAGTACGCCATAGGATATCTCAAAGAGAGCACAGAAATTGACCCGGCTATAATGGAGAGGTTACGACTGGTCCCCACCCGCAATATCGTAGGACCACACATGCACAGTATGTATCTGCTTATAAAGCCACTGTTAATCGCTTTTGATGCAGCTGATACATGTCACAAGAACTGGTCTCGCGTGCAACATCAATCCTGGAATCTCACATATCAAGCCAAGCTTGATTCATTACTACAAAGGGCCGCAGGATGCGGGCTTCCAATTGCAGTCGGTAATCTGATAGCTGCATCTGCGTCTGTTGATGGGGATGAGGTATCACCTTTGAACTTGGCTAGCAAGGGCGGGCATTATCTCACCGCCGCAGTACTCCTCGACCACGGAGCTTCCCCGGAACAGCAGGATCAGTGTGGTAACAAAGCTCTGCACCTGGCTGTTCAAGGATCACATCTGGCTATTGCACAGTTGCTACTCCAGCGGGGGGCCAATATTCAAGCCCTCAATAACGAGCGACAAAACGCGTTGCATTTCGTATCCCAAACAGGAAATAGACGCATTGTTCAGCTTTTATTAGAAAGCGGCGTAGATAGCGGCGCTAGGGATCGGCTAGGAAGAAGCCCGCTCTACATTGCGGCGTCGTACGGGAATAATAAAATATTTCAACTACTATTGGATATTGGAGTTGACACTCATATATACAACAGAGATGGTCCTACGCCCCTCCATTTCATCTCTTTGCAACAAGGGTCCGAGGCTACGCTCTTGTACCACAATTCAACGCCTGCCCATGAACGTCGTTGCATAATAACGAAATCCATGGCTTTGCTCTCAGCCTTTCTTAACGAAACCTCCGACCCAGATGGATCGCGGAACCCGAGATACTATACGCATTCAGGTTCGACCGTTAGCGTCAACAGTTTTTGTCCTCTAGATAGTGAGACATGGTTGAACTAGTTGCTTTCATATGGTGTAAACCCTAGAAAACGAAAGTGTTTCTATGAGTAAGTTTACCCCAAGGCGAGTATTTGAAAAGGATATTTACGTACTCCAGATCAAGCGGGTCCGATAAGGTCGAAATCAATGAATTCAGTTTGAGTAAGTTTATCCCCAAGGCGAGTATTTGAAAAGGATATTTACGTACTCCAGATCAAGCGGATCCGATGAGGTCGAGAACAATGAATTCGGTTTTGAGTAAGTTTGTCCCAAAACAAGCATATATATGAAAAGGATATTTACTGTGTACCGCAAATTAAGCGATGACGAAGACGATGATAGCTCTTGAGAGTAAGTGTATCCCCAAATCTACATCTGAAAAGGATATTTACGTACTGTAGCCTAATGGGTTAAGATTTCGGGACCCACCGAATCCGGAGTCACTTGAATTTATACTGGTAGAGGATCTATTCATGTTTCCTTTATTCTCTTGACCCCTCGTTCCTCCATGTACCATCAGGCCATTGACCTCCTTAATTTGATGTTAAATACACCCATAGCTATATACATTTAATGTCATATTCCGAAATAACCAAATATAAAGCATTGGTAGCTAGCTGGGCATCCGTTAATCGGTATGTTAGGGCGGTACCGCCAGTTAGGATCGATCGCGAGTCGTTTGCGGCGCAGTCCAGCCGGGGAGGGGGGGGGGGTGTGATACGCATGGTTACCCCGCAATCGAATGCAAGAGAAATAGGAAGAGACCAAGAGCAAGATAGGTATCAATGAGTGGGTAGAGGAAGTTGCAGTAGAGTAGTAATGGCCAAGGGTTTTTGGTGATGCAAGAATAGGTACCTTGCAGGAGGGTACGTGATGTTGTTTTTGTTTTTTTTGTTTAACTCATTAATTACATTACGTGATGGAGTTGGACAATAAGCTGTGATTTTATAAAATCTAATCAATTGAGAAGTGGGGATAAAAGGCCTTAGGCATGTTATTAATTTGAAGACTCGGCGGCCAAAAGCTAGGCTAAGAGCTGAACCGCTGCTACATATCAGATATGGCATTCCATGAAGTGGCGGATGAGATATCCTAGGAAAGCCCGGAAAGAAGCCTGTGCGTACAAGTTGGTTGGGTAACTTGGAAATGCTGCTGGTAGCAAGGCTGCTCGCGGAATAGGCAGACAGGAAAGAATATGGATACAGAGCCGGATAATTAAATAAAGGATGCAAGGAGAATATGCAAAAGTTATCGACTTTGCTAAGTGACGAGAGTACCTACTCAGGTGCGATACTAGGGAGAATATCGTAAGCGAATAGGTGAAATAATCACTGCTACATTGTTGAAGCCATCATGCACACACAATCAATACTGGGCTATTAAAACTAGCTCTTACGATGCTGAAGCAAGAGTTAAGTAGATTTTTGAGGCTTTGACCAAACGAGTTATATTATGAGGATAGACAGCATCCGCAGAGTTCTAGAACTTCATTTAATGGTTACATCCGCCAAAATGGTCAGATCCCCGTTCCCAGGGGCCGCCGATCATGGCATATCACTCGCCGTCTTGGCGCTTGAACGCGGTTCACTCAGCCTCAGGCTCACTGCCACGTGCACTGCCACTGTTAGTGTCCATTACAGTCCGAATCCACCATACGTAGTCAAACGAATTCGAAGGAGGTGGCAATTAACCTCTATTATAACAACTATGTCTTATCTCTCAATTGCAAGCTGTCAATGCTAGTCACCCTATAACAGAGGAATTGGATTTGTATGAAAGGTCTATCATCTGATAAGCTATAAGAAAGACAAGAAGATCTGTTAATAAAGCCACATAAAACTTTCTTCTCCTTTAATTTGTGAGGGGAAGGGTGTAATGGGATATCAAAAGTATAGCACGGCTAAGCAATAGTTCTGTAGCTTTTAAACAAGTAATATTGTAGATCGGACTCCGCTCGCTGATACTATCGCTAGTACCCCTAAACTCGCGGGAATCCGCCTATCTATTTATACATGATTGGAACCTATGCCAAGGCCCGTTTCTATTCTAGTACGTTCCATCTCGCGTAATCCCTATGACTCACAATTGCCGGCTATCAGGCTGCGCTAAACTATTACTGGTCGGCATACCGAGCCTGCAGCCGTCAGCACTACTCTCGGAGTATGCCGCCCGATAGTATAGTGCAGGTGTGGACCCCCGCAGGTGCCCCCACCACCTCGATACCATCCTATGCTTGTCTATGATTACCCGTACTTCCAAGCATCATACCTCCTCACTCGATTTCCCGTAACACTACTCCCCCTTCCTAGACGTTCGCCTTCGACCGTTAAAAACCTTCCTATAGAAAAAACCCTGTGGGAAAACGCTATAGGTAGGGAAAGGTATCGAGGCTCAGTCCTTCTCGAACTTCCGTCGCTTGTGGGATAGTCTGGCTCCAATTATGGGTGCCTGACTCCGAGTGTGGGGACGAGGGATTGCCGAAGGTTGTGCGTTCTCGTCAGCTAAGGCTTCTTGAGGTTCAGGTGTCGCTATCCGTTTCCTGGTGTTCTGCTGCCTTGCTGGGCTCATGCTCTTCGGTAGGGGGCCAGCATCTCGGAATACGCTAGGACCTTCCATTTTACCGTAGGTGTATCCCGATGCCCGACTTCCGATGGTCGCTGCAAGATCGCTAAGGCGAACTTATCCGACCACTTCCCGTATCCTCCCAGGTTCCGAGTGTCTAGAAGCACCTTCTGTCCAACGGCAAATTGCTGCACTGCTGGACCGGACGGACGCCATCCTATCGAAGGTCTTTCAAGGTCTCTTGCCAGCTCGTGGAATGACAAGAGGTCGCCAAGGCGATGCATTTCCTTGCCCATCGAGCTTCTCCAACTCTGCCTCGGTAGGCCAATCCATCCGGGGATGGAAACCGTAGTTGCAATAGAACGGGGATTGTCCTATCGACGAGTGCTTCGAGTTGTTGTAGGAGAACTCGCAAATCGGTAACAGCTCCTTCCATTTCTTACCAGTACCTGCCGTGAAGGCCCTTAGGTAGACTCGAGGTGTTGGTGGGTCCGTTCCGGCTGCCCATCCGTCTGAGGGTGTAAGGAGGTTGACATCCTTCTCCTGATCCCTAGGCTTTCCGTGATGGTAGCCCAGAAGGCTGAGACGAACTGGGTACCTCGATCTGAGACTATGCTCCGAGGTAGTCCGTGGAAACGCCAAATGTCTTTCACAAAGGCGTTGGCAGTCTGTTCCGCCGTGATCCCCGTCATTGGTATGAAGTGCGCCATTTTACTGAAGCGATCTACTACCACCAAGACGTTCCGGAATCCAGACTTCTCCTTTGGCATTTCTACTACGAAATCCATTGAGATGTCCGTCCAAGGTGTGGCAGCTAACTCTAGTGGACTTGGAAGAGACAGGTGTCGTCGACGCTGCTTAGCTCTTTGGCAGACGTCACAAGTGCTGACATAGGCGCTGACATCCTTGGTTATGCCCGGCCACCAATAGTTCCTGTCAATCAATTCCAGGGTTTTATCCCGCCCTAGGTGCCCCGCGGCTGGTGTATCGTGGTGATCCTCGATCACCTGTTTAACCGCATGACCTGGGACTATCCAGCGCCCCTTATGGGTCGCCGTCCTCGTCTCCGGGTCCCATACCGGCAGCGTCTCTGCGTTAGACGTGAGTGCACTCCGGGTCCACCTGTCATCTGGATCTCGGGAAGGGAGTGTCCTGCACCACTATTCTCCTAACCCATTGACCCTCCAACTCATACCAGTCCTGTAACTGAGGAGGAATGCCACCCCTGGTATGTCACACCACCGATCCAACTCCATCCATCGCTCGCAGGTTCGCCAATGATCTCCGGGCCAGGTTCTATTCTGGTCCTTCGGGCGAAATGATCCTCCGTGAGCAACTGTTTTACGGGTTGTTCTCGGATTACTCCCCCTTCCATAGCGAACTCCGGGCACCTGGTAAGTGCGTCGGGCTTCCCGTTCTTCTCGCCTGGGCGGTAATGGATCTTGAACCGGAAGGATCCTATCTTCTCGGCCCACCTTGCCTGTCTCCTGGACAGTTTTTTCGTCGTTGTGAAGTATTGAAGGTTCTGATGATCAGAATGTATCTCGATGGGTATACTAGTCCCTTCGAGCCAGTGTCGCCATGTCAGAAGCGCGGATACAATAGCGAGCATCTCCTTATCGTAGATCTCGTAGTTCACCTCGGCCTCGTTGAACTTGCGACTATGGTAAGCCACGGGGTGCAGCAAACCATCCTCGAAAATCTGGGAGAGCACTGCGGCTTCAGCCCAGTCGCTGGCGTCTGTTTCAAGTATTGCCTGGCGATTTTCGTCATAATGTCGTAGTAAAGGGGCGGTCGTGAACTTCTTCTTGAGCTCATCGAAAGCGTCCTGCTGCTCCTTGGCCCATTTCCATTTGGTCCCCGTTTTCAGGAGGTCCGTCATGGCTTTGCAGACCCCCGAATACCTGTGAACGAATCGTCGTAGGAAGTTGGCAAAGCCCAGGAAGACTTGTAATTCCTTGACCTTGGTCGGGACTTGCCATTCGAGAATCGCCTTCACTTTCGTGGGGGATACTCTGGTTCCTTTCCCTGACAGTAGGAATGAACCCATATGAAAAACCCCTTTTATAATCCTTTTTTCTATAATTTAACTCCTAAAGAAATCCCGATTTTATAAACCCAAACAAACGAAATCTAATCTTCTAAATTTGTGATCCGTGACCTAAACGCCTGCCCTTGTGGTCCCAATTTTGCCCTTTTATTACTCCCCTCTTCCTGGTCCTTCTCCCCGGAAGGACCTTCCCTCTCACTTCCTCTACTCCTTTTCCTGCTTGGTTGTGGCCGCTGGGAGGTGGCTCTGGTAAGTATGGTGGTGGCAAAACAGTTATCCGCAATGTGGTTTTCTCTTCCACATCGGTAACATTTGTTTTCCTTTTTCCACTTGTCCTTCTGAGCTTGTGTGGCTCCCAGGCTTTCCTTCGTCTTTTCGCTCGGATTTTCTTGTCGTTTTACGGACCGGTCATCTCTGCTTCGACGAGGGGGTTTGGACGCGGGCTTTTGCGGAGCCTTAGGGGTGTCTTCTCCCCTTAGGATTTTATGCCTAGCCTTCACATCGGCGTCCTTCCTCCCCACTCGTCGTACCCAAGACAGCCAAGTATGGAATTCTTCAGGCTCTTCAATCGCCGCGGATAGCCTAGTTTCTAACGAGGAGTTTATTCCTGTCAGGATCATTGACTTCATCACGGTTGGCCCTACTTGAGCGTCCCACTCCAAGTTCTGCATTTCGTTGAGGTAGTCATCAATATGTCCCGTTTGCCTGAGCTTATCCATTTTTTGTTTGGCTTGCTCTTGGCTGGTTCGGTTCCCATATTGGATGAGTAACTCCTTCTTGAACCTCTTCCAGGTTCCGAGCTCAGGTTCCACGCTGAGTCTCTCCTTGAAGTTCTTCCAGAAGCTGGCCGCACTGCCTGTGAATTCGAGGGAGGCCCACAGGATTTTCACCTTGTCCGTCCACTGAACCTTTGGTTGGAGTTCCATTAAGGTTTCCATTTGGTCGATCCAGTGGCGTACATCCTGCTTGGAGTCCCCCGTGAAGGGAATTTTGGCCTGCTTAGGTCCGTCGTTGTAGGTGTGGGCCGCTGGGTGAGTGATCGGGGTCTCCGGTCGGCGTTTCTGCCTGACCTGCCTGATATCTCTGCCCTTTGGGTCCCTTCGCCTACTACCGGACTCGTCGCTGGAAGAGGGATATCCAGGGTCTCCTCTCCGCTTGCCGCCTCCATTGCCTCCTCGGCCTCCTGATCCTCCAACCTGGCCCTCGGGTCTTGGTGCTGCTGGGGCTGCTCCCTGCTCCAGAGGTGGTATGGGTGAGTGACTTCTTACAGTCTCTGCCCTTGCCTGCCTCTCCTTTCCTTTTCCCTTCTCCCCAGTCGAGGCCTCTCATTGCTTTTCCGCCAGCTCCACCTGTTTCAACGCCTCTCGTAGCCTTCCTTCCATTTCCAGGCGATCTTCTTCTCTAGCGGTTTTAAGCGCATTGAGGGCAGTAGTGATCGCTGCCTGGCTTTCGGGTTGGGCACCCTCGGCTGTGATAGCCTGCACCTGTTGCATCAGAGAATCTATTTTCTGTTGCTGGTGACCTTGCTGGAGGGTAGAGGTGGTGGTGAGCTGGTCGAACAGAGTATGGATCTGTCCGAGCTGGGCTTTGGCAGCTTCGCTGGCTCGGTGTTCGACCTGGCGGAGGGCCTGGGATAGTTCTGCCTGCCTGGCGTCGCTCTCTTCGAACTTGCGGGTAAGGTTGGCGATGAGGGTGTCGTTGGCCTCCTGGACCTGACGGAGGTGTGCCTCGTGCTGTCGGACAACGGCCTCGATCTCCGGGACGTTCCTGGTCCTGGCGTTCAATTCCCCTACCCCCTGGTGTAGCCCTGCGACCACTTCGCCTCCTTGCCTGCGCACTTCCCGTCTCACTGTGTGGTATATGGGGGTGCGGGGTAGTTCTTCCTCGCTGTCTTCCACTAGCTCCTCCATCCTGAAGGGCCTGTGAGTAGTGGATGACTCTCGGGTAGGAGTGGTATAGGGGGATCTCTCCCTGTGGTCTCTGGGGGTCCACCGCGAGGACGCGATACCCTGCTGTGGCCATAATGCCGTTACGGGCGTCTCTCCCTGTCTTCGTATCCTGCGCTGTGTCTGCGCCATGGAGGTACGGTGGTCTCTCACCGTAATAGCGTCCTCCATGTTGGAATCTTCCTCGTAAGGTAGAAGCTGTTGGTAAGACATTGTGAGGGGATTTGAGAGGGGGGAACTCGGTTAACTTAGAAGGGGATTCCTGAAAGAAACCTTCGGAGTTCAGGCAACCGCAGTAGAGGGGTTTCGCACTTCTTCGTTGGACGATGAATGAAGTGGAAGAGGTAGGGTGCATATGCAAACTCTTAGATAATTCTTTCTTTGTTTCTTAGAGACAAGCGCACGGTGACTATCCGTCACACAATATACTCAAGTCTTTGGGAAATTAGGAATGATTTCTTCGAGAGTGGTATTGCTTCGTGATCGTGATAAGCGAGTCGGATAAGAGACAATATAGTGTAATTTATTATGCTTTTTACAATGAGACTATCTGATGCCCCTACCACATCAAAAAGTGAAAAAAGCGTTTAACAAAATAACTCTTGATCTTTGCTTTTAAAGTTCTCTTAGGTCATCGGTGATTCCAATAGTGTATGGTGATAGCAGCAGATCTGCATCGCACTATGAATGCCCCCGCGCCGACTTATTCTCAACTGCTTCGGGTACCTCCCTACACACTTCGTATGGGTTGGCTCGCAAGCTTGTTCCCAAGGTTGGCCCTTCAGGCTTGTTCCTTACGATAGCTGTAGATCGGATTCCTCCTGCTAGTTGATACTATCGCTAGTACCCCTAAACTCGCGGGAATCCGCCTATCTATTTATGCCAAGGCCCGTTTCTATTCTAGTACGTTCCATCTCGCGTAATCCCTATGACTCACAATTGCCGGCTATCAGGCTGCGCTAAACTATTACGAGGTCACCTTCTCAAAGGGGAACAGCCTGCAGCCGTCAGCACTACTCTCGGAGTATGCCGCCCGATAGTATAGTGCAGGTGTGGACCCCCGCAGGTGCCCCCACCACCTCGATACCATCCTATGCTTGTCTATGATTACCCGTACTTCCAAGCATCATACCTCCTCACTCGATTTCCCGTAACAAAGGGTCAGCATTTTCGCGGCGGTTTAAGGGATGGCCACATGTAAGCTCCCACCTCTCAACCCATCTCTGTGAATCAGACTCAACTCCACAAATTGAGAACTAGAAGCCGGCCACCTCTCTCGCAAAACTTATGCCGCAGCATGCACTTTCGCTTTTCATCTGAATGCACCGGCCAATAGTATTTCTGTAATTCTTCTAATTTCCAGGCCGGCCCACAAACTGTGCATCAACCGGTCCTCGTATTTCGCAGTAGTACCACGGGCACGCATGCTAGCTCGGGGCTGGGAATGGGGCTATGAGAGGCTGCTGGATTAAGATGAAGTGTAACTGGTCTGTAATTATCAAACCCAAAGCTCTAGTAGAGCGCCTCGTGCTTGAATACTTACTCCATGGAGATCCGGAGCTTGCACAAGTACACCGCACTGCACTCTTGCTATGCATTTATATTCGGCATTCTGCAGAAAACACTATAATAAGTAGTTGAGACTGAAAATAACGGGCTCTGTCCAAGTCATTTCCTCGCCAGATGTCGACAGCTTCGAAGCGTGTCTGCTACCCAGAACTGCTGATCTGGTAACCCGCCTTTTTCGGAAGGCTTACAGGTCTCGTAGTTATGTAGGGCTAGCCAGTGTCGGTGTTAAATTAAGCCCTCGGCCTCCGGTTTGAGGAATGGATGGATGAGTCTTACGGCCAATGGCCAGCCGTGCGGGGAATGGGCTAATTACCAGAGAATATCAAGTGTCGTAAAACCCAACCGAGTGCATGTGTATGTGTATGTACATGCACGTAGGTTCCAAGCCCAGCTTGCCATGAGGTATGTGCATGTATCTTTACACAAGTAGCACGAGAGCATCCTATGTACTTGCTTGTGTGTAACATGTTATCATTGCAGCCAGTGCACCCACCCACCCACCCACACACCCACAACGGGGCACTGCATACAACATGAACTCTACACCTGCACTTCTTCACCCTAATAATACCCCCAACAACACATGCACACGTTCACCCCCGCATCCGATCTACCAAGGCAGCATCCCACAGTCGATCACTGACGAGGTCCCGGCGTTGTTGACTACGACCCGGCTATATATATGGAGTGTGGACGAAGCCAGCTGCAGACCGCGAGCCGTCGGGTGGCTGCACGGTGACACATGCAGACCCCAGCACCGCCAGCCCGCTCAGACCTGTGTAACACTACCCGGGGCCTCAGCAGGACCATCTCTGGCACCCAACCAAGGACCCGGAAGTAGCGTGGCTTCTGTGCTACTCGTTATTTTTTTACGTTTCCGAACTGGACTGGGTCCGCATGAGCTCAAGGGAGCCGGCATGAGCTTCAAGGGAGCCGGCATGAGATAGAGGAGCCAATAGCAGGTGAGAGCGAGTGACCTGATATGCCAATGCTAATGTTTGATAATAGAGTAGCGGGTTCCTAGTACCAGAACGACTTCAACACAATTCCGATTCACAATCATGATACCGTTTATCAAGAAAGGAGGGACGACATCACTCACCAAGCGGGGACAGGTACTTGGATATGCGACACTGACAGGTAATAGGAAGATGAAGCTGGATGAGATCGCTCTTCTGACAGGAGTCCCAAAATCAACCTGCTCAAACCTGATCAACAAGGCCAAAGAGAAGTCTTTAGAGACAGGGAACCCTGACCTATGTGCACAAGAGAATCTTGCCCCTGAGCCCAATTCGAAGAAAGGCAGCAACAAAGCCTTGAGACCCGATCAAGAGAGGGCCTTAATAGCATTGGCATTGTCTGATGCTACCCATTGCCGTATGCCTCTCAGTGAGCTCGCTGCTGAAGGTAACAAACCACAGATTCCGAGTCCTCACTGGCAGGCTGAATGAGATATTATATTAACATAGTTTAGCTGGACTCAATATAGGAATCAATACGGTCAAGAAAACACTGGCTGCTGATGGAATCTACCGACGCAAACCTACCAAAAAACCCTTAATGAACGAAGCCCATAAAGGGAGGCGCCTTGCATTTTGTTTGGCTAATCGGAACCGTGATTGGAAGGATGTAGTCTTCACCGATGAGTCGTATTTTGAGACTAGTAATCTACGTGAGCGTAGATCTAGGGGGGTTTTAAGACGTACTGGAGAGGTATATATACCGCGCAACATGAATAGAAAGTTTCAAGGTGGAGCGACAGTAATGTTTTGGGGTGGTATTCTTTATGGTTATGCAGGTAACTTGCCTGTGAACTACTCCTGCAGTCACGGTTAGGCCCATGACTCGGATTATGGTAACTGAAGCCGCTAATCACTGTAACGGCACTTCATATAGGGTCCGAACTACCGTATCATGTCTATAAAACACCATATGAAACCCCTCGAGAGCGTGCCGCAGCTTTAGTCTCTCTGCAGGCAGAATATGATGCGGAAGTTCTTGATCCTGTTGAACCAGGTATATTGCCATTATTGCTAGGAAGAAATGGGGACAGGAAGGGCGGGATTGATTGGTATATATACAGAGAGCGGATTTTATATCCTCTCTTATTTCCCTTTGCCCTACGCGCCAAAGGGTCTACCAACCCTGGAGTCATTATAATGGAGGATAACGCACCTGCACATAAACACCAATATCAGGAGATATTCAGACGCCGTGCAGGGCTAATCAAGCTAGAATGGCCTGCCAATTCGCCTGATTTGAACCCTATTGAGACAATCTGGAACGAGATGAAGGATAGTATTAAAGTTAGACTTGGTTGGAATCTTACTGCAAGAGCAATTAGGGCCGTCATTGAGGATGAATGGAAACAGTACTCGGTTGAAAGAATAAATAGGCACATTTTGTCAATGCCTCATAGAATAGAAGCATGTATTGCAGACAGGGGCGGGAACAACTTCAATTACTAGCTGCTAGAAGTTCGAGTCTACTAGTATACTAAATACAAATCTATTATTCAAGTTGAATGCTATGCCACCGTGACGAGTAGGTCACTCGTTCTCACCTGCTATTGGCTCCTCTATCTCATGCCGGCTCCCTTGAGCTCATGCCGGCTCCCTTGAGCTCATGCGGACCCAGTCCAGTTCGGAAACGTAAAAAAATAACGAGTACATGTACCCGGCCCGTTATAGTTAAGACCCCAGCATTACACCCACACCGCCGGATCCGGGGTGCGGCAGGGCCAAGAAGATTTGTCGAGCTCCCGCCGCACCCCCCCCCCCCCTCGGCCTAGAGTGGAGTCCTTGTCTCAGCATATGCATACAGGCAGCCGCTGTCACTCGCACCCACATCCTGTTCATATTAATATATCCTCGGTTTCCATATTTCCCAAGCTGCAAGACAGACCAACCAAAACCCCCATGCTACGACTCAACGCCCACTCTGTCTGTAGCCTCCATAACCAATTCCCCCACTGAGTACATACATGTAGCTAAAAGGCGGCGGATGCCCGACTCCGAGTCGATCGAGCCAGTACGCTAGCCGCGCATCCTATATACCCCACAGGCCGCTACCCGATACAATCATGATCACATTCCATCACTCGGTATGCGAGTGATGGCTTGTGACGGGGGTGCCGCGCCTTGTACGGGTGCCGCATTCCCTCCCGGTCCCTCTAGACTGCGGGTAAGATTTGATGTGCAGCGAGCATGTACGTGAGAAGACAAAGTCACATTTTCAGTCTCTATCGATATAATCTCATTCATGTCCGATCACTCGCTTCATGCCAAGACTTAACTTACTGGCTAGCGATAGCTCATATGATGTTCACACCCCGTCGTTTTTTTTTGGGAGGGGGGGGGGATAGTTGCTCCAGGTGTTAAACCGACATGTGTATCGCCCTACTATGATAAGAGGACAGTGGAGACTTCTGGACCATGCCCAATGGTTGATGTCTTGTCATGGCATTTTTTGCTTAGTACAGGGCCAAAAAGAGAGGTGTTCTCAATACTGGACAAATACCACATTCGGCGCAATACCACAGCTGTCCCGTAGTCCTAGCAATGCAGTAATCTACAGCGCGAGGTAAAAGGTGAAGGCAGGCAACCAAAAATACACCAAAATTAGCTTAAACAGAACGAAAACACACATTCCAATTGCAATCAGGAATCAACAAGACTTTATAAAGTAGGACTTTGGGTATCAAATTTATTATATCTAAAAGGGCACCCTCCCAGGCCAGATGTGAAAGAAAGTACATGAGCTAGAAGCAGAGCAATTTGGAGATTCGGCTATATCCCATACAAATATGTGGTCTTGGCGTGTTTTTTGGTAACTGAACACAATAAAATCAACACAGCTCATGCTAGAGGCATAATCGTTTGATTTTGAGCTTATAGGGCAATTATTGACATGCAATAAATATACTTCTCCAATTCTCGGGGATTATTCATGATACTTGGGGGCCTAGAGATACGCCGAAAAGTAGCATTTTTTGGTGTATTTTTGGTTGCCTGCCTTTTTACCTCGCGCTGTACATAGCAATGCAGTAGTCTCCACAATATTTATTATGTAAAATGCGCATTTGTATGGATGCCCGCGTTTCACGCAATGTGTATTCTGGGACAACACAGTATTCTAGAGAATATGGTATTGCTTTAACTATAGTATAACTATAGTATTCTAGCAAATACCTATTACCTAACCCTAATACATATTTCGGCCATGAAGCACCCCATGATACTTGAGCTTTGAAACATCGTCAGATATTGATTCATATATATCATCAGAGCTTTCTATCCTCGGGTGATGGGGGTGCAAAAGCTGCAAACTACCTTTTGAAAAATAAGATTTCCTTCTCCTAGATACCCAGGTATCAGTTCAGATTGATTGGTGCATCTACCTATTATCCTGGATACCTGTACCTGATATGTAGGCGAGGTTCTTGGAGCTGTTGTTTATCATGCACGTGTACATGTAGATGCACATGTAGCCTGACAAGGTGGAGGTCAACGTACATACATACATGTAGAGGGTGTGTGGCCATTAGGGGGGTGCGGGGCACTAGCAAAGGGTGCGGGCCACTAGCGGCGAGGTGCGGTGATAAATTTTAGTATTGATACGGTATTTGGTGTAATACGCATTCTGGAAATTACGGCAATCACCCAACATTGCAGTATTTCTGAAACTATGTACCGCACAGAATACCGAAATAAACTGGTAATGCAATAAATATGGTAATCAAAAAAATGCGGTAGTACTACTGTATTACTTGGGTAATGGATACATGCAGAAATACTGATTTCTTTTACTCTTCCACCTTGCCCTTTTTGTTCTCGTCCATTCTGCTCAAGTTTCTTCTTCTCCCATCCTGCCCCTGCATCTCCTTTCGCGTACTACTTCCTTCCTTTTTCCCCTTACATCCTAGGTATGTGGCCATGAGTAAACATTCTACAATCACTAAACCCATATCGCGATGGTTGCCGGAAAATAAAACAAAAATCCTTAATGGCTAACATAACCTTTCTTTTCTTTTTTTAGGTGACTCATCTATTTAATAGCTCGAGGGAAAGAAAATTCGAAAACAGAAATCCCAAACCTCTGGAATACACATTGTATACTCGGTATCTATATACCAATATTCAGAATACGAAGAACAATCATACCCACTCCGCAGATCCAAAGCCCCGCTACAAACAACCCATCAAAGCAGAAAGTCACAGCTAACCAAATGAAACTCCCAAATCGTCTCCGCCCACCAACTCTATACACTTGACCCCAAATACCCAGAGGCAAACGGCCAGGAACCCAGCTGCACAAATTGCGTACCATTTCGAGTGACGCTGTATGGTGATACTACCCCGGAACTTGGTTACGGGACCAAGTGGAAGCTATGGGTCCACATAGAGGCGAGAGGAGGTAAACAATTGCCTCGTGTCCGTTGAGAGCTGCTAAATTCAGCGCGGTGCGGCCGTCGTCATCCTCAACCTGTAGGTCTATGTGGCGAATGAGAAGTTGAATGATGGCCATGTGTCCATTGAGTGCCGCAAAATGGATTGCGGTACTACCATTGTTATCTCGCGCCTGTGGGTCGGCGTTGCGACTAAGAAGAAGTTGGGCGATGGCATTGTGTCCATCTCTAGCAGCTAGATGGAGTGCCGTATGGTTGTACCAGTCCCGCACCTCTGTCTCGGCGTTGTGAGTAAGGAGGAGTTGAACAATTTCTTCGCGCTTATTGACTACAGCTGAATGAAGTGCAGCCCGACCTACGGAACCCTTCACCTGCGGGTCGGCATTGTGAGTAAGGAGAAGTTGAGCCATGCCCACATCTCCATTTATAACTGCTTGATAGAGTACGGTCTGATTGTCCCAATCACGCGCCTCTATGTCGGCATTGTGAGTCAGGAGAAGTTGAACAATGTCCTCGCTCTTATTGATTACAGCTAAATGAAGCGCGGTCAGACCTCCGAAACCCTTCGCCTGTGGGTCGGCATTATGCGTAAGGAGAGCTTGAGCGATGCCCTTATATCCATTGAGAACTGCTAAATGGAGTGCGGTATGATGTTCCCAATCCCACGCCTCGAGGTCGACGTTGTGAGTAAGGAGAAGTCGAACAACGCCCTCGTGGTTATTGACAACAGCTAAGTGAAGCGCGGCCCGACCCCTAAGGTTCGCCTGCGGATCAGCATTGTGAATAAGGAGAAGTCGAGCGATGCCCACATATCCCTTTATAACTGCTAAATGGAGTGGGGTATGGTTCCCCGAATCCCGCGCCTCTGTGTGGGCGTTGTGAGTAAGGAGAAGTTGAACAATGTCCTCCCGTTCGATCTTTACAGCTAAGTGAAGCGCGGCTCGATCTAGGCAGTCCTTCGCCTGCGGGTCGGCATTGTGAGTAAGGAGAAGTTGAGCGGTGCCCTCATGTCCATTTATAACTGCTAGATGGAGTGCGGTCTGATTCTCGGAATTCTTTATATTTATGTCCGCATTTTGAGTAAGGAGAAAGTGAACAACGGGCTCGCGCCCATTGATAGCGGCTAAATGGAGTGCATTAGAACCTTCACAATTTAGGGCTTGTATGTCCGCCTTGTTGATAAGGAGTACCCGAACACTGGCCAGGAGCCCTTTTATGGCCGCTAGATGGAGTGCGTTTTGGCCCGTTGTATCACGAGCATCAAGTTTTGCGTTGTTCGTAAGGAGGACTCGAATAACTGCCTCGTGTTCCTCTAGAACGGCATGATGTAAGGCGGTCCTGTTTTTAATATCTTTAGCTTCTAAGTAAGCTCCAGATTCTATGAGAAACATGGTAGCTTTGTAGTGTCCCCCTCTTGCGGTCAAGTGTAGGAGAGTCTCCTGTCTACTATTTTGAACGCTATCTGTGCCGGAAAGAACCAGTAGATTTCGGATGGCTATATGATACCCCATCATTGCAGCCTCAATGAGTAATCTCTTTATGTGATCTTCAACATTGACACCAAGCCTTCGTTGTAACCCATGTCCTGCACCAGGTGACAGAAATCCATTGAAGAGCACCATCATGAGTGAGCGAGGCGAAGTTGAACTCTCAGTTTTTTCAACGAGATTAGTCAGTCTATCTGTTATCCCTGGTGCCAACACATCCAAATTCGCCTTCAGGTACTCCAAAGAAAACTTGATGAATGGCCTCTTCTCTAGGTATTCGAGATGTCTTCGTACCTGGGCGGCTGATATACTCCCCGGTCCCTGGATTTTGAGTCCAATCACTTCCTCACTCACGATCTCGAGAAAGCGGACGCATGTTAACTGAATCATCTCTAGGCCATTATATTCAGTGACGTGTAGGTGAGATCGTTGCACGGGGTTACGAGGGTGGAGGAAGAACTCGCGCACTGTCTGGTGCATAGCTTGAACAACCGGAAAGGACATCGTATCTAGGCGGGTTTATAAGTCTGGGGATTCTGAAATATCAATGCACCAAAGCTACGGTCTCTTTCTAGTCTCTGATGAACTCAGTTCGATGTTGAATGTTCATTCAGAAATATAGGAGCCATCCCAGATAGCGGGCATGAACAGCTACCCACTCTCTAACAAAGATACATCCACCACCGAACAAGTTTCCCAAAGAGACAGATATCACTGTAGCTGCATTCGTGGATGGTGTTGTACGTACTTGCTTTAACTTCCAAAAAGCCTCCAAGGCAGTGGGTCAACATCTTGCGAATATCTCTTGGCATCTCAATGACCCAGGATTTGTAATCCGGTTCCTTGTCTTCCGCCAGACCTGGGATCGCAAGGGCGTGCTGTAGATCAATGAGCGCTATCTCACACCCAGAAAACAAACAAAACTGAAGAATCCGTTTGCCATCCGCTATAGCCTGTCCCTTGTTACGGGCTAGTCGTTGAAGCATACATTCATAGAGGCTCTCAAGGCTCTTTGGGAGAGATTTTAAAAAAGAGATCAATGTACTTTTCCGAGAGCCATTCATGACCTCCTCTGCTAGCTCTTTTAACACAAGACAAACCCATATGAAAACACCGTCGGAAAGATTCAAAACGTATTTCGCTATCTCCTCTTTCACTTCAATATCGAGGTATCTGAAATTATTGTTTTGCAAAAGGTCATGTGTGTATCTTTCGATATCTCTCTGATTCATATCCTGCAGCCGGATTATTTGCCGCCCAGGCCAATTGTCGAGTTGTAGTTCATTAATAGGTCGACTGGCGAGGAAGATATTTACCATGCATCCACCCTTATTCAAAGCCGGGGCAGATAATTCATGGAAAAAATTGATAATCTCGACCCGATCCGTAGAGGCAGACTCATCCATGGCGTCTATAATTAAATATATCCTACATGGCCGTAAATGCATTTTGCAGGCGCGTAAGATGTTTTTCATGTCCTCAGAACACCATTCAATCATACTACCCCCACCCCGACGATAGATAGACTGAAAATGAATGAAGAACGATTCGTCCGCGTCTAGAATTTGGTAAAGCAGCGCCCCCAACATGTTTCGATGATCTCTTTCGAATTCACCATCCCGTGTGTTGTAAAAGAACTTTAGAACGATGGATTCACTCGGGGGAGTGAAATTCTTCGCAAAGTATCGTGCCAACGTACTTTTCCCACTACCGGGCTTTCCTTCAATAAAAAGGAGGCTCGAATTAGGGGGCTCCGAGGAAATCCAGGACTTGTATTCGGAAGTTTCCCATAGCCATGTAAGCGTATTACTCTGGTGTCCTGCGATCTTATTGTATCGGGGATTTTTGAATTGTAGGGTCCCCAGACACTCTAGAGCATGAGCGTTAGCACTTTGGGCCCATGGAAATACGAGAGAATCACGGTTATGCTCGTTATATATACCTTGTCTTTCATGACCATAAGAAATGCAGACTTCCGAAGGTGGTAGAAGCTGAATGCTAATTCCATCTGGTGGATTGGTAATAAGTAATTTGACGGTAGAAAATTTCCATCGCAGCCCTTGTATCACTAGACGAAGGCTCTCAGTTATCTTCTCCCATTTAATCTCGACCCGACTGAGGTCAAGTATTATCTTTAAACTTGGTTTTGCAGTTTTCCGGTTTGGCCCAGCGTGGGTATATAAATCCGCGGCCTTTAGAAGTACTTCTTCAAGAGCGGTCCAAAGAGTGTTGGATTCTGAACGTTTGATGATGTTGTGAAACCCATCCTTGTAAGGTTTGTTTTGAGTTTCCTTTTGAATTTCCTTTAATGCGGAATTGCGTAAATGACTTAATAGAATATGTAGAAACGTCTGTAAAAGGTATTCTCCCTGACCACTCGAGAATGTTTTAATGATTTGGTAGAAGAATGTGCAAACCATCACTAGGACCGCATCGTCGTCGCTTCTTTTCCCGGTACAAGTATATATGGGTGTCGTTTGTCCTTCCTCGCTAAGGGAGAAATTTAGCAGTAAACTATTCTCTTCTGTGCTTTGTATGGTTCGGATAAGATGGGGCACAGCGTATGGTAAACATGGGAACGACTTGTAGACCAAGGTATTTATCTCGCCTGTTTTCGAGATCCAGTTCTGGTAGTCTAGGTTGTGCAGCAGAAAAAGGAAACCCTCAGTGCTCTTAAGGTCACAGCGCTCATCATCCGGCCTATGGGAGGGCTTCGGCAGATCAACATAAAAGGGCGTTTGCGTTGGTGACGTCACCGTTGGCCCTGATAACAGTATTTGCTCTGATGACGGTGTTTGCTCTGATAACTGCCCTGATAACAGTATTTGCTCTGATGACGGTGTTTGCTCCGATAACCGCCCTGATAGTATTATATTTTCCACAAGGGTCTCGATGACCATTGTTCGGTCGTATTGCACTGTCTTGCCGTTAGCATTATTTCCTTATTCATAGCTCGCCTGCTTAGCGCTGATTGACCCTACCGTCACAATATTTCAAGCATGTTACAATATCTTGAAAGGCTTTGTCATCAGGTGAGTTAAATTTCACCATGTCTGTGTGATTTGACTGGACAGAAAATCGTTGTTCGTTTGGCAGAAAAAGTTGAGCTGACGACCTCTGTACCATTTGGAATAGTTCACCTGATCTATCCCACACTCCTGGTGCTACCTATCGAGTTTGACTTCAGGTTTAGCCTAGAAAAATTGAATGATATATTGCAGGGGATGAGAACTCATGGTACAAACCTCCTTTACTGCCTTTGTCTTCTCAGTTTCGTAAAACGTGAAGATATCTCCCTTGAATTTGCCCCACATCCTGCTTAAATAGTCTTTCTGATTCTCCAAGAATTCGCTGTTTTCTGCTAGCTGTGTCAGTAGGATATTTGTCTTCTTATCCCGTACTCCTCCCTTATTCACCATATCGCTAAGCTCTTTGGTTCGCAGACCGCTGTGGGGAGTACCGAAAAAGAATACACCGCGAATACAACCGAAGATAGGCTCGAATTCTTTGCTTTGGGCCCATTTGAGAAGTAACTGTATGAAGTAATCTGGTCAATGTTAATTATGCAGGAACATGACGCTTCTCCTACCTCGTTCACGAAAAGACCCCCCAGGCTATGTGCAATAAAAATAATTGTTCTTTTCTAGAAGGTATAGAAGGATTAGAGCCTCGACTGATTGCATATATATATATACAGGAACATCATAACTGTTCGCATCGCATCCCGAGAGAGAATATACCGGACAGTCTCGTCTAGCATTCAGTATACACTGCTCGAAGCTTCGCGCATAATCAAGGAAGTTACAGCCATTGGGCTTGGAAAGACTGCTGTCATAACCATATGTCATGATGCGTGTTTGGGGGAAGCGTTTAGGTAGAAAGTCACGTAGCCACATTGGGCGATCGAGACTTCCGGCTATATGGACCCTACTTCTCCACGAACCAAAGGCATGGCCACTGAGACCAGTTATCGCGATCAAACTGCATAAAACAGGGCGGTCAGTATTCGGAAAACATTCATTGTGCTTCCTATACTCACTCCGCGCAGACCGGTCCTTCCGGAACATTTAGCGGTGTTAGGTCATAAAAGTGCTTATCGAATCTAAGGGTGAATGGGGTGCCTTTGCCCCCACCGGTTTCCGGGGACGGGTGATATATTTCTTCATCAAGGCCAGGTAATATATATCTCTCTAGGCGGCGGTAGACGGTGAGTAATGCCGTCTGTGAGCATTCGTAGCAGGCTGGAAATAACGTGGAAAGCTGCGTATTCTGGGGGCCAAGTTTTGGGTATATTCTCTGCAATGCTTCGTTGAGGTTCCTCCTCTTCCATTCAGAAGGTATCCCACATATTCGGAAGCATATGGGCTGCCCAAGTGAGAGATCGCCGGCCGCCTGGCTTGCCTCTCCAGGACTAACTTCCGAAGCTGACGTATAAGGCGGAGTCCAGGCGCTGTCCAACGAGGACGTGGTGATCTTTGACGAAGAAGAAGTCATGGAGGCTGATGTTGGAATAACTACAGTAGCTACTGTAGTCAAGTATCGCGTGAAGCGCAAGAATAAGTGTGTTCAGAACCATCCTACAGTAGGGACCTATACAGGCTTATGATTGGTCAGATTCTCTTGCCCCGACCCCGCGCATAAGGTCATGTGATTTTTCAGCCTCTTGATGGTATGTTGAGAAGCAACCGGCCCGTGCCAAAAATACAGGGCGAATAACAATGGGGAAACATAAGCAACCAATCAGAGGTCTCAGGTTCGATAGATGAGTCCGGGCTCACATATCGAGTTTTTAGGGTAGTCCAAGACTAGAAAAGTACTCTTTCTGGCCATACAAGCGACATTGCCTCAGTCACAACTTTTATAACTCAACAACGGAGAATTGTTTGAATCCGAGCAGATAGAGTGAAAGCATATGTGGTGGTTGATGAGCTATAAGAATAGCATGGACATGAACAGAGACGTCCCCCGCCAACTACAAGACATGTGCTCCTATGGCAAGCTTGCTCATGTCGGGAAGGTGCACTTATATATAACGGGCGTGCTTTCTGTTTACATGTTCGTCTCCTGCCCGGCTGTTTATTGCTACTCCCACCAGCTAGCTGTGCTTGTTGCTCGCCGCCAAGATATCCCCCCCGCCCCCTCCTGCTCGGGGGGTATCGGTCCGATTCGCAACCCACCCGCATGGTGCAGCAGACCACACCATCCCTGATCGACGACACCCGCATATCAATATGCACATGCAGTCCCGGCACCAGCTGAAGGTGGGTGGTACGAGCGTGGGCGGGGCCAATGACATTTTCCGCTGGAAATACCGGTAGAGGATCGCCTGATTGCCCCACCGTACCTCAGCAGACGATACCATTCCCCTCCCCCCCCTCCCACCAAACACCCTTCTCACTCTCCATCCACTACACGCACGCAGAAGGGAGAACCACCTCAGGCACGCCCCTGCCATCCTCACAAACGCCGCCAACGGCACCCTGCTCGTGCTCTGCCACAATGTGCGCACAAACGTCGCCGCATCCTTCGCCATCACCAGCACAAAGTGGCGCATCCTCCCCACGCACCCCATGGACCTCCCCGACCGGCCCTGTGCTGATGTGCTCGAGGACAGCGACGGCAGCATGCTAGCGTGCACGCTCGCCGACAACGGGAAGGTTGTGCTGAAGCCGCGCGGCCAGAGCGACGAGCAGCTGTGGGCGCTGGAGGACGGAAAGGATGTGGCAAAGAATCGTTGTGTGCTTTTCTCGGAGCCTCTACTGACCTGGGGCGTGCGCAGGAGCCCGTTGACGGTGGAGGGGCGCCTAAGGAGTGTGGCGGGGGGGAAGCTGTGTATGGCTGTGGCGGGGGGCATGTGCCATTGCCGCCGATCATGTTTAATGTCTCGGCGATCACGAGGGATGAGGGGGCGGAGAGGCTCAAGTGGAGAATCACGTATTCATGTTATATATATCGTTTGAATATACCGTTTATGTTTTTATAATCGTGTCTAGGTCGTGATTTGTAGATGTGCCAAGTGAAGCCTTGGATGGCTGTACTGGCCAAGTCGATGATGAATGCCGCATTGGATATATAAGGCACTCTTTGTTGTGGTCTGCTGGTCAGACCGCGAGTTTGTAAGAGACGGAAGAGAGTCGAATTGTATGATTGAAAATGAAGGATAAACGAGAGCAGAAGGAACAGGCTCCTTTTACAACTGACAAAGTTGCGACAAACACCTACCATGCATCCAGACAATTGTACAAGCAAACTCGCTGCCTTGACACAGTTCCAATATGATAACAGATAGCAACGATTAATCGATTGTAAAACTAACATGATCTACAATACATCACTCGATACATGCACAGCGAAATTCACACAGTCGGCGAGGTAAATATTCTCCGTGTATTTACCCCCGGCCCCCCATCTCGCAGGTTTTTATATCAAAATATCGCCAGGCTATAGAAATAACCACGTAGACTCCCAGGCCGCGCCGCGGGCATAGCAACCAGAAGGCCCTTTCCATTTTTATATACGACACGGTCCTTACTTCTGTTCATTACCTCAAGCCATGCACAAGAGTACCACTCCCATAATACAACCCTCTCGCTGGCTAGCTGGCTTATATACAATATAACCATCGGTCTTCTTTATATTCATTGTGGCTGTCGAAATAATCCCCACTTGTGACGGCTGCAACTGTTTGTTGTCGTTGGGCATGGGGGCGTAGTTCTCTTTAAAGTGTGACCCAACAATATACTCAATGGCATCAGCACCAGCCCGTACTCCGCAGCTTCCTGCAACGTAGTCCAGAACGCCACCCCTCCGGCCGCCCGAGACCCATATCGCCAGCACCCAACAGCACCATACCACTCACGCATATATAATACCGCCCCGCCCCGCAACACACACACAATGGCAATACACCACCCAAGCAATGTATCGGGAAAGGTACGCTATGTCCCCCCGCTGCCTCACACACCCCCATGCAGCATATCACAACATCAAACAGCCCCGACCCCAGTTTCTAAACCGTGTCTAGCTCCGGTGCCCGGCACACACACAATAACTCCCAGGAGACTTGTGATTGATTGATTGATTGATTGATTGATTGATAATTCGTTAATTGAATGAGCACACTTGTGCTGTAACAGCACATTGCCTCTGGCTATGCGTCCAGATATATAGGGGATGGATGTCATGGTAGTATGCGGGCAGCTGGCTTGGATATATAGCGGAATATTTAGTAGAGAGATAAGGCGGCGGTGTGTAGTGGCATTATAGTACAGTCGGTGTTGGGGTGATGCGGTGGTGGAGGTTGATCTACATGTACGTACGGCTAGTACTGTCTTGTATTCTTTTCATCTAGCCCTTGAGCCCAACACTCGAGCTCATGCATTCATGATTCATCGATTCTTGCCATATTCCATATAGGTTCTCTCATAGTGTATACACTGCGCAGTCTCAAGATTTTCATGATCAATGTCTTCAGTATTTCAGATATTCCCAATGCTCTCAGCGCCGCAACACCGAGACAACGAAATAGGGAAACACTATTGCGTACGTAGGCCTCGTAGTATATATCACAGGGCTGGTGCAGATATAACGCGCATAAGTGTGTTTTGGGATATCTGTTGGAATTATCATTTTTTTGTACTGTGTGTGAGCTCGAGGGTCTATGGTTGATGTGGCGGGTTTTCTTGTAGCGGGTTGGGGGTTCGGTGTTGTATTGCTACGCGCTTCTATACCCACTTGATATTTCATCTCCTACACTATCTGCTGAAGTCGCCGCGTCGCTCTTACCAAGACTTCTCTCGAGTCTCTTCCCTATATCGTACTCTTATTGGAGCAATAGGCTATCCCCTATCCCCTTACGAGTAAACGTATAGTGGGAGCGAGTGACGAGCCATGACCGAGTGACAGTCTATGACCGAGTGATGGAAGATGATCGAGTGATGGGAAATGATAAGAGGCGGGTGCAGTGTTGCGGCTTGGTGGTATGTGGTATTTAGAGGTTTACTGGGGGTGTTTGTGGCTATGAGGAGGAGGTATAGGTAACGGTTGAGGTGCAGTGTGGTGTCGTGCCGCATTCAATACGAATGCTTTACGATGCAAAGCGGAGATTGAGTGTAAATTAAATGTATTAAAAGATCAGTATATCCTATAGACGCGCAAATCCGGTAGTAGATGTATTATTATTTTACATGATCATTAATTCTGGTGACCATTTTATGGTCGTGGCTCACCGGACCTACGGAATTTACAGATTGGGCTCGATGACCCCAATAGCTCCCCCGGACCCATCGGGCGCAGCGGCTTAGAGATTCTGAGGGTCCATAGATGAGCTATAAGGCGAGTTATTTCTGCTGAGTTTAATAGTCAATGGTAACGTTAGAGATTGCACGAACATTCAGACGCCGAGACCCCCGGCCTTAATTGTACCAAGTATATTCACTAAAGCTTTATGATCGTTTATGTGGAGATATGGGGGCCTCACCAATTCTCTTCTCCACGCATCGGCGCCTGTCGACTTCTATATGCAAAGATCTATTCTCGACTCCATCAGCTACATTTCAGCTCAGCCTAGCTCACCAGTCTCTCACCCACAATGATAGTCGGTGCATACGTACCGCGAATAACGGACGGGGCCGACTGAAATTGCGCAAGTACGAGCGAGTAGTGCTTCTTGGTGTATCGAGTGGAGGATGGACGGTGCACCTCATTCACAGCGGCGAAAAAGGGAAATTTCTGGGATTTTGTGGCTCTGTACTTGTACTGGTATCTTACACCACTACGAAATTGCCTTCTAGGTCTTGTCTATTAACTTCGCGGCCGCCAAGCACCCCTCACTACCCAAACAGGCCAGTTTTCCAAGCCCTGCGCACTCAGTAATGAAGCATTCGAGAAGGAACACCTTTCGGAAAGCTGGGAAACAGTTAGGTAGTGGTCTCAAAGTATCAAGAAGGCATGACCTTAACCTAGTCCAGCCCGGAAGTCAGTTGTAGAATTACCAGCCTGCATGAGGATTTTACCAAGCAGGCTTTCCACAAGCAAGAGGGTAGTGTTATTCCATAAAACCATCGTAAGAGAGAGGAAGATTCATACACAACAGACGTGCGCGCATGCGGGGGAGGTAATTACACATTCAAACTGTGCACTATCTCAATAATTCAATCTTAATTCATCTATTGTAATTGATGCTGCATGGCAAAGCCGGAGATCATGATGGTTTCTGGTGTGGATGTGAGCCTTGGTACAGGGTCAGGGTTATCGCAATCCTGCGGCGACCGCACGGTGGGAAACGTATCTCAAGACTAGGGAACCTATTTAGTTTAGATTAGACAGCTCGAGAGATACACGTAATCGTAGTTTAAGAGGAAATGAAACATGTAGACAAGAACAAGCAGGGTTTCCTGTTTTTATTCCAGTCATGAGTCGTCTTGGCGCCATACGTATTAGGCAGGGCGCCCGACTGCCCTGAAATTTACTGTTACTGTAAGATTGATCGCGAAGTGATTAGTATTTTTGTTACTACATATACTTATCTCGCCACCCGCCTTAAGATCAAGGGAAATAAGAACCAAGCTTTTCACAGCTCACAGACTTGGATGGGCATTTTGTTACTAATATGAAAACATGGTGATTTTGGGTCAAAAAAACCATACAGCTAGATACGGTTACAAGTCCCCCTACCTCCTTCTCTAGACTAGGTATAGCATTCTTAGAGAAGTCCAGTACCAGAATTACAGCCCAAGAACTAGATGACTCCACCAGCGCACTTCATGCGGTGTGTTCATTGCCCTCGGCCGCGAAGAGCCGTAAGCAAATAGATAGATTAGTTGACTGACTGTCGTGTTCACTGATCTGAAATCATCCACTGGTAATCTTGTTACGCACGAGTTCCTGGAGAGATGTAGCTTTTACTAGTACTTCTAAGATCTTCGTGAAAATGTCAGAAAATCAGAGAAAGTCCTCGGGAAGAGCGGGAACTCATAGCACGATATGGTAACGTTAGAGTAGGTAGCACCAGAATAGGTGGCACTAAGGTAGGTATCTTTTGTAGCAAGTGTTTGGGAAGCCAGTGGCGAGGTTCATCGGGAGAACCGCCGGAAAGGTTATCGAGAACATTGTCGTAGTGTTATAATTCTAGAAGTAGGAAGAGTATGGGCTCCACACATGTCTTTAGTACTCATGATCAAAGTGGTATTTTTAAACGCGTCCTCGGCCAGCTAGTTAGGGATTCTTTACTAAATCCGATAGAACAGTCTCCGCAATAATAATACAAGCGCTGAGATATATTAGGAAAGCCAATCCTGATGAAGGATAATCGGTAGATGCACCATAGCCTGCTACTTACATTAACCTTAATGTGCTTAAAATTCTCAAAGATCCACCAGGCGCTGTTTCTATCATTATATATGTATGCTGATTATCAACAAGAGAAGACTAAACTCTATGACCGTCTAGTGTACACATATATCTCATTACATGGACATGCACGTATTCGCCACAGTATCCAGACCCTCTCCATGTTAACCAAATATTATCATACCAGTCTTTATGCTTCACCTGGACGAGTACGTATCACAACGCCCAATAATTCAGCGGAGCCCATGTAGGCTTTTGATACATCGTGCTTTCTAGTTTCACAATCTGTTTACTTATGCATCTAAAGGTGTATTTGGTGTTGGTGTTTTTTTCTTGTTTAACTCATTAATTACATTACATGCAGTTAGTGTTAGTGTTGTGAAACATGCCAATGCAGTATGATTAGTTTACAAGCAACGTCATGACTGGTGTGTAAAAGGCATTGATGTACTAGATCATCCAAGAGTGCTTTGGGTTAAAGGATCGATCTACGAGAAGGGATTGTCAACTGCCGATGTGGATCCCTGGCCCCTTAGACCTACGTTGAAGCCAACGCTAGAATTAACCGGATTTGAGACTTCAAGCTAAAAGACGATTATTTGGCCAGAATTCATAGTTCAGGCTCAGCGTTTATAATACAAATTTACTTTTCCTGACTTCTTTGCAGAGAAACTCTCTCTAAACTACCTGTTGGTTGTCGTTTGCAATTGTTCATCTCCACGTCGATCCGTATTCTAGCTAGCTAGTCCTCGATCGCGTTGATTAATGTAAACATCTTCAACAACTCGGTCAAGACATAATCGTCAATTGCAAGAGCCATCTAGAACTACTGATATTAATACAATTCGCGGTACTCTCCGATCTCCCTCAGATTGATTGGCCGAGAGCGACAGGGGTGTTTAGTAAGCACGACACCTCAAATTTCGTGTCTTTGGTGCGGTTACCCTACCTGCTTTGGTGCGGTTACCCTGCCTGCCCTTGGCCGTTACCCTGCCTGCTTTGTGCCGTTACCCTGCCCACCATCCTGCTGGCATGCCCGCTGAAACCCTAGCCCTGAATACCAGCCACCCAACAGAACTTTTTTTTTTGTTTTTGTTTAACTCATCACCCAACAGAACTCTTTATAATTAAATAAATATAATCATTCAATGGTTGACTATGAGCAGTGAGGAGTGAAGGAGAGGTGGAGGGAGGGAGAGGAGAGGGAGGCCGTGGGAGGGAGAGGAAGAAGCGGTGGAGGGAGAATTAAGCGGTGGAGGGAGAGGGGGACAAGCGGTGGAGGGAGAGGGCGACGAGAGGGGGGTGGGGCGAGGGGGAAAGGGGACGAGGTGTGGAGGTGGAGGAACAGTGAAGGGAGCTGACATATATTGGAGCTGGCAATGGAGCTGGCACCGGAGCAGGCATTGGAGATGGCATTGGAGCAGGCATTGGAGATGGTATTGGAGAGGGCCCCGGCTGGCATTGAAGCTGTCATTGGAGCCTGAGCTGGTATTGACTGGCATATACTATTTGAGCTGGAACTGAAGCTGGCGCTGGAGCTGACATTTATTTGAGCTCGCACCAGAGCGGCAATTACAGCTGGCATTAGAGCTGGCACAGAAGCGGGCACAGGAGCGGGCCTTAGAGCTGGCACTGGAGCTGGCACTGAAGCTGGCATCTATTAGAGCTGGGACCGGAGCGGGCATTAGAGCTGGCATTGGAGCTGGCACCGGGGCTAGGAAATGGATCGATACAGCAGGACTTGGTCATTTACGGGAGCTGGCCTTGAGAACTGCCTATGAGATGGATAAGAGAAAATTAATTACCTAATGGGCGTGGTGAAATACTACACTGAGGTGGGAGATATCTGAGGTGGGAGAGACCTCGCGGTCGCGAGGTGGCGCACCCCTAGTATATATATACTTATATATACCCATTTATATCTGGCCAATAATCCTCCTATATCTGTGCGGCTGTACTTTGGGGGTGGGGATAAGTGAGAAGACACCTTTCATAAAGGCTTCGTGCGTAATACACTAGCTAGCGACATATAGATGCATAATTATAAGCCACGTGCACATCACCGTGTAATACCCTGATCAAAGCACGTACCTATACCGCGCTCCGCGAGATCCTTTCAGCGCAATTCGATCACCTTCTTCTTCTTCTGCTTCGTTTCTTTTTTTTAAATACATCTATGTACATGTCCTCGTCAGCTCTCCACGCCTACGATCTACGTTTACCTTCCCTCCCTATTTTGATTTACGTGTATACGTATCCCATGGCCTGGCGAGACATGCTCAGAATCTGGTGCACTGCAGATTCGGTGTCTTGACACCAATGTTTGTTGCTTTGTGGGATATTTTGTTTTAATTATTACATGTACTATATATATGGTAACCTAAGTGCCAGGCTTGTATAATATGCAGTGCACCAGATTCTGAGCATGTCTCACCAGGCCATGGGATAGCAATTGTGTCTAGGTATTTCACTGGTAGTGAGAACATCCCGCTTTTTGGTACTGTATACATGTGCATGTAGGTACTTGCAGTGCTTAAGTTACATTTGTATATTCCACGTGGTCCCACCCACACCAAGTTTAAGAGCACATGAAGCCATCGCGGCCCAGGAATCTCAATCTCCCCATTAAAGCTACTGCAGCTAATCGTGCCGATCATTCCACTAGCTTCATGTACTCTACATACATGTATGTAGTGTTATGGAACATCCTCGATCGCAAAGCAAGCTTAAGAATTGTTACTACATGTATGCCCTACGTCCTTTCAGTTTACATCAGGTTCCATGATGTAGTACATTGAGAGAGTATAAACACTTGATCATAATATCTACAAGTATTGACTATGCTGGGTCTTTGCGAGTAGAACTTTATGGGGAGAGGTACGAGAGCAGCTCAGTGTGTGCCAGATCAGGAACGTTCCTTGATATTGAACGGATATCCTACACGAAATCCTAAGAACCTTGACCATGCGACTATCAGCTCTTCGTGCCGCGGTATCTAGCGTCTATTCTGGTAACTTCTACTCGCTACCGAGTACCCATCCCACAGATACTAGTCCAACCTCCTCATGCCGTCGGTCGAACATACACAGCTGAAAACGTAGAGTAGACCTGGCCAGATGCCATGCACCCAGCTACGACTCTTCATATGAATCGTGACCTCATCCAAGGCTTAATCCTAGACGGGCTTTGAGTGCGCCGTGCACGGATGTCGGGGGTGGGTGGATCATGCAGGATGCTCACAGTCTCTAGCTAGAGGTACATAGAAGAACTTGGAAAGGGTACGGTACTCGACACAGACACAGCGTACGGAGCTAAACAAGGATTGGGAAGCCCTCGAGCTCCCAAGTCCCGGTTTTCCTCGCCTCTCCGAGATCCCCGGACTGGGTACTCTATAGATAGATGTATCTTGTAGCTGCACCCTGATGCAGGCTTCTTCTGCTTTGGATGGCGCTAGAGTATATACGTACGAGAGGCCGGGGTAAAATCTTGCTCAAGCTCGCTCGTAGTTTAGAGTAGATATGATCAGCCCCGCATTGTTTGGAACACTCGGCTGGGAGCTGAGCTCAGACACACCATGCTGCAGGGCGACGATCAACAATGCATGAATGACGATCTCTGCACGTGCACGCGCAGATACCCCCGCATTCAGAGTCCCAGCGCTCCTGTGCCTGTGCAACCACTCTCAATGCCAAGCCGCCTGCTCTTCATCACCTCTCACTCGGGAGCTTCCAGGAGTCCTATATCAACGCCTTCCTGCCCACGCTTTCTCAACTCTCACTCATCAATATCATCCATCATTCTATACACTGCCTCTTAACACACCATCACCAAATATTATCTCTTTCCCCACAACTATCCCATATCACCGCGAACATGGCCGCACCACCTGGGACCGCAAGAATTATGCACGGAGATTCAAACTCTCTCACCCAATTCAACGATAATGCAGTAGTAGGACTCGGGCAGGAAAGAGAATGGAAGATCCGCCCCGCGGGCACCGACAACGGTGCTGTGGTCATTTCGATCAAGAGCGATGGCGGCGAGGAAAGGTGCCTTACTCTCGACCCCAATTCCGGTGACTCTGACGAAATCAACATTCTTGTGATGCCACTGGAATCACCACCAAGACCGGAGCAGACTTGGACTGTGGAAGATGCCATTATGGCGCCAAGGTTAGATGGCGCGCCTACGACCCTATTGTTTTCTAGGAATAACTGCTGACATGCGTTTGGATCTATGATAGGATGCCCCCGATTGTGATAGGTAGAATGCAGAGTGTTGCAAAGCGGCACCTTTCTGCCGCAATTGGGGGTGCGGTCCCGTTGCCGAGGATATTCATGAACGTAGCCGCAGTACCGCACGCGGATGGCGACATGGAAAGATTCAGATGGCGTATGGACTACACGAGCATGTAGGACTAGAAGCATTACGAGCATGTCAATTGAATCCATGTATCTTCTTAGTATCGTTAGGAGCGGTTTCATTGGTCGGATTTATTGAATGGCAGAATCGAGGGAGGAGGAGGAAATTGTCATCCCGAACGTGGGCCTTTGTATCGTGATGTAGTAGTTTACAATGAAAACTTGAGATACAACCCACCTCCAAGGCTTACTCTGACGTATATGATTATGTATCCGGACTCTAGTTTGATGGATGCCCACCGCGCCTTCTGTCCACCCAATTTAAGAAACCATGATCATTGAACCCTCGTATCACAAAGCAATGCACCGGCCGATAGTTCATAAAACACCGCAAACCCGGTATTGTCTAAGCTTCAGTGGGTCTTGATTATTCTAGCAGCTGCACCAAAGTGATGTGCCATGTTAGACAACCGGGTTGTTTTACTGTCGGTAGCATACCATTACACTCATACGGATTGGATTGCCCCGGCCTTGAACTAGCTAGCTACATATTTTACCGGTGTTCTCATAATCAGCGATAATAGGTCCCAGTGCTATATATAGTGTGATTAATGCGGTCATATCTGTTCAATATAACTCAAGGAATAGCGATTTGACCGCAGGTACGGCGCTATTCGTTGCACCATGACGGCGGTGTCTTTTCTGGGCTCTTCTGTTGATTGATGGGTGGGGCTTCCCGCAATACCTTTCGCAGCATCAAGGATTAACTACCAATCGCAAGCTATATATGAGACATCACTCGACCGACCTAGATCGAACAGGTTTAGGAGCCAATTCCTTTTTTTTCTTGTTTTATTTAATCCATTAACTAGGAGTGTTACGCACCAAGCAAGGACGACTCTTATCCAGGGACGTCCTTGGACGGGCTATACCAGCCATGACTATATGTAGTATAGAGGAGGTGCGCGCTAGTGCAATTTAAGGCTTGGGGTACGTATACTAGGCGTTATATATGAACTCCACTACTACACTACACAATCTACTACCATAGCGTAGTGGTAAACATCTGAGATATGTCCGATGGTACTGGGGTTCAATCCTCGATGCCAGCCTTTATGCCGTGTGATCCGGAAAAAGGTATTTGGATATAAACTATTGATAGCCTTCTAGCTCAGTGTCCGCGGCTTCTGTCTACTTTCTAGTAGGGAACCTGATTAATGGACCACGCTGAGTAATAATGAAGGAGAAGGGTTGTCCGCTTGGGGAGTGAATTTATTCACAGCGATCCAAGAGCGTAATACTCCGGCTGTTTATCTAATGCTACCCAACATTGTACATGCGTTGGGCCTGAAGATAAACAGCCGGGGCAACTCGATGCAGTTTTTTTCTACCGACCGAGTGATATCTCATGATTCACTACACCTGTACTCGCCCAAGGAGCTCTACCAGTCGAGGACGTCGCCCACTGGGGTACTTTGCGCGTACCAGCCACAGAGCTATACCAGTCACGGCTGGTATACCCCGTCCTTCGTTTCGGCGTGGAGCCAATTTCGTCATAATTGTAATTACTTTTCTTTTGTTTAATTGATTAAACAAAATAGTTATATATATTGAGAGAGTAAATGTTATCCCAACGCCATGCTCCATCTTCTGAATCATTCTCTCGATCTCGTAGTAATCTTTAGTATCTCTACTTACAAACTTTCGCCGTTCCTACATCACTATCCATATTCTTATACATCGGCCATCATCGCTGTGTGATTGCAGAACACCCCAAAGTCGCCGTATATACGAGGTATGATAGCTCAGCTTGGTCGTGCAGTTCGATCAAGGTCTCATTAATAGTGGCTTGACCCATGAACAGCTCGTATAGTACCGAGTAAACACCTCCTAGTGGAATAGGTTGTACGATTGTTCAGGATACTTTGGTATTGTATTCTTCCTTTTGAGGGTCGTCATCTCTTCCCAAACACTCGGCAGGGCTTGGAGTATAGATTTGGTAGGTGACCGATGCTGATCCCTGGGGGAGATAGCGCTAGAGGATCGGGATAGAAAAATGCGGTTCATAATTAATCCATATTTCAAGAGTAGCAGTATTATTACTGTTATTAAATAAGCCGCTTGGGAGAGAGATTGAGGTGTTCTCCAAATTCGGCACTGCTGTCTTCGATATGGTGCTTCGAAGAACCTCGAGGACGGGGAGTGTATTTCTGGGAAAGGAAGAATCCTCCGCATGTTCTAGATATCTTGAACTTGTCTCAACCCCTGAGGCATATCAACTGTATGTTATTGCCAACTTGAGAATAGTGCTCGAAGGTCCTCGAGTTAAGGGCGGCTGACTTCCCCCAGGACCCTTGCCGTTTTTGATTTAGACCGCTCTGCTTGTATATCATTAACTATGGAGAACACGTCCTCGAGGCAGGAGACAAGAATACCCGTACTCGTGGACTATATATCGCTATATCCCTATTCAATAATATAAGTTCGTTTCGCGACTCTAGCCACGGGGGGGCATGGGAGGCGAGTATGGCCGGGATTTTTGTAATAGTGATATATGGGCACAAGATAAACAGTCTCGACAATTTTCTCGGTACAGAAGACAAAAAGAAAAGACAAAAAAAGACCAAACAAGAAACAATCTAGCCATTTCGTGAGTTAAACAAAAAAAAAAGAATCTAGTCATTTCAAAACATGCGAGTGATCGACTGTGATTTCGATATCAGCTTCAAAACCGACCTAACTTCTGTTGCATGCTATGAAGGATGAATCACATAATTTTAACCCAGGGAATCCTCCTGACAAACCTGAAATGTCTATTTATTTATACAGCAAGTTCTGATCCCGGCGCATATATTTGATACCTAACTCTATGTCTCAAGACTCAATATTTTTTTTTGTTTAACTCATCTCAAGACTCTGTACATACAATACATGGCTCAAGTATTGGGAATTCTGCGACCTCCCTCTGTACACGATTCACGAGGAAGGACGTAACATTCTCGGGTGTCGTTTCGTTCTGTATTGTACCCGTTACTAACTATTCTGTAACGATACTGCCATTAGCTGAATTTAACCCGAGTTATTCCATATAGAATAGTGGTCTGGCTACCACAATACTTGAAAGACTATGAGGAGACATGTATTACAAGTCTCTAAGGTTTTTCTGGCAGTTTCCCCAAGAGCTTGCAGCTGTAGGCATAACCTATTACTACAGGTCCGTATTTTCCTTGAATAGTACCTCGAGTGCCTGGATGCATCACAGTTCTTTGCTCAATCGAGCAATTCAAACTTGCTAAAACAAAGCAGAGGCGCCTTATGGGGTTTGACTCTGTTCGAGCGGCCTCGTAGACCACAGCGCGGTCTGGGGTTTTGTAGCTAGTTGCAGAGTTTTAAAGAGCGAGGTTTTGCAGCCGCAGGGGAGGTTATAATGAAGGCTCTGGGAATTGGTAAATGCGCAATGCGAATGGCTATTTGCGTGGTGGCGTGGTGGTTCGGTGGGTCTGCACAGCTGGGGGCAACAGCAATTTTGCGCTTGGTAACTCAGTTTCTTGGGGATATCATTTGCTTTGGAAGCTACGAGTGGCTCTCGGGGAGGTATTTATGGGTCGCATCCTAGCGGAGGTTTTCTGGACGTTGAATGTCCCCGGTAAACCTTGAATCTTTGCGAGTTTGAAATGTAAAATCAAGTATGACGAGGTTCTTAAATCTCTCCGGATTCTTCGATTCTCTGAGACAACCCCCCCCCCCCCCCCCGGCTCACTCGGCCATTTCCCGGGGATCGTTGGCAGGGTCTCTGAAAAATTACTATATATACCGGACTGAGCAGATGGCACATACAGTGTATGTGCGGGGCAGTCTGTGAACGAGACTATCTAGGTCCCCTACGACGACGTCCTAAATTGGAAATACTGTTTCTGCAGCCAAAAGTAGAAACTCGAAAGTAGCTTTCTGAATATATATAGAGGTTCTTGAGCGGAAGTCGGTATCTGAGAGAACTTAAAACGGTGTTTTACGCGTCTCAATCCCTTTTCATCCCGCGCTTATTATTATTGATTCTGGTTCCAGTGCTCAATTGAGTGCCTACTATACATTTTTAGTTTACACCGCTTCCCAAGCCGAGAGCTCATAGCTGTTCAACAATCAACACTAAACCTTAAAACCCGCCATCACTGTCCGTTACGTGGGGCAAGTCGATTTCCTGTGTTTCGATCATTGACACGAGTGATGATGGACTGTGAGTAAACTCTGCCAAGGCTGCTGCACTGGGCGGTTGTTGAGGGGAATAGGGGGCACGAGATGCTGGGATAGTTGTAGGAGGAACATAATCGTATCTTGGAACTCGGGGTGAAGTTCTGGTAGCGTGTGGGCAGTAAAGTAACTCTTCCCAGTACGTACGGTGTGGTGATGTCGCTATAGTTTTAGCGGCTCGGGGGTGATTCCTGGATAGGACATTGGTGGAAGCAATGCCGGGGAGAAGTGTGGAGGGTTATGCGTCAGTTATAGGCTGCCTCTCTCCTTTTGTTTTCCTTTTTTATATATTTTGATGCTGCATCTTCCAGGTTCAAGGCGGTGGCGTGTCCGGCCTTTGGGTATCGCCACTGCAGAGCTGTGGATACGTATCTCATAACCAAGTCTATATCCAGCTCTTGAATACTGTGGGGGTGGTGGTAGCTGCAAAAACAGGAGACTGAGTCGTTTTCGCTTACATTTGGTTTGATGATCATTCCCACCTGCATTGACCGGGGATATTATACCAATGCTGCGGGGTGCGATATCCTTGCCGTACATACCCTGGGTCCGCACTGTACGATCAAGTGGGGGCATTTGAGACTAAAAGCAGGCCCTCTATAACTTGCGTGTTGGATCGAACCGGTTTGAAATGCTTCCTTAAAATGTCGAGTGCAGGATACAAGTATGTGTGCGCGGCTGATGTGAATATTCTGAATGAGGGTTACAACATGCAAGGGGATGGGGTATGTGGAAGTGACCTGGGCTATCTATACGTATAGACAGTTGTATTCTTAAATCTCGGGAGCTGGGGCTAGCCTCCGGGGGACAGCCGGGCTTCGGTCGGTTATATATATGCATGTATAGTAGTAGGCTCTTATCCAATCTCCTGCCCGAGGGGCGACGTATTAACCCTCCGGTTTTGGTGAGATTGTTTTGGCAGCTGCAGGGGTGCTGAGAGCTTTCCGACGTCGGAGTGGCTGTCAGAGCTTAAGATTTCTTGAGAATCAAGGACTATTCTGACTCAATATCCCAGTTCAGCGTCCGATATCACATTGCAGGGCCCGCCTGATGAAATGGGGAGTTCCGGGATGTTTCCCGATCATTGTTGGAAAGGTAGTATACATGTATGTAACATCCTTACGATGAGTAGGTTACAGCTCGTAGGGGATGGGTACGAAAAGATTATCTGAGTTTATGAGGTTACATGTATGCGCCCGTAAATATGATTGATATAGTTAATCGGTAGCTCACGCCAGTGCGGTGAGCAGGGGCATATGTTAATACATGTAGTTCTTCTCAACCAAGAAAATGATATGTTGTTGATTGGATCATAAATTATTGTATACATCTCAATTTAGATAATAGAAACGACGAATGACGGAATTTATTGAGATAAAAGAAAGCCATACACCGCAATTTGAGAGTACAATCTGCGCTCTGTCTTTCACTCCTTTGTCAGTTACTCCTCCTAGGGTAATTTAACTACCTTCCAGGACTACTCGATATTCTCCTGCTATCCGCTGTCTCATTCCACCATGTGCGAGCATCCACCCCACCATGCACTTCCCCCAACATAACTTCCCCCAACATATCAACTTAACTATCACAAACACAAATATAAATCTATCTCCCTCCGCGGGTGTACCCGCGGAGAACATGTGCAAGCTTACCCCTCTTCTTCTCATTGATCCTATCTGGTTGACTAGAGGTCTTTAATGACAGCAGTTCTACCACCTTGTCGTGACCATTCATCGCTGCCCATGAGAGTGGTGTTCGGCCTGATCCAGCTGCCAGATTGACGTCCACACGACTATCCCGCAGAAGCAGTTCTACCACCTTGTCTTGACCATTCTTTGCTGCCCATGAGAGTGGTGTTCGGCCGTATACTTTATCTACTAGATTGACGTCCACACGACTATCCCGCAGAAGCAGTTCTACCACCTTGTCGTGACCCTTCTCCGCTGCCCATGAGAGTGGTGTTCGGCCCGATCCAGCTGCCAGATTGACGTCCACACGACTATCCCGCAGAAGCAGTTCTACCACCTTGTCGTGACCCTTCTCCGCTGCCCATGAGAGTGGTGTTCGGCCCGATCCAGCTGCCAGATTGACGTCCACACGACTATCCCGCAGAAGCAGTTCTACCACCTTGTCTTGACCATTCTTTGCTGCCCATGGGGGTGGTGTTCGGCCGTATACTTTACCTACTAGATTGACGTCCACACGACTATCCCGCAGAAGCAGTTCTACCACCTGGTCGTGACCTTTCTCCGCTGCCCATGAGAGTGGTGTTCGGCCGTATACTTTACCTACTAGATTGACGTCCACACGACTATCCCGCAGAAGCAGTTCTACCACCTTATCGTGACCCTTCTCCGCTGCCCATGAGAGTGGTGTCCTGGAATGATCATTTACCTCATTCAAAATTTCCTTGCTGCTCGTTTCAAAATCAAAGAAATCGTAAAGTCTATAATAACATGCTACCCAAAACGGAGAAACAAAAGTCGTACTAGGAGCTTTAAAAGGATTATATTCCTCTTCTGCAGCTGAAACCCATAAGTTATAAGCCGTTGATGGCTTTAAAAACTCTTTGCATAGTTTATACAAAATCGACTGCGGAGGAGATCCTGACAATCGCACGTGCGCCGCCCAATGCCTGATTGCATAATCCATAAGGTATCTTAGTTCTTGGCGGGACCCGGACTCTGAGTGATGATATAGAAGTACTTTCAGGCATATCTCCGCCATGGTGGCATGGTTTACAGGCCCTTCATTAAATTTAAGATTACCGACGAGATACTCCTGCACCGAAAAGTGAGCGAAGCGGAGTTTCTGAGTGTTCATATCATTGACGATAAGATTTTTGCAGCAATCGAGTACTCGAGGCAGGGTTAAGCTAAGAATATCTGAGTCAAACTTATCCTCACCGGAGCCCACAGCAAAAGCTTGAAGAATTGTTGGAAGTGTACACGGCTCCTGGGCGGAGAGCAACCAAGCCAGCACCGACTGGGCAATACGACTGGAGCTTTGTCTTGTCTGGGTGCGCTCTATGATCCGGTCATATGTTTCCTTTAAATCCTTTGGTAGCTTTTTAAGAGCTTCTCGAACACACTTGGCAGTTGGCTCTTCGCACAGAGCCAAAATCTGTAGGTTCACCCACATGAACCTAGCATCTGTAATGTTAGCCCAGCCTATGGGGAATGCGGAGCAACAACCGAGGCCAGAAGCAAAGATACAGAACACAAAACAATTGAGAAACTGCTGTGGACCAAGTCGGGCATTGAAACTGCACTCGCAATCTGGAAGGAGTTCGCAAAGTGGAGGCATAAGAGGGGCGAGAATGACGAGGACAAGGACGAAGAAGAAAGATAAGCGAAACTAGGATGGGGCGGACTAAAGGACAATGAAAGGGAAGAGTAAAATGGATATCCGTGGTAAGGGCTTGCGCCAAAAGTGAGTTAGTTTATTAAAACTGGTACTTGTGCGAGGAGGCGGAGGAGACCGAGCAGTTCTGGGGCATTTATGATATTACAATAGACTACGGTCTGCATGTAATCAATGAAATAAACAAAAAAAAAAGCCCAGCCTAGGGAGATTTTCAAATAAACAAAGCAAAAGATACATACATTCCATTAGCCTTTTCTTTAAGCGTCCGGCTAATCTCCTCCTTTAACGCATCGTCAACTTCTCCATCAAGCAGGAGCTCTTCGGTGCCGCCGCAATTTTGTCGGTCACAACGGATATTGAGTTGTAAGTCAATGTAATCATTGATATCTTTGGTGTTGTCTGATGCTTGAATGTAATGACATTTATAGTCCTCAAGCATAAGCGCTATGTCCTGCTCAAATCGGCTTGCCAGGAACACCTTCACATTGCTCCCCGATTCTACTATTGACTTGAGGGATAAGAACAACTCGCGTCGTGTTTCATGGTAGCATTCGTCCAGAGCATCGACAATGATAGTAACTTGATGGTACATTCTCGATAGCTTTATAATAAGATCAGTGCTTTCCTGGCACCGTAACTGACCAGATGCGTGACCGTCACGTTCCCTTTCCAGGTATATTGACGAGACAGGCAGTGGGACAAAATTCGGGTCTCCGGGGCTTTTGAGACAAAACTGTTTGACAAGCGTACGTAATACCGTTTCTGGCCTCCTTCGGTTATCTTCCTTGTAGTTGCAATAAAAGTATGTTAAAATGTTTTCATTGCAAGTTCTAGCTTGAGCTTGTAATTCGTCGATAATGTAGGAGCTACACGCACAAAGCGTTAATTAAAATCCTATATAAAAAAGGTTCAATGTCTACCCTTACACTAAAATAGTTTTTCCGTATCCGGCTAGGGGGTAAATGACTGCATTTCAGCAAGGGAACGCCATAAGGTCATGGGAAAATGGATAGCTAAACTAACCGTCTCCACGTAGCCAAAGAAGTGAAGAAGATTTAGAATTCTTCCACTCCTTGTAAGTTTCATTTCCCTCTAACCACTGCCCAGTTTTCGCCTGACGACGTTCACTTGAAAAAGTGTGATGATCAATAAACTTGATGTCTGATAGCCAGTGCAAAATCTTCAGTTTTCGATCCCCTATTGCTATGCATGTCAGCACAAGAACCGTCAAACGGGACGAGATCAGTTGGTCACTTGCTTTCAATTGCCTCGTACACCACCTTTACTGCGGATTCAATCTCTTCAAGGGGTTTCTTTATGTCTTCTAGTTGATTTTTTAGACTCTCCGTTTCTTTCCTCCGTTCTGTCCAATAGTAAGCTGGTTAGAGGATCTATAGGGTTAATAGGCTAAGGGGGCAATGGTCTAATACCACTTCGTTCTATTGCCGATGCTAAATATCATGAAGAGTTACAATCTGTTTCATACCAATCTAGAAGAACGATCTCTATACAAACCTTCCTTCTCAACCTTGTCGACATCTTCTAATACCGCGCTTTCCTTCTGTTGAACGTTCTTCAACAGTCCCTTCAAACCTGAGACGAAACTCGCGAGTATGCGTTCTTAAGAGAAGACATGTTTCAGTATATCATTTCTTAATCTAACCAAACGGCTCAGTCGGTGACTAACCTCCAGTATTCTTGCTGAAGAATCTTTTGATGTAGCAAAGATATTCCAGAATGGAAACATATAGCTCAACAAGCGACGTATTAAGGGGCTGGACTGTACGAAGACCTGTTTTACAGTACAGCTTTTCATAAATATCGCAGCAGAATAATACGCGCAGCAAGTATTCCAAGCTTTCCGAAGCGGTCTCCATATCCTCTGTGTAGGCCGTTCCGACCTAAAGGCTCAAGTAAGATAATGAGCTAGTATAATAAAAAAGACCCCAAAATTTCGTTGAACACACCTGTAAAAGAAATCGGAAGCCTGACCACGCCAGTGCAACAACATCAGGATGGTGCTGGAGAGCGGTATCGCCAATCTTCGCATATTTATTGAGCTGTGTTACAAGGCCGTCAAGTAAGAATACATTTTTCCCCCTACTGTTAGTATAAAACCACCTCTTTTTGTTACATTCCTCCTGTTTCTTCTCTATCTCTCCAATGAAACTTTGGACTAGATTAATATTGTCCCTTGACCTAGAAATACTCTTTCGATCTTCTTCTTCTAGCTTATCCACGGCCTGGCTCCATAGAGTAGAGGACCTAGATACGTAACGGTGTCAGTGTAATCTTTTACTCCATATCATAATTCCATGGACTTGATACTTGATAGTTATAGCAGTAGTGGCTACCGTTTCCCCATCGGGAGTAGATAAGGGTATTAAGCTATTTCCCGTAGTTGTTACCGATCTTCGTACATATTAGCACGCTAACATATCATTAATCGTGAATGAAATCCATACGTCAAAGCTGCTTTTGAAGCAGGTTCAAGCTTTCGACCTGGATCATTCACAATCGGCGGTGTAATCGTAGGGGGGCATTCAATGGAATCTGAAGGCCTAATGGCGTTGATATTCCCGTTAGACACGGCGGTTTCGAGCAGAAGGGGAAGGAATCGATTTGATTTACTTGACAGAGCTTTGTATTTCCGTATTTCCTGCGAGGGGTTGAGTACTAGGTGGGTTGCTTATAGGAGAAGTAATTGCAGGTATATTAGAAGCGCGATTCTCTTCTCCACTTGCGCTGAGATTAGAAACACGTTAGAAGATATAACTTCGGGTTATAATGAAGATGAGATATTTTACCTGGAAATAGAGTTCCGTATTTCTATATTTGAATGCGAAGTAGTTGAGGCTGAACCGACACGGTAATTTACTAGACGACGCCCCCCCTTACGAACTTCAGAACTACCATGTGTTAGACAAGATGAGTACTGGAACTAAGGTAGAAAGACTAGGTTTACCTGGGGACGGGATTTGACATTCCCGAGTCTGGCCCAATGATTGAAACAGAACTTTTTTTACGGTGAAGCCACCGAGGAAGCTGAACTTTTAGGTCTGAGTAGAACGGCATTATGGCATGCTATAATGGGATGATACGCGAATGTTTCTTCGATGATATAAACTAGGAGTTTGTTGCAGTCGAAGATAAGCTTGAGAAGGGGGGTTGACTCCTCTTATTCCATGTCGCCGTGCGCAGTGACAACAAAGCTGAGACACCCGGCACTAACAACCAAACTTGAGTGTTTTGGCGGAGGGTTAGGGTTCTCTTGTCGCATGGTCAAATTAGGACAACGACAAAACACAGATTTCAGCCAATCAAGTGATTGGATATGAGCCTGGGCACTTGTGATTACTGCCAAACAGGGGTCTTTGTCAGTCAAGACAGTGGCGCTCAGGCTGGTAAGCAACGACTTTGGCTGAAACCTGTGTTTTCGTCCAAAGTTGACTGCACTTAGATGGCTTCCCTAGCCACCCGAACACCCCCCTCACCCGAACAGTTGAGTATGATTGGTACACACACCGGTTGCAACGAAGATCCTTTCTTTTTGACGTTGACTGTTCGGGTGAGGGGGTGTTCGGGTGGCTAGGGAAGCTGTCTATCCCATAAACTGTCGAGACAATGCTGACACCCCTTCGAAAAATGGGAAGAGGTGGCTAGAGCCAATGGGTTTTGTGGTTTTTGTTGATTTCTTACCCAATTCCGCTGTGGCTTTCGGTCTCGCATGAGGGGTCAGCATCGACGGTTTATGGGATAGTAGAGGGTGAGCGGGAGTACTACATGTAGTATGGTACATACATACATACATACTCTTGTCAAGCTACGTTTCTATTCATTATGTAATACTAGTGTCTTTATTTGTTTTCTGCTTCTTCATTTCTATCATCATCAATATACACACATTTTGAGCTACCAATTAGTTTCATCAGAGTGATTAGTGATCTGATCCTTCCCACGAGTCTGAGGGACCGAGGACAGGATAACAACTCTACCCACCCCAAAAAATATCATTCGCTAGAGGACTGGAATGGTATCGAACTAGTCCAATCTAAGGAACTACGAGTTCTTTCTCGGTTGCCGCCTCTTGGATTTAATTTAGTTAGTACGCGTCTCGTTCTCAGGCTGTTTTGTTGCAGAATCGAGACTAGCGGGGTACATACATGCAGCAATTAAGCGTGACAAAGAACAACTACATGTACCTATGGTAAAAGGGCATTATATGTATGTAATTTTACAACGTTTATGAACGCAACCACTACTCTACTGAACGCCATACAAAAAAGTTGTCTAGGCGGGTTTTTTGTGTGTATGCAATAGCGGTCGTGTCACAAACGCTATCACGAGTATTTATAGTAGCAGAACAGACGGTCACTTGAACAGAATCATCCTTCATCTTGATCCACTTTGAAGAACTTGGGCCGCAGTAGGTACATAATCGGTGTTTCTACTATGTACTACATCCCTTCGTGGGTTTTCACGATCAGGCGCTAATGGCCAGCTTTTACTCGGTAAGAAACCTAAACCTCATTGCATTCCGTGAACCTTTTGCTAAAAAGTCGCCTTCTATGACCTCTACTATACCTTTTTCAGGTGTCTCCACAGTCACTGGACTTTTTGAGTACAAGTATGGTGCGCACACCGATAAATGTAGACAAAAATTGGTGCAATTTCAAATTTGAATAACTTTTCAACCATGACAGATATCAAAAATCCGGTGGATGAATTTCAAGGACTGGTGATGAAGAATAGATTCATCCACCGGATTTTTGATATCTGTCCTGGTTAAAAAGTTATTCAAATTTGAAATTGGGTATTTTAGTATGTAAAATGCGCCAAGCATTCACAAAGTTGAACAGTATTATACCCATTTATACCCTTAAAGAAGCAAACCCGATTAGGCCATGGTAGTGATGCAGCAGAAGGCCCTCCTCTTATTGGCCCATGAGGCGATATTGCAGCCACAATTGTTCCACTTCTGTATCTTCTGTACGCCACCCTATCACTTTTATGCGTGTGCGCACCATAGGTATCACCACGCCGTCGCGGGCCTAATATATCTCCGATTTTTCTCTGACGAACGAAGGGATGTAATCTAGATGGCGCCTCCACTATCAGTTGTTCGAAGGGATCGGGGCCAGTTATGTGCCTGTAGCTCCGACATGTTGTCATAGTAGATCCAGCCATGACCTGTATCAACCAGCCTCTTCCGGGGGTTTCCTGCGCGCTTAGGACGATCGCCAGGGCTCAAAAGCCGCACAGTTTAAGGGATAGTATTTTTCGGGTAACATAGCTTCGTGGTGGATTTGGCCAGTTATTGCGGTATGCGTACCATTGATATTAACAGAGCTGGGCTGAGATCGCAGGGCCGTATTTCTCAAATGGGCGTTGAGCCTCAATCACGACTAAATGAGAAGACACTAGAGTACAGACACCCTTCACGCAACCTTGGCAGCGTGATGTCTTCTCACTTACCCCACCCTGGAGTACAATGTTACGGCACCGTGATAGATACATTTCTTATCCCTTCGTCTGTTCCTGGTATTTACAACTTACCGGACCGTAGATAGCGTGGTGATAGACTGCTCGATTGCACAATTCAGGGTTTTGCGTGACGAGTGGAGACAATCTTGCGCCGCCGACAGCCGTTTCTAGAGCTGGGCAGTATATTTTGTGTGGTGAGCCACATATTTCCACAAGTCCTGAAGGGTTTACCCTCGCCATTTCACTGTCACCAAGGCAAGTTTACGTCTCAACGAGGTTCTAACTCAAAGTTTCCCTGCTAATCTGGTTCGATTAGGGGAGAAATACCATGGACAGTAATAGCAATAATTAATTCGATAAAGCGGAACCGAAAATTCCTAGTGCTAACACCGTTACCGGAAGAATCATTAATCTTGACAACGTAAGAATTCACAACCATACATTCCTTTTAGAATACGTTAACTATTCTCAAAGACCTTGTTTGCAAAACTATAGAGATCAAACACACATCAGTGAGAAGATCGACTCTGGGTTTAGGCAAATAAACGAGAAGATCGGCTCTGAAACGAGACAAGTGGTCGGGAGGTTTAAGGATCTCAAAGATGACCAGAGAAGATTGGATCCTTCTTTTTGGTGAAGTAAATTGTAGTTATCTGACTGACAAATGTGTTAGCTTTTCATGAAAGATGAATTGGACTTTTTCTAATCAAACAGAAAACACGTCAGTGATAAATAATACAAGGACGCTATCCTTTGTAAGGTTCCTCCCCATACTTGGTTGATGTGCATGTGGGTTCCGGTTGCTATGCCTTCGGATTGTTAGCGATGGTAAGTCACTTTTCATGATATAGTGTAGATACCCTAGATCCTAATGAAGAGACCGGAACCGTAAAAGCTAGCGCCGGGCACAATGGTAGAAAGCTTCTAGGATCCCCCAGCACGGTGGTTAATATATGGAGCAGTAAATGTGTCAAAAGTAATTTTACCACCGGTATAAACACTGAATTTCAGCCTTTATGCTGTGCTATAACGTATTTCACCGGGAAAGCAACCAGGGCGACAACGGGATGATCGCGGCTCGGTGCCCAAGATAAGCACTGCACTGTTTGTTTGAGGTTTATATTACTCATTGAGAGGGTTTAACATGCGCATATGAGGTTCGCCTTAACATACTGTACTACAGGTTCTGTAAAAAGAGTTCAATCTTACCAGTGGTATCAGCACCAGTGCTGATGCACAATGCTGCAGCCGTACCATCTCAAGCCTGACCCAATATCAGTGCTAAGTTGTACTCGTAGAGACTTGCAGCGATTCAAACCGCCGACCTAACGAACTGAAGTCCAATTCCTTTCCCAATAAGCTACAAGATTATTAATAATATTATTCAATAAATCTCTAGGTTCTTTCATTTTTTTCTATCTATATATGTATATCCACCTCGATTACCACCTTATCCTAGTAGGCGCCTGACTTACTAGCTAGCTCCTTACCTGAATGTCTATCTCGGTATAGCGGGGGGTAATAACTCATCGGACGACGTAGTCACAATTTTGCCTAGAAACGCGTATTTGAGTAGCGTCCCGGCTGGTGACTTATTACCCACCGCGGTACATGTATTAATATACCTTACTCCCCCCTGACAACCTCAGTACTTATTCTTTACTCCGGTGCAATCAGATACTAATTGTTGCTGATCAAGTCACTAGATGGTGCATATGGTAAATGTTATACAATATAGTCTAGGAACAAAACTACATGTAGCTAGGTCCAATCCCCTACGCCTTTTTAAACTGGAAATACTGTTTCTGCAGCCCAAAAATGGAGGCTCGAAAGTAGCTGTCTGGACATATATAGAGGCCCCCGAGCAAAATCGATATTTTCAAGAGCTGAAGCGATAGCTTAAGCCTTGTTTTTGCGCGTGTTGACTCCCTTTTGATCCCGCGCTTATTATAATTTTGGTTCTGGTTCTGGTCTTGGTTCTGGTTCTGATTGGTGTTCAAGTGAAGGTGCACTGCCTACTTTGCATATTTAGCTTACCCCACTTCCTAAGCTAATCATGAGAGCTCATAGCTGTTCAAACAACCAACACGTAAACCCGAAAACCCGCTCTGGGTTCACTGTCCGTCACATGACGTTAGCCGATTTCCTGTGTTTCGATCATTGACACGAGTGATAGGCTGTGAGTAAAATCTGCCAAGGCTACTACACTGGGCGGCTGAGGGAAATAGGGGGCACGAGATGCTTGGGTGGTTGTAGAAGGAAAATAATCGTATCTTGAAACTCGGGGCGAGTTTCTAGTAGCGTGTGGGGGGCCACTATTCGCAAAGTGCGGTGGTGCCGCGCGCTATAGTTTTCACGGCTGGGGGGATGATTCCTGGATAGGACACTGATGGAAGCAATGTCGGGAGGAAGGGTGGAGGTTCACGTGCCTGTTGTGGGCTGCTTCTATAGTTTTTTCTTCCTTTCTTTCTGTTTTCTAGTTTTGGCCTGCACATTTCGATGCCACATCTTCCGGGTCCAAGGCAGCGGCGTGCGTGCGTGCCCTACCGTATCTTTGCGTATCTACATATACGTATCTCATAAGAGTGCTATATCTAGCTCTTGAATATCACAGCAGTAGTGGTAGGTGAAAAAACACGAGACTCTGAGTCGTTCCGCTTACGTTGGGTTAGTTGATCATTAGGCCCTTCACTCCCGACGATCTGCAGACTGTGGCCTTATCGCTCATCCTAATCACTAGGTGATGACGCAACCGCCTCGTGTGATTGCTCGGGGATATGAGTGTATATTACATGTATATTACATGTATATTACATGTATATTACATGTATATATGGAGCCATTGGAGGGCGGTCGTGGCTACATGTACTAACAACTGCCGGCCACGTCCAGTCACACACATATGTAAATACATGTACAGCCGCGTCCGCAAGGTGGCTCGTTCCGCGGATATATACCAATGCCTCGGGGCGCGATATTCTTACCCTACATGTATGTACAGTTCAGTGTCCGTTTTAGACGATCAAACAGGGAAGAAGCGGGCCCTTTGTAACTTGCGTGTTAGATTGAGTCGTTTTGAAAAACACCTTGATGTCTGTATCGGGTCTTCTCCCGAAGTGTCGGGAGCATGACGATACAACTATGTGTGCACGGTTGATGTGGTTCTGAAATAGGCTCTAGCACATGCCGGGGGATAAGGTAGGTGGAAGTGACCTGGGCGGTCTGTACGTATAAACAGTTGTATTCTTGAATCCCAGGAGCCGGGGCTAGCCTCCGGAGGACAACCGGGCTTCGGTCGGTTATGCATGTTTCGTAGTAAGCTCGTACAAAGCCTCCTGCTCGAGAGAGACTGGCGTATTAGCCATCTGGCTTTTGGTGAGATCTTTTTGGTAGGGGTGTTGAGAGCTTTCCGATGTCGGAGTGGCTGCCGGAGCTCATCAGATTACATGCAAGAATACGATTTCTTTAGCTTCTAGATCTGGCGTGTGAATTAAGGTTTTATTCTGGCCTCGATATCCCAGTTCGGGGCCCGACATCACATTGTAGGGCCCGTCCCAGGAAACGAAGAGTGCCGGGGTGTTTCCCGACCATTGTAGGAAAGGTCTTATACCTTACATGCATCACCTACAATAAGTAGCTATCTTACTGCTCGTAGGGGATGGGCACGAGAAGACTATCTGAGTTTTTGGTTACCTGTATACGCCGGTAAATATGATATGGTGGCACTTAGTTGGTAGCTCGCGCCAGTGCAGTGAGAGGGGGCATATGTTAATACATGTACACTAGGGGTGCGCCACCTCGCGACGGCGAGGTCTCTCCCACCTCAGATATCTCCCACCTCCGTGTAGTATTTCACCACGTCCATTAGGTAATTAATTTTTCCTTATCCATCTCATGGGCAGTTCTGACGCCAGCTCCCGTAAATGACCAAGTCCTGCTGTAGCGATCCATTTCCTAGCCCCGGTGCCAGCTCCACTGCCAGCTCCAGTGCCAGCTCTAATGCCAGCTCTAATGCCCGCTCTAATGCCCGCTCCGGTGCGAGCTCAAATATATGCCAGCTCCAGTGCCAGCTCAGGCTCCAATTTCAGCTCCAATGCCAGCCGGGGCCCGCTCCTATGCCATCTCCAATGCCTACTCCGGTGCCAGCTCCATTGCCGGCTCCAGTGCCAGCTACGTTTCCAGCTCCAATATATGTCAGCTCCCTTACCCGTTCCTTCACCTCCACCTCTCATCCCCTTCCCCCCTCGTCCCTTCCCCTCTCGTCCCCCTCTCCCTCCATCGCTTCTCCCTCCACCTCTTCTTCCTCCTCCACCTTCCCTCCACCTTCCCTGCCTGTCCTTCCCTCCCCCTCCCACGGCCCCCCCACTTCTCCTTCAGTACTCATTATTTAATTATAAAGAGTTCCGTTGGGTGGGCTGGTATTCAGGGCTAGGGTTTCAGCGGGCATGCCAGCAGGATGGTAGGCAGGGTAACGGCACAAAGCAGGCAGGGTAACGGCCAAAGACAGGCCAAAGGCAGACAGGGTAATCGCTCCAAATCGGGTAGGGTAACCGCACCAAAGACACGAAATTTGATGTGTCGTGCTTACTACATACCCCTGTCACTCTCGACCAATCAGATTGCAGAAAGTTCAGAAGAAGTGTTGTTGATTGGATCTTAAACTATTGAATACACTCTCAATTTAGATAATAGAGACGAAGAATGACTGAATACATTGAGATAAACGAAAACCATATACTCATATTTGAGAACAAACTGAGCTCTGCATTTCATTCCTTTGTCCGACCCCGACAGCGCTCTTGACTGCTCTTCGCCCTAGGACAATTTAACTACCCTCCACGACTGCCCGATATCCTTCCACTATCCGCTGCTCTTCCTCCAAGGACAATTTAACTACCCTCCACGACTGCCCGATATCCTTCCACTATCCGCTGCTCTTCCTCCAAGGACAATTTAACTACCCTCCACGACTGCCCGATATCCATCTAATACCCGCTGTCTCATTCGAATTCCACCATAAATCTCCCCTCAACACAACAATTTAACTATCACACACACACATGTAGACATATACTGAACACAGATAACACCATTAGCAACTTTAAAAACAGAACGCTGGGTGGAGAAATAGATCTCCCACCGCTCGGGCCTATCCATCCTCCACGCCTGTGCTTTCGGGTGATGGTGGCGTAAGCTTATCCCCATTTTGCTCGGATATCTGGCGGACTAGAAGCCTTTAAAGATAGCAGTCCGACCACCTTCTCACGACCCCCCTCCGCTGCCCATGCGAGTGGTGTTCGGCCCGATTTATCTGCCAGATTGGCGTCCACACGACTATCCCGCAGAAGCAGTTCTACCACCTTGTCGTGACCCTTCTCCGCTGCCCATGAGAGTGGTGTTTGGCCCGATTCATCTGCCAGATTGGCGTCCACACGACTATCCCGCAGAAGCAGTTCTACCACCTTGTCGTGGCCCTTCTCCGCTGCCCATGAGAGTGGTGTTCGGCCCCATACATCTGCCAGATTGACGTCCACACGACTATCCCGCAGAAGCAGTTCTACCACCTTGTCGTGACCCCTCTCCGCTGCCCATGAGAGTGGTGTTTGGCCCGATTCATCTGCCAGATTGGCGTCCACACGACTATCCCGCAGAAGCAGTTCTACCACCTTGTCGTGATCATTCTCCGCTGCCCATGAGAGTGGTGTTCGGCCCCATACATCTGCCAGATTGACGTCCACACGACTATCCCGCAGAAGCAGTTCTACCACCTTGTCGTGACCCTTCTCCGCTGCCAAGGAGAGTGGTGTTCGGCCCCATACATCTGCCAGATTGACGTCCACACGACTATCCCGCAGAAGCAGTTCTACCACCTTGTCGTGACCCTTCTCCGCTGCCAAGGAGAGTGGTGTTCGGTCGCGTTTGTTGTCTGCTAGGTTGATGTCCACACGACTATCCCGCAGAAGCAGTTCTACCACCTTGTCGTGACCCCTCTCCGCTGCCAAGGAGAGTGGTGTTCGGCCCCATACATCTGCCAGATTGACGTCCACACGACTATCCCGCAGAAGCAGTTCTACCACCTTGTCGTGACCCTTCTCCGCTGCCAAGGAGAGTGGTGTTCGGTCGCGTTTGTTGTCTGCTAGGTTGATGTCCACACGACTATCCCGCAGAAGCAGTTCTACCACCTTGTCGTGACCCCTCTCCGCTGCCCATGAGAGTGGTGTTCGGCCCCATACATCTGCCAGATTGACGTCCACACGACTATCCCGCAGAAGCAGTTCTACCACCTTGTCGTGACCCTTCTCCGCTGCCAAGGAGAGTGGTGTTCGGTCGCGTTTGTTGTCTGCTAGGTTGATGTCCACACGACTATCCCGCAGAAGCAGTTCTACCACCTTGTCGTGACCCCTCTCCGCTGCCCATGAGAGTGGTGTTCGGTCGCGTTTGTTGTCTGCTAGGTTGATGTCCACACGACTATCCCGCAGAAGCAGTTCTACCACCTTGTCGTGACCCCTCTCCGCTGCCCATGAGAGTGGTGTTCGGTCGCGTGTGTTGTCTGCTAGGTTGATGTCCACACGACTATCCCGCAGAAGCAGTTCTACCACCTTGTCGTGACCCCTCTCCGCTGCCCATGAGAGTGGTGTTCGGCCCGATTCATCTGCCAGATTGACGTCCACACGACTATCCCGCAGAAGCAGCTCTACCACCTCGGCGTGACCCTTCCCTGCTGCCCATGAGAGTGGTGTTTGGCCATCCTGATTGGATTCGTTTAAGATCTCTTTCGAGACTATTGTAATACCTGAAAAATCGCAAATCCTGTAATAACATGCGATCCATAATGGAGAAACCAAGCCACTATTTGAAGTTTTGAAATCTATATTATCCCACAAGGCCATAGAAACCCACTCGTCATACGTTATCAATGACGGCGTTAAAATCCCCATGCAGAGTCTAAAGAAAATACTAGTCTCTGGAGGAGAGCCTGATAATCGCGCGTGTACTCCCCACTGTTTCGTTGCATAACCCAAGAGATTCTTCATCTTGTGAGAGGTTTCGGCCTTTTGATGATAATTGAGAAGCGCTTTCAAACAGATCTCTGCCATGAGGGTATGGCATTCAAGCTCATTGTTGAACTCGGAGTTTCTGAGCAAATACTCTTGTACCGAGAAGTGTGCGAAGCGAAGTTTTCCAATTGCGCTGTCCTCCACAACAAGATTCTTGCAGCAATCAAGTATGTATGGCAGCGTCAACTCGAGCGCATCTTCATCAAACGAATTCTCTCCAGGGCCCACAGCAAGAGCTTGTACAACAATTTCAACTGTGCATGGCTCCTGGGCATAGAGGATCCACCTCAAGACAAGTTTTGCAATGGTATCAGAGCTTTCTTTTGCTTTAATATTCTCTATTATCCGATCATATGTTTCGTTCAAATCCTTTGGCAACCGGGCTAGGGCTTTTCGAACACCACCGGGAGTTGGCTCCTCGCAAAGAGCTAATATCTGCAAGTTCGCCCACATGAACCTTGTAGTGATTGGTGTCAGATTGGTCAACCCCTCAAGTCATATCATGGACAAATACATACATTCCGTTGGCCTTTGCTTTGAGGGTTTGGCGAATCTCTTCCTTCAGCGCCTCCTTAGCCTTCCCTTCAAGCAGGAGCTTTTCCGCCCCACACCTCCGGGCATCACAACGTAAATCGAGTTGGAAATCAATATAACTATTGATATCATTGGTGTTGTCCGAGGGTTGGATATAATGGCACTTATAGCCGGCAAACATAAGTGCTATGTCTTGCTCATATCGACTTGCTAAAAACACCTTGATATTGCTCCCAGCTTCTACTAAACTCTTAAGGCCGTAGAACAAAACATTTCGTGTGTCTTGATAACATTCGTCTAGGGCGTCGACAATAATAACCACTTGTAAATACATTTTCGAAAGCTTCAAGATGAGATCAATGCTCTCCTCATGTCGAAGACCGCCGGACGCGTGTCCTTGTCGCTCCCTTTCCTTATATAGTGACGAAATATGCGCCGGAACTAGATTCGAGTCCCCAGGGCTTTTGAGGCAAAACTGTTTGATAAGAGTACGCAAAACCGTGTCTGGTTTCCTTCGGTTGTCCTCCTTATAATTACAATAGAAATATGCTAAAACACACTCATTGCTGATACCTTTTCGTAACTCGTCGATAACGTAGGAGCTACATCAGTAAATGGTTAATACGTACACACACACACGTATATCTTCGATGTAGAAAGCTGACGAATTATGCTTACATAAGGGTAGTTTTGCCGTATCCAGCTATTCCATAGGAAACCATATTTCAGCGAAAGAACTCTGTTAAATCGCAGGGAACGCTTAAACCCACCGTCCCCACGCAGCCAAAGAAGCGAGGATGATTCGGAATCCCTCCACTCCACGAACGTTTTGTTCTCCCGCAGCCATAGTCCAGTGTTCTCCTGTCGACGCCCACTAGCGAAGTGATGATGATCGATAAACTCGATTTCGGATAACCAACTTAAAATCTTCAATCTTCTATCCCCTGTTGCTATATACGTCAGCAAAACGAATCGTAAAAGTAATCTATATCATTTTCACTTGCTTTCAATTGCCGTGTACACCACTTCCACTACGTTTTCAATATATTTAAGCGGCTCTTTTATCGCTACTAGTCGAGCTTTTAAATCCTTGATTTCGTCTCTCTGTTCTATCCGAGAGTAAGCTAAGGGTTTTCGGGTAAATGGCTAAACTAAAGCAATGATCGGTATCACATACGGTTTCTTTCTATTGCGGAAGCTAGATATCAAATACCAGCCATTAGCATTGATTCATTCTAATCTAAATGGGACGCTTCAATACAAACCTTCTTTCTCGGTCATGTCGACATTTACCAACACTAGTTTTTCCTTCTCTTGGATAGTATTCAGGAGATTCTTCAGTTCCGAATAAAAGCTTTGGAGCACACGGCCTTAGTAAGATATCTGTGTCAGTATATATCTAAGTTTTCGCTAGGACTGCTGAGTTTATTGACCCACTTCCAGTGTTCCCGCTGAGATATTTCTTAGCGTAGCAGAGGTACTCTAGAATAGAAACGTATAGCTCGACAAGTGACGTATTAAGATGCATAACTGCCCTAAGACTAGTCTCACAGTACAATCTCTCATAGATATCACAGCAGAACAATATCCGCACTATATGTTCCACGCTTTCCGAAACGGTGCGCATGTCCCCTGTGTAAGCTGTCCCAACCTAAAGACTCAAATAAGCGTATGAGCTAGGGTAGTTATTGGGTTTACGATTGAGAAGCAGCGTACTTGTAGGAGAAATCTAAAGCCTGACCATGCAAGTGCTACAATATCAGGATGGTGTTGAAGAGCAACATCGCCGATCTGAGCATACTTGTTGAGCTGCCCTACAAGGGCTTCAACATAGAAAACATTTTCCCCCTTACTATTTGTATAGAACCATCTCTTTGCATTGCATTCCTTCTTTTTCTCGGTGATCTCTTCAATGAGAGCCTTGACTAGATCGATGTCATTCTCCGGCTCGGCGATATATTTTCGAGTCTCGCCATCCAACTTATTTATGGCAATCTTCCATAGGTTTAAAGGACTAGAAACCATTACTCTGTCAGTATATTTCATTATATTTCCCACACCAGGAATCTATGCTCGTACCCAGTGAGCACACCAGCAGAGGTCCCAAGGCCCCCGCTATTAAGAGTTGATACCCTTGAATCAGTTTCCGCAGATATTTTCGGTCTTCTCACACGTTAATTAACAAAACACTAATGGGAACTGGAATTCATACGTGAAGGTTGCTGTGGGGGCGGCTGGTTCAGGTTTTACTTCAGGTGTAGATTTACCTGAAACACTTGACGATGCGATCATAGAGGGGTTTATAGCTATAGCATGTGCACTCCTAATAGCGCTAGCACTTCCTGTTAAACACTGTACTTCCGAAAGATAGGAAAGAGGGAGGCATTAGATTACTCGTTAATAGAATTCGAACTCTGTGCTTCCGTAGTTCCTGTGGAGCGTGGAGAGCTAGATGGACCGGGAGGATCTGACCATGAGGCTGTAGGGGCCTGACTAGGAGCATTTTCTAAGCGAGATACCCCTCCACTAACAGTAAAGATAGCTGTGCGTTAGATGTGATAACATCAGACAAAAAGATACATATTTGAATTACTCACTGCCCTTCTGCTTTTGATGCAGGGGGTCCCGGCAAGGGGGCCGACTCTTGAATAACATCCTTTTTGCGGGGGCGGTTCGGTCTACTAAGCTTCGACATAAAATATTTGCGCATAATGACTTGCTATGTTCTAATCAACGAACGGCGCGCGAACGTTTCTAAGATTGAATAAGAGTTCGTTATAGTCGAAAGGATCGCTTGAGGATTGTCTAGAGGTGGTTGAAAGCTCCCAGAACTCCCCGCGCGGTGTGATAGTTATAGGAGGGCGAGTGTGCCAACAAGTCTACTAGATTCCTGCAGTGTGATTGGTCGGGGCTGGGGTGGTTTAGTAAGCGCGATACACCAAAACGACTGAGGCTCACATAAGTGTAGGAGGTGGGGGGTGGGGGGCGAAAAGCGCCCATTGAAGGCTTTGAAGTCAGTTTGTCAGTGCTACGAGTGCAGTGAAAGATTCTAAGGCGGTGGTGACCCAGGATGTGACTGGTGGGCATCATGGACCGGAGTGGCCATGGGGCAGGTGGGTGGAAGGTTGCGTGGTGGGATGAATGTGAGGGTGATTGTTCCTTGTTAGGTGGGAGTTATGGCTCTAAATTAGTAGATTAAGTGTTTAAACCCCGGTATATAGGCTCTTTGCGCAAAAGACTCCAGCTCCAAATTCCGGTACCCTAATTAGTGCTGATCCTCCTGTCAACCAACCATACAAGTAGAATTTAGGGCCAGCTGCGCAAATGGTCTAATACTTCAGTATTGGGGGTTGGATGCAAGCGGGGCCTTGTACAAGGGGAGTTTTATAGATGATCGTCCTCTCGATCGGCGGCACTGTTCTGGGCATTTTTAGTAATCGAGATTTGGACATTTCTTGCGGAGACACATTATTCTCAACAGGAAGGGGTTGGGTACTTGCCTTTCTCATCCCCATTTTCAGATATGTTATGTTTATGCGTATCTTACTTGTTTATGCACCACAGATTCATATTACTCAGGCAGGTTGGCTCCCGGTGATTGTTTACTTTTGCGTTTGCAGTTACCTAGAGTCAGTGTTTCGAAAGCGGGATTGGTTCCGATAATATCCAAGTTGGGGATAGAAGTAGAAGAGGGGGAGTGTCTTTTATCAATTATATACTGTGTCTAGCCCTAGCTCTGGCTTGATCTTTTGACTTGCATTCTTGCGATGCACGCCTCTATCATAGATGGGGTACCTGAGGTAGAGTTGTCTCGTTGCCAATTCTGGGTATGTGGCCTACTGAGAGCTAAAGGCTGCCATTTGTTGAAGTGTCGGTCATTAGCTCAGTCGGTAGTGAGTGGGGGGCATCAGTGTAAAAGGGTCTCACATATGCATGCGCGTACTACAGTCTTGTCTTCGGCATCACCTCCTTCCTGTCTATTTTTCATCTCTAGATTCCTGTACATTAGCTGAAATACAACGTACTGTCGTCCTACCTTTCATCACTATTTACAGACCTATTTGGACCAGTAATAAGAGAAAGCTCTGGCATCATATGATCCAATATAGGTTCTTTCGGTTTCGTATTGGACCCGACAAATATCATGCATCGAGCCAGTGTTAGTGGAAGGGGCAATTAAGCGTATTCTGAACTATCTGCGGGCCCCGCTCTCACCGCGGACAATAGGATTTCACCCCCTTTCAGCCATAAGATGTGTAATGCCAATCTTGCAGAGAATATTGAAACCAGTGTGCGAACCAAACGACCGAGTGATATCCTATGAGCACAGCTTGCCTCCTCGATCGACCGCCATGCCCGGCGTGCACCAAGAAATGGTTTTTCGAGCGCGGCTGGTGACCGAACCACATCTCCTACGCAGAGGTGATCGAATTGCGTGGATATGTCGCTCCGGTCGACGTCTATTGTGTTACTGAAAGTGAAAAGCCCGTTGAAACAAGCAGGCTCAGTAGATTGCACAGTCTAAGGAGAACTGCCCATATTACATGAGCCTCCGCGAGATGGTAGGGCACGGACCCACAGCACTCAGGCCTACGTCCGCCCGTAGATGGGCCTGGGGTGACGTATGTACCAAGACCGCTGCAGCGCCCTGCCCCTGCATGGGGGTAGACGTGCACGTGAATAATAGATGTATATAAATACAGTACCAAATATGGGGGTGGAATCACTACGGTATTCTCGCCAACACGCTAGTAATGTGGTAGGAATACGGCATTTGTACAGTATTCTTCCTACAATGCAATGCCGGTTTAATTCGGTATTCGTCATTATGTTCCGTAGTCCTATGGTAGTGATTCCACCCCGTTTTTTCATACTGTATATATAGGAATACCGTAAAAATACCAGCTTCTGTCTGGACATACCGTATGCACTACATGTAGTGGGGTAATTTACATCAATAGCAGCGCGACGTGGCTGTGACTGACTGTGACACCAAATGACCACGATCACCACCACGATCCTTATATATCATGTATCAGCAGCTGAGTTGGCTCTAACGTCTCTATCGTTTAGTTAAGCTCCTCTAGCCTCACATAGAAAACCTCAATTAAAAAGGTATTTCCCAACTTTCAAAATCCCATCCTCGTAAAATAGTGATTGATAGAGCTACTGATGGATTTAATTCTCATGATATTGATGGTTGTGTGTCTTCATCGGAATATCATGGTACAACGGGATAACAAATGTACTCACATAAAAAAGTGATTACTACATGTACTGAGAATACTGTAGCACTACATATGTACTGTAACACCCAAGAAGCCCGGTTCGGCAAAAGGTAGATACCGTAGTATTAAGGCATTCACCAATACATGCGTATATATGCCGCATTTGCACTAGTAACGATATTTCACTGGTACATACATGTACATGTAGTGAGAACATCCCGCTTTGGGTACTGTAGTATCGAGATCCCATAGATGTATAGAGAGAGCTATCATCAACGGGGTATCAAAAGCCATTAATTCATTAACGGGGTACAGAGAGGCCATGGGTGGTATTGCAATTGAGAGATACCTTACATGAGGTATTCGCAGCACTAGAATGATCAGCTGGTAATGGGTTCAAGAGGCCCCTTCACTGGCCGACGTTTTTTTTTTTTTTGGGGGGGGGGATCGAGATGGAAGGCCCCACGAAAGGCACAATTAACTGGAGTAAAAGGGACTCGCGCTTGCGAGTTCGGCCACTGCTAGTCATGATGTCCGATATTAATTGATGTATATATGCTATATGCTAAATGCACGAAGTTGGTATCCTGTTCAGTGGTGTTGAACAGATTACATAAGGTAATCGTGTGCCCGCCGGGCATAGGTGTTCCTCTCTCGAGCTTCATACCTACCTATATAAGTTATTACGTACATCTGCATAGCAATAATCAAAACAACACCTTGAGTATATGTACATGAATCGTGCTAAAACGCAGAGTACAATCTAACATAAATTATGGCTCAACACCCGGCCACAGAGTCTCACTCAGTAAAGTTTAATTCAGGGTAGAGCAGGCATATACGCTCAGCATTTCACTCAACCATCATCGTATCGACCGGCGCGTCAAGCAGCTATCCGTTCCCAACCGTGGAATTACAGCGAAGCTGAAACTAGATCTAGAGCACAAGTGGGAGAAAGGAGTAGGAGTACGAGCTAGTACTCGCACAGTGAAATGAAATTGCCCCACCTATATAAAACTTCGTGGACCAATTGCAATAATAGCATACTCTACTCACTCGTTAATTAAAAGGTCGGGAGTCGTTGCAACCAAATCCCCAGACCTTTGCGAGTACTAGCTAGTACATTCGGATCCAGCACATAGTAGATGTAGTCACTATGTAATTAATTGGAACCTTGACACGTGATAACACTTGGCAAACAACCCCAGCTTGTAGGTGCGTACCTAGATGTGGCATAGGTACTCCTCCCCGCCATTCACTATCGCAACTTTGACAATCGCCTCAGCGCGGTCTGCTTCTCTGAAAACAGAGATGGAATCAACTTCCCCCTCGTGGGCGGCACGTGCCAAAACAGCCCTCCATTCCACCACTACGCGCACGATTACACGCGTTACCCACTTGAGCAGGACAATAAGCTTAAAATCAACCACAGGCTTCCGTCCCTTACCAGTCACATTTCTCACTCTGGTCACATATCTCAGCCTCTTCACTGCATTGATCTGGATCGACCGTCGAGTTCCTGATGTTGCATCACGTAGTGAATTGGATAGTTGGGGTGTCAGTGTTGACGAGGCGTTCAAGGACCTTGAGTTTCTAACAAGGACCCACCACCCGTACAACAGCAGATCAAACGATGGTGTTAGACAATACCTGCTAGCTAGGATTCAGCAGATTCTCTCGGAAAATGGCGTTGGTGGCTTCAACGGGAGTGATTTGGCGCAGCTTGGGGATCGCTATGATGGCACAGTGGAGCTTATCAACGACGGCGCGGACTCGGCGAAGGGAAGCAACGCTACATTTTTTCAAGATAGGCTCGGCAGTACTGTAAGCCAACTATCCATCATGGGCCGCCTGCAACCTTCTTTAATAGCTCGTGTAGGTGTATTTTGAAGGAACGAACATCATAGTTTACATACACGGCGAAAGACCTGCGTCGGAGCTCTCGCCTGCTCTTGTCAATGCCCACTATGATAGCGTTTCCACGGCGCCTGGTGTGTTTCCAAGTCATATATTCGTGGAAACCGAGCTTTATTGCTGACAGACAACCTCGAAATTAGGCGCTACTGATGACGGAGTTGGCATTGTCTCTGTTCTGCAAATTGTCAAATCGTTCACTCGTTCAGAGGCGAAGGGTGGAAAAAGGCTACAGAGAGGACTCATTGCATTGTTTAACAATGGAGAGGAAGACGGCTTGGTAATTAGCCAATTCACATCCTATCCTCGATTTCCAAAGTTAACACAATACAGCACGGTGCACATGCATTTGCCGCGCATCCTCTTGGACGGCTTCCCCGTGAGTGTTCTTTCTATATCTCTATTATGGCGCTTGGCACATCGTCGTCTTTGGGGTTTCCATATTCATCGTTAATCGATCGTCCTCCTTCTAGATATGCTCTTAAACTTAGAAGGGGCTGGTGCTGGTGGAAGAGCTACACTGTTTAGGTCGAATGATTCTGCGGTGACAAGGTTTTACCAGAAAGGGAAAAGGCCCTTTGGCACAGCAATGAGCAACGATGGATGGAAACTGGGATTAGTTCGGTTTGTCTTCCATCAGGAATTGGCTTCAACGTGGAACTTATTGGTTTGTTTCGATCAGGAGCGATACAGACAATTCATTCTTTCACAGGTATCTCGGTATGAGAGGTCTTGATGTAGCCTTTTACAAACCGCGTAGTCGCTATCATAACATCGACGATGATATGAAGCATAGTAAGACCATACGATCCTCTCCGGTCTTTCCCCGCTAACCATTTTACAGCTAGCAGAGGTTCGATCTGGCATATGCTCGGGGGCTCCCTTTACACGCTACGCGCAATGGTTGATAATACCAGTAGTGAATTTGATCAGAATGGAGGCCCAGGAAAGGGCAAACCGGGCGTTTGGTTTGACCGTATGTATCTATCTATTTCTTCAGCTTACCTTCAACTCACGATTATATCATAGTCTTTGGCCGAACAATGGCAGTATTCGACCTGGAAACTGTATTTATCTGGACCATAATCCTGATCGTCATTCCATCGTGTGTCGTTGCTGGAGGAATCTATGTAAACCGCGACAAACTTCCTACAATTCGCGGTGTCTCCCGATTTCCAGTCGCTCTTTTGCTCGCAAGTGGCTTTTCCATGATTGCTGCTTTGTTGATCCATAAGGTCAATCCGATGATTGTTTACTCATCCTCGGACTCTGTATGGGCAACTGTATTGGCTGTCTGGTGGACTGTGTCCTGGCTGGTACTCCGAGGAGCAGATGCAATCAGACCAACCGCGCTTGCCCGCGGATATGCTTATGTCGAGATGTTCATGTTTTGGTTCGTAGGCATGATTGCGGTGGCCTATGGCAGTTCGCCCGGAGTAGGCTTGGCCAGCGGGTATTGGGTTCCCATTTTCTACCTTGGAGCATTCCTGGCCTCCTGCATCACCCTCTATGAAGTGAGTGTGCTACGACGGAAAGACAGACCGGAACCAGCCAACACAACGATCCCGTCACACCCCGGATCGGGCCAGGGAGCTGCGCACGACGGAGATGATTCGCCTGCTACCGAAACAACCCCGCTTTTCCGGAGCACCAATCTCACCTCTGCTCGCTTCCGACACGTCGGCTCCAGTATTGTGCCGCCAAAAGATGACGACATTTACGGGTCTGAAGAAATCTGGAGCAAAGACCTGCCGGGCTGGACCTGGATCCCGCAATTCCTCGTCGCGGTTCCGCTGCAGGTCGTTTTCTCTGGCCAGATCTCTCTCCTATTGACCGCGGCACTGGAGCAAACCGGCTGCGACGGCGGAAATACGGCTGTGCCCTACATGATCATCGCCGTCTTCGCTACCGTCCTCCTCCTCCCCATCGCACCCTTCCTCCACCGCGTCACCTACCACGTCACGGTAGCCCTCCTCCTGGTCATCGCAGTGACCGGCTCCTACAACCTCGCCGCCTTCCCCTTCTCCTCCAGCGCGCGCATCAAGCTCTTCTTCAAGCAGACCGTCGACCTCCGCACCGGCGAAAACCTTGTCCACGTAATCGGCAACCCCGCCTTTGTCGAGCGCGCGCTCGCGGGATTCATCCCCAGCGCCGCCAGCGGCATCCACTGCACCCCTGAAACAGAGTACGCCCGCTACCAGACCCAGACGCGCTGCTCATGGCACGGTCCGTCCCCCAATGTAGCGCCCACCGTGCCCGGCGCAGCCGGTAACGGGACTGCCGCATGGCTCAGGCACAACATCACGAAGCTGCACGACGGAAAGGCGCTCGTCTCGCTCGCGGGCGCAAACACGAGGGCGTGCAGAATCCTCTTTGACAACCGCAACATCACGGACGTGGAGGTACGGAACGGCCGCGGGGGGCCGGGGCAGAGAGCGCCAAAACTGGGTAATCCGATTCCGGAGGATGGGTCGAGGCAACTGCGGCTGTGGAGCCGCGAGTGGGGGCGTGGGTGGGACGTGGAGCTGACGTGGGGGGGCAAGTCCGCCGAGTCGGGAGCAGGCGGTGAGCAGGGCGGTGGTTATGGTGGCACTGGGAAGGGCACGTTGGAGGGACGCATCGTGTGTCTGTGGAGCGACGTCAATGATAGCGGTGCTATACCCGCTTACGTAGAGCTCATGACGCACCTGCCGGCGTGGGCGGTGGTGACGAAACTTGGTACGTGCCGTCCTCTGTACCCTTGTGTGTGTTTGGACCCTTGGATGTGTGCTAACAATGTAGCAGACGATGGACTTGTCGAGGGATGGGTGCCATTTTCTGTCTAGACGCAGATTCCGGGATGCATGAGGTCCGAGGCGAAGGAAGGGCCGGGGGCGGGGGGGTGGTATCGTTATGTTATGGCAAATTGCTTCTTTTTTTCTTAGTTCTTCTTTTCTCTCGCTGTCTTGAGCTCTTGTTGTTGGGATGCGTGTCTTTGTGATGTACTGTTTGATTTGTAACGACTTGCTTAACCTGACTTGCTAGTATCGACCGGACGTTATAAACGGAAGGAAGGATATTTACATCTTGATCCTGGCCGTCTTTGATTCCCCCGACTACTGTGAATCTGCTCAGCTATAGTGCGCAGTCAGTCGACCATTGCTTGCCCTCAAGTGCTGTGTAGTATAGTCATGGCGCAAGTTATAGCCCCGCAATCCCACTCGGTCCTACCAAGCCTCGGGTCAAGACGAACCTGTACCTACTTCCTCTCTATAATCACAAGGCATCACTCGAGTCTTGGCGGTACATGAATAAATACAAGACGCAATAAAATATAGGGCAACCAGAATCCGCGCGCGCTAGCGCACCAGAAATAAATCGAGAGGTAGGATAGGCACCCAAGGGAAATATGTGCAGGGGGGAAATCTGGGCTGAATTCCCGATATTCGCAGTTATCTATGTACCAATTCATTTCCTTTTATTCTTTTAATAGTCCATTCCCAGCCGGTATATATATATACTTCCCATTTTCTCTTTTTCTCTTCTTTTTTCGTGACGGTGTACATATAGTAAGATCTCATAACATACATTACAATAACCAAATATCGCCGCTCTGCACTCTACTCCGCTCGACTACAAGGGACCATCGCCCATGTTCCTGACAGTGCCGTGCCTGATGAAGCCCGAGAGGCCACCGGGCACCTCCTGGAATGTGCTCCACGTGTATAGATCCGGGCTGTCGCTGTAGATGTACTTTCCGCTGTCGTACCCGTCCGCAAACAGCCTGTATGTGCCGTCCTCGAGCGTCGTGATGCAGGGGCCCTCTGCCCGCCCGAATCCTGCAAAGTTGCCTAAAAACAATGTGTCAGCACTGCCAATCCCGATGGGGGGAATTGGGGGAATAAGTACCAGTCTGTACGAAGGTCCATGGCCCTGCAAGGTTGGAGGCTGTTGCGTGCTCGAGGTACTTTGTTGACTCGTTCTTGGTGTATGCATGGTACAGCCCACTCTCCTCGTCCCAGACGACAAATGTGTCGATATAGTTTGGGCCAATGCCAGTCATGAGAACGGGCCCGGTCCAGGTTGTGAGTGTGCTGTCTGTGGCCGTGTACAAGTAGGCGTTGAACGTGGACAGTGTCTGCCCGAGCGAGACGATGATGCTGGCGTTACCAGTGTGCGGGTCCTGGAAGATTTCGGGCGCCCAGGTACGGGTGATGAGGGTGTTGGGGATGGTGACGGTTGTGTGCAGTGTCCAATCGAGGAGGTTGCTGCTGCGCGCGATGGCAAAGTCACGGCCTTCCCAGTTGGTCGTGTAGGAGACGTAGTAGTTGTCGTCAGTGTGGCGGATTATGCTAGGGTCGCGAATAAGGCCGGTTGTGGGGATCTGTGCAGCGTTAGGACGAGAGGGCACGGGGGAAGATGCAGGGGAAATGGAACGGACGTAGGCAGGCCCTTTGAGCAGACTGAAATTGAGGGCATCATCAGAGGTGTAGATGTACATGTTGCCTACGTGAGTTAGTACGTGGGAGTGCTCGTGGAGTATCCGGGGGACATACTCTCGCTGGTGGAGGTGAAGACGGAGAAGACGTAGACGCCCATTGCCGACCGCATGAGCAGCGCGCAGAGCACCGCGAAGGAAGTGATTGACTGCATTGTATCCTACTACTAGTTGCTGGTTCCTGGATTTCTAGCTTGGGTTAGCTGTGAAGAGAGGAATGTAGGATTGGAAGGGAGGGGGGGGGGGGGAGGATGTGAACCTATATAGATGTCCAACATTCCGCTTCAATTCCTCATTTGGAACGTCACCCCCTGGCTATATGGAAAATCATGATGGCATACGATGATGCCCTCCATCCCTGGTATCTAGCTAGCGAGAAAGCGCTCCGGTGAGAGAGAGAGAGAGAGAGAGAGAGAGAGAGGATTGATTTGCCAAAAAGACACATAACAGATGGCGCAGCGGGACCAGCATCCAGAGTTCGGACCAATGCAAACCGGACGGCAATACTCGAGGTTGAATGTGTAGCGCCCTCTCGCCCCCGGATGAACTGCCGGGGGAAAGATGGGATGGAATAAGGATGAGATGTATGTAATGCGATGCGATGATGCATATGGTGTATACATGTGCTTTGAGATGTCCATGGATACATGTATATTCTGCCTAATGTGTGGGGTGCCGCATGTCGATCCTGTGGCGTAGTGGCTAGGGAGGGGAGGGAGAGGGAGAGGGAGAGTCTGCAGGGGGGAAGGCGCCTCGCCCATATCCTCTCTACCTACATGTATGTACATTATCCCCAGAGTGGTTAGATCTTGAGCCGTAGATGGCGGGTGGAAGCCATTTGAAACCATGGTGCATGTGGCAAGGTGAATGTGTGTAATCGTTTCATCTCCACCAATTGCTCTCTAGACACTCCCCCATACTGCTCCATGTACATGGAGGTAGCATTACTCTGGCGGGTTCCTGCAGCGACGGGTGGGAACTGAACCCCGGGAAGGTTTGTCCCTAGACCGCTGCGGGAGCGATGTCTGCCTGAGACTGACAGAACGGTTGACCTCTGATCAGTTGCAGGTGCTGGCTCAAGGGACCACATCTGTATTTTCATAGAAACTCTTGTAGTACCCTCATATACATGTATATACTAAAGATTGAAGAGCAGGATGGATACATACATGTACATACATGTAGCTATCGAGAAGAACCTGGCTCGAGGTATTTATGGGTATCGTGTCCTGCATTTGACGGTGTCCTTTGGCCATGTTTGGTGCTTTGTGTCCAGATATATCCTGTATGCTCGCTCTCGCTCTAGGAACCCCTATGTGTAGTTGCTACACGAGACCAGCATCTGCCCGTTCTGCCCTCCCCTCCGCCTCCACGTCGCCTGCGAGCGCTTGCAATGCCTGAGATTCTCCAAGTAGAATAGGCACTGCTTGCAAATACGGCACAGCAGCACCAACAACGCGATATAGATACGCAATGTGTCTCTAGACATATATATATATATATCCTCCCAATCCAATCACGGGCCCAAGCATTCGCTAAATGAATCCGTGCAGATAGAACCCGCACCGCCACACTGGCACAGACTCTCCCTCCCCCGTCCCTGCCAAGCGCCCCCCCTAGCTACCGTCAACCCACTTCTGCCGGCCAACTCTATTTTAACCGAACCCCCCCCCCCCTTCAATCCCATAAAGACCCCGACGAATCCTCCTCGCTCGTGGAAAGTAAAGTGAAGAGAGGTGGATGTGCATAGCTCGGCTCTATGAAGCCCCGATGTGCATATATCCATCCATGTACCCCGCGCAACATGTAGGTACATACAATACATATATACCCCAACGGTGCATCGCAAGTGCGGGGTGCGGGGTGCGTTAATCTACGCAGGCTGGTCCTAGAATTGATTAGGCTCTAGCTTACGGACGATGGGATGGGATGTTTGCTGTTAGCAGCGGGGGATCGCCGACGCCCGGGGAGGTGGATTGGCGTGCTAGCTACATGTACTCTAGAGTAGGTGCGACACATGTGCGTGTACTCTAGTTGTGCAAGCTCGGGCCGGCCAGGGGCACGCGTGCACGGCGGCGGCAGTGGAGAATGTGCGGGTGCAGCCCGACCGGCGTGTAGAGTAGGTACAGCAGTCTCTCCGGCGCTGCCCCGGAACGGGCAGAGGCATTGATAGCGCTGCCTGGTGTGCCTTCCCGCATCCGATCCCGGGGTGTGGATTTGCGTGGTGGCATACGTGCCTGGTGCGGGCTTTAGCTCGGGTTGATTTCTAGGTATCTATTCTCGTGTGTAAAGTACCAAGGACTGTTTTCCGTGGCCGTGGGAGAGGTCTTGGCGTATCGTGCGTGTTCTGCACCGGCCAATCAAGATGTTTCCGGCTTGGCGTTTGGCGAGACGGGAAACCGAGTGATGGCACATGACCGCAATTCATCCTCGCACATCCCGCATCATGTCAAGATGCTTGTACCCACTGCCTAGTCTCGTGCCCAGCGCGTGTTTACCTCAATTCTGCCCACTGCCCCTCCATCCAGCCAGTGCTCCTCTCGCTGGCCTTTTGAAGCCGCAGAAGGCATTGCGAGATTCGCTTTTGGTAATCCAGCGGGAAGAAGCGGTCGATCGACTGGAAAGGATCAAGTACATACAGCCGCGCGTCCGCAAAGCTTTGGCACCACCCCCTCAGTCGCGAAATCGAAGCTTATGAATCCAAACCATGGCATCCACAACCGGGTGAGAACGACTGCAAAGAGAAATTTGTAGATAGATATTTTCCACACTGCTGCATACCACACCAACACTTCGCACAGCCATCCTTCGGGGAGGAGGAGAGGGCCGGTACCCAAAATATGTTTCTTGATTGCAATCGCGGACATTTCACAGCTAGGGTGCGGACGTGGCTGTATGTACATGTATCCATCAGCGGCCTGCGCACCAGGAAATGCTTCCAAAGAGATGATCTACATGTACTTGCTTTCTTTGTGCCAAAGCTTCATCCCGCATTCACAGGAAGAGAGTGCACGTGGTACTATGCAAGTGTCTTGGTCTTGGCTCACAGCCACTCACTCGGTCCTACACCCGTCTTGTAGTTACTGTTTTCTTCTTTCCCCACCTGAAGCATGGGTCGTCCTGGGCCCCTATATATTACACGCGTGCAGCCAGGAACAAGCCGCATAACATGATGGAAGGCGGCGGAGAGCGCAGAACCTAACGAGATCTCGATGGGATGGGATGCTGGGTTGTGTGTATGTATGTATGTATGTATGTATAGCGCCTACGTACCCAAAGGTTTTCGTGGAAGCCCGAAAGTATAGTAGGTGAGCCGTAAAGTCCCGCACAAGATCTACCTAGCAACCACTACAGCACCTCGCTATACCTCAACCACCTCTCTCCAGAAACCCGAAAACCTTCAGGAAGAAGGCGTCTCCCGAGAATCAAAACTCTTTACCTGTGCTCTTCACTACTGTAACTAATCTCGCCGTGGCTCTATACTATATCGACACCCTGGTCCCACTTTGTCTGGGGTGGTAATATAATTAGCCCTTTCACAACAACTTTTAGGTAGTGGCTTTACCTCGTTTTGTAAATATTCAAAACTCGAAAAGTCTTCATGTCTAGATAGCTAGTACAGCCCTGTAACCCCCACAACCAGCCCCGCCCCGCCGGCACCAGATTATCGATGCGCGGCGAAGCGGCGGGGCGCACCAGGCTGCTGTTTAGAATTGGCAGCGTCATGCGGCATCACTCGCGTGGTAATTGCTTGGCAACCTTGTATTCTAAAGCCTTGGCCTCGCTCGTCTAGCTAGCTGAGGGGGAGGGGGGGGGGGTGAAAGGAGATGTTTAAAAAAACCGCTTTTTTTTTGCTAACTGGCTCACTACTGTCGGTAGCCAGTGTATTGACGACTTGCCAGAAAAAACATGGGGCGCAACATGTACAGGCTTCAACATAACGATCGATCCCCCGGCCACAGCCAACCACAAGGAGAGGCCATACATACGGAAAACGACGGAATATAAGAGAGTCAAAATATACTCTAGCCCTACACCGTCATCTATTAGTAACAGGAATTTGGCGGCCTGTCGTTGCGGTGTTGATAATACGCCCCACTATCCTTGACAGCCGCGCAATAGTACACGGCATGTGCCTTGGCGGTTTCTTTGGTAGTTGGGGAAAAGGGTCTTTTTAGGCTGTGTTTGTTGGGATCGGATGGCTTTGGTTTTAGTCTATTTGGTAGTGGTAGTCGTCCAAAAGGTATCGCCGCACGTGCACAGGCCGGTTTTGTGGAGTGGTTTGGCGCGGGATGGCTAGAGGTATGGTCGAGTTCTCTCTCTGGAGATGGAGGTGGCGCGAGGTGTGGTGGCATCCTTGAAATGCGTGTTGCTACTTTGTTGGCAGGGTGGATTTGTGGCTGCGATCAAGGACCGGTGAGAGGCGGCGGTGAGCTGGACGAACAGGTGGGCGGAGATGGCGGCTAGGACATGAGTGCCAATATCTATCCACTGATGGAGGGGGGAGGTTTGTATATAGCTAGCCATCTTGATCCAGCACTACTAGAATAGCTTATAGCGCTGTATAGAGTGGGGCTCTATGCTTGTGCTTCTTCAGCAACACCAGGGCCTGCCGGCTAAAGAAGCACTATTAATACTACATGTATTGTAGAAGACACCAAATCCCAGAAGCACATGTAGCCATGAAACGTCATTCTGGCCGTTCATTCGTATTGGCGTTGATCAGCTCAATTGCCATTTGGTATTTAGGTCTCCATGGTGTTGGCCAGATTGCAGGTGTTACGGGGGTGGTGGAGGAGGACTACTCCCTCCTCATAGTCTACAGATCAATAAGAATCAGTTATCGTCTTACCCCTTCCCTCTGCCTGATTCCGACAAATAATCTTGAAAAGAAGCTTCATAAAGCCATGTAGACTTTGCTAGGTCTTCACTCGTCATAGCTGGTAGGGGTACTGCAGTAGACACATGTAGAGCTCTCGTGGTGGAATCAAGCTTGACATGAGTGTCGAAGCACACGCACCAGAGGATGCAGCCAAGTGATTGTGAGGGGAATGATGATACCTAACCCCACCTCTCGACACATCTGCTTCTCTCCCTGCATCCAAAGCGTGGCGAGGAGGGGAGGGCAGTATGTTTAGCCGGGGAACTATCCATTTCTTCCGATGGGTGCTTGCTCCCCGCGTCTTCACCGGGAGCCTCATCAAGATTGCAGTGTAGAGGACCGACACAAAGGGACAACCCACGCACAGATATCTCTCCATGTCTCCATGTCTATGTCTCCATGTCTCCATATCTCCATGTCTCCATATCTCCATGTCTCCATATCTCCATCTCTCCATATCTCCAGTGTCGACAGCCAGACCCTGCATGTGCCAAAAGCTTAGCTCCAGGTCTGTGTGACCGCACTGCGCCAAGGCGATGCAGCCCTGTCCGCTTTGGGGGTTGGAATGCAAATCTATTTTTGACAGCCGCTGCTCGATGCACACATTGCATACATACTCTACGAGTCTACTCTACATTGCATGATTACATGGCTGAACGCTTTCTCTGCTAAGATACAAGTATGTATGTGCTAAGATACATACACACATGTAGCCTTCTTCTAAAGCTCTGCGCGGGGAGCAGTGGCACAGCCCACCGGCTCATACCGGCGTGTGTATCAGCTCCTCGACCGCTGCCGGACGGGCTCGAGTGCTGCAGAGAGAGGGGAGAGAGCTGCTCGTCCAATGGACAGACCATATCTGCGAGGATATCCTCAACCTCTACCATGGCACACACACACACGCACCCACGCCCCGGTGAGACATCGAGTGATGGCTTAACTACAGAGGTATGCAGCTCAATTCCAGTCATCCGCAGCAGAGGCTATTACATATTCTAGTCATTCTGAAGGTTCAATATTGGCCCACAAGTCACAGACTCCGCCCCCAGAGACAGAACGCTGCTGGTATCATCGTTATCAACCAAACACGGCCCTTTATCCCATCTCTATTAAACATGTCGGCACCCAGCGTTGATCGTTGGCCCGTAGACAGCTCGCAGAACCAGCACAAGCAGCAGTACGTTCCTCTACATCTCCATTTCCTTTCCCAGCCCCACACTCATCCCAACAACTATCATCATGAGGAGCTCCCGAATCATGGATGCCTTCTGCAGGGATGCAGCCCGCGCCGAATGGACGCCCCAGACCACGAAACCACAAAAGCTAAAGAAGAAACACAGATTCTCCCTCTCCAAGCGCGGCAGCGCATTCGGGCAGCCTGTCGCCTTTTCCGAGGACGTCATCCCCGTCGCCAATCCCCGCCGCCTATCACGGGCGCCGCAGCTCGAGGAGGACTACCGCAGGGCACAGGGCGAGGGCCCATTGTCGAGATCTAGGGCGGGGGGAAACAAGGCCCCACAGGCCGCGGTGGGGGAGCCCGTGTACCCGCTGGACCAGTTTGCGGTCAACGAGAGCATGACGGCCGCGTATCGGCGCCGGCGGTCGTGGGCGCTGAAGCCGCAGAGCGGGGCGGGGCCTGCAAGGCCGGCGCTGGTGACCATTGCAGAGTTCGAGGAGGGGACTGACCGAAAGTCGGGGTTTGTGTCGTGTGCGGCCTCGATAGCCTATACCTCGCCGTCGGTATCGCGGTCGACGACCTACACTTCACCAACAGCCGCAGCACCAGAGAAAGAGAACGAGCACGACGACACAAATCCTCCTCCCCTCCGCTCACCCCCACCCCCACCAAGAACCTTCCCCGCTGCACCCCCAATCCCAAAGCTCCCCGACCTCACCCCCGGCCCCGCAACCTTCAGCCCCCACCCCTCCCCAAACCAATACATCCAGCAGTCGGCCCGCCGCCGCTCCCAACCCCAGAGCCAGCGCATCTTCCGCGTCAACAGCCGCGGCACCACCCCCAAACGCGCACCCAGTAAGAAGTCCTACTCCTACCCCACAAACGAAAAGGTCATCACCCTCGGCGCCGCCCGCCCAAAACTCATCGAGATCATCCCCACCGCCGGCCGCCAGCCGCGCAGCCGCGCCGCCACCCGCAACTCTGCGCCGCTCCCCCAAACGATGAAACTGGCTGCCGTCGCCCCGCCGTACGAGCTCCCCGCGGTCTCGTCGCCGAGGGAGATGTGTGCGGCGGCGGTCGTGGTCGTGGGCGGCGGCGGGGAGTCGCCGACGACGCCGACACTGGTGGTTACGGCGCCGACGCCGACACCGACGCCGGCGCCGGAGATGATGGTCCCGGCGCCGACGAGGCCCCCACCGCCGCCGCCGGTGGTGGTTGTGGAAGAGAAGACGGTGTATAAGCCGTACCGCGCGCCCACGCCGGAGGTGGTGGTGGGCGAGAAGCCGCTTCCGGTGATTCCACCGCTAAAGACGGGGTGGCCGGCGTGGAAGAAGAAGAAGGAGGAGGCGGATGTGGTGGTGGTGGAGAGGCAGCAGGAGGGGGCGGCGGTCGAGAAGAAGCAGGAGGTGGTGGTGATGCCTGAGGCGTTGAGGATTGGGATGGCGAGTCGGAGTCTGGAGGCGAGGCTGGGGAACTGGGAGGCGTTGGCGGCGGGGGGGAGGTATTAGTATTGTTGCGTTAGTGGGTTATCTGTATATGGTGATGGCGTTTTCTTTTTGTGTGTGTGTGCCATGTGTGCGTTGTTTGGTTTGGTTTGGTTTGGTTTCTTGTACCTCTTTTTTACTCTTTTATCATTCTGTTTCTTGTAGCTATATGTAGGGCCGGGTGGCATCGCATGCGTGTGGGGGGTACATGGTGTTTTTTCTCTTTCCTCTTCTTTGGCATCAAGCTGGTTTTTGTCTTCTTTTCTTTTCGTCTTGTCTTTAGCATCTGGGGGTAAAAAAAAAAAAGGTTCATAGGTTTAAGAATGAAACTAGGCGTCCTCTGTTAATCACACCACTATATATGTCTTTCTGTCTCTTGTCTGTCTTCTTGGTGTTGTTGTAGTTGTGGTTGTTGTAGTGGGTTAGGGTTATGGGGAACAGGTCCATGAGGTATCACTCGGTCGTTTGCGCTGCAACTCAGCTGTGGCACGGATTGTATGTACGGTGGTAGAGCAAACGGGACGGGGAAGTAGGATCGGAGGTATGGATGTCACTGCGCATGCCGCTCATGATCGGCACGGCAGCTCTCTCTCTGGCGGCTTGTCGTGTCGGAGGCCGGGGGGCCTGGTCGTGGGGGGGGGCGGGGGGTGGGCTGTGGCGGAACGAGGCGTCTCAACACCCTTCCGCGAGTGGTGGTTGTTAGATGGTGCAGATTGGGTTATGTGTAATATCTACATAGATGTTGGTAGCCCCGGCGTTGCTGAAGCTTTTGGTTAGGCGGGTGTGTGGGATGGAGATAGAGATAGAGATAGTACAAGGTTTTGTATCCACCTCTCGGTGTTTTCACGCCAGGCTATGGACAGGAATGCGAGATGGGTTGAAGTTTTTCTGTATGTACATCTTTCTTTTGGCGCTTGATTTCTGCGGGGGGGTCTAGATCGATGGGTATTGGTGTTTACTCGTATATGCCTACTGGTACCATCGCTGGAAAGAATGTGAGTTTTTCCGGGAGCACATCCAATGTGCGCGCGCCGAAGCAGACAAGGCTAGAATGAGAAAGAAGCAATAAGATAGAAATCGGAAAACGGTTAGTCCTTGGGATCCTTCGAAACGTGTGAGTGATAATTTGTGACCCGGATATCGGCACCGAAACCTACATGTGGCTTTCCCCCTTTAGAACTACCATCTGGTGGTCACTTCAACTGGTATGGAAGGTCAGCTAGATGGCTCTACTCAAGTGTGGTTAACGAGGAACCCCGAGGCGAGGTTAGAGGTGTCCTCAAGGCGCCTCGTCCTCGTTGACCTAGCTCTGTCCTTGTATATAATTGTCTTTCCTCCAAGCCCGGTATTGTGGTTCACGAGGCGAGAAAAGCCAAGCACAGCAGAGTGAGAAATGATACATCTTGAAACCACAGGTATATTGTGTCCACGGCGTCATTCAATTGGGGCGGGTTTGTTGTGTAGTATGGTCAATAATTGTGTTTGAAAGTAATCGAGGCAGGGACGGGTATACGTATTGTCCTCGCGGTTTCTCTGTCCGTTTGGGCCACTGCCCTTGTGTTTATCGGGTCGCATTTGATCAGTGGGAGAAGAAAAAGAGACAGGTAGCATCTGAAGTGCAAGGTGTTTTGTTAGGGCCTTGGCTCACAGTTACTCACTCGATCTTTCAAGCTTGTCTCGGGATGTGCAAGATGAGACGGGAGCGGCACCCCCCGATCCACAAGAAGGCATAAGAGTGCGGCCTACTCTCATCTCGAGAAACAGTGTCGTGGAAAACACTATTCAAATAGTATCGCTGGGAAGGATGGGATCTCTCGTGCTGTGTGAGGTTTGGAGCGCTGTCTGTCGGCGTGTGTCTTTTCTTGCACTACGGGTCGGAGCTATATACATGAGGGGTAAATACTGGCGGAAAGTCGTGGTGGGACTGATGGCCTCAAAGCTAGGGGCGGGAGGAAGGGGTGCCCATTGGTGTCGGAATCTGGGGTTGTAATGATACATGTGGTTGAGATGAGTGTCTTGATGCAGTGGTGGGGGATGCAACACTCTAGACGGTTTGTCCATCTGATAGTGTTATCAGATGAAGCAATCTGATGATAAACCAAACCAGCACCCGTGAACGGAACATGATTACATATACATAGACCGTGTGCATCTGTGCCGAGTACCTTATCCAAAAATGATGGCCACAGGTACGTGTGCGACGACTCCCGCCCACACACACACACACACGCATGCCTGGTTCCAGGTATCCTATTGCTCTACCACCATATGCACTCTGTACGTCAACGTTCACAACCGGCTACACGGCAAGGTGCTGTAGTTGACGCTCGTGTGTTGGCTTGCATTGGCCATGTTTCTGCTGTGTTACTTGGATGATTCGATGGGAAGACGGGGGGATCTGATAAGGTGGCCGTCTGATAATGTGTACACGTCATTTTATGGCTACATAGTCGCACGCAGCTCGTTATAAAAAAAGGACACTTTCCTTCTTTCTCCCTCACCACCTGCCTGAATGATACTACACACATTCATTTACACCTTTAAATCACCTATCCAGCAGCCTTAGTTAATCATCATCTCCGAGTAACCAACTAGGAATAGCTATATCTCAAGATTTATATTTTCACTCAAAATCACGCTTTTGTTTAAAGGTCTTCCCGGTCTCAAGTTTATCCATTTAAGGTTAAATTCAACATCCAACTACATACATTATCGATCTGTCTATAGCAGCTAACAACTCCTTCAGCCACCAACAGAACAGACACCTCCGCAATATCCATCGTCCCCCCCCATCAACACATCAACATATTGTCATAGCTCTCGTAAATCAAGATTTACGGGCAAACCACTAGCAAGTCGACCGGGAAGCTATCAGTGGTGGTGATGAGGCCCTCGGGAACCCAGCGGATCTGTAATCAAAATGTCAGTCTTTGAGCTATCGAGGAAACAATGGTTAGGAATAACCATACCGTGTAAGCACCCTCAACAGCACTGTAGGGGAATGCGTAAAATCTATCAGCCACATCACCATAGGTCAAGAGACCGTCTCTGATAGCCCAGTCCGAGAAGCGCGCCTATATGCTCAGTCAGTATGCAATTTTGATGTTTTAGATGATCTCTCTCTCTCTTACCTCTGCAATGGCAAAGTCTGCAAAGACCAGCTGCTCTACACCAGACGTCCCAATCGGAATCAAAAAGACACTGTCGGCGCCATCGCCGTCGATACCGTTCACCTTCAGCTCTACGGGAGCGATATCGTCCCACCACCCCTCAACGGTGGGGGCGGCAGCGTTTACGACAGCATTACCGTTGTGGTTCTGAAGGGAGAGGCCGTTGAGGTCTGGGTTGGTGGAACCGCTGACAATAAAGTTGAAAACGCGGCATTGAGCAGCGGCCTGAGAGGCAAGGAAGAGGGCAGAGGCGATGAGAGAGTTGGTGAACTTCATGATTGATATTATTGAGAAGTTGAGAGTTTGAGGATACCTTGATGCTGGATTGAGGTGAGCGGGAAAGGTAGTGAGGAAAGAGATGCTTGAGAGGATGGAAGAAGGAGTTTATATAGACTTTTCCCTTTCTTCTACGATTGCTCCCTAAATGCACCTGATGATGTTATCAGAGCCCTGTCGAGTGCTCATCTGCGACAAAGGTTCTGCAACATTCCATCCAACCAGAGCTCGGGGCGGTTCTTGGCCGCAGTCATTGCCAAGCAAATATATTGATATCACAGTTTCGAGGGTAACATGATTCTGGCTTTTGGGGGCCATTTGGAATACGATACATGGGCCCACAATTGCACATAGCTATCCAAACCCGAATAGAGCATCACAACCCGGAAACGATGAATGCTGTAAACATTCGGTCAGCAAAAATAAACAATTTTTTTTCGATATCAAGTTCCATCACGGGCGATAGTAACTTGCCTTGCAAGTATTTGGGTTTGGCATCTGACAGTCAATATCGGTCGCCTCGTAGATAGTGTACCTGTCCTGGTAACTACTACCCGCCCGGCTCCACGAGTGATGACAGATGACGGATCACCAATCTGACTCGGATGGATTGCACCGCGTCTGGGTAGTCTGATTGGCTGTGTCGTTACGGGGTGGGTAATGGTGGGTTCGTAATAATCATCATTCCTCGTACTCTGATTAGTAGCAATGTCTACATCACCTTCCGTCGCACAACTCCAACAACAACATCAGCACTGTCCACATACATGTTGTAAAGACGTCCATCAGACAGCATCCGTCCCTCCCCGCGTGCACCATCTATAACAGAAATAAAACCTGCTCACTTACCGGTGAAGAGAAAGCTAATTTTTGCGGCATTTGATTTATCTCTTGGTTAAGATCGGCCCCGAAACCTCCGAAAGTACCGACTTAACCCCCAGAATTCCGTGTCACCATGGTCGGTTGCCGTTGCCAAGACCTGCAATTAGAGTAGATGAAGTCGTTGCTGGATACTTGTATGTAGGTACATATGTAGTCGCCAATACCCGGCCGGGGGTAGCTAAACCTAGATGCCGGGCCTCGGGCGCATTAATAACCCGGTGAAGAGTAGCAAGCGAGATAGGTACAGTCTATTGACACCCTATAGCTTAGATATCTTCACGGGTTCGGGTAGATCGAGTAAGTAAACAAAATAAAGAGTGCAGAGAATAGAGTAGACATACCCCTGCCTGCAGATGACACTAGGCCACGGAATGACTCATTAACCGGCAGCTGCATACATGATGATACTCTACATCTATGATCCATCAGCACAGCCATTACTCTAGGAATATCAACCTGGGTTGGAAAACCTAAAATCAGCCTTGTCGCGGGTGTGGCTTTCTGCTAGTCGTGTTCCGAGACCCGATGGTGAAACCACACACACCAGGAGTAGGGCCTAGGTGATAGATGGGGTGGGCCGCAGTCTCTGTTTTTCATATGTACAGCTAATTATAAGGACAAAATAAGGGACCATACCTACACCACCCCAGTATTGCGTGATGGAGGCCTCACCGCCAGCACTAACTACTAGGTGTTTACTTTGTCTTTCATCCCCTCATCTTACCTACAGATCTAGCCGAGAAGCTGACCATCAACTTTTCAGCTTGACCAGCCACAGAGCTAGATCAGATTGATCACGACTATGATCACGATATAAACAATTGATAAGCTACATGTATGCACTTACTAGAAGGTAGCCGGTAGTTCTCGGCGCAGTCAGCACCTCGCCAGAACTCAAATGTGGTATGTACTTGACAGAAGCGGAAAATGATAAAGCGATCTCTTGGCACCAAGATATTTGCCGGAAATACTTTAATTTGGGTATGATTGTATTGGTGGTGTGGTTGTTGGCGAGAGACGTTGGGATAACGTTTAAGCCACTGGAGTGAAGATATATGGAGGAGGTGCACTTGTGGTTGCACTTTGGGTTGTGGGTGGTTGGTTGGTGCGCGAAGGGGTGCACGTGGGGGTGAGTATAAGATCGAAGAGGCATATGGCGCGAGAAGGCATAGGGGGTGGGGGTGTCAACTTCAGAGGAACTTTTATTGTATGGGAATTGGAGAAAATTCCACCGTTAGGCTAGACGCTAGTACCATCATGGGGGGGGGGGTAGATTTCCAAATTTCTGTAGATTAATTGGATGTAAACGCCGAAGTTTACACGCCTACCCACCATAGCTTCTCGAGCTATATGTGTGCACCAAGTGTGGCCCAACCTGACTCTGACCACCTTTGCTAGTGTGACGTTGGTTATTTGAGTGTAGTTTGGAACTTGGAGGTTGAGACGAAGAATGTGATGTAGCTACCGGATGAATGGAGCTCTTACACTGGGGTTTTGGCTGAGTATAGGCTTAATGCGACTACATGTAGTTCGGATCGACATGAGATCAGTGTATAATGATGTTTAAGCATTTGTCGTGTGCCCAATCCAGACTTCCAGGAAGTTCCATGCGTGAATACCTGAGGGCCGGGGCTGATAAGTGATTAGTGGGAGATCAATATATTGGTGAAGGATGTGGGCGTGAGTTTGAATGTACATACATGTATTCTTTGAAGACTTGGCGCACGCGCAGGCCCACTACACCTTTCGTCCGGCCGGGTCTCTTCTGGTCCCGACATCAGGTGGGTGATATACTGCGGAAAGCTCAAACTGGTAGATTGATATCTACTACCGGCCTGGGCCCCCACTCCGGTTCTCCACTTCTCAAATCTACCGCTATATATATATATGCGTGCACCCACACGAGTCATGTCAGTCGCCATCATGAACTCCCTTCCTTCTCCTACCTCCTGTCCCCCAATGATATGGAACTGTTATATTATATCACGGGAGCCTACCTAGTTTTTCACTGAGCGTTGGTATACTATAGTACCAAAAAGGGGGGGTGGTGGGATCACTACGGTATTCTCGCCAGTACGCTAGTAATGTGATAGGAATACGGCATTGGTACAGTATTCTCCCTACAATGCCGGTTTGATTCGGTATTCGTCTTTATGTTCCGTAGTCCTATGGTAGTGATTCCACCCCATGGAGAGAACGTTAACGCTACAGCAGCGAGATCCAGGTGGAACATTCGGGACAGCTAAAGTGATACAATCAAAGAAGAAGCTGAGGTTATTCGCGCTATAGCACTGGGCGTTAATAATTGTCCTAGCCCCTTAAAAGAAGAAAGAAAGAAAAAGGGTTCAGAATTGAATCTCGTACCCATCCATATACACAGTTTAGCTGGTCAAGATATGCTATACCACATATGTTTCCAGACATAAATCCTCTATGCATATACCCGGGGTATGCAGAGACGGACTCATTGGTACCTCTGCTGCCACGTGGGAGCCATGATTGAGTAATTGGTCAGCAAAGAAGGCTGGCGCCTCGAGATACGTACTCAGCGCCTACTCGAGGCAGGCAGTTGCTATATTTAGACTTATTGCGGATTTCAATCCATTGATTCAAGTGCCGTGATATATGACGAGAACACATGTCGATGTGACATCTTGGAGGCCACTCAGGTTCATATTATATATATATTCCTGTTGAACGATTATATATATTCCTGTTGAACGATTATATATATTCCTGTTGAACGATTATATATATTCCTGTTGAACGATTATATATATTCCCTAGGAACTGCCTACATGTAGTACTAAATAAGGAATCGCACAATGTCGAGGTTACCAAGACTACTATTCAGCCCCCGTATAATAATAAAAAAGCCAGCTATAATCTCAGGGATTTGTGCTATTAACGTACTGGAGACCACGAGATCTCATGATATACATGGTAAAATTCACAAAACCTCGGTTGTATAAATAGTTCTTGGACGCCAAATCACACCAAGATTGACCAAAATTGGCACCTTCAATTTTTATCAAAGTGCCGTGGGGCTTTCAGGATAGAAGGAAATACTATCCAAGAAGAACATATAGCTTGAGATGTAAACCTTTTCATCGAATATGTAGACCCAATACAAATTCACAGTCTTGGCGCGTTAATATTTTGTGAGAACAACTGAACAGATTCCTCTACCATCAATGCAATGATGAATATTTTAGAGTTTCAAGATCGTCAAATGTTTCTCCGAATGATTGACTTGTATCGAGCCAAGTAGCTAGTACAAGCTGTATCTTAAAATGGCGGGTTCTGGAGCTAGTAGAAAAGTCCTGACCCCGGCATGTTTGGGAATTATGTCACCATAGTGTAAGAATCCGAGTGATACCTGGTGATTAACTCAATGGAACACACACAACGAGCATGAAATTCCATGAGGGGAGCATTAGTGAATCAAGTGAGTATAAACAAACAGTATTTGACAGTTAAGTGGCATGGTAACATGTAGATGCATGTACGTACCAGTGTTTTCGGTTTCAGACTAGCTAGGTAAGACGATAATAGTGTTGGGCACGCCTGACATAGCTATAGAGCTCGAGCTGGCTCGGATTGTGGAAAGCAAGGTTCGGAATATATGTTCGATATCGGGGGGCATGGCTTGACCTCCCATTAGTATGACTGAAAATAGTACTAGTTAACTCAATACACCTTTCCCACTTCTAGCGACAAATTGACAGGACCTATAAATAAGAAGGGTCTAGAAAGAAAGAAAAAATATTAAATCGGCTCCGTTCGGGATTTCGAGTCAACGTCTCCCTGTTGTCGTTATAAGTCCCCTAATATTCAGGGTGCATAGACCCCTATGCTAACAGAGCTTGAGAGTCTGTCTGCTGGGGGAGATAATAAGCTCTAGTAGCAGTAGCAAAGAATGAATGACTTAGGCTACTTGAAGTTCGAGCTCTGATTAATATGACTGGAAAGCATATTTATTTCTAGGGACGTATTGAGAGAATCTATCTTCGGTATATTCATCATCCAGCTTTGCCATCAAGTCATTATTTATAGAACAAAAGGCTCGATCTTTTCCAGTATTATATGTAGCTCGAGTTGGCTTGAGCTCGTAAAACAAAAAGGAGAGCTCAAAGTATTCGAGCGTAAAACTCAATCCCAATGCTCGAGCCAGCTCAGCTTGTGCCCAACACTACTGATACCGCCATCGTCACCGTCGCGATAATGGATGTGGTGTCCAATTTCATACTTCAACAAATTCGAGGGGCGATCATAGTTTGTAGTCAACCATGAAAAGTTTTGGTTTTTGTTGGTGGCTTCGAATCAGGTGCTGTTTTAGCCCTTTTTTCCATCTCAAGGTGTCAAGACCGTGCAAAATTCTTGCCATCTCTCACAGCATGTATTCCTTCTAGTTTAATTACCATAGTGATATGCACTCATATAGAAACTGAGTACGGCGGCGAGGACCTTGGTTCGATTCCCAGTATGAAGCTATAGTTTTTTACCTTATAAATTCGCGGTCTCCCCCCACCCAATAGTGCTACTTCTTCAGCACGCTGTACATGTATATTCACCCGGTCCCCAAAATTTTGGTCTGGGAATCATGGTTCTATCACCGGTTTCTCGTTTCCCTTTTATGTTGGAGAAGCTACGGTTGGAGCAATCAGTGATCTGTTGGTTTTTTCCTTTTTTTCTTTGTAACTTTCTTTTATAGTAACTTTCTGTAGATAGATATTTTTGTGGAAAGACATTATCTTATGGTAGGCCTATAAATAGTTCGTCTCGGAGGCCCGCGCCAAGCTCTCTGGTGTTGGTATATTCTCGAAAGTCATACCTAACAGACAGAGCCACGTTCTACTTGAAACGCTCGTGCCGGACCATATGTTACTTATGCTGCTAATACTCCACCAACTAGTTTTAGCTTCTGACTGCCCTTTATTATCACTGGAAAGAGTGATCCTCTTATAATAGACGCTTACCCTAATTAGGGCGTGAAGTGTCGACACTAGATCTTCTTATTGGTTATACATTCTGATTTCGCTCTCCCGGTCTTTTGGCTACGAAGAAGAACAACTTGCCTTCACATCCAATTACGGCAGATGCTGTCTCTTAAAATACACCAACCCTAACCCTATGTTCTTTTTTGGACATTATCAGCCACGCCCCGCCACACGTGCATGCCACTACGACTTTAGAGTATGAGAGCGTACTTTTGCAACTACGGCCCCTGTCTGCAGACTTAACTCGATAGATGTACCCTCTGTGGTAGTACTGAAAACTTTGAACAGAGTTTTTGTGCTTCTTAGTCTTTAAGCTTTGTTGGCCCTAGCAATCTAACTCTAATCCTCATAGATGCGCATGTATTTCCACGATCCGTGGTTCCATACCTGCAAGTATAAATGAATGGTCGACATACATTGAGTGGGTACGGTCTGTTGGGATTTTCTCCGTATGAGGTTTGTGTAGTACAGAAACCCTTCAACAAAACCTCAGGTGCCAGAAACCGAGGGTTTAGATTGGCGATTTCTCTGTACGCCTGATAGTGCTTTTTACATTGGAAGATACACTTCCTTGCCCCTTACCTCAAGAAACAGGTGATACAACTACAGTCCCAAAGCCGGTTGACTATGGCTACACAAATTAAAGTGAAGTTAACTATCACCAAAACCTAATCTTGCCCACAGCACACCTGAAACACCCACTGCAAGCCCTCTTTTCTCAGGTTGCACACCCATCTCCAATGTGAGAAAAAAGAACTCACCCGATTACATCCACGTGGCCCCCAGACTCGGCCACGGATTTAGGGTCTCGAAACTGCCGCTGTAGCTCTCGCATCTCGGATGCCGGCCGGGCTTAAAATTCGGGCTTATAGACCCGAGGAGAAAGGTGGTGATCAACATAATAATCGGAGTCCAATCGTTTGGGCCCCAGGTCAACCGTGCCAATCATCGAGGATTCATTAGATCGACGGTCGTGATGGATGCACCGGCTGAGATCGCCATTTATGCTTGGGATTAATGGTCGAAGAACTTAATTTTTGCAGATGCAGGATTGATTGTGCATGGCGTTATCTGGGCTTTCCATGTGTAAGAAAGTAGCCGGATTTATAAGTACATTAAAATCTGGGCTTTACATAGAACGGCCTTGATTGACGTGCTACTAGTAAAAAAAAAAAAGACGATATCATTGTCCTCAATTTCTGGGTCGATCCTGTTCTTTGGGACTTTTTATGTGCTCAATCCACTTTTTCGCGCCACTCGCAACTGAGATCTCGAGGCCTGCATCAAGTGATACTAAAGACCGCCTAGACGGTCTTTGCCGATAGCACAAGCGCAAATCGCTATTCTTAGCCATCACGATTTGAGAAGCCAGAGATGATGGAAACGATAGTTCTCAGTCCTTTATTCAACTAACCCTAGCCCTGAGACACTTCAGTTCAGAGTGAGTGAGTGATGCCACATGACTCACGCCAAAGCTGCACCTCGCCCATCACATCTCCACCACATCCAAAGCTGAATGGCCTCGGATTTATACAGATGGTGCCGGCTAATATTTTTTTTCATTTTCGTTGTGGGCAGGATTTCTGCACTTTTGTTCCCAGTCGTGATCGGATCCATTTGAGGAAATGCTTGGCGAGTGCTATTTTTAGTACATAGCATATCTGGCTCTGATGCCATTGGTTGCGTAAATGCAAATATAGTCATCAACGACATGCGCATTTAGCGGGAATCTCTTTGTGGAGATTTCCAGAAGGTGAAGGGACAATAAACACAGTCATCTAGCCAGTGATGGATGACCTTTCTTATTGAGGTTGATCCGGTTATGGAAAACTGAAAATCTTATAGCTAGACTCGATCTTATGCCTAGTGCGAGCGGAATAAACGACGGTATTTTCCACTTTCTAGCGGGATCCGTGAGGGGGTAAGTACATGTACTTGTAGGTAATTCCTATAGGTAGTACCTACATAGCCAAAGAACATGATGGGCAGTTTTCAGTGCTCATGAGTGTTCAGTATTAGTGATGTTGTGTTCCTTGACTCGGAGGGTTCTCCACACTAGTACTGCGGCTATCTGCGTACCTGTATCTAGTACGTACAACTCAGTACTATTGTAAGCCGCCTTGCTTGTACTATATACGTATTCTCCCTATTTAACCATACTGGCTTATCCCAAGGTTGATTGGTTTGGCTTACATGTCTTTTCATCGCCCACCAATGCGCAGTGCAGAGAGCAACAGAAATTCTACGACTCGTCCCATGAACACCAGCCTTACAAAAGTCTTCCCGTCTTTTCCATCGGACCTTAAATAAACTTATCGCGATTCTGCATAGATACGAGCGAGACGTTGAAGCAGTTGCTTTTTAACACGTTACTACCTGGCTGTGCAACAACCCCTTCGTTTCTAAAAATAGTAACAGGCTGGGGTAGAGTGCGACGGTTAGTAGACACACCAACCTTATGTACTACCTATCGAGATCTCACTTCCAGCTAAAGCCTTTTTTTGGTGCTTGCAATTGTCACCGCATGCCATGAACAGGCTTTCCAGCGATGAAAAGCATTAATTTGTCAAGATGATCTTTTGAGACAGCTACTGCACCCGAATCCATGATCAAGGTAGTAAATGTGCCGCTCCGCAGTCATTCGGGTTTAAGCTTTGACGTATGCATGCCTTGTTAGGTACTAAGTGTAGCATTACAAAAGACGTATATGTAGTACCCGGATCCAGCGTCCCAGAGTAAAGCTCAAAGTGAAGTTCGACATTCCTAGAAATCTTTTCAGCAGGTCGTGCTGATATTTAACGTCACAATGTACACCAAACCTCTCGAGCGTTCTAGTAGTGGAACTACTGATACTTCAACCGCTTCTTATCGCGCGATGGAAAAAGTTATCTCGAATAATCGTTCTTGCGGATGGCTTATCATCCGTGTAATCCAGATCATTACTTGTGTTATAGTGCTTGCACTCTCAATATTCATTTTAACTTCGACATTGACTGAGAATCATATATGGCGAGGATTTGAGGGGGATACTGAGGTGGTTGTGTTGGGGAATGCGACGATGGAGACCATGCAGAATTTCTTTCCGTTATATATTATCCTGGGTGTGGTTAGTAGTTTTCTGTCCATATCTCTGAATAAGAGGCTGATTTGAAGGGTGAAATTTACTAGTCGGGGTTGTCATTCTTGTCATGCTTCATATCCCTCGTTACGTATTGCTGTCATAGACTTAGTATTAAGCTGGTCGTCTTTTGGGACTTTCTCATGGCGACAGGCTGGATAATTGGCTCTGCGTTCGTTGGAATGTTTATCAACGCTCAAGGCGGTTGGGGAGAGAAATACTGGCTGATTACGCTCTACAAAGTCAACTTTGTCCTTAGTATTCTCTCCATGTGAGTTCCTAGCCCTTCTTCCTCATTTGCTGTTAATTACCTCTTTACTAACATATTTGCATAGCATCCAATTCATCATCTCGGCCGTCCTTGGGATTCGCCTTCACAACGCTTCAAAGCGGAGGGCGAACTCAACCTACTACGGACCTATGCGTACCCCGGCTCCACCTTATACCTCAGCGCAGGAGAATGGAAGTATATCTCCGGTTGTGGGGAGACCTTACCAAAGTTATAGTAACTTCCTGACGCTCCCTCCGCCAGAGCCCCCATTGCAACCACCGGTATATAGGCCTTCGGGGGAATGGGAGGCGGTCTTACTCGATGGGAAAGACGCGCCAAGTTCCAGATAAGTTTAGTATAGTTCGTTCTGTTCTGTTCAAGAGAGAGGACGATCCCATCGGTTTTTTCATTTTGTATATTTCGCTTTTGTTTTATTTTCTTTTCTGATTTTGGTGTTTGGGGTATACGTATGATTTGGGCGGGCTCGACAGCTCTGGCGTTTTTCTTTTGTTAAATGGCACGATCTTGAAGACAATCGTTTTGGGATGTGTTTTACTCTGATCTTGATGAATCAGCAACAAAGTAGATAAATCAAATCACTCTTTGAAGTTACCTTTTTCTGATTATCACTCGCGACTCTGAGCGAAAACCGAACAAACTCACAAAGCTTTCAACTCCAGCTTCTATGTTGGTATTATCCCGTATTCAAGTCCATAGCCTGGATGTTGCGATATACTATTCCGGTCGGGATGTCTGATTTCGGAAAATAAACGAGTCATTCTCCGAGTTACGGCGAACTTATCCACTCGATCATTAGCTTAGACGTGACAAGAAGAGATATACGAATGAGAGAATCACTAACCTCTCCCATCTGCTAATGTGCTGATATAATCATCTTGACAAGGCCTCTATCTTTGAATGACGCTGATTCGCCAGGGTATGAGTAACTACCTAACAGATACCGATCCGACCTGGTCAGATAGTGGAGGAATAAGTCCTGTCGGATTTTTTGCCTGGTGCTGGCTTTCGTTTTGTTTGTTTGATTCATTAGCCTGGTGCAGGTTCTTATTGAGTGGCATTAGGAAATTTCCGATTATCAAGCTGATGTTTGTTGTCTGGCTTTCGGTATGTATTTCGTGTGACTGAGTGACGCGAGGTGGGGCTGGAGGTAGCGATGCAGAACCGGAGTCAAAATCTAATCGCGTCACATATAATAGTGACGTTGCCTGTATGTTTACATTCTAGGTTTTATTTCACAACTTAAGGAACTTTTTTTTCGTGCACTGAGCAGTCTCCTAGTGGGGCCTAGATCTCTGAAATTATCTTCATCTTCCTGGGCAATCAATATATGATAATATCAAAATATTACATTTTTTACAAGTTGGTATCCGAGTGACTTTCCATGACGCATTCCGGAGCACCAATAATCACTCGCTGTGTGTGCAATGATTGATTTGATGGATTAATTCATGCTGTGCAATGATCAGAGTACCTGTTGAAAAATGAAGTACGATCTGCAGGTAACAACGGTTTCACCTACAGCACTACGGTTTATCACTCCCACAAAATTCCATCGTAAGTACTTTATATGAATTGATTGGTATGAGTACTGTTCTATAGAGCTATCCCACTTTTATCAATTACACCTGGGTTTCGGGATTTACCCTCAGATGACACCCTAATTTCCGGTGGGAACACTTGACACAAGAGCATAGCTTCACCACCTTATATCACTAGAACTCAACATCGAGTAAATGGTCGGCTGTGCAAATTCTATTGATGTGCAGGATCGATTACAGGTTACACGTGCATAACTCATATACGTTTGACATTGAATTAGCGCTACTATATACTTGTGCGTCACTTGGTCTGATATACCTAAGCTTTAGAGCACCATGCGCACATTCTACTCATTTATAAGCGTCCTCATCAGCTACTTTTCTCCATCATCCTTACAGAATCTCGATATCTTGAGATAGATATCAAACTGTCCTTTCAGTCTCTCCAGATTGCCAGACTATCTGCGTCCGTTTTCGTATATCGTCATTTACGCTCTCTTCTTCTTTAGGTCTCCATAACCAACCCCCGTCAGCATCACAGTGAGATAGAGATGGCTTCCGGGTACTATCTTATCACCTTATTCCTGGCACTTGTTCTTCTCTCGTTTCCTCCCTCCTCGATTGCGTTCCCCATCGAGCTCAGGGACACCCTCAACAATCGTTGTGGCCCCAGTCTTGGTGGCAATTGTCAGTCAATCAGTGGTAGCTCACAATGTTGCTCACAGTACGGCTATTGTGGTGATAGCGTTGGACACTGTGGAGTTGGCTGTCAACCGGATTATGGAAGTTGCACTAGTGGCACAACCACAGCTCCAACACCAACCCAGCCAGCACAGCCACCAGTTGGGGAAAGACCACCCCTTGGTATTGTTCCCTATGGTGCCCATATCTATTCGTGTAACACTCGCGGAACGATTGCCTTGACTTTTGATGATGGACCTTATACGTAAGTAATGTTTTCCTTCCTTCTTTTTTGGTACCATGTACCAGCGACTATAGATCATGCATGAGTTATCAGCACTGCAGTGTATTTGCTGAAAAATTCGGGCGTTATATTAGATATACTGCAGGGCTCCTGGATTTACTTGCATCACTAGGCGTCAAAGCAACCTTCTTCATAACGTTAGACAAGCCATGATTTGCTTTTCAAGCCGTGCATTCACTAATATAATATGATAGTGGTAATAATTTGAGCAAAGGGGCAATTGACGACCCCAATACAGACTGGCCTGAAGTTATCAGGAGGGCTTACAATGAAGGACATCAGATCGCTTCTCACACGTCAATACGCCACCTCACAATCTTTGAATAGCAGAACTGACAGATATGAATAATTAGATGGGATCATGTGGACCTGAACACACTTAATGAGGCCGAGCGACAATATCAGATGACCCGGAACGAGCAAGCCTTCCTCAGTATTAGTCAGTCTACTCCCCCTCATCCGCTACTGAAATTCTCTAACGTTGATTTAGTTGGACGTTACCCAACTTATATGCGGGCACCGTTCATCCGGTGCAATAGAGAGTGCCTGGGGACAATGGAGAGATTGGGATACCATGAGATTATATGGGATTTTGACACTGCTGATTACACCAATGCCACTCCGGATTCGATTCAGAGATCGAAGGATAATGTGGACACGGCATTGAAAGGATTGGACAGCAATGTCAATAGTCTCTTGAGCATAGCGTAAGTTGGGTTGCAAGAAGATTTTAAATAACTGCTAACTGTGGTGGGACAAGGCACGATATACATTATCAAACGGTTTACAATTTGACGCGTTACCAGATCAATACTGGATATGAATTTGGGTATAGGTGTAAGGTTATCATATCCTATTCACGCCGATAATATGCTAACTTATGAAATACAGTCACGACTGTTGGGGAATGCCTTGGTGATCCAAAGACCAATTGGTACCGGACACAAATGTAATATATGAAGGGATACTTAGAAAGGGATTTTGCTTTTAAAACCTATGGGAGGCGGGATGAAAAACGAGCGGATTGCTGTCAGTCATCACTGAACTAGCTTGGTGGTGTCTGATATCAATTACATTACTCCACATTAGAGATAGAAAATAATTGCACAAGAAAAAAGAATACCACAAACTCGTCGTGCGTTATGACTGACGAAATTTGCTTTACAACATAAGAGAGACCCCAGCGACTGCAGCGAAACAAACTAAATGGAGCAATAGCGAGGCGGGCGCTGGCATACCCGGTGAAGACCCAGAGGTGTCTGTCGAATTTGCCGTAGTCAGGTCGGTAATCCCTTCGGCGCCGCGTGAGGAAGTTGTGGTGACCCCAGTCGAGGAAAGCTTCTTCTCATCGTCGAAGGGGTACATTGATCCTAGCTGGAGAAACGGAAAGGACGATGTGACATTGAGATCCGGGCACACGTCGTTTATAACAGCAATAACATCTGCTTGTGTGGCGTTGTTCCCCTGGAATTCGCCTGTGCTGATAACGGATAGTAGCTCGGACTGCATGAAGCATGTAGCTTCGCTGCAAAAGGTCTGGTTCCTCTCGACAGCCTCCTCTTTTGATAGGTGTGAAAAGCGCGACGCCTCAATGGAGGGCCACACGGCCACATCCGCGTCTAATTCCGTGAGTGTGCAATACTCGGTCGAATTCCTGCCGCCACAAACCTATTAGCCCCCATCATCTGCACACCACCGACTAGACACACACTCACAGATCCCTTGTGCACTTCCCCCAAAACATGTAATCCAGCCACTCGGCCTCTCCATCCCGGTAAACAAACCCAAACGCACTTGCGCCGGATCCTGCTTTTGGTACAGCTAGTCCCGACTCATTCAGGATCGCTTCAGGGTCCGTGAAGTCGTTATACATTGCCGAAAACAGGGTATCAAAGTCCGCCGAACAATCCGCCTGCACCGCAGTTCTCCACGATGCTAATGACTTGTAACAGGCCTCGGTACACACATCTTTGTAGAGCGCGTGGTACGCCGTGGCCGGGATTTCCTTTGTGATTGCGGTGTAGTTTACATAGTCTGGGCCAACAAAGACAAGGGAGTTTGAGCAGTTGAGCGATGCGGAGTACGCTGATGCGCACTGCTCCGAGAGGACGCCCGAGGGGATGATGCCGTTGAACGTCTGGTTGACGATTGTGATTCCGTTGGAGGCAAAGGTCGAGTTGAGAGAGAAGAGGGCGTGCGTTAGGGGAAGGAACCCGACGGCGAGGGCTGCCAGAAAGGCATGTGGTGATGGCATTCTTCCTGTCGAGCTTGTGGCTGGCGGTGGCCTCCTCTTGTGTGGTGTGGTGGGTGTGTTGCGCGGGTGTGTGGGTGCAGAGTAATGCGTGAGATCCGGGGGAGGGGTGAGCTTAAGGGGAGCGAGGAGTTAAAAGAGTGACATCCAGTTCGACCTTCTTTCTCCTTTGAACGAGCGTATAGGGTGAGTGTGGAGTTGTGCAAGGCCAGGCAAGCAAGTCAGGAATGTAAGTATGTAGGTCAGTCAGTCAGTCAGTCAGTCAGTCAGTCAGTCAGGGAGGTAACCTGGCTAAGGGGTGGTGGTGGTGGTAATGGTGGTGGTGGTTGTGGCGATGGTCATGGTCATGGTGCATGGGGTGGGTGGGTGGGTGGGTGCATGGCCTGTCTGTTTGTCTATGCTCTGGCTCTAATCTCACCTCGACCTGCCTACTACAGATCGACCGACCGACACAGCGAACCACGCGGGGTGCAGAATAGGGGTTGATCCCCGCTCAGCAGCAGCAGCAGCTCAGGGACCAGGGTCCAGCCAGCACGGGTCCATCTGTGGCACGGGTGGCGGTGCAGATGTCACGATGCCCGTTGAGATGGAGATGAGATGGGCGGTGCAGGGACCATATGCATGTTAGGGGGGGGTTTTCATATTGATATAACCTACAATCACTTTATTGAGCCACACACACACACATTGCAAAATGCTAGTCGTAGAACAGATGAAGCACCTCTCGGATTATATATCGCATACCCCCCAAAGAGATCCAAGACATTTACCTCTCGGTCAACCATGGCATGGGTTGCAGTTGAGCAAGAACCGACGATGTTACCCACAAACCGCCTTGGAATTCTGTATGCAGCCATAAAACATGGCACTTGCGGATCTTTTCCCGGCAGATGGCCCCGATCCACACCAGGATCCCAAGATTTTCGGTCTTAGCTGCTGGGCAGAAGAACCCTAACCCTGAGTAAGGATAACAATCTTTTTGCGGTAATAAAGAGTGGGGTAGAATAATGTAATCTCACCGGTCAACGCTCTCGAAATCTCGTTCATCTGGCGATGGGAGGAAAAGGCACACTTTCCGGATTCGGATCGGACAGAATAGTATATATCCTCGGTATTATATGAGATTTCTGGGGCGTGTCAATGATTACCCAGTCACCTTGTTCGTCGGTGAACTTGGAAGAGTGGATTTACATGTAATACACATATTTTCCTTTTGGGGTAAATGCCCTTGTATTACAGGCGTAAACAAATCATTAAGTACATAAAAAAAGTCCATGTTTCGAACTCAAAGCAAATTTTCCCCCACCTGCCCAGCAGACACATCTATTTTTTTTTTTTTTCCGTTACCCAAGCTTCATATTGAGATACCAACATAAGAAAAACATGTAGCTGCATGTAGCGACGCATATCGACTCCTGGATTCCTTTAAGTATAGTATATATATTCGGACATAGAGTAGTAGCTCCCGGAAAGATCTAGAGCGGGCGGACCAGTTAGTCAGTGATCCATGCTTCAAACCCTACTAGTAGTATCACATCCTTCCTGAGGGTGATCACTTACAAACAGCGCCGCAATCAAGGACAGTATAACGACCAGTACATCCAGGGTTAGACCAGAGCACAGCCCGCGGCGCTCCCACAGCATAGGCGCCACGCACTTGAATGTGGACGTTGCAGCATGTCTTGCTGCACCAGAGGGTTCGTTTATGCTGGTAGAACCAGATCTGGTACGGGTCTCTGGTCGCGACGACGTATGAGTACGACGAGGTTGTTCCGTTAGCTTCCGCGGTTGCGGTAGCTATGGTGGACGTTACGGTAGTAGTTTCCTGGAATTCGGAAGCATCCTCGGTCCCGGAAGTGTCGCCGTCGTCGACCATGGTCATGCTTTCGTTCTGGCGGACGTTGAGGGCGGGGCTGGCGAGGGTCGTGAAGAGAAGGAGGAAGGTGATGAGGAATGCGAGGAGTGCTTTGGGGTACATTTTGGGGATGTGCCTTTGAGAGTACTAGGTTGGTGAAGCTAGTGCTGTATGAGTATGAAGTATATGATATTGTTCCGCTTGAGCTGATGATGGGTAGAAGAAAGGAGAGCTAGAGGTGGATATACGGAAGTTTATATAGTTATGATTTCTCGCTGATATCTAATATTTGCCATGGGTTGATAACTCAAAGACACCACAAAGAGAATTGTCAATTATCAGCGCATTAGTTGCAATTGATGATCGGTGCCACGCATCCTGGTCTTGAGTTCACAACCCCACTCTTCATTTCCCGCGTTGCCATGAAGTGCCCTTTGAAGTATACACTTTTCACGATCTTCAATTGCTGAAGCCGAAGATAAGCTCCGCCTCCACTGAACACGAACATGAGTAAAACAGTCTTTAAATTCCTGATTATCGATAGATGGAATCGGCGATCGCTCAAAACACCGGTGAAGCTTCCTCTAGATAAAAAAAAAAGAAATGACAGCACTGGTTATTGATGGGCAAAACCACGATGTACTTGTTCTATCGCCAATAACACAACGGGGTTTTGCAATTACAGATAATTGGGATATGTGTTAAAACTCGGGCCAATACGGGTACCGAAAATACGCCCAAGGCCTAGGGCTGGTTGGCTTTTAAAAGAAGATGTATTTAGGCGCAAGGGCAATTATGATATATATATACATGTATGTATACGTATGCCCATCATGACTTGAGCCGATCGATGTCGACAACCATCGTTTCCAACCCTATCCGCAGCAACCTTTTGAATTGTGTTCTACGTTACTGACTCCCATTCTCTAATTATTCCCAATCTCCAAAATTCATGAGACTTGATCGGTGATTATTTGAAAGTCTGGTAATATACCAGAAACAGTACGTCGTCCCAAAATACCATGAAACCAAAGATGTCTCTACCAGGCATGTAGATGCATATTTTAATGCATCTTTCTTTTTTGTCTGAGTAAGTTCGTACGGGGGTGGTACGAAAGTCGTACGAACGTCGTACGCACGTCGTACGAGAGTAGTACGAAAGTGAAGATAGCACCTCATCAGTTGTCGAATAACTGTGTGCAATTGAGTATTATCAATGCAGCTATTTTGGGGAGTGCACTATGTCGTTGGTTGATCGCCAATATACTGTTAAAAATGAATGCAAAAGTCGTCATATGAGATCCAGGGGTGGTGCATTCACAAATAAAGACCCGAGTTAACGCACATCTTGTACCTTTACCTTGTCGATTTGTATGGGCAATGTGTAAATTGATGCATCAACATTTCTGGTAGAGTGAAGTTTGAATACACACGTGATGTTCTGCCCCATGGCTACCTGCGGGATCCTGCACGTGCATGTGGGGCTCTACCTACGCAAAGGGCTCCTCGTAGCACTGGGACATGCACCGATTCCTGTAAGAGTACAAAACCGGAAATGATCTGTAGTGGTTGGCTATCAGCGTGATCTTGATATTGGTTGCATGCACTCTGGCAGGTCTCGGCGCTATTTACATATCATCCAATCCGTAGTTCATGTGGCGTACCTTCTCTCCAATAAAGATCAGGATACAATCCCTTTTGTCTACGTGAGATAGTGCCCAATCCTCGTATCGAAGCTGCCCTTTCATCCAAGGTGGTGGACAAATAGTAGATGATTGATATTGGTCACAATAATTCTTTTCGGAACTAAATAGAATTGGTTAGATTCATGTCTAGATATACTTGGGCATTCAGTCAATGATCGCAATGAACCCATCGCGAGAATTAGATTTAACGTCAATTGAAAGCAATATTGCCAAAAGATGATAAGCTGATATCACTGTGTTTAACATCTATGAACAGTGAAATGTCTGTGAACAGTGAAATGAGCAATGGCCTTTTTCAGGAATTTCGAGTGATAGATCGAACTTTGTTACTGTATGCCTTGTTCTGTTCAGCTGCCAGCTGGCTTTGCTGTCGCTTATTGCCCATTTGATCCCCAAATCTTCTGAAAGCTCCTCCATAGTATCGGAGATTCCTAAGGCATATAATTCATAAGGTCACCATATCACTAATTTCCCTCATAAATTTGCACTCGCACCAATAATGACTCCTTCACTCGTTATCTTGAACCAAAACTGCCCAGTCCCGCCATTAACCTCACCCACTGCCCTCTGCAACCCCCCACCTAGCCCCACAGTATCTGAGAACCCCACAAACCTCCTCTCCTCGTCCTCCCCAGAATGGAAGTGTCGTAACACAATCTTCACATTGACAAACGCGTTCCACGGTGCAGGTAACGCATTTCTTAAATAAGGTCTTTCTATAGGTGTCTTTTCCTCTGCCACAGGCTTCGAACCACGTAATGGAGGTTGTGCATCTAGATCACATCCCCGTCGCCCCAAAAATCCAAGGTTCGTGACTACTATATAGGCGCCCAGCGCTTCGGCCACCCCCTGTAGCTCTTGCACAATACTACTGTACCGCTCCTGCAGATCAATCCAATCCGGATGCCCTTGTGATATCATGATAGCATGATAATCATTCCACCGGTCACGCCATATGAAGCTTGAGATGCCGTCGATGAGGATGCTATCGATGCGGCGTTTGGAGGACTGGTGCTCGGTGGTGTAGAGGTATGGTTTCAGTGACTGAATCGTGAGGAGGAGCTGTGCAGAGGATATCGGGCGAAAAATGTGAACGTGTGAAAGGGCGGTTTTGAGGAGGCCATGGAGCTGAATGCTTGGGATTGACAGAACCTGGAGGTGCTGTCTGGCGTATCCCCGCATTACCTCATATAACCTGTTGACAGAGAATTGCGACTTGCAGTCGATTATCACGACTGCGCGACCCTTTCCCCCAAGTTTGGAGGGGAGAGTTGCAATGGCGCAGATAAGATACAAAAGGTGAGTTTTGCCGCAAGAGCCGCGAGATGTCAGTTCAATTACAGGGAGGTGAAGACGTTTTGGGAGGGCATTTTGAGCTGCTGTTAGGGATGGGTTGAGGATAAGGTTGAGAAGGGCGTCGATGACAGGAATGTGAAGGAGATTTTGATTGGGAAGGTCTTTGAGACGTTTGATATTCATGAACTACAATTGTACCCAATTAATGAAATAAAAAACTACAATTGTACCCAGCGGTTGTTAGATTTGTTGCGGGCGGGTAAGAGCTTACAGAAATAAGAGATTGGCGCTTAATTTTTCCAGCCAAAGCTGGAGAGCTGAATGGGAGAGTATCTGCATTTGGCGAATTTAGAGCACACATAGTCACGGGTTGAGGTTGAGGTTGGGGTTGTGGTGTTTCCATAACTAATGAGGTCGCAACGTCATTAAAGCTTATTCACCGGGCTGTAAATTACCATTGTAAGAGTATTTTCGAGCCTACTTTGATCACTGACTTACATATGTGCCGGGGGTCAACCATAAATACGGAGAATCTGATAAGATATTCACATCAAGATTCCCTTATCAGATTCTTTGTATTTACCGTCAACGCCCGGTACATAATGACCGTAGCCGTATGTAAGCATGCATACACCCAACACCGTTGGTTGGGCTTAATACTACTCCTAAATGATACATGGAAATCTAACACTCAACCAAATATAGGCTTTAATGTCAAAGCAGGTATGTAGCTTAATTGTGGATATCGTGCGCATCACTACATGTACGATATGTATTGAATATCGTTCAATGAAGATTTTCGGTTTTGAGTGCGTACCATGTAGTCTGATTTGAACTGTCATCCCTGTAAACCGTTGTTTCAACGTCACACGAAACCTTGATCGGGATCTTGGATACCGAACCTGAGATCTCTGATTGGTTGCTTTCTGTTTCTCCACTGTTATTCACCCTGTATTTTTGATTTAGGCCCAGCCTCACCTACCGAGTTTTTACGGTATTAGATGTGCCTCGGCCAGAGATGGATCAAAACAGCTCAATTCGTATATATGGAAGAATTGACCCTTCCCATCCCCTCTCCCCCACTACATGTATTCATGCAAACTGCCGGCAAACTGCCGGTTTTTCGGATGAATAAAAAAGGACTGACCGTAGCAAAGTAGGTGGGTGAAAACAGACATCTCATACAAACTGAGAGGATGTATATATACCCTGTCAAGTGAAACAAAGCAGGAATAGTATGTCTTGGCGCAAGGGCCTGGCCTGGCCAATAGGACCACACTGATTGGTAGTAGCCAAAACCCTTCACAATCTTTGAGTACCTACCCCGCAGGGGAAAGAACGCAGCCACTGGCAGCAGTGTCCTTACATACACTGTAGATACCCCCGTACCTCTTCGCCATCGTTTTGGACCTTCGTAACCTGAGACATCGACACACAATTGGACCTTTCAATCTTGCTCACGATGAACCCCGCAAGGCTATCATTGACAGCGCTGCGCTTCGCAGTCAGGAGCTCGAACCTTCATATTCAACGCCGGGGACTCGCTACTCTCTCAAGCGAGCCGGTCAACGTTGTCCCCGAACCAAAGCCGTCCTCCTTCTCACCCCTCCAGGATGCGCTTGCTGCGAAGGAATCCAGAAACAATTGGACAAAGGCCGAGATTGAGAGTATATACAATACAGGCACACTAGAATTAGCCTTTGCTGCTGTAGGTATTCCCATCTTCCGATATAGGGAATATATGAGACTCATCTGCTATTGTGTGTAGGCAACAATCCACCGCAGATTCCACAACCCATCCTCGATCCAGATGTGCACGCTCATGAATATCAAAACTGGTGGCTGCAGTGAAGATTGCTCATACTGCTCCCAATCTTCCCGCTACGACACGGGTCTCAAGGCCACTAAGCTCTCCAACGTCGAGGCGGTCCTCGAGGCCGCCAAGATTGCTAAAGCAAATGGCAGCACCCGATTTTGCATGGGCGCAGCATGGAGAGACATGCGAGGTCGTAAGACGAACTTAAAGAGAATTAAGGAGATGGTTTCTGGTGTTAGGGCGATGGACATGGAGGTGTGTGTTACGTTAGGAATGATTGATGATGAACAGGCGAAGGAGTTGAAGGAGGCTGGTTTAACAGCTTACAACCATAACATCGATACCTCGAGGGAGTACTATCCTAAGGTAATCACTACACGCTCATACGACGAGCGTTTGAACACCATCTCGAACGTCCGTGATGCTGGAATTAGTGTGTGCACGGGGGGTATCTTGGGACTGGGCGAAACACAGGAGGACCATGTTTCTTTCCTTTATACTCTGGCAACCATGCCTTCACACCCAGAATCACTGCCGATCAACTCGCTGGTTCCGATCAAGGGAACACCTCTTGGGGATACCAAGCCGCTGCCCTTCACGTCGATTCTCAAGACGATATCAACTGCTCGTTGTATCATGCCAACCAGTATCATCAGATTAGCTGCTGGTAGGATAACGTTGTCCGAAGAACAACAGGCGCTGTGCTTTATGGCCGGAGCGAATGCGATATTCACTGGTGAGAAGATGTTGACCACCGACTGTAGCGGCTGGGACGAAGATAAGGCTATGTTTGATAGATGGGGCCTTCGTCCAATGAGGAGCTTCGTAAAAGACGAAATTACGGCACCGTAATATAAAAATACGAGGTGGCTATCAAATTCTGAGGAGTGCGCTCAGATGTGTAAGCGATGAGGAAAGCTGGGATGCCTTCCTTGTGATTTCGGGTTATTTCTCTTTGTTTCATTGATCATCATCCATCCTGTCGTTATATGAAATAACAATAGACTTACATCTGCATTTACGATACATATATAGAGTTGTGAAAAAGGTGTCTCTTGTACTTGTGCGTTCGGTGGTTTGTATCTGCCGGATGATAACAGGACACATGAGCGGCCGGCCACGGCGAGGTTGTTTAGGGCCCAGGGGATGTAAACACTAGAGGAAGTGCTTAATTTAATTTAGAGATCTCGAGAGGTATAGGCCGACCTAGCCTATTTGTTCCTATTTGAGCGATGAGAGTGCGGATTGAATTGGGATTCGGCGGGTAACCTGAGCATATATATGCCAACCCTCCTGGCACTAACGTATAACGAGCCCACTTAAAGAATTCTAGAACCATTATACGTTCCTTTAGCGGCTTCATCGATCAAGGGAACCTCTAATTACATCAAACCACGTATCATTCACCGACTCTCACGGGCTCCCCTGTTCTACAACATGGAGGATATGATCATAGTATTGAACGCTTTTCTTTGTAGTCTCTTTGAGTGCCTCTTTGTATGGCTTATAGACCCGGAAGAATTTCATCGGGACCTATGCTTTCTTTGAAGGATCGTAGGTGCACTACCAATTGTTCGGGAAATTGATACTCGAGGAATCTGGTGTGCAGCGCGAAATATGCGTATATGTTCGAAGGTTCATATGAGGTATCTAGATAGAGTCGACGGATGAATTTTTACGGAGGTGATTCAGAAATTACGGAACTGGGGAGGCCACCAGGGATAGCCTCCGAGGAGAGATTGAGATAAGTGTGACCGGTAGTTTTCGAGAAATTTCAGGTATGTCAAGGTTCTTCTATGAGCTAAACACAACCCCCATCTTCCACTCATTTCATGCACCATGTATTTAGAAACTATTCTCCTAATTCTCCTTGTATTAACTTGAACAGTATTTTCCGATCAAAAGCTGGTATATGCCCGGATGAATACCTGAGGAATTCGACGAACCCTATCCCTATTGAATCTGTCAGCTGCCTTCCACTAGACAGAAGATTCGTATATTTATGGAGTGAAAGAGTACGCTGAGGTATGTAGCGTCCTTCACCGTCATCGCGATTGGGATTCTGTCATCGTGACTAATGAGCTCCTTAGGTCTATTGCGCCTTGCCAGGATTAATAGGCACAGGCGGACAATGCTATATCGAAAACAAACTTGTTAGACATATTGATAGAGCTTCTCAATAAAGATACACATAATAGAGACAAAGAGTACCAGAGTAAGATATCACGGTGTGAAGCAGCTTGGGTATACTGGAGGTAATCGCTGTGCGTTGTCGGGTTGGAGTGATGACGTTGCCGGGAGCAATGGTGCATGGCCACTGCACCTCAACCAACGGTTTTTAATTATAGTAGCTTTCAGGCACGTGATGCTACCTGCATGAGGCTCTGGGGGAGAGCTAGCTAGAGTAAAGTTCGCGATCGACCCCATACTTCCTGACCACAAGTTGGGGGCGCACAGCTGTAATAAATCGAGAGCTGCCTGGCAAACAGAGTGCTATGGATAGGCCGTCAGTAACTCATCCCTCTCTGTAATATCTATTGACTCTAGCAGTCACTGACCAAATAGCAGGAGCGACATCGAAACCAAAGCCATGATGACGTCGACGATATCGAAGACTTCGACGGCGAATCTCAACCAATATCCACATCACACCCCTTAGCGATAAAAGTTCCATTGCACTCAAAGCGGCGGCCGGCGCCAGCGGTGCCGGAGTGCTCGACGCCAAAGCCGCAGCAAGGGATACCGCCGCAGAGTTCTGGGAAGAGGAAAGGTTTCTATGATGGTATAGATCCAGATTTATTCGCATTAGCGGATGCAAATGAGATGAGTGGGGCCAAAAAGAAACCAAAGATGGGGTTCTTTGCAAGGAACAGCCTTTCGACCTTTCGGGGAGCTGGAAGAGCCGCCGAGGATGATATAACATCCGCAAAGACAGGCAAAGGGTCACAAGTGCCGAAATCGCCTTTCGAGTTTCCTACGCCGACCCAGACCCAATCCAACAAGTCCAGAGGCTTTGCCATAGACCCCGATCTCCTCGCTGCTGCTTCTCCGGTGAAGCAGAAACCACAACGCGGGATAGTAGGATGGAAGCCATCTACTCCACAGGCCATTGCAGCCCATGATTCAAGCTCCAGGGTTCTATGGCCGACAGAATCGCCCCTAACTACACCTCAGCAGATGACCAAACATAATCCAGTCCCTAGTGATGATATCGTCCTTGAAACATCCCCACCATCCTCCAGAACACCTCCACGTCAGAATCTCCCTATACTCAATGATGGTTCCCAAATTTCTATTACAGATTCTATAGAAGACCTTGTCTCACCTAGAAAATCGGAAAACCATCGCCCCAGAGCTAAAGATCCTGATATCATACATTCAGATATTGACATCACATCTTCACCCCCTCTCAGTCTCTCATCTTCCCACTCCTTCAAATCAAAGCATGTACATGAGGATGGCTCGGTTAGCGACGACTCCCTCCCCGACCCAGATTTTATGACCCTCGATAATCCTGTCACCCCACTGCCAATACACAAACGCCTTCTAAAAGAACTAACACAGCAACCCCCAGCGACACCTACGCCTCAAACACCCCGTCCAGGTTACTTTAACATTCACGACCTACAAAAATCTATCATTATACCGAAAACAGAAACCCCGCGTGCTCTGGCTCCACAGAACCGCCGGTACAGCCCTGGCGGCCTCGCTGATACAGTATTGAGATGGAGGGAGGAGCTTCATAGTACTTCTATTTTCAAACAAAGAGTTCAGCCGATTGGTGTAGACTACACAATTACTATCATTGAGATAGTTCAAGACGGTGACATGATGATTATTAAGGGGCATGGAGTGGAAGGTATTGCGAGGGTAATTATTTCGGGCCCGGCAAGGTTAGGGTTGCAAATCAGTGTGGGGCAGGTGGTGCGGTATGGAAGGCCATGGGTGGCAGTGAACTTACTAGAAGAGGAGTGGAAGTGTTTGATGGGAAAGGTAGAGGTCCAAGAAAGGGATGGAGATGTAGATATGGGTGAATAGATAGCGCTGTCATCTTTGATGAGTAAAACTCTGGGCGAGGTGCTGGGTGGGTGGATGGCTAAGGGTAATAATGGTCATGCAATATCACTCGGATTTTTATATAGGTTATATTTGAGACTTCTATTGGTATGATTTACTCTAAACCATATATCCGCCCTAGTCCATGGATGCTCTCCAGAACGGGGGAATTATAAGTTTTAAAAAAATTCAGTAAATATGTCAGCGTCAGCATCAAATCATAAATAACATACTTTTAAAAACTGTTTCGAGTCTCTTGGGATGATAGCATGTGGAGTTGTTTACTGTGTGTTCCATCGGTATAGGATCTGGAGGTGTATATAAGTACATGTATGTATGCAACTTTTCGTTTGTGGTTGTACTGCAGCTGGTGCTGAATCTAATCCTGAAACGGCATCTAGCAAAGATTTAGGGTCCCTAAATCGGGGTTAGTCCTCTATTTACCGTATATTTTAGCATTTTGTTAAGCCGTATTATTATCAAATAAGGAGGCGAAACCGAATTCCTTCTGCCGTCACCCCACGGAATAGGTAACTGTCGGAGATACCATTATCTATTGCGAAGCAATATTTCATAGCATTCCTCTATTAGAACAACTTGATACTGTGGTCGCATGAAACACCGGAAAACCCCCTTTACTACGGTGTCTTTGTTAATGCCAAGGCCAAGGTCATTTCGAAATACTGGAAACCGAAGGCAGAGCATCTTTCCCGTTCATGCTGGCTTTGAGATCATGCTTTATGCTCCACCATATAGAACAATCCCAAAGTGCCTTATACTTTGGGTATAGTTATTTGATTCCACGTGTAGACGCGGCCTTTATTGTGTATTGATAATTATTCTGGTTCCAGACCATGATAGAAGGAATAGATAGTATGGCTCGAGAGGGGCGTACAGCAGGCAAACATTGAATCAGATGTCGATCCACTAGGCGGTAAAGTCATGATCCTGCTGGCGTGCCGCTATCGATTCTTCGCTACTTCACCCAGACTATCAAACATCGCAACGTCTACCATGGCCATCAACCCACATATGTGTACACGCCGTAAGCTATAGCACGTTATCCTCTGGGTTGATCTGATTTGGTGATGGAATTGGCGCTCATAATCAACTACGTACCCATTTACCTATTTTGTGTATACCGCCATTACCACGGCAGTTAACTACATATAGTTACTGGCGGCAACGTACTATCATGCTGGCTCTCGTTTCGGTCTTGTCTGCTTTGCCTGTCTTGCTTGTCTTGCCTGTTTTCCTTGTTTTGTCTGTATGATTTGTCTCGCTTGCCTTGGAGAATTAATGTCAGCGGTCGATTGGCGCTACAAAATACAACCGCAGTGGTAAAAAATCCAAACTACTGCGGAGTTTGTTCATGCCAACTTTCGCGCTTAACTCGCTTAGACTAAGCTAGGTACTAAACAACCTCGACCCTTAGCCACGTGGCGGAGCTCCGGTGGCTCCACTACATACTTATTTTGGTACCGGTAGGAAACTGAGTATGGTGAGGCCGAGGATGAACACAGTATAGGAATCTTCGTCACCGCGAAAAAATAAAAAAAAAGGCTGTTTACATTGAATAGTGAGCTTGTGCTGTAGTTACTTCACTAAGTTTGGCTTCTGTCGGAGAGTATGTAAATACATGTATATATATACTTGTTATATCTCATGCTAGCTCAGGGAGTAGGCGCGCTTGTATCTATCTCACCGACCTAGGCTATCTCCCAAGTTTTTACGGCCATGGTATTATGAAGGCTATTCAAGTTTCCCCTGCGTGTTAATGCCTAGCTATTGTTAGGTATATAGGTAGCTTAGATATCGTAGGAGGATCCATGAATTATCACCTATCAGTAGAGTAAGATGTATGGAGCAGAGCCGCTTCACGAAGAACCTAGTACCGCTGACAAAAATGAAGAAACAGTTTCAAAACTGTTATTACCCCCAAGCTCCTGGAGTAATTAATGTAGGTGTGTATTAGTGGGTCAATGGAAGGCGCTGGCCAAAGGCCGGACCGCATGGCGCCTGAAGAAAACTTCCCGGAGATACGGAGTGACGGGAATTTTCCCGTATCAGCACCAGAATTATTAAGCAGGATGAATTTCAGTTATCGTATCCGGTTTCCTGGAGTCGACTCCTGCTAGTTTGAAAAGTCAACCTACATTTACCACACACCGACTTCACTTCGATCTGTCCGGGAAACTTTACCGGCCTACCCAACCAAAACCCAAATCTATCAGTTTCCAGCCCAGGTACCCTTCATCGTTCATCGCGGGGTGCTGAGTAGAAGGAAAGACACATAGCCGCTGAGGCTTACCGGTGGGTACTGCAAGCTCATACAATCAGTTTGATATTGCAACATTTTCGCATTAACCAACCCCCCAATGCCGGATGGTTCGGAATTTTTGTGCCACCTGGTTACTGGCCACCTAGGGTCCTTGATAGCTAACCCCCGCAATGGATGTAGATTTTGGCCTTAATACGAAGAAACCAGGCGGCGTCTTCTCACGCAGATTTCGTTTCTTGTTTTCCAGGCTACACGTTAAAACATTTACGCATGACAGACAAGTTGAAAATGTAATCTTAAAGGCACGGGTCCATTGGTTAAGAAAAAATGCCTTGAAACTTCTCTCTCTCAGGTAAGTAAGCCAGGTAAGTTGATCTGTGCTGTGCCTATCCTCACGCATTAACGAACGCAAGCATGAACTCATGACTACGTGCGTAGCTGAATCTTGTGAAACATGGATCTCGATTCGAGTTACACACATTCATCCCTGCAGGAACAATCATGGGAGCCGAAGGCAGATCAAACCCGTTTCTAAAGCAATTTAGCGACTCAAATAAGAGGCTCTTTAGATCTGAAGATCGACAACGGGGGTGCAGGTGCGTAAGTAAATATTGTCAGATACCAAAATTAACCGAGCTTTTTTTCTCTCCATAAGTCCAGTTTCAGACTATCTATAACCAATTATAGATTTGATGGCAGAAACTCCTCGAATTGACCAATCAAGGGAACACACAAAGAAATTCTTCTAATCCTAAACTGGAGTGAAGGTATCACCAGATATCAGCCCTTGCTTTCCGTTCCGGGTGTTGGTATAGTGTTTGATGGGTCTGGGTATCTGATACCTAGGTAGCTAGCCAGCTATCGATAATACGCTGCTGAAAAGATGGGTTCTTATTAAAGAAGCCAAACCCGACGTACAATGTGAGTGTGATCCAGAAAACACTATCAGCCAACTCGGAGTGTTCGCGTTCTACCTCCCTCCAGAATCTATCAAATCGCAGTAATGAGCTCTCCTAGCGTTAGGTTAGAGGGTTCAAATTACCAAAACGTAACTATATCTTAATGGTGCGTGGCGAAGCTGAGCTTTCTTACTAATTTGTATGAGTTTGAAAGCAGTCGAAAATTGAATGCAATATTTTAAAGCTTGACAGCTACGTACTCGAACGTATCCTTTTCTACTTGAAATCGCCGGGTATCCGCAAGGGTCGTAACATACATCTAAATGGCCAATCTGGAAGACATGAGATATTCGAATCAGACCCACAAGACTTATATTATGCCCTTCTTACCTGCAAGGCGATATTCAAACCCTACGAGAATATCTTACAAAAACGGAAACTTCTTGAACTATTCTATCTTCAGATTGCCGAACCTCCACATCATAAGTCGCGGTTGGTTGAGGTGGAGACTCCAGAAAAATTCCGAAAGTTTGTGGCCAATGAGGAAACGCAACATCACGCTAGTTCAGTGTTGCAGAGCTCTATTAGGATTGAATTCATTTTCGAGTCGATGGGATCATTGAGTCTTGGACAATCACACAAAATCAAAAACGGCATCAGTGATGATCTGATTGATCTCTTGAGTCAAAATTGCGTCAAGCGGGCCGAGACCTTTGGATTCAAGAACGAACAGGACCAATCTGAAGTGGATATATTGCGAGACCTAAAGAATCAGTTTCTCGGTATAATCAACTTCTCTCAATACGATGCGACACAAGACTATCTTGTGAGTGGGGAAAAAACATGCGGGCACGGGCCAAAGGGATTTTGGGCCATGATCTGCCATTGCAAGAAGGATAGATTTCTGGTCCTACATAGTGTCGGTGGTAATGTGTGGGATCGCAACTTTGCCTGCCCAAGAGTCGCCGAAGTCACTAGCAAGTAGTGAGTTCTATTTTTTCCTGTCCACCCTAGCTGGAAATACTGTGAGAGAACTATATGTACCAGGAAATCGAGTTTAGGGAGTCAAACTGTCATGACATTGATGCATGACCATATGAACCTTGCTAACCCTGGATTTTAGTGCTCACGCGAGAAATACCTATGAAGCTGCATTAACCACAGGACACTAGTCGGCACGGGCCTTTTGGATATTGTCATAAAGCTCGAAATTATATGTTCCTGTTTTGTCATTTTCGGCTGTTCGAGGTTTCACTTATGAATGAGTGTTTTCAATCGTAAATTGTTTTGCATGTAATTAATGGATTGAAACAAAACAAAACAATCATAAATTGTTGTTCCGACAGAATGAGTGATACCTTGTGATTTAGACTGCCGTTGTAATGATACCTTTCCTTTTCTATTCATCAATAAGTTGATTCCATGAGTTATAAGTGATAAGAATAGGGGAAATTTACTAACTAGTGTTACGTACGCTCTCTCGTACCTTCCTCGCGTGAGATGATCGATAAATATAGAAATTTCCGCAGTATTAGCGTTATTGAGCTTCGAGAAAGATGTGTAGATAAGGTCAGTTCAAATGAAGAGGCACGTAGAATTTAAGTAAACATGATAAATCTATGAGACTCTTGAGAAGTGCGAGTGAGCGCCATCAGAAGTGATGTTAGAGTATAAGAGCATGAAGTAAGGCACTCGTGTAACCTGAGCGTTCAGGGCATGACGTTACTTGACCACCGGGTATATCAACTGTTTCAGAATCGCTATTAGCCGAGTTGAGGCGCAAAGCTTAGTATTTGCATAGATAAGGTATGCCTGCAATAGAGCGTTTTGGCAACCAACTTCTGTGTCTAAATATTTAATTCTTGGCGACCGGTTTTTGGTGTGGATAGCTCAAAATTTGAACTCAGAATTTTGAAATTTAGGTGTTGCCAAAACGCTCTAATATATTGATCAGCCATGACCATATTACAACTCATCTATACCATCTTTTGAGTGTTTCAATAATAAATCACGTGATAGCCCAATCTTATCACATGCAATTCATCACCCGGCAAACCCCAGGAAGTTTGATCTCAGCGATGTGTATATACCCACTGCGCGGATCCGGAGCTTCACACAATAATTCATGTGTCGATATCGATTCCCAAACTATAGTTATAGCGGTTCTCACAATACTGAGGATTGAACTTAGACTGATGGACTAGCTGGTAGAGGCGGGAGACGAGTAGAGAAACAAGATGGGGTTCTACTCTTGTACGTAAATAGAGTAAGTCGCAGTTTTAGGGCCAGTTTGGCAATTTAAGTCGTTGCAAGGGCTTATAATTATCCAAAACTTATGTGGGAGGATAAGTCGCTCTCCAGAAATCTATTGGACCAAATTTGTTGCCAAACAGTAAAAAGTCCAGAATACCCCAAACAAGTCGCCCCCCACCAAACTTCGACCTCGTTTCTGTTCTTTGCAATTTGGCGTGGGTGCACAAAGTCAGCCGCCAAGACCGAATTTGCCGCTGACTAATTGACACTGGTGTTCAAAGCTGGGGATATATGTGCCATGATATTATAATATTAGCGCCTGTCATATTATATAATCTACATGTAGCTAGAGATACATCTAGACTACGTCTCGGATCAGCATGTCGTTCTCTAATACTTGGACCATGATTAGCTTCCATGCGGACAATATTTAATTTGACTTGAGGAAAAGGATCGAAGGTAAATTATAAATTATAAATCTAGACATTCCCCCATCTAAAGTCTAGAACTAACCGATATCTATATGCCATTAACATAGATAGTTTGGTAATTAAATAAATGCGCACATAGTGCATACTCCTCCATCAACTAGGTGGGCCCGTACGATACCGGCCTATATATAATACATCAACGGTAAGACCGACCCTGCAATACAGGACTACATGTAGTTACACGTATCCGTTATTAGGGTCTGGGGTGATATCTCTAGCGAGGTTGAGATTCAGGATTATAAGGTTTACGTGTATGCCTGGCACGGCTCAAACATGTACACCTACCGTCAATTGTAGGGGCTGACGCTTTGATCCGCGTGGTTGAAAAGGGTGAAAGACTCGGGAGTTATTTTATATGGCCCAGGTGTCTCCTTTCCCCAAGTTTGATTTGGCAGCTTCGATCCCCACTTTATCCACAGGTTAGTCCCCTTCATATCACCATTTCAATTTACTCTAGCTCTCTATCATCATCTGCTTCATCTCGTTCCTCCTGTCTCTAGATAGAAACTGAACTTCGAGGTGGTTACTTTAAACTTAAAATTCATGCCAAATTAGAGTTTAACCAGTCATTATTGACCTTAATATCGCTACCCAGATCTAGTCTTCTATATCATCACTTCGAGTTCATTACAAATTATCATCTCGGTGCAAACCATGCATCATCAACTTTCCCCTAGCTCTTGTATCACATCTGTTTCCACTCAAATCCACCATCTAACTTCAAACTAAGCATCGTCAACTTCCTCCCGATTCTTCTTAACGTACTCACCTTCGGAGGTGCCCCTTCCGGCATAACATTCCGATACTTCGCCTTCTTGATGATTCTGATTCCCCGCGCTCTCAAGCGATCTCTTTTCCTCCTCATGGTCACCTCTGGCAACTCCCCAGGTATTCTTTCAAGCTCCGGTAGCTCAGTTATGTCCGCTTCTCCCGCAGGCGGGTAGGCCCGCCATGTGTTGTCTTCGGTGTGATGATACATCGCTACATCACCACCCTCAAAATCCTCAGGTGTATGAAAGATATCGGGAAGGTTATTGGGGATAGCTACTGGATCTGCGGGACGCCCAGCGCCCCGCTTAGTCTCGGCTTTGGGCTCATCGCTGATGCCGGAGTAGTAAAAGTCCGAGTATGAATAACCGCTGGGGTCGTTGGCGCGGGCGTCGGCGAGGACAGCGGCAATCTCTTCTTCAGTCGGGGTGCGGGGTCTGCTGTCGTCAGTCATATTGAGCTGGTAATTGGTGCGTTTGGTTTTTGATAAAACCTTTATAAATATCCCTATTGGGTGGTTTGCTTTTTTATTGCAGGTATGATACTACTGGATGCTAGAGTGGGGTGGGATGGGGAATCGAAAACTACAGCTGGTTCCCTGGCTTTTATTGACACAGGTTGTTACAAGAGTTCTCGGAAGTGTTCTTGAAGAAACTCGCATCTTGAAATACCTGTGCAAATGAATGTTCATGAATTCGTCAATCTCGAAAAACAAATGTGGGTTAGTGTCACGGTGTGTAGAAGTGACTAAGCGAAAGCTTAGCCACGTAACCTACAAGTGGGACATATATGCCTCCACAGAGGGCAATGGGGTTGTGTTGAAAACGAACGCGCAGAACAAATTCAGATCTAACTTGAAAAGAAAGAAAAGTACATGTAGTTCCCGAGAAATTTGAACTGTGGGGTATAAACATGGATTTCCTTCTGTGTGTCCTGTAGGCGAGAGAGTCTTGGTGACTAGGATGGCGCTCGTACGATACATGCAATTACATAGGCCGAGATATTAACACAACCCGAAAACCATCGAAAAATACGATCTCCAGTCAGTGTGGAATATCTCAATCTCGCGCCTTCGTCAATTAGTTTGATTGATATTATATACATGTACTTGTAGCTATGTAGCTATGGCCTAACTACATGTACTAGTACTGCGTATACAAGATCGAGAAAACAAACGCACAGTTGCGTCACGTACGGAAGCTTCCAGGAATGTCCCTAGGACTACATGTATGCTTATTTGCTAGAGGAGTGTGTGAAATATGGGGAGGAGAGGGCCAGGATGATTGATCAAGGGACGTGTTTGTCTATCATGTTAATATATATAGGTCGGTGCCTTATGTTGCGCTACATGTACATGTAAGTTATGTATTGCGAGTAAAATTAACCGGACGCTCTGTTGCACAATACTTAACCTCCTAAATACCTACGATTAAGCCCATATTAAAACCTGAGATAGTACAAGCATAAAGAATCACCAATATAACACCTCTTGGGTTCTCCAGGTGTGGTTGTGTTGCAAGGCGATGTTAATTTGCATTCCCATACAATATTTATGCGCTAGTTAAATGTACTTAAGTACATGTATGTAGAGTAGGTTTGCTGCGATTTGCCTCACATACACGTATACATGTATATCTGGCATAAGTGCAGGCAGATACAATTGCATATTGTCCTATTGAGTTCTTCTATCGACCCCTATCTCAATCAATCAACAATCACCATCCATATAAAACATCGCCATCGTCACACAAGTATACATGTATATCCTCCAATCTGCTATCAAGCCTTTCGGTTTGCCTGTGTAACGGTCGCTTGCTAGTGCTCCTAGATCTTTTAGAAAACCTCATAGGCTCTCTAGTAATATAAGTTCGCTTAGTACGGTCGGAAGAGGAGCCAATTCAACACCTATCGTACTGATCTGTTCCGTCCGGATCCGTTCGCACAGATGGTTTGTGGATACAAGTCGATGTCGATACGTCGGAATGCGATGTCCAAGATGGCTGCGAGGCCGTGCAAGTCCGGCCGACCTTTCAACCTCCGATCGAGACCCCGGATCCATCCGGGCCCTATCCGAACATCGATTATCCCTACCCCTACATGTACCTACATACCTAGCTGACTTCATTTTCACGCTCGCTGCCGACCCTCCCGTGGGTCTAACCGCTTTCGGCATAGTGCGCCCCGAGTGATGGTCCATGATTGCATGTAAGGCAGTTGCCGATTCCCGCCAGCGAAAATATCTCTAAGCTTTGAGGGGTAAAAACCGAGCTTCCGGACACGTAATATCGGGCTGTGTACTTGCACAGCAGAGCTTGTGTGGGCCAATTGTGCCGAGAGAGTGTAAATTTGAGGACGTCATATTGGGGAATGAACAAGCCTTGATTTCCAGGGTCCGACCAGGGCCTAGGGGGTAAGCAATTAATCCGTTGAAGATCAAGGCTTGATTCTTTGGAGCTAGGCCTCTCTGGTCTATTATCCCTTTGTTCTGGGTCGTTTTTTCAGCTCCGACAGATGCAGCTCGAGACTCTTGTGCGGCATCGATTGCCGAGTTGCGCAGCTTTCTCCTAAGGACAAGCAGGTATATAAAGTAGAGCCCATGGCCTAAAGATACGAACTTCGAACTCTTCCATTATTCACACAACTCACTCACTCATACTACTAAATACTCACACATTCACACAACTATGTCTTTCAGCGAGACCACACGATACCACCAGCTCATCGACGGCCGAATCTTAGAGGCCGAATGCCTCAATGAATACGGTGATTGGATCTGCTCCGCCATTGATCTCAACAACTACATTGGCAATATCAATGGTAACTTCTTTCTCTACTCTTATTGCCAACCGTTTATATACTCATCGAGCATAGGAACCCTTGAATGGGACAGCGCCGGTTTCTTTGATACCGCCGTCAACGTCAACTTGGTCGAGTTTGGGCGAAGACTTGAGGCCTGTCTAGTTAGGGAGAGCGGGATGGAAGATATCTGTGGGCTGTGGCTTGACGAAAGGATTTCCAACATTAACGGGGAGCTCGTTTATCGTAAGCAAATCCCATCTTCACAGGGTTTAGGGTGCCCATACTAATTTCTTGGCAATAGAGGGCGGAGGATTTCAACAAGGAGGATTTCAACAGCCGGGATTAGGGCAGGTAATCGAAGACGTTGCCTACATGGAAGAGCAGCGAATCGAGAACGATGTTTACCGCGATGAGGCCGCAGTCGAGGGCACATTCTACGGGGCAGAGGCCGCAGTCGAAGGGGAAGTCTACAGGGAAGAAGAGAGAATCTATGACGATGAGCTTAGAGTTGAGAACGACATATACCGGGATGAGGCTGCAATCGCAGCTACAGAGAACTTCAAGCCGGAAGTGGAGGTGGAGGTTGACTTTAACGGGAGAGGCTACTACTAGTTCAAATCTGGGATATATATGGAGTTTATAATTTCACTTAGCGTTTGTACATGTATCATTCGGGATTGGGGCCGTGTTTGAGAAAGTAACTGCTAGCTCATGATCATAAAACCGTTTTATCTTTTGTATCTCCGAAATTACATATATGCTCCGAAAAAATACTCAGGACGGGTCTCACACCAACGCATTGATAGGGTTGTTCCTTGGTGGTGAGTGAGTGGAACACGAAATTTCGGCATTTCTCCCGAGGTGCGCCACCAGCCCGGGAAAAGGTTTATACGGGGAACAATGGCGCCCTTAGGGCTGAAAGTGTCTCGGAGCTCAGAACGGAGATCGCCGCGTGACAAGGTTGCGTTATGCCAAGACCTTCTTATGTTCGGTTTGTCTCAAGGGAATTGTAGTAGGCGGACACAACGGTTGTGTCTTGGCGCCAAGGTTTGTACCTCTCATCTACTCTTCTTCCTCCTCTTCCGTCGCACCAATCCTACCATCATCATGGACACATCTCTATACTTTCTTTTTGAAGAATCTCAAGTTGGGTCTCTCAGAGCTTGGCCCCTGAAAGACTCAGTGTTGGCGCCGAAGTTGCAACGGAAGCTAGGTTGCTTTTGCTTCACCGCTTGTCACTCGCAAAATCCAATTCTTTACAATGTTCCTGGCCAAGGAGACTTTTATTTTAAACAAAAAAACACTAAATACAACTCTTCAAAAAATTCCAACCCACTAATAACTGATCTTCCAGAGATCTCCCTTCCTCGTCGCCTAAAAATACATACTCACTTAAGAAGGAGGGCCACCCATACCACCAGTTGGGGCACCACCAGCTCCGGTTCCAGTTCCAGTACCGGTACCGCTGCCGCTTCCAGTGCTCTTGTTCGCTGTGAGGTCCAAACCGATGGAGATGGCTCCCAACAAACCGTCAGAAAGTGCAGATCCAAGCTTCTCAATAGTGACGACATCGGAGTAGCCGGCGGTGACTGAAGCCTGTTCCGTGAAGACACGGTCCACAGAGTTGAGTGTGATGGCCACAGTGTTGGTATTGTATGGGGAGGTTGCCTCGACCTCACTGATGAGACTCTGCTCGAAGAAGACCTGGCCGATGTGGGGAACTGTGCCGCCGCTGTAGGTACCAGTAGAGCTGATAGAGCCGCCGATGTGTGCAATGAGATGGAGATGGGTTGCACGTCTGTCAAATGGGTTAGTCATTCGTGTCGAATATTGAGGACTGAGTGGAAGCCTACCCTCCGTAGTGACCGGGGAACTTGGTGAGCACCTGAACGATACCATCCTCATCGGATTCAACAAGACCACGGAGTTGAGTCTCTCCCTAGATATTTTCGATGGTTAGAGCAACGTTTAAAGAGAGTATGATATGAGAGGAGAACTAACCAAAGTGTTCTCAGCAGAGAAGCCGGAGTAAACACCGGTGGAGTTGCAAGACCAGAAGTCAAGCATGACATTGGGAATCACTTCGCAAGTGCTGACGTCAAAGACCTGGACATCAAGGAGCATATCGACACCCGGCTCATCCTCACGGATATCATCTCTGATCAGCTCTCCCGATAAGTCTACCTTCTGTTAATATCGATAAAAGGCAACAATATGTGAAACCTAAGGGTTTGCTTACAGTAGGGACCAATCTCCTCTTCGGGAGCCAAAACGCAAGTTGGGATAGCGCCGTTGAATGGGTCCACGGTGGTTGCTGCAGCAACTGCGGTGGCAGTAGCAGCACGCTTCTGGTTCTGCTTCTGGTAGCGTTTGACGAAGGCATCACGCTTGATCTTGCGCCTGTTCTCAACATTGCGTGCTTTAAGCTTGTTCTGGCAGGCCTCGAGGGAACGGCGAGCATTGGCAACGTGAATGTTGCGGGCTTCAATGCCAGCTTCAGTTTCTGCAGCTCCGTGGCCGAGGGCTACAGAGGCAAGGGCGAGAATACCAGTGATGAGGATCGATGGGTTGACCATTTTGAGAGGATGAGTGTCCGAATGTAATGTGGGATATATGAGAGGAGTGAAGCTGAAGATGAAGCTGATGCTGATGATGATGTTGATTGAGGAGTGGATAGACGGCCCTTATATACACTTCAAGATAGAGGCAACCTCAGAGTTTTACCTTATCCCCTTGTCCAGGTGTTCTCCAGATAGCTTCGTATGTTACTATCTACCTCTCTACGAAACTTCAGCAGCCAAAGGACATCTCCACTAGGATTCCATCCAGATCCCCTGGCTGAGTAAAACATTCAAACTCCTCTCTGCCCCTGCAGCAATAAACTTGATAGTTGGTATACATCAAGCTTTACCAAGAAGAGTTAAATCTTCCAGGGTGCTCTCCCAGCTGCTGCTAATACTATAGATTGAATAGATCCGCTGGGACAAAGGTGTTGATTATCCACTGTGGGGTGGTATTACTACCCTTTTCCATATAGAGATTATTGACCGGTGGTAACGTCGTTCGGATATACTCTATCCTGGTAGACAATAACATAGGACAAGCGTTTCTGAGATATACACTAATGATAACCCGCATTTCAAAGCGACATATAGTTACTTATCGTACGTAGTACATGCGTGCTCTTATTATTTGGCTTTTTGTCATGTCTAAACAGAAGTTAGTAACCTATTTTCAACAAGCTTTGGAGCGCAAAAATACTATCAACGCTGGAAAGCAGCCATTCCTTTACAGTGCCAGTGAGTCCAGGGAGCAAAACGAAGAACGACTTTGTGCACGTAATCCAGCGTTTTTTGCTCAGATCTTGGTTTCGTCTAGATTGCAAAACGTGTGGCAAACGATCATCTGTCCAATTAACACGCTGTGGTTCTTCGAGAGACGTTGTGCTGTAGTTGCTGCTCAACCTCGGAGGTTGCAGGGAATGGCAGCATCCGAGAACACGCGGTGCCAAGATATGCTTAAATTTGTTTTAACCCCTGGTAAGAACGGTGTAGATCCCCATGTTCGCTCTTTCCCCACTGAGCGTCTAGTGGTGACATGCTCTACAAGTGCATAGTGACATAGGAGACCTTTCGGCTACGCATCCGCTGCAAGTACCCTATTTCACTATCACTACCCCAGATCCAGCCATGGCTTTTGAAATCGCTCTTTGCGTGTCATGGCTATGAGACGAGATTACCTTTGCGTGGAATATTACTGGTTGGTTTATGCTCTGTAATAATACCGTAGTAATTCGTCTTAGCGGATAGTTGCACAGACGTCGAAGTTGCCTTTTACAGAGACAAGTGACCAGATCAAGGAATTTCAACGTCAATGTGAGCGTCCACTGAGACGAATTACTGCCGTACTTGTTAAGGCCGTTTCAGGCATAAGGCACCAGGTATGAATATATTGCTTGCGTTCCGATCGGTAATGCAAGGGCCTCAAAAGCTTACGCGTCTTGGCCCATGGCAGGCATCTGTCCAACCACAGCGTTGAATTACTAATCCAGAAATCCAGACGTTCGAAAGGAAAAAGCTTACTTATCCCTGACGCCATGTAGGGGTGAAGATTTGACATTTGTTATATTCTGGCCGGAGTGAGCTTCGCCGACTTGCTTTCTACCATATCATCAAGATGCCGCACCGTCATAATGCAACTCCGTTCTGGGCAAATACAATTGATATCATGGCCATCGCTCTAGAGAGTCCCGAAAAGTCGTATTAAAACCAACTGCTTTGTTATCGACACTATCTAGGACCAGGGCGTATATCAATCTACCGGGTAAATATTATTCCTGGCGCATATGAATACGGTCAACAGATACCCAGGGTATGACTATGATACAATAAAACTCAGCCCTGTTATGGGATCAGCTCATAACCGAATTGACTCGCTACAGTCGAAAGGATCCTGTAATTTATATTCTATGGGAATAAAGATGGATAGGCGGGCCGGATTATCATCAGAAAGTCAACGTTGGCTGTGTGAGTGATGGTGCGTAACTGCGGGCTGCAACCTTGGCATTGATATTCGAGAAGCCTTTCATTTGTATGATCGCCACTTGAGGGATGTGATGGCTTGTGATTTTTTGGGATAGAAAATATATCAGAGCGATAGAGGCCTACTAACAATCACAATTGCAGGCAGCAAGGGTTACTAGCTAGTTTTACGATAGTATATTTAACAAAGACGTCTACTATGACACCGAGATGTTGCGTGGCATTGATCTCCTACAGGCGGAATATGCAGCCAAGAAACTGCTTTGAACTCTGATAATCAGCTATCGTACCAGTCGGGGCCAACTCACTACTCTCCCCGACTAGTGCCAAGTACTACACTAGGTTTTGTGGGAATTTATGTCACTACACCGAAGGAAAGGCAATATTCTAAGATACAAGTCTCCCGGAACCACCGAGCCCGTACCTGGGAAAAGAAGCACAGGTTCACAAGCACTGGAGTAAAATATCGTTAAAGTTTTGCCGTTCCGGGGCCTATTACCTTCGCTTTCATTATATTGACGGTCATATCATAATGAAAAGTACACGTACATCAATCTACTGCAGCCGGAAAGCACAACGCTGGGAAGGCAAATATCTCATCTACATAAATAAGAAGCGGCACATATCATCGGATTAACGACCGGCCTAACCACCGGTCACCAGGCTTGAATCACGCATTCTTAGCCCCAGCCGAGCGAACAACCCCTATCACTCATGTCGTGAGTATTCTATTTATCATGGTTTCTCACTCTTATTTCCCTCTCACCGCTCACTGTGCTACCAGACTTTGGCCCCGGATAGTCATTTCGCCGAGTAAGCACCTGATTTCTACTGGCGGATAAATTTTTATATGCCTGGGAAATTTGTCTAACTCAGTGAATCGGGGCAAAAATTGGGATCAGAAACTTTGGCATTGTTTTATACCCACCCATGACGCAGTTTCTGCAATTGATATAAGAATCTGGACATGGGTGAGAGATTCATGTTGGACGTTTAGCCCGCATGGTCTGTTGAGTGAATAGAAATCAACCAATACTTCAGTTATGGGCTCAAACCAAATCCAATGTTGTCTGTCTATCTCACGATCAATTGGCAGATGGACAGAAAAAAAGCACGTCTGTGTCTGTTGTGAATACCTGGGGCAGCGGTCTTATCGAGTACATAAAGCTCCACGACTTTAACCTAGAAAGTCCGGTTAATCTTGGAAAAATATTCACCTAACACTACGATCGTTACCGAGTGCTACGGCCTCACTCGATCTCGATACTCCTCGAGGATTTCCTGTCATCAAGTCATTTCCTCGCCAAGACCCGTGTACTATTCCCTGCCAAAGCCTTTATCCGAACGCATTCCGTCCCCACAATCCTTACGTACACACTCAATTTCGGGCATCGCCGAGGGCTGGTTTACCGAAGCAAGCCGTGGTTAGAGTAGAATAGAGTAGAGTAACTTTAAAGGTTTCATCGAGGGTGGGGGGATTGGGGTTTCCAATTAATAGGGTCCTATTGTGGCTAGAAGTGGAAATAAGCCGCTTACCCTTTTTAGGAACGGAAAAGTAGCTTTGTGATGGGTTGGTCATTTCAACATGTTCATGCATGCAGGGGGGAGGATGGTAACAGCCCACTCTCCTGCCTGTTTGGAATCGGTATTGTTCTGGCTGTAGAGGACGAGGAGGAGGAAAGAAGGAGGCGGCGAGAGTTGTTTGAGGTGGGTATTTACTCCTTTAGCGAAGGATGGGACCGAGGTGATGATGGTTCTCTAGTGTGGTACGGCTGAGCTTTATGAGGGGAGAATGCAAAAATCAAGGTGAGATACATGTAGTACTTGTGAAAGGGTGCTTTCATGCCCGATTCGTTGTTTTTACTAGCTTTGGCCGCCTTTTCTTAACTTGACCCCTGTTTAAAATGATGCTTCTCTCTTGAACTTTTCTTCCACAGCAATAATTATAAGGTTACCATGTGTTGAAAAGTAGTTACAGCGCCTGCCCTTCAGGCCATTACTACGTGCCGAGCCGCGGGGTATACAGTGCATATTATTCTAGACGACCCTTTCTTTTTCCCACCACGATATGTGATACTGTACATGCATGATACATACTCTAAACCTAACCATGAATATGACCAGAGACTCGAATACGCTAGGGGGGGTGAACGCAAGGCAAGTAGAATAGGAATAGTAGTCGAATTCAAATGGGGATCACAGAAAATGCAGTACACTAACTAGTTTGCTGTTTCTCACTTATGATGACTGAGTCCACGGTTTGGTGTTGTAAGCGCAAGTCTTTAGACACTGCCTGGCCAGAAGAGATGGCCGTTATGGTTGAACATCATTTAATGAAACCCCTTACTCCCAACGGTAGAAGATTATTTCCATAGTTAGGGCCTGTTTAAGAGCGTCCTGAAGCAAGGCTATTGAGGTTTCAAACTTCGTTCTTGTAAAACTCCGTCCCGAGAAAATGAATTGTGTTTGGCATGCCACTTTGAGCATTTGGGAAACAACACGTTGATTTCCTGAAAAGATACTTCCCAAAAATCAACCCCGCTCCGGCCCGGTTTCTTGCCGTAGCTGCAGTAAACACATTCCCGACTCATCGCACTGATAACCATCAATCATACAGTCTCTATAAAATTTCACAAGTTTCCTCTCAAGTCTATTACTCCTAAGCGGCACACTATTTTGAAACACCCTATTAAAGTTCCTTGTTCTCTCGCCACCAACTAAATTCGGGCGGGCAATATTTTCTAAGGGATGTCTCCCAACAGGCCCTGAATAGTTCTCAAAGTTGTCATTTTCTTTACTTACATCAATCATTCCCAGAAATTGAAACAAATCTTCTAAATGGATATATTCCTCGAATTAAGCCCTCGGCCCCCTCAAAAAGGGATTGAATTATCATTCAATCTCCGGGATGAGAAAGGAATGGTAGGATCGATTTTGAAGGCCTTTTCCCCACTTCCGGAGGGCGATACTTGACAATTACTGCTCAGTGGCTTTGAAGGAAGGATCTGCGTGGTTCAAGATCTCATATTCTACCACGGCATCCTTGAGGGTCTATCTTCTTTAAGTAGGGATGTAGAAAGATTCCTTTTCATCCCCGCCCTCTTAGCGACCTGAAGAGCTAGCGAGGCCCATGATGAATCTTCTTGTTGTAGGTTAAAGACCGGACTTGTCCCCGGCACCCCCCTTCCTGCCTGAGTTATTCCAGCAGTCAAGGATAATTCCCCTTGTGGCTTACAGGCAGCATTATCTATTGCCACCCGAGCCCTAAATTCCATCCGTTGAGTTATAAGCCTCGATGATAACTTTTCTTTTGATGCTCTGAGAGTTGGATGTGCATCATCCAAAATCTCATCTTCCACAACGAGAGTTTCAGCGTCCAGGCTTGAGTCTCCCTCCGATAAAATTGAAATAGTACCAATATCTCCTGCGATTCCCTTCGACTGAGGACTTGTAGAAATCGAGTATGACTCTTCTTTAGGTACCCTGGAAATATGATCTGCAGCTCTCAAGGTCTCATTCCCTCCTTTCATAATTTGAAGTCTTAAGTTCATGTTGCCCCCCGTCGATAGTGTAGCTAAGTTCTCACTGTTTGGGATCTCTGCTTTCTTTGTAGAAGCTTGTGCAAGCTTGGAAGATGGTACTGCTACTGTGTATGGGGTGACGGGGACTGGAATGACTGGGATAAACCCTCTGTTTACACAAGATACAAGAGATGGGGGCGAGTTGGGTCCCAAGGAGCGAAGAGCTGAAGCGGCTGAGGTCATTGCCTTGAGTAAAGTTGTACAGAGTCCAGAATCCTCTTTCGTAGCTATTCTCATGCGAGCCAGCATTTGAAGGAAGTGTTGATCTGCCAGGAGGGCTTCCGCAGCTTTACGGCCTGCAGATCTGTTCTCAAGCCGTGGTTAGCATGTCACTTGAGAAAAGGTTAGTTGGAGAAATTTACTCTTCACTTATCTCCCATGCATGCCCCACAACCGTCCGACGTCCCCGCCACAGTAAAATAACCTGTACATGCACGTCGCTATCCCCACTTTCCACCGCATGCCGATCTTCAAAGCGTGAATAAGTCAACGTAGCGTTAATTTCATTCACTAGCGTGTCAAGTGCATTTTTCGCGGAAAAGGGTAGAGGAGCTGCCTTGATATTATCAATGACACTCTGCTCAAGGGCCTTGAGTTCTTTAACGACTTCCCTCTCTCTTGCTTCATGTTTTTCGTCATCCGAATCCCAGATGATGATGGGATGGGCTTCATCCTGCCCCATATTTATATTGCTAGAATGGTGCTGTGCCGGCCTTAAAGGCAGACCCCTGTAGTCAAGCTGAATATTTTCCTTTACGGCTTGTTGGGAAACTCTTCGCCTCGATTGAAATGCCAGCTGTTCCTCATCTGCCTGTTTTGCCTTCTTTAAAGCTACCATATTCTGTTTTTTCTCCATCTTTTCCGGCTCTGCCCCACCCAAAGCCAACGCCACAGTTTTACGTTGGGCAATCTTTTTAGAATCACCCACCTCTCTCTCGTTTTTCTTGTTTTTCACTTTAACTGAGACCTCCCATTTGAGCTGGAAAGCACCCGCAGCCTTTTCCATCCTTTGTATCTCGAGGGCTTGTATTACTTTAGCGGGATCCAAAGCCTGAGACTTAAACTGGGCAACTTTTGTAGCGTTTCCCACTCTTTCTCTTTCAATCTTCTCGGATTGCGCTTTAGCTAAAGCCTCTAATTTGAGCTGAGCAGCCTCGGTAGCCTTTTCCAGTTTTTCTCTCTCCATCCTCTCTGATTCCAATTTAGCTAAGGCTTCGGACACAAGCTGGGGAATCTTCGCCCCTGCCTCTTCCCTTTCGATCTTTCCGGATTGTGCTTTAACTAAACTCGAAACCTCTGATCTAAGCCGCACGAATTTTGTAGCCTTTTTTCCTTTCTTCCCCCCCTCTCTCTTCTCATGCCGCGGTTTCCCTTGAGTGAAAGATTCGGATTTAGTCTGATCAGTCCCCGTAACCTGAGCAGCTTCTTTAACCGTTCCTCTCTCAATTTTCTCGGATTGTACTTTAGCTAAGGCTAGGGCCAAGGCCTCGTATTTAAGGTGCACAGCCTGAGTATCTTTTTTTACTATTTTCCGTTCCATCATCTCGTATTGTAACATTTTAGCTTGAGTTGAAGCCTTCAATCCGATCTCGGCAGCCATTATGGTTAGTTTGGCTTCTCTCTCTGATTGACGTCGCATATCGTTGGCTTCAAATCGGGTATTCTGCCTGAACTCCAAGTAATGCTGGAGTTTCTCTGATAAGTAGGCGTAGTTCATGTTTCCCAATACCTCATCTCTCATTACCAATAAGATGGGCTGGTACAATTTCTCCAGCCAACTCGCCAACACCTCGCAACCATTGTGTGGATTGCAAAACGCCACTGTTGCGACATACGCCCTGAATATGTCTGCTATCTCTTTACTACCAGGGGTGTCTGTGATTTGATTCTGTATTTTAAATTCCTCCACTAGTCCATATCTGACTGCAAACTTGGCGAAAACTTTATCGGTGAGCAGGCAATGGCGAAGCCTCCCTAATTGGATTTCTCCGAGGTTTTTATTCCGGAAGATTATTCTTGACATTAAAAGGTGAATCCATGAGCTACCAAGCCAGCTGAGACGTTTATGATCGGGCGAAGGGCCTTGGAAGTTCTTTATGCAAAAAACCTGGGTGCAGAGTTTTCTGTCCGTGATCGATGGCAGAAGGGGAGGCCACTCAATCTGTGAAGAATCACCATGCGTGGGGAAACTAGATGTCCCGTCATGCTTCTCGTATAAATCTTCAGATGGATTTTCCTCGTCCTCTTCAGACAGATTGTCAAATAAAGATTCAGCTGCCAAAGCGACATGAGATTCCGGGGATTTGCGACCTCCGGTCTCAGCTTGAAGTTGCACCATCAACTTTACTTTCTTGTACATTCTCTGTCCTTCCCTTTCGCCATCATCTAAAAGCCTGTACTTCTTTCCGTCATCAAACCCACCGACCCAGCTGAGACCCCCACCGTCCACTCTGGTCTTGAGAATTCGAAGGAAAGCCGCTTTCTCTCCTCCGATAAATCTTTGGGTATTTGGTACCTCTGATGCTGCGCTAAGGAGATTACAAAGTGCGTTGTCGAACTTACCGAATGCATGGATTAGCTTCTTCTCATCCTTGGTAGTGTGCTCTGAAGGCCCAGGATCGTGAGATCCGGTGTGAGTTCGTTTTTGGGGTTGCGAAATGTGGGATTCCATATTCTGAGTTCTCGTTGGAAAGTCAGCGCGGGGGGGATGCTTGTTGTAGTCAGAAGCGGTAGATCTGAGTTGAGATTTGGGGTGTCGTAACGTAGCGGAGTGGCCCACAAATCCTGGTACCGACCCTGAGTGACCCTTCATGTACAAAGACGCCGCACCTTACCCCGATTAATTCCATGGGCACTTAAATACATACCTACTCAGTATACAGCTATTATTTTCTTAAAGCAGTTATATATGAATATATAAAAAGTGAAAATTTTGAAAATTAAACGAAAACTTCTTCTTCCGTGAAATAAATCATAGAGTATCACTCGCATAGTCTCGTCCTTAAATCTCCTGCTTATATTATTTACGTAAAGCCTCTAGGGTAGGACTTAATGCATTGTTTTTTTATATGTTGAGGTAGCCATACTTGTATATAGGTGCTTTTGAATACCCAATCTGTTATGTCGAGGGTTATATGGCCACGCATACCTGTAGGAAGCCCCTAAACCTAGGCTCATATGCACATGCTTTTGCACAAAAATTTGGCCTCATCATTCATCTATTTCCCCTAACTATCTGCTAGATGCAATATACCCTCGTTCTGTCTTCACGGCTAGCGGTTGTAAAATCATCATTTAGTTTCAGGTATTATATATGAAGATCTTTTTATTTTAACCCTGTCTCACTCCCAAAGAACCTAACCCTCGTTCATCATTCCTCCACCTGCTCGTGTGTGCTCTTGAAGTATTTTCTGCTATCGCACTCATGGGCCCGGTTGCTTCAAGGAAATGGATAATATCATCATCTCTATCTGATAAGACCCTTAAGGTATCTCTGCATGGATAGTTCCGTTCCCCTTTTAGTTGGAATTGTCTTTCTATTTATTGTCAAATTTTGTCATTCTTCTTCCCGTATTACCCAAGCGAACCCGTTGCTAAAAAGTCGTCATTCTCTCCATTCCAGTCATCCCAAGAAAATCGCTCGCCATCTCACCACCAAACTTGATGTTCAGGCGTTCTTCTTAAACGCCCTCGGCCATCCCCCCTTGTGTAGCGCTGATAGATATGGAACTGACTTACATACTCAATTTCGGAATATCGAGGCTCGAAGGGCAACAAAAGAATCGATTTAAAGTCTCGAGAGCAAACATATCATTGCCATAGACTATGGTCTGCATGCAGTTAATGAGTTAAACAAAGAAAAGAAAAAAAGAGAGTAAATATATCTAACAAACAACTAAAAGCAACAGGTAGAGCTCATAGTCGGCATGCATGGATTTTTACAGAGTTCCCAGTTCACCGATCTACGGTATTCGCTAATCTACCTTCAACATGGAAACATGTTATAAGTTCAGAACGTCGGAAGACCGTTGCAAGACTGGAAAGCAGAATATTTATGATCCACCCTTCCGACCCTATCTTAATCTTTTTGATTCTTTCAATGCGTCTTGTTGACTCTGCAAACCTGAGCTCACACAATACGCGCTTGGCTCGGGAAGACGAGCCCGTGACTCGTGACAAGAGATGCCTGGAGGCTTTAAGTAGGGCTTTCGGTCCTGTATTCCGTCGACATTAAATTTAAAAGAGGCTTTGTGAGACATGGTGAGACAGCCTAACCGAAGCGATTCCACAACACACTAGGGTTCACTAAGAAGCTAGCTGCACACAGCTAGTACACTAAGAATACAGTTGCAGCAGTTTGATCATCTACAGGTCACATGAGATACCCGCAGTAAACAAGAAGCCTCTCATATCGTGTGAATGTCTCAAAAGCTTTTCCTCGATCACTATTTTGAATCCCGTGAGACTTGCAATTGCTAAGAGCATCACATGTTTAGCATAGATAAGGAGGGGTATATAACTGAAACAAGAATAAGGCCTTTTATTCCCGATCCAGGATTGTTCCTTTCACACTACATGTACTCGTGGTTTCATAGCGTTTCCGAACACGACCAATATTGCATGACATACCAAAGGTGGATTTGGCGCTTTTTTGTATGGTATGCAATATTGATCGCGTTCGGAAACGCTACCAAGCTACGGGTATACTTATACATATATGCATAGCTCGAACTAACAGTACGTTAGACGGCTTCCTAGACACTTGAACACCCCCATCACTCGAATATTTAACGCAAAAAAAAAAAGGGTCTTCGTTATAACCGGCTTCTATGTCGTTATTTCGCCAATTATCATCCACTACTCGATTGAGGGGGGGGTGTTTGAATAGTTATGGAATTAATCGTCAATGAGATAAAAAGAACCGAGTCAATCCAGCTAATAATATTGAGGGCATCACGACGTCATATATTAATTTATTCAGAAACTATACTCTCCCGGGGCGGACGAGTGGGTGGGACGCAAACCACAACCCCACAGGTACCCTCTTCTCCATCACAACATGTGCCCTCTCACCCTCAGGTCTCAAAGGCTACTACTAAGCCTTGCCATAAAAGGCATCTCAGGCTTAATAAACAAGAGCCCTTATGGGTTTAGGGCATGTGACCCTCTGCCCCGGCCGCAAGCCCGTGACCGGAGCTTTGTTGGCCTGTTTTGGCTCTACCGGGATATATAATATTGTAGAACAGACATGCGCCTATTGTCACGTGCACGAATTTATTGGCGCTTATCCTATATGATCCGGAACTTCTCCCAAACCCTACTTGGGGGCTGTTTTTGTTTTTTGTTTTTTATTTTTTGTTTAACTCAATAATTACATGCAGGCCGTAGTCTATGGTAATATCGCACTTCCCCTATACTGCCCATTCTCCTCCACCTCCTCGCACGAGTACTTGAGGGCAGTTCCAGAGACCGCGGTGTTATAAAAACGCTAGTTCCAGGAACAACATAATCTACTAAGTTTAGACTCAGCTAGATTTTTGGTCCTCTAAAATCGCATTAACCTTTTACAGCTGCCTATAGCAACCTAATCATTTTCATATATATATATATGACCATGCCAAGATCTCTCTAGGGGCCGTGTAAATGTGTACCCAGAATATTCAGTAAAGTCGTCGGGAAAGTCGTTTCTTGGGTTTAATTTTCGCTGGGAAATGTCAACATTTTGGTAGGGGGAAAGTCGTTTTAAGGGAAATTGGACGACTTTGCAGACGACTTTGCAGACCACTATACAGACGACTATACAGAGATATTTGCCTGTCACACCTGTCACCCGCTTGGGCATATACAGAGGGGGGGATAAGTTTCGGCAACCGATGATGCTTCACATGATCGACGAAGGCCATCAATGAAACTAATCATCACAAGACATCCTACTATTGTACCTGAAGCATCAAGCCAGAATACCCGGCATATATATACCAAACAATGGATCCACCAAAATGAAATTGTATTCCGCAACTTTTACAAGCCCATTGATGCCAGATACCATTTAATAACCCTATGGAATTTTTTTGTTTGAATACTCAACTATCTCGAGATCTTGAGGGTGAGCTTCATTAGAAAACAGGAAACGCCAGAAACCATGCATTTAACATGCATTTAACATGCCTTTATCTGCCAGAAACCATGCATTTGACATCCCTTTACCTGGTAAGGTCGTCGGTAATGGGATAGGAATGCCTTTAACATGCCTTTATCTGTGGTAAAGTCGTCGGTAATGGGACAGTAATGCCTTTAAAATTACCTTTATTTGGCAAAGTCGTCAGTAAAGTCGTTGGTAAAGTGTCGGTAATGGGACAGGAATGCCTTTAACACAAAGTAATGCGGTTATTGCATTAAATAATGTGTATTTCGTAACCTTTTATATGGGAAACGTCAATATTTATGCATTTACACGGCTACTAGAGTCTGCATAGTGTTTTATCCTTCTTGATTGATTGATTGACAATTCCTTGGTTTATCATTCTTAACTAATTTTTCAATTTTCAAAATCATTGAGACCCAATGAATAAGTGAAGAGCGTTGAAGAGCAAAAACAGCTGTCTTTAGTCCAGTGGTGGTTAAACGCCTCAATAATATTAATTAATGAGTTAAACAAAAAAAAAAGCCTCAACAATATTGGGTTAGGGTTAGTGGTCGAGTGATAATATATGATTAATTATTCCAATTCTTTCCGAAATCAGGTTTTGTTGATCCTGCATATCGGTCTGAAGACCAAGCCGGCGCACAAGAAGACTGTAGTAGAAAGTTAAGCTCTAACAGAAATGTTTATCAATTTATCTCCAATTAGGTACGCTGAACGCCCTGGGGCAAAGGCGCGTATACACCTCTCGTTGGTGTTTAAATTTGCTACTACGATATTTCCCGTATGATAATGCGAATTAGCTCCTATGTGGTCTAATCTGCATGAAAAGCCGCCCACGCGCCGACGGCCAGGAATGACCTGTATTAAGATCAGGTCAACTACTATAGAGGTTGACAATATTACGCAAGAAGCGACCAACAGATACAACGCTATGTAAGTATAAAGTAAGAGCACTTATATATACAAGTATCTGTATACATTTTCTTTCTGAATCGATGATTAATTCCCCACATTAAGTGTTACAAATGCCTATTAGTTGAATTCGAAGGACACATGTATAATAGACTACGGTCTGAATATAATTAATAAAGTAAGCAAAAAAAAAGGGGGGGGGGGCACATGCAGAGTATACAGATAATAATTGCACGTTATTACTTTGCACAAAGAACAGTAGATGCGATATTTAATTGTCTTGTTTATCTGCTCCAATCAGACAATCAATAAGTCAACAGCAATGAGGGAATTTCCGAGGGTTGACAAGGTTGCAGGTTCGAATCCTGCCGGGGCGAGGGCTTGGGGGATATTAATCGTGGTTTCCTTTCCTGACTTGGCATGTGGGGGGATTTCTGATCGTGAAGAGAGAAAAATGCGGAGGAGTGTGGCTAAGTGAAGGTGGCGGGCTTAAGTGCTCGGTTGGGGTATTTCATTAGGTCCATTATGGATCGAACCCTCCAGGTGAAGCTTAGAGAGGATAGTACGCCGCCATAGACTACGGTCTGCCTGCGAGTATTAATTAAACAAGAAAAAGAAGTCAACAGCAATTATAATAACAACAATAACAATAATAACTCTGTGTAGGCACGTTGAAGAGTAGTCATTGATGTCTATTCCAGTTTCGGCCCTTCTCTCTAATTATAGTTAAATATACTACAGTACCAAAAAAGGGGGTGAAATAGCTACCGTAACTGTAAATACCGTAGCACTACTGTAAATACCGCAGCACTACTGTAAATACCGCAGCACTATTGTAATACCCAGAATGCCCGGTCCAACAGAAATAAATACCGTAGTATTACGGCATTCACCAGTACATGCGTATATATACCGCATTTGCGCAATTGCACTAGTCACGGTATTTCACTGGTAGTGAGAACATCCCGCTTTTGGTACTGTAGCTATGTGTTCTCTGCTCAGTCTAGCTAGCTGTCTTTTTCACACTGCTTTCATCGCTCGTGTTACTAATGGCTCTTTATACTCTGGTCGGTCATGGTGAATCACTCGCTGCCACTCACAGCGACTTTTGTCTTGAAAGTGGATATTTTATTTTCAAACACTAGGAAATGCATTTTCAGGAATATCAGACATCCTGTATCCGAATTCTGGCTTTGGGGAATGATTTGTATTGTACCCAAATATAGAGATTTGGGGGTATTTGGGCGTTGTCCGCATCGACACTTTCCTACACCCTGGGTACATATACTGGTTGGTTGGTTGGTTGATTGATTGATTGATTGATTGATTGATTGATTGATTGATTGATTGATTGATTGATTGATTGATTGATTGATTGATTGATTGATTGATTGATTGATTATATGTCTGTACATATCTATATGTGGCTGAGCGAGACTCCGAGCACAGCATTGTACAGCGGTGGGTAATAAGTCATCGGACGGAACGCCACCAAAATACACGTTTGCAGGCAAAATTTTGGCTAGGTCATCCGATGACTTATTATCCACCGCTGCATTAGTACAAGTGTAGTGCTACCTCCGGCCTCTGGTCGCAGATATGCATGTAGTTAGTGGACAGGACGGCCGCGGTCAGAGCTTAGTATACATACGTATAGTTCTAATATAATGTCAGTACAGCCTCGAGCTGTCTACCTAGACTCGCTAAAGGCTGGGAGAGTAAAATAATACTGTCTAATCTATTTACGAAGTCAACTATTCATGATATATGGGTGTCGTTCTAGGAAAAGGTACCTGTGTGGCAACAGAACAAGGCCTCACCAGCACGCTACCGCACTCTACAGGCTCCAGTTTATAGAACCAATGTCAGAAAAATTAATTCTAGGCTCTCACCAAGGCCCTCTGAGCTTTATGAAAATTTGGAGTTTATCGGTTGTTTGGTTCGTCGGAATAAGGATTTGGCTGTGAGGACGGTTTTCCTAGAACGACACCTATATATCAGTCCTTTTCTTCCCAATAAGGGTTCTTAATGTTAATATTTAGCTCGCAAAAAGAGAGTTCTATTCTTCTTAAGATGGTTCAAGGTTGATATATAACGTGTTTCACCGGGAAAGCGATCGTCACCGGGAAAGCAATCAAGGGTGACAATTAACGGGATGATCCAAAGTTGCTGAGGAAAGTTGAATATATATACAGTTACAGAACCAAGTATCCAGAAGGGTTATTTAGATGTCTCCTAACTATTTTTGACATGATCTACCTCAATCTAGCGAGAGTATTGTTTTAGAGAAGTCGTTAACTGGGTTATGGAGTGTAAGCTTTATCGACTTTACAAATCTTAGTTTATATTCATTACATAACTCCAAGATTCAGAAAAGACACATTGAACCCTCTTAGATGTGCTTACCTTCATATATTGTGTTTCGATGCCCATAAACTCTTTTGGTGAGATTCGGTTGCTTTCCCGGTGATGATCGCTTTCCCGGTGAAATATACGATATAAAACTATATATGTTTGTCCTGTTGATATTAACTCCCTTCCTAGGTCAGAGGCAATTCTTTGTGGTATATGTGGAGACTATTTGACCAATCAGAAGTGTTCCTAGATCCTGGCCACGCCGATGAAGACTATACTGGCTAAATGTATATCTATATAGTATAATAGACATGAGCACATGTGCGGCGAGGAATCCAGGCGGAGTGCAAGAGATCAAAAGTTGGGGTTTTGTATATTAGCATTAATGCATTGTATAAGGGAGAAAAAGGTGTACATACATTGTAAATACAGAATTAACTATGGAATTATGGTTAAAATTTGAGCAAGAAATTTGAGGCTTTTATATATATCACCCATTCTAATATATAAATCTGTAGGCCACAGATTAAAAATTATCTGTTTTATAAGAGTTGTCATTAAATATATTTGTGGAGTGATTAGATAGCAGAAAAGTGTTTCTTACTATACTACATACATGTAGTGGTTAAGTACATGTAGTCTCAGATTGAAACAAGCTGCAAGAGGCGGATGGTGCGATTGACTCGGAAACTTTGGAAGGTGCTAGCTCAGAAATGCCTTAAGGGTCGGTGCTGCGCTGAAGCCTAGTTTGTGCCCCACCCCTCCGAACTCCATATACATGTACCCAACCTGAATCTCCCCACCATCTCAATCAATTCTTTTGAGGTCACGTACACCATAGCCATGACAACCATGATTTCTCATGCACAGTACTTAGTCCCACATAAATATATACGTACAGCACTAAAAGAAGATATATCTGGTTTAGCCGCTTAGTACTTACTACATTGACGACAAACAACGGAACGCTATTAGTTAATCTTGATAGACAAGGGTACCTGGCAAGGTGCTAAACTATATATATATGCCTACTGGTCAAAGGTCGCCTGCGAATCTCCAGGTCGACTGTATATGTACACTATCTACTCACTGAGTCTGGATAAGGATGGATTTACGTACACTGGCAATGAGGCAACTGCATGTATTTATGTGTCGTTAATATAACAAGGAGAGTTATCTACCTTGAACAGCATCTCAGTACCCACTCTTGGCTTAGCACGCTGTAGGTTATATCACCACTGTGATCCTATCAATATCAATGCGAATATTCGGGTTGGTCAGGGTTATTTCTACACTTGCGGACTGGGCTGCGAAGTTATCTGGGTTGAAACTAGGGCTGTATCGCCTCCGAGAAGGTATGGATATTATTCGTTGCGAGAATAACGACAACCGATCACAGCACAAAGTGTGCGTAGGGACGTACTTACTCTGAGTAATAAAAAACACATAACAATGAGTTTGATTCACCAAAATAGCCAAATATGCCGCGCGCCCTGTTACTCATACTGGCAAAACAATTAGAAAGAGCAACCTTTGAATTATGCAAGACTTCATGAGACCAAAAATAAGTCCCCATTCTGTACGGAGAGTTTAGAAGCTATGTACAGCGGTAGGTAATAACTGATGGAACGGGTGTTTGCAGGTATAACCGTATCTCAGGGCGTCCCATCACTTATAATTATTACCTATCGCTGTGCTTGCTAACCAAAAGGAACAGTACCATCAACAGAAATTGTGGTTCAATACAAACCGAAGAAAGAGATATCGAGCAGCGGATAATTTTATGCATCTCTTATCTCTTATCGCGTCCACCACTAATAATTCCTAGTGTCCCAGCTTAACTAATTCACTTGCTAGGCTCATTAAATATTTTGGTAGGACTTTGTCCAGTCCAACAACTTGATTCAAGTTGCAAATCCAACTCTTCTCTATCACAATCATATCGTAGCTTTTCCGAGCGCTTCGAAGTTCTAGATCTGGCTATGACCCTCCGCCAAGCCAAGAAATATCGCACCCAAACTGAATGATAAACAACCCTAATCCACTTAACCAAACCCAAACCAAGCGGACCCGAGCGAAAAATACCGAAAACGGAAACAACGCTTGCCAGCGCAACACCTTTAAACACATCGCCAACCAGATGCCTCCCTTACATGATAGCAGAGTTCCTGTCTGCTAGGACAAACTGCGTCGGGAGGAATTTCTTACCCGTCTCTCTTTTTGGTGCGCAGATTTAGGGATTATCAACGCGATTGCCAAAGAGGCAAAGGTAGGGAAGGCAAGGAACGGGCGGGCAAGGTGGGAAATTTCGAGAGTAAAGGCCCGGGTTACACGGGAAACAGCGGGACAGCTTCCCTTCGAATGAGACTATGAAATGAAGTAAGAGCCACAGAGCCGCAGAAAACATTCCGGTCTATCCATTGTGATCAGAATCGGAGGGTGGTTACGGCCTTGAGTTTCTCCGGAGGTGCGCGCCCGATGTGTTTGCTATTCGCCGAAGATAAACCCTCCTCCCCTTCTCCCACTGGTAGAAATACATGTGGCCAATCTGAAATCTTTCGCGTGTGTAATGGCTGCTTTTGTGGGGTTAAGCTTGCTTGCTTACTTGTGGGGTTCCATCCATCGAGCGCTACGTGCAGCGCAGCGCAGTAGAGATGTCGATATGTCTCTTGGCATCCGTCTTTTCTGTACTCAATCGCTCTGGCTTCCTGTCATACTCGGTCATGGGGGGGACTAGTACTAAGTATATATGTAAGTCGGTAAGGTAAGTGAGTATGTGGGAAAATAGAGATCTCTGCCCGAGTTGAATGCGCAATAGATGGATAGGAGGTAGATACGATACCTTCTTCTATATGTACCTACACCTCCTGCGACAAACAGAACAACTCAATGTTTGAATGGGGAGTAAAGCTTGGGGCAGCTTTATGCATGGCTGCAACCCTAATCAAGAGAGTCGTCCCGAGCTGCATCCTCCAACCCGTCCTGAGTGGGGGGGTTTTGTCCACAGAGCATGTACCGGGTGCTAGGATCTAGGTTAAATGCTTTCTGGAGATGACACGGAAGAACTTGGACCTTCTCTTTTCCATTTGCGCCACAGGTACATACTTCGGTATAATTATATAATCAGTGAAGAGTTGAAACGGCTTACTCAGGTTTCAAATTGCCTCAGAATCTTCAGCATCAGTGAAAATTGCGATCATTCTCACTACGATAAGATATGACATAAGTTTCCCAAAGGCCCGGGTGGTAAAAAAGCATAAAAAAAAAGAAAACTTGGTTGAGGAAAACAATTTGTAAAGACAGCAAAACATTTCTCTACGGATGATCGGGCCATTGATTCTGCCAGTTGGCGTATCATTTAGGCTTAGCGTGTTTACCAACGCATGTACTCGCATTGCAGTATGCCAGTGGAAAGATAGCAAAAAGGAAACATGGTACGGAGCGGCACCTCCAATTGTTTCGGTGCTTCACTTTTTTTTTTCTTTCGCAATTGCAATTGCACTTACCAATTGCGATTTATCTCAAGGAGAGATCTGTACCTACGCATAATGAATCATGAATGGAAAGTTGTATCAAGTCAATTGAAAGGTACAAGCTACTAGTGCTCTTCTTCTCCTCCTCTCTCCAGCTGTCCCCGGGACTCGGGTTGACGTGAAGAGTAACCAGAGCCGCATTTAAAACGGCGGGTCAGAGCCTCGTGTTTCGTGATGACTACCATCACCTCCAGGGTTACTCAACTGATGGATGATGAGATGGTTGCTTGCCGGGCAGCCACGAAGGATGGCCAACGAAGACCGTTAAAAATGGTCTCTTGTGTCATATTACCGCCTCATGTCAAACGAAACGGGAGGGAGGAGACGCACATGCTGATGATGATGATGATCATAAGGATGGACCGGGAACAATTCCAGTATCACTGAGCACGGCAGCCCAGGGGAGGAAGATGTTCGATAGGAAGGGCGGTGAAGAGATGGAAACACTGAATTCATGAACCAACCACTATCACGATTTGGTGTGGCTAGGGCACTGACAACAAAACATACAGGGATTAGCTGAATAAGGGTGGGATACGAGTGGTGGTTGATCCATCTAGACTCCAGCCGGACGGAGCCTTTTGCAATATTTCCTGGGTCCACGAAGTCTTGCTCCCCACACCTCCCGAGGCCGAACACCATCCAATTGAGTACATTTCCTGAGGATCCTTTCTTTAACCTTTCTACCATTCTCCTGTACCATTTGCTCGTTCATTGACCCCATGCTTTTTTGTCCGCCGTGCTCTTTCTTTCTTGTTGCCTCCTCCCAAGAACTACGAGTTTAACCAACCAACTACCTTACTCCCGTTGTCGCTTGCCCCTGCTTGGTACCGTTTACTGCAGGCGCAAATCGCTTCCTTGACCACCCTCTTCAACGATAGGCTGTTTCCCCGTTGTCACTCGCAGGAGCGTGTCTACGTGTTCTCGCTTGCTGGGGGGTTGGAAAGGCTGCCAGCTGTAGACGTCCACGCTACGGACCTGCACTCCAGTACTTTTGTAACCTCTTACACAAATCCGAATCGAGAATTGAACCTCAATCCCGGCACATCTTTTCCTGTTTGCTTTTTCTGTTGCTGGAACGCACATCGAGAAAAGCACTCTAAGTGCCTTGTTACATACATACATCTCGGAGGTAGAGCTTCCCAGGAAGAACGCCCACTGTCTTCCACCTCCGGATAGAGAAGGATAGGGATCCCTAGGGATAGGGATAGGGATAGGGAGAATAGGGAGGGAAGGAAGAAAGAGGTACATACAGAAGAAAAGAGAGGAGTTGAAATCTGAGTCTGAATCTGAAGAGAAAATCAAACTTAACCTCATTCACTCGAATCATCTCTCGCGACCTTTATCACGTTCATTCCCGTGCGTTCGTTCGTCCGTTCGTTCGTTCGTTCGTTCACTTACTTCCCCCTTAAAAAAACGAGTAAAAAACAATAATTTAATCTCATTCAACTCCCATTCACTCACTCGGCAATCGATCAAGACCGCAGTGTGGTCTGACGTCGTCGTTCCTTCTTCTTTTAATACTGTCTTTCTATTGCTCCGGTTCGAGCGAACCACGTCAATCGGTCAGATCAGCCTACCTTCTCTATCTCAGTAGCAAGAAGAAGGAAGATTCAAACGCACACTCACAATTACTGGTGCTACTCTACCAGCCTGCCTACCACACACTCACACACACACTTCTTGCAATCTTTACCCTTCCTGGGAATATATATCCTCGTGGACGTTTCGTCTCCCTTCTCTCTGACAGAAAAGAGGAGTCAATCTCTCCCCCGCTATTCCCTGAACCGAGATAACTGTGTTTCTCGGTCCTTTCATAATCACAAGCCATCACCCACACCAACACTTGTCAATCTATTATTATCCGTTACCCATCCCCGTAATTCACTACTACTAGTACTAGTATTACTACCATCGATCTCCTCTTCCTTTCTCTTCCCTCTTCCTCTTCCCTCTTCATATCCCCCTCTACCGGGTTCTTTCCTGCTTAGATTTTTTTGTAACTCTTTCCCATTTTATTATTCCACCTTTCACGTTCTTCTTCTTACACATCACCTATACACATCACACTACCGCCTCCTCTCTCAACGGGAAACCGCCCCCTCCCTCTCACCCCCCACACCCCCGCCCACCATGTTCGATCAGCTATTTTCGCGGTCGAGGGCTGCCGACACTGGCGTTGTTCATAGTGATGGTTCCGCCGATATGCCCATAAGCAACTGTATTTCTGGCGAGCTGGGCGGCGTAGGAATGTCCATTGGGTATAGCACATATTCTTCCCTCCCACCCCCCTCGAGTGCCCCCACAATCATAACAATCGTGACGGCTAAAACGATTCATGAGGATTGCGCGAGCGACAGTTTGATCTCCGTCGCTCCCACTAGATCAGAACCCGACGACACCCCCGCACCAGCGAGTACAGGGAGATTCTCGGCGAGTAGCTTCCTAGCTGCTATTTTCGGCATCGGTATTGCACTAAGTTTCTGGACACCAAAGAATCTGTGGGTTTTCATTGGTGGATTCGGTCTACGCAGGGAGAAGAGGAAACAGAGGGATCGCAATAAGAGGGCAATTGGTGCAGCAGCAGCAGCACGTGAGGCTGTTACAGCCAATGGGGAGCAGTTGAAGGGCCAGCGGGACAAGGGCAAGGCACGAGCAATTGAGGTCGTGGAGGATGATGTGGGCGAGAGTTCGAAGTCTTCCGGAACAGAGCGAACACCACTCCTCCTTGAGGCTTCATATGAAACAACAACGCCAAAAACACCAACAAGTTCCACCAAAACCGGCTCACGTGACTCCGGCATCGACGTAACCAATGCCGAGGAAAGCCGAGCAACACGCTCGGTAGGACAACAAATCCCAATACAGAATCCCGACCCGATATTACCAAAACCAACGGAGCCAGAGATCATGGAAGACGAGATGCTTGAGACCATTGATGAGGCTGAGGAGGCCGAGCCATTATCACCAATAGCGGAGTATCCGCCGACATGGACATTTGATAGTCACAAACCGTCCCCAACTCCCAGTGTACGAGCTGAATCACCAGCTCCGCAGGCCGAGACAGGGTCGATGGTGATCGTTTCCCCAGCAGGCGTGGATTCGGATGCTTTCCCGTACGAGCAGCGAATGCTTTCGGTGGAGACTCTCCCTAGATCTGTTGTTGCTGACCTCCCGGTCACCGGCGGAGAAGGATACAGAGAATCCCGATCGCTCACTCCTGTCGAGAAGGCACGATCAGCTGCCTCATCTATCAGGGCCCCATCACTAAGCCGCGAAGTGTCTGTTGAGCCGGCACCAAAGGTTGACGTTGTGGAGGTGGTTCCAGCCAAGGCCGTCGAGGAGGAAGTAGTGAAGGCGGGCCCTTCAGTTCCTGAGGTAGCAGTGGAAGCTCCTAAGCGTGAGTTTGAGGCGCCCAAGATTGAGGCTCCTAAGATCGAGGAGATTATTGAAGCACCCAAGCCTGCGGAGGTTGAAGTCCCCCTAGCTGAAGAACCCGTGATCTCCAAGGTTGAAGACTTTGCCGTCCCCAAGGCCAAAGAGGTAGAAGTACCAGTACCAGAGGTCGAAGAGGTTAGAGCAGCAGTCATTGAGGATGTTGTAGTCCCTGAGATTGAAGAGGTTGAAGTTCCTAAGACTAAGGAGATTGAGACTCATTTTCAAACTCCCAAACTTGTCGAGATTTCTAACCCCTTCGAGGTTGAGGCTCTAAACCCAAAGGAAGCTGAGGCTGCTAAGGCGGAATCCCCTATCGTGGAAGCTCCAATCGTGGAAGCTCCGATTGTTGAAGCTCCTATTGCCGAGGCCCCTAAAGTTGAAGCTCCCAAAGTTGAAACTCCCAAAGTCGAAGTTCCCAAAACAGAGGAGCCCAAGGCCGAAGTCCCCGTCGAAGCTCCGGTCAAGGCTCCCATTGAAGCTCCGATTCAAGCACCCCAGGTGGAGACTCCCAAGGTGCAAGAAGTTATCGAGGAGCCCAAAGAAGAGCTCAAAAAGGCCGAAGGGTCGGAGGCGCAGTCGATTTCGGTAGCCATCCCCAATCCTCCCCCCGAGATTGGTGTTACCCCCCCTACCCCCGCTCCCCAACGCAGTGCGTTTGCGGAAGAGGTTAAGGCGCTCCTTCGTACAAGAAAGGCCGAGGCAGAGGAGATGGAAGAAGAACTTGAAGCTGACGTTAAGATCAAGGCCCCTATCTACCGCAAGTCCTTTAGCAGTTCATCAGAAGCACTCCCCAAACTCGCTGAGGTTCCTGAGCCCGCCAGTGCCAAGCTCGAGGTTGAACCCAAGGGCAAGGACAAGGCCGATGATGATATTTCATTCATCGAGCACCCAACAACCGCCTCCCCAGATCAAATCTCCCTCAACAGCGAAGAGAAGGACGAAAAGGAAGAACCGCAGCCCGAAGCTACCAGCGCCGAGGACACCCGCCGTTCAAGGTCAGGCAAGCCCCCTAGCCTTGCCGGAGACGACAAATCGACTAGGTCCGAGTCAGGCCCCAGCAGAAAGCCGTCTTTCCGCCGCATGGTTGGATCCCACAGCAGGGCTCCATCAGTCGATTCGAACAAGAAGGATTCCTCTCTCAGGCGATCATTGACGAATGTGTTCCCTGGAAAGAAGACGAAGCGCGAGAACTCGACGCCAGCGTCTGCATCGTCTTCGCAGGCCAAATTAGGTGAGCTCACGCCCCCACCTACTCCCCCGGAGCCATTGGCATCGTCCAATGATGCTGTTGCGGCAAGACCGGAATCCAGACGCTCTGAGAAAGAAAAATCCTCAATGTCCCGAGCAATGAGCTGGAGCAACACGATGAACAAGCTGTCCTCCAAAGAGAAGCGAGAACAAGCAGCTAAGCAGTCTTCAGACCTTGAGGCTGCCGCCGGGAATGACGCCGCCGCGGCCGCTCACTCCTCCTCCGCCCCCGAGGTTCCCACTACCACCGCAACAGCGGAACTTACCCCCGCCGAGCCCATCAAGCGCTCAAACGCATCCATCAAATCCCACAAGGACGGACGCCCGCCAACCTCAGACGGAAAGAGCGACGACGGCCGACCAAGCAAGCTCCCCCGCCGTCCTACATGGGCCTTCGGCAAGAAGAAGTCCACTCAGAACCTTGGCGAAGCCAAATCCTCTTCCGCGGCCACCAGCCAGATCAGCCTTCACGGGCCCAGCAAGAGCGAAGAGATTCCACAGGCACCCGCAGCTGAGGCCGCCGTCCCGATCGATAAGGGCAAGGGTGTAGAAAGGGTTGCCCCAGCTGCCCCTGCCGTCGTCGAGGCGCCCAAGGCTGCTGAGCCTGCTCCGGAGGCTCCTGCAGCCCAGCCAAAGATCATTGAGGCACCTTCTCCACCAGCTCCCACTGAGCAGGAACAGAAGGCGATCGTTGATAGCGAGGCTGCTGCTGCCGCAGCTGCCGTCGTTGCTGAGCAGAAGCCTGCGCCAAGACCCATGCTCAAGAGCAGAGTGACGTCAATGATGGCGTGGGGACGTAAGAAGAAATAGATAACGACGGAGGACAGCAGCAGAAAGATTAGTTATTGAAATTGTTTATGGATCACATCGAATCTTACGACAAAAATGTGAATTTCCTTTCACCCGGTGCGGTGGTGTACAGTATTTTGGTTTTTCTCTATTTCCTTCCGTTTTATTTGGGTCTAAATATGTTTATTTTTATTTTTATTTTTTTTATTTTGACATGCATGGCACGGGTGATGGTATGCGGGCAGAATCTTATTAGCATACGGACATGATTATTTGGATTTTTGTTTTTTAGGTGCTTTTTCTTCAGCGTTTGCATTCGCTTGGCATTTGGAGTTTTTTATTCTTTTTTTTTTTATTATTTCCTTATCACGTCCTCATGACAGAATCATTTTTCTTTACGAGGGATGCTTTGGGATTTTTTCTTTCCAAGATACGGTGGGAAGAGCAGAGACGGACGAAAAAAAAGTCAGGTTTTGATGCCATCGTTAAGATAGTAGTAGCTTTCCATACTTTTTTTTTTTTTTTTTTTCTCCCTCTACCTGATCATTTATAATCGATGTCACTTTTCAGAAGGGCGAAGGGGAAAAATGAACACTACTTTTAAAAACTAATTGTTTTCATTGCATTGCATGTTTTTCCGGATGTTACGGCGTGAACAGAACTGGCAACGAATCATGAAACGAGATGGACTGAGCGATCGCAGAGGCACAGAAGAGAGAGAGAGCTAGCTAGAGTATCACGTGTAGTTACAGGATATCAAAATCAAGGTACCTGTAACACGAAAGGGTCCAAGAACCAGGTTAATATCAATTACAACTAGATCGCGGATCTGAATCGGTCATTGAGATTGACGAACCAGCGACAAGCGAGGGAAAAGAGAGCCGCATATTCAGGGTCCTAGCATGGTATATATGCAATGCCACGGGGCAGGGCCTCAAACGGTACCTACATTGGCGAGTAGAGTGGGCGTAAACTGCAGGTACGTCTCGTATCAATGATGGGTACATTTAGAGTAACTAGAGTACCTAGGCAGAGGAGATGAGGCGGCAATAAAAGACACGGGGCAGAAACAGCAGGATCTGTAACTTGACCGGTCGATCAGACACCCGTAACATGTAGATGCATTGACTAGCGGGGAATGTAGGGTAAGCTGGCATGGTTGGGTCCTATCAGGCTTCGAGGTGGAGGGTAGTACGTATCCGCGGGCTTGGGTTTGGGATTCAGGTCCCAGTATGATGTGCCTTGTGAAATGGATAATCGATATTATTAAATTGGTGTAGGAGAAATTACTCATCTTTTGATAACGTTAGTGTGGGGAAGGAAGGACGAGTGATATAATGTGTTGGGTACTGAGGCTAGTGATACCTTACTCCTGTGCGTTTTGAAATACAGAAGTAAACTCGTAAGTATTGGGGAGTAATTTACCACAACTCACTGAGTATGTATGCACTCAAGCCTGCGAGAGTGATGTGGTGGTTCTGAGTATGATTGGCTGTTGGTTCGACCAATCAATTAGCCCAATCAGAGGACTTGGCTGAGGAGATTAGTCATTTAGGGGTTGGATGATCATGGCTGCCGCGCGTTTGTGTAATTAGTTAGTCAGTATTGGGAGCATGTATCTCGGATATCAGGGTGGGGGTTTAGAAGCGATATTTGGTTAAATGGTTGGTGGTTATGGCTTTCATCTCGGAGGTGGTGTTCAAAAACGTAACGGCTGTGTCTTTCAGCACAGCCTTGGGATCGTTGCAGCATCGATCTCCTAAAGTTTACACTTAATTAGCACGTGTGAACTGGCCATATCCAGACACAATTTGTCACTGCCTTGTGAAATATTAAGTCTCACTACTTTCCTCCCCTGCATATATTCAATTCACATACAGATATTTCTTGTCTGCGGATTCGATTCGACGTCCAGCTATTGTGTTGTGCAAGTCCCCAATAGTCGGTGCGTAGAGAACTCAACTCGGAAGACATGCGGGTATATTCAAACTGCACCACAATGTGTAATAGGGAATTGTGTGTAGCTGAGCTGAGTCCCAGTTCAAGTGGGTTAAGACATGGCTTACCTTGTTTTAGTCGAGATCAACGCGCCGATTATAGCAACGGTATTGCTCGGGGAAGATCATGGTGCCTAGTCATAACACTTTTTTCGTTCTTCCCCTGAACAAAGATAGTGTTAATTTACCTCTCGAATACAAATGGATACTAACGAAGGAAGAGGAAATAGCATCTATGGCTTTTCAGCTGAGTGTAGAGGACCATCAACTGAAGAAATCGTATATTAATACTCCGGCTTAGATTGGGTATCTCATTGCTACTTGTATCGCGGCCCCTTATTTATGTGAGGTCTCTAAGTGAATGAAATCCTATGCGAGACAAGATAAGACATAGCTAGCGCGAATTCATCTTGTATTAGGCATTTAGAGTATCCATCTTTTGTTTCTGATTTTATCTAGAGTTATTTCAGAATAGAGTTACTAGTTTAGAGATTTTTTTAAACATAATTGGTATTAATTCATTGGTCTTCGATACCTGCGGGTTCCCGTCGAGTTCTTAGGGTTTATCCTACGATATTCCAGGTGAAGCTCCAAATCAATGTTTTTTCTGTCAAAGAAAAGAGACGAAAGAGATAAAGTTCAAGGAGACTATGCTTGTCTTATAGCAATAGATTGGGGGCCCTATTTTCGATGGATGTACCAATAGTGTTGCTATGAATCATGATATCTCACTCGAACCTTCTGGCAGCCGGCTCACAGGAATGCTTTTTTTTTTTTTTTTTTTTTTGTTTAACTCATTAATTACATGCAGACCGTAGTCTATGGTAATATCACACCTCCCCAGAACTGGAATACTTTTGTTTCTTGTTTCTTGTTTTTTTGTTTAGTTCATTAATTGTATGCAACCTTTCGGTTATGACAATATCGCAACCCCAGAACTACCCTGCTAACTCCTGGCCACACCCAATGAAGGGCATTCAGCAAGCTCGCACTCATCCGCCGCCACTACCTAACTAAAAGAAAAGAAATAAAAACGCAACCAAGCTGTCCTCTACCCGTTCTTAATTACAATTTGTGCTTTCACAGGAATGCTTGAAGTCTCTGCCCAACTTTCTGTTACTGAGAATGACATCTATCCAAGTCTTTGAGCCGAGATACTTGAAGAGTATCAACATTATTGATCTTTGACAGATCGAAGTCTATTTTCAACTTCGTGCCTGACTGGAAATTCGATGGAGGACCCTAAGAATTGGGAGGGAAGAAAAGAAAAAGGCCTGGTACTTGGAATATGAATACAGAATATTGCTTCATTCCTCGATACTTATTACCTATTTTGCTTTGGAGGTGGCGGCGAGCAACATATTGCAAAGATAATAAAAGGGCCGGGGGAAATTTCGAAAAGAGAATGGGCCTTATTATATACCTTTATTGTATATATAATGAGACAGGTGGTTATCCACTTATGCTGGAACGTGAATTTATTATGCTGGCTGTCACTGTCACTGTCATTGCCAATTTTCAATTTTAGTTTGAATTTCAAGTAGTGTGGTCCACGAGGCTGATCGAGGCGAGTAGAGGAAAGTGCCTTGAGGTGCCTCTGTCTCGGATGGTCCACGCATACCTTTGCTTGCTTGTGAAGAGCTCGAGAGGGTGATGCCTCGAGGCAGATAATTGGTATATGCAGATCTATCAAACTATTGTAATACTAGTATGCAAGTGTACGAAAATTTAAAACGTCCAATATTCCTATCGGGTGTTTCAAATTAATTAAGTAATCAATCAATAGCGTAAGTATCAACCCTACTGAACATATCATGCCAATAATACTATGATTACCTAAACCTACCTCGAGCAGTTCGCGATCGAGGAGAGCGAGAGAGGCTTGAGTTCTCTCTAGGCCTCGAGCGCCAATGCCTCGTGGGCCACACTAACTTAGCAGCAGCGGCTGACGCTTGGACAGTTCACATGTTCACGTGTCCTCCGGCATGTTATTTGTTACATAACTGCTCTCGTACAAATATTTTCTAAAGAAAAATCTAGGGAAAGGGAAGAAAATCGCCGACAAGCAAACGGGCCACTATCATTCAAACTCTTTTTGCTACGGGCCTCAACCGGTAATTCGTATACTTACCAAAGAATGAATTGGTTGGATACAATTATCTTTGCATCCTTTTTATGTGTAGGTAGTATTACGCTATATATATCTATTCTATTTTATACGTCGGCCAACTTTAGTTTTATGTGAACACTAGGATAAAAAGTAGACACTATTGATTTAAGGGTAAAGGACTCCCGTACCACGGTTTTCAATAGAAAGTGACTCGGGTACCACTCGGAAAAGGTTTAAAACCCTGGACTCCAGTATCATTGCGCTCAAGCCAGTAGAACTGTTATTGCTGTAATGTGAGATGTGCCGTTAGCACGAGAACCGCTGTTATCCTCAAAGGGTCGATGTGACTATATCTCTTCCTCAAAGAGTCGATGATATGGACTACCTTTGCCTACATGAATAAATTAGAAGAAGGTTCACCTTGCCGTTAAAACACTATTCTATAGAAAAACGTCTACACTTACGAACAGTGACTTTGAATTTCTGCCTTCTGATGGTCAAATATTTTTACATCTCGATCTATTTAAGAGATGTGTCCGGGACTGGTCTGTGAAACAAATGTTCCGCTTTGTAGAAAAAGGAACAGATGATTCTATCCGAGTACGAGACTGAACTGATGGTATCCGAGTCTTTTATTCCTAGAACACATGTACAGCGGTAGGTAATAAGTGATGGAACGGACTGAGGCGGAGTGATGCCTGTTTTGAGTAAAACGCCACCAATATAGGTATTTGCATGTATAACCATATCCCTTCGTGTGTCAGAGCAAAATCGGAGACATATTAGGCCCGCGACGGCGTAGTGATCGGCAAAAACGGCGCTGTGATATGCACAAAACTAAACACTTTTGTAATTGAGGTCTAAACTATTTTGTAGTATGGGGCACTGTGGGCTAAACTATTTTGTAATGCGGTCTAAACTACATGTGAAAATACATGTAGGTATTGTGAATTTTTAGATGAGTTGGTTGAAGTTGAGGTTGCCGGCCCCCGGACCTAATGGGGCGGATTATGTCACGCATTTTTGGTTTCCGGCCTAGCTCACTCAATAGCGGACAATAGTGGCCTATTAGCGCCAGGTCGTGAAAACACACGAAGGGATATATCTCAGGGCGTTCCATCACTTATTACCTATCGCTGTACTTATATGAGACCAATCAATGGCATTCGAGTCTTTATCACTCCAAGTTATGTTATAGAAGACCTTTTGATGGTACTCGAGTCTTTAGTGATAACCTTCGTACGGAAGTCCTTTGCCGTATCACTGTCCCTTATAGCTTAGGCGGTCAGTCGAAATCAAAATCATGACCGAACCAGATATGGCTAGGCGTGCTCAGTTGAACGCAATTATGTTCATTCTCTCCCTCTCTCTAATGGAACAGGTGGAGCTTTCTAGCGTGAGAAGAGGCTCGAGGACACAATAAACATGAACAACGTTTATCAGAGCATACATAGCCACCATATCTGGTTTGGTCACGATTTTGTTTTGGGCTGGCCGTTCGAGGTGTACAGTCGTTTCTACGTCAACGGCGAGCCCGGTTCGGTGGCGAATGAGCAAATCAAAGTCAACAAAAGCGCACCGACCCCTTTAGCTTGACTGACTATCAGCCCGAAAATTCACCATTCATCACCGAGCCGGGTTCAGGAAGACTGCATTGCATTATCCAAAATGGGATTACTCTACTCTACATGTAATGATCTGGAATCTCTTAAATTGAACGTTCTTCCTAGCTCTTATTCGCCCGTGTAGCCCACTATTACCTTTGAATGTTTTCGGGATTTGATTCGTTTATCTCACACAGATTCAAATATTCGCTGACCTTCAGACTTGGCATGAGGTTGAGGTCAGGGTTAGGGTTCCAGACTATCGGTATCGGTTCTAGATGTTCATAACAGCTCTAGTGATATATCCGCTGAACACATGCAATTGTGCAATATACACATGTGGCTAGAATTCTAGAGCCCCATATTCATCTTCACTGCGTAAAACGAAAAGTTGAATCCAAACTAGTAGTTATCCTTCCCGTATTTATTGTACTTCTCATGCAACCTCTACTCTCACATTAGTATCAATGTGCTTCATTCTACTCAGTGGCCCAACCGCCCCCACCTCAACTAGAGCAAGAGTTGGCACAAACCTTCGACAAAGTCACATTCGGCAAAATAACTGAATGTAGCGCACTCGGAGCGTTCTTTGGCGGTTTTCTGTAGTCCGCATTTGGATGGTACTTGTACCTATTATGCACGTGCGCAATGTCATTAGTCTTGCCTGTGTAGTGGGCGTCACGGGCTTGCCCTGTGCGTTATTCAAGGCGATAGGGAGACTGCACTTGTAGTTGTTTTTGTCTGAGTTCTCGAGGTCGTTATCTTTCCAGGGAGCAGAGTCTGGTACCATATTGATACGGGGCTCTTGGGAGCTGGACATGGTTGGATTTCTTGCTGTGGTAGGGTTGCTGGATTAGCTATCTTGACATAGATAGTGCTAGGCATGGGGATGAAGGCACCTACAAAAGTTGAACCCAGCCAGCGCAAAGGCCCCACACATGAGAGCGAATAATACCTTTCGTTATCATTAGTATCAGTATCTGTATGCTGTTTTTTGAGGTTTATATCTTTTGGGGTGGGGGGAATGTATTACATATAGCTCTGGGTCTCGCCTGGCACCTCTTCGGAGACCTTCTTTACCAGCAGCACCTCCAATTGCTGACATCTTGGCGAAGAATGGTGTTTAGGGGAAGGGTCTATTCTGGTGTTTTTCTTTCTTCCAAGGGTGATGAAGTTTGAAGGGTTTCAGGAAGATGAGACGTGCGGGGAAGGTTTACATACCGATCCTGAGTGGTCACGTCATGGGTGGGAGGGGGTACGGCAAAAGGCTCGCGGAGTTGAGGTAAGTACTGTTCTCTACCGTGTCCCTGAGGAAATCGAGATATGAGTGGGGTTCAAAGCTTAGATAACTTTAGGGCTAATGCTAATTTCTGACGTCTGGTGTAAGAAGCGAGTTGGCTACAGTACGGGGAACAAGACTTTAAGTTTACAACCATATGGTCGAAAGCCCTTGTCAGAGGAAAGAATTACGAAATCTACGAGCTGTACAAATACTGGTATGGTATGATAGATGATACACACTTTATGTTTACCTCTACAAACTCACCACTAGAAGTTATAAATTCGAATAGATCACTAGATAGGAAATCAAGTGCAGTAAGCTTATTGATTCTCTGGCCTTTGTAGCTGCTGTGCTACTTACACGGAATCTTGCATTACCAACGCCTTCGTTCCCCACCCACCCAAGATTCATGAAATGGATTCTAAGAGAGTGTATGTCTACGAAAATAAGAAAAGACCCTGTGAGTAAGGGAAATTTTCAGCACCTAAGCATCTACAGTCAGTCTAGCCTCCCGCGAAGCAAAGTAACATGGATTTTTGATGAAACATAGAAAGTTTACCATATTCCACCCGAAATTAAAAAGAACTCCACAGATATAATGGAAATCAACCTCCCCTTTCTTCTCCCCCCCCGCCCCCCACCTAAAACGCCACTGCTTTTGTATTTTCATTGATCATCGAAATTTTAAAGAGAGTGGTTTTGCATCTATATGATTTCCCCAAACTTGGAGACTAAAACTCAGCAATGATCCTGGGTTAAGAGATCGGCAAATGTGGGAAAGCTCCCGACATACCTACGCGCACCCGTACTCCATTTTTTGTTAAATCAAAATCTTCATTAATCGAGATCAATATCTGAATCTGAATCCTCCCTGTAGTTGATGGTTTCTCGAGCTTTTACTGTTACATCTCGGGCGCTCTTCCTTGTCCCTGCTCTTCCCGGTGGTGCTGGTGGGGGCGGTGGTGATGCTGCTACATTTGTGCATGTCCGAACAGCGATTTCTTCATTCGCCTTTGGAGTTCCCACGTCCTTCTTTCTCGGCCCGCCGCTATTCCCTCCTGCGCTAAAAATAGTCACTGGCTTCGCAATTATCTCTTCGGTTTTTACCGCTGCGCCTTCGGCAGATTTGGAGAAAAACGAAAACAGGGTTTGCTGGCCCTTTTTCGGCAGCTGCACCTGTGAAGTTCTCTGTTGTTTCTGTTTCGGTAGTTTTGCGGCCAGTGTTGGGGGTGTGGGTGGTGCTTTCTCTGTCACTTTCGGCAATTTCGTTGCTGCACAATCTACAGGTGGTGAAGGGTTTTCTTGCAGCTTTTCGGTTGTTGCTGTCATATTTCTCCCCTTTGTTGGCGGGATGATGTTTGTGCTCGCTTTCTGTGGTTCCAAAGCTGCGATCTTCATATTCTTGTTTTCATCGGGAGGAGATTTACTCCGTTTCTTTTGGGGCCTCTGCACCGTTACGACGCTGATATCCTGCACGTGAATGCAGTCTTCCTCATCCGGCCTAACAGCACCCGGACCCCCGGGACCCAACAAATTCAGATCCTCCCCATCAATTCCCATCGGTGTTGTCGCCGCCGCCGGGGAAGCACTTCTTGTCCTTTTTTTCCCCGCTCTCCGCCTCAAACTTCGGGGCCTGCCACCAGCAGGAGCATCTCCTGATGCTACCACCACCCCACGTTCAGGGGTGCTGTTTGCCGAGCCGCTGTTTCCCTCGTCTTGAAGAGTTTCCAGCGCGTTCTCAAATGGCTCGATGAGCCGCTGAATGAGAATCTCGCGGTTGGACCAGCAGACCTTGCAGGGAAGATCGCGATCACCGCTGAGGTCAAGCTGAGACCGGTCATGACCGCAGTCTGAAAGCTGCTGCTGCTGTGATGTTGGTACTCCGCTACTACTGCGGGTGCGTAATCGTCGGCCTGAAGCCATGTTTGTGTTTTACCGTTTTCTGTCTTCTCTTGTTTATTATTCTCGTTTCTGAGCAAGGTTTTTTGCTTCTGATTATTTTTCTTTCCTGTGGGGACCTTTTCACCCGGTGCCGAGAAGCTGGCAAAGATTCAGCTTTCCTTCTTGTTCTTTTTATTTGTTTGTGAAGCGGCAAGGCCCGCAATCCATTTCGGGGCAAGATCATTTGTGGAAGACTTTTTTTTTTCTCTTTCTCGGTCTTTCTGGTTTGAGAGCTCACCAGTTTATAAGAGGTGCAGAATTTCACGCTATCTTGCGGCTGCCCTTTCTCTGAAAAGATTGTATCTAGGGTTAAGTCAGCTCATGGAATTTCAAAAAGATGGGATAGCGCTAACTTTATGGATTATTATTGTGATGATGGTGGTCAGCGTGTGATGGTGATGAGTTTTGTTCAAGTATGCAGAGTCTTGTTTCGGTTGGTGGCGGGGGAGAGAAGGAAGTAGGTTGTTAGTTGTAGGTTGTCGTGGATGGAGGGGAGATAAGTAGGTAGGATGGAATATTCGTCGGGAGGCAGTAATTTAACGGGCAGGTGTATGAGGTGGTCTGAGCACAGATGGTAGATCGTGTCGACCTTTCATTCAGCCAGCCAAAGAAGTTCAAGCAAGGAAAGTACGTTCGCCTCGTCGGTCAGGCCAGGTTCTCCAACCACCCTTATTTATACCACAGGATTTGCGCGTATCACCTAGCATACCCGCCCGCACAGGTTTCGATTGGCGGTCTAGGTAAATTTGTGATCCCTGCAGGCCCCATGCCATTGGGGGAGCCGTTATATGTAAACCTTTGTTTTTTGGAGGGGGAGAAGGAGGTGGGATGTAGGGGTACAGTAGATAGGGTAGCCTTATCCACACGGGGCTTTTTTTGTATTGTAGAACCTCAAAAAGCGTTTCTGTCTGTCTCGTCTCTGATCTGCGGCATGAATTTGATCTGCTTGCCCACCTGTTTCTTGCTTTTTCTTTGGCTTGTCCGTTTGGTTTATCACAATATTATTTCACCCCCCACCCAATAACATACAAAAACAATAGAGGGGAAGGGAAAGAGAAAAGACATTCGACAATTGAAGGACGACGATGCAATAAGTGCACGCCATATAGTTGTTCTTTTTATCGTATTTTCCCGCTGCAGTACTGCACATCTTAGTCAAGTTTCAAATTTTATCCTTCCCTTTCATTCTCTCAGAAATGTTCGAGGAAGGGAATTCACAGCTACAGTTTATTATAATATCCCAATTCTCGCGTAAAACAAATATGCATTGAACATTCATGACGTTGGGGAGAATTCCGATCTTCGGCGTTTTCTCCCTGTGGCCGCGAGTGTGGAGGAGAGACAATGCGACCAGTTTTGGAGCATTTTTCAATCTTCACAATCGCGCTCGTTTTCTTTCCAGAGTTTCCAAGGAGCGACCGAAGATTCCAAAGATATTCTGTACCTATGTAATTATGCAATATCTAGTTCCGGGTACGTACATGGTCGAGTGGGTATGTAAGTATCTATCTCAGCTCTATTACATACATGCCTCACTCTTGACATTTCATTGAGCAGCCTCGGCATCTTTCGCAAGATGGTTCTCCACAGCTGTCACTTTGTCCCTGAAATTCTCTGTTTTATCCGTTCTGTACTCAGCCGGTTCATTAATGTGGGAATTAATATGGTATGGGGTGATAACGCTTGCTTACCTACTCCCAATACGAATATCCGTATGGACTCTGACGATGCCTTGCTCATGCAGCATCGAATGGGCTTGCCCAATCACCCTCGTGACTTCGTCCCAGGTACCCTCTGTTACATTTTCGTTAACAGAGCTCTCTCTGTAATCTTAAATATTCGTAGTGGGTGAGCATACCAACGGTGGTCCCAGCACTATGCATGCTGTAATTCAGCCCGCTGTTCTTCATGAGTAGTTGAACGTCGGCAATCTGTCTGGAAACTGACGCGCTGGATGTTCCGAGCTGTGGCCTCTGTGTTAGATTTATCTCAAATTATGGCCGAGGCCGAGTCACTCACCGGGAGAAGGCAGAAGTCGGCAGTCGCCCTGATGGGCGTTCCAATAGTCAGGGTGGACTTCGAGCTCGAAGCCATTATGTAAATATCTGGTACGTGACGATGGCAGTGAAGGTTGGGTTCGTGATTGCGGGGCGAGTGCCAATATTGAGAATAGCGTGTCGACGTCACCGAAGCAGCGCGGGGGAATTTGTAGTGTGGTGTAACCATGCAAACTGATAGGAATTATATTTGCTAATTAGGTCAAAGGCTACGTATACGTGTATTAGTTTGTCGATGACAATATTCAGCTCTATATTTTTATTTTTATTATCTGATTGGCTAATGGTGTGATCGGTACCAATCAGGTTTTCAGAATATGGAGCTGGCTCCATTTGCGCAAAGTCTCTAATCAATCTGTTAAGCACTCAAAGAATTAGAGTTTTGAGACACACGCAATTGCAGGTGTACCACCTGGGGTTTCCTTTGTACTAGTAATACTAGCCTGGAGAGTCTCTGTAGTTAAATTCACACCCACACCCACTCTCACGCCTCCAAGTTTTATTGGAAGTACTGAGGTTGACTCAATAGTAAGCTAAACCGGATTGGGCCTGAGTCAAGACAACAAATCACCTGCGGTTTTTTGGAAGATAGTTACGATAGGTGTTTGCAAAGAACAGTCACAAGTACATGTATCATCTTCGTAGAGCATTGAGATTGGATAAATGCTTTAGAAAGTCCACCTCATGCTCATCCTCGAGCAATATGTATATGACGAAACTGGCCTCAGAAGTTTATCTTCGTTCTAGGAAGACCGAGATCGATACGAAATTTCTGGATTCTCGTTTCATCTACTACCTACAGTACTCTACATCTCTTCTCTGAAGCAGACTTGACGAGATTAGGTGAGTCAGATGAGTGCCACCATTTGTTTCATATACGGGGCTCTAGCATAATTTTGTGCAAGCTCCGAGGGACAGTCATGCTTATCTTTTACGTTTGTGACACATCTTGCAAGAACAAAAAGTTCCCGAGACTCTTACCGATATCTCGGTCCCTTCGTTGATTCCTGAATTTCTTTGACTCTGGCTGCTCTATCTCCGAGATCTCCGGCGTTAAACACCCAATCACAAGAGAGATATAAAAGTTGATTGTCATCTATGAACTCTTGATTCGATAAAATCCTCGTAGAAAGCTTCACCTAAGCTCGTTCACAGGTTAAAAACACAACGATAATCTAATTATCAGGCACAGCAGTGATTCTCAGAACAACGAGCTGTTGGTAGGCACGAGATTACAGTAGAATTTGGTGAACACTCCAACAAATGAGACCAGTTGAAGATTCTAATACCGCCAAAACTCGAAAAATTTGCTATGCATACAAGATCAAACTTTCTACAAACGGATACTTCTGAGGCTGATCGATACCTTTCAGCCAATCGTTTTAGAGATAATCCCTGGCCATGGGCGGAGATAAATTAACGCACACTAAGTAGTTACTAATTCCTAAGGGAATAATACTTGCATTAATAATATTATTAGCTGAATCAGCATCTTCTTTCAAAGGTCATCGCAGTCTGAGCTTAGATTAGATTGACATCTTTAAACACTCTATATGTACCCTTTTGAATACATTACTAAGTCGTCCAATTAGTGATGTTCTACCCGATTGGTAATCGGGTAGATAACTCTGATCACTATTTTATAGTTTTGAGAATCACTGCTGTACACTATCATAGTGCTTTTATATTAACTTTTTCAACCTATCAATGCCTCTATAAAACATAGAACTAAAAAGTCGGATGGGTAATCTAAAATCGATGTTACACGTACAGGCTTTCTGGGGGAATCGGTCCAATAACTGTGGTACTAACGCCGTAGGACCAGGCCCTTTGAAAGATACTGTTCATTTGCCCCAATAGTATGTTCCCTGTAACATATGCGTTGCTTCGTGCACCGATATCGTGGTCCCGTACAGTGGCTCGGAAATGTCGAAACTTGCGCAATGAACATAAAGGTGTGATACCTAATGGCGTGTACTCAATGACCGTCTTGAGCTTTAAGTTTCTGCCGATATTTCTAAAGGCCTATCAGATTTGAATATATATGTACCCCTCTTATTGCTGCGTAAGCAAGTTTGCTAGCTGAGCTACTCGAAAACGCAGCTGCAAGATTTTGGTGTAGTTTTGACTTCTATTCTAATGGTAATTGCAGCATAGGGGCGCATTTTCAGCTTCTTGTACCTGCTTCGAGTGCATGATTATTTTCAGGTTCTTGTACCTGCTGCGAGTGCATGATTAATTTCGGTTGTGAGTAAGCGGTACTAAATCTAAGGAGAGGTGCTACTGGTGTACTAGTAGTTTGGTTGTGCCAAGGCTGGTATCTTTTATCGCGATGATCAGCAGTACTCGGTATTGATGACTAAGCAGACGGATAACTTGCCCAATGAGTGACCACTCGCCGCGATGGTCCAGTCGCCGTTTTTCTCGGCAGGGATATTTTGAGAGGGTGATCCACGAGGTTTTCTTCAAGTAAAAAACTAGCCTGATATATCTTGCCGAGAAAAACGGCGACTGGACCATCTTGGCGAGTGAACCATTATTCGTAGTAGAGTACATACTTACGCGTACGATCTTAAGATGAACGGTACTGTCGTTCACAGGGTATTGACGGACACTGGGGGGCCTTTGACCAATAATTGAAGGCAAAACTGGGCTTGGGTGTCTCTCTTTTGGCTTGTCTGTCAACACCTAGTGTCTGTCAATACCCCGTTAATGACATGCAGTACTCAGGCACAGCATCAATAAAAGCTAGCCAGAACATGCAGCTAAAGATACAGCCAGCTAGGGTTGTGGCGCCGCTCTACTATGCAATTCTATTACATGTTCTGGTTCTTACCCCCATCTTAGCCCAGCTTCGGTCACCTTGAAGTAATATAATATAGGTGAAGCCCGACGACTAACCTAATATTAGATAAATTCTGTTTGGTAGCTGCTGCAGCTTCATCTTCTTGCTAATATATCCTATGTGGTTATTTGTATGGTGAGAGGATGTGGTATCAAAGTACATGTATATATACATGTAAGTACATGTATGATTGACGCTTGGGAAAATGAAAATAAGACCTTAACTACATGTACATGTAACTACAACGTAGTCGTGCCATTAGATCATGTATTTGAATCCCTGGGTAGAAGTCGTTAGTACATACATGAGGACTCATACTGCCATGGCAAAAGTAGATAGGATACATGTACATGTTCGTGTATACTCCACTATCACCATTTTGAATTCTTATCAATAAAGAACAGCCTTTTTACCAAGCCCTTTTGCGACGAATACATACATACGGAAAAGTGTTAATGCTGTAATTCGTGGACTCCAATAATACATGTTGGTAAACGTTATCTTGGATGAGTATAGAAGGGTTTGATGAGGTAGAAAGTTAGGTATGCGTGAAGCGGAGAGGCTTGGCCGCGTTGATCCAAAACCCTGTTCAGCTGTTCATCCAATACCGATGGACGGGGACTGGGCCATTCTTAGCTGCTTTCCCATAATGTATCCTTCAACTATATTATTCTATTTTGGTTTCAAATTTGATTGATTTTTGAATAGTGCGTATACCATGTTTTATTTTTGGAGATTTTGATTTATAACTGGTGGATGATATGCTCTCTCGTCCCTCTAGCTCTAAATCTTAATTTTATGGGCCCACAAAGTGTTTCCTATCACGGCTTGTAAGTTTAATTTTGGTTAAACTAGAGTAGGAGCGTTCGGGTTCCTAGTCCAGGGCCTCCCTCCGCTGTGCTGTCAGCGCATCTAATAGATGCTTTCAAATCCGAAGATTGGCTCATCGATCGGCCCATCTGACCTGCTTCCCCTCTCCGGCTCATCATCTCTAGGTTCTCTCCCCTTTATCAAGGCGCCGACAACACAGTTCACTGCTTTCTGCAATTTATTCTCCGCCTTTTCCCGCTTTCTGCCCGCACCTCCGGCATCGTCTTCATCTTCTTTCGCAGAATTCTTCTCCGGCTCCGGATCAGTATCAACATGAATTGGGGGAATAGCTCGCCACTCGCCCAACATGCCATCAAAGTATACATCTCTCCGCCCACCAGCACCGCTACTAGTCATCAAACCTCGTCTAGGAGGTTTTTTGGCCTGAGCTGGTGGAAACCCGTCGAAATGTTCCTGGAAAACACTCTGATAATATTTAGGTTGAACAGGACAGGTAGATTGAGTGTGAGAATCGTGGGTATCAGATGCTAGTCCTTCGCCATATCCCTTAGGTGCAATATTATCAGTGTTCTCTGAAGAAGAAGAGGTGTCGGAGCGATAGTCGGGGCCGTAACCGGAACGGATATGACGCCAAATGGAGCTCGGACTTCTTTGGGGGTACTGTTTCGCTGGAGATTTTTCTCCATGGGTAGGGTGCTGTGACGGTGGTGTACGGGGAGGAGAGTCGAGTGGGGTGTCCGGATCCCGGGAATGCCGTTCTTTTGGGCTCAATTGGTGGTGATTTGGTGTGTTAGGGGAACCAGGTGGTGTATGTGAGCCCGGAACCTGTTCTTGCAAGCGTTGGCGGCGCGGAGAGAGTGGCGGAGGGTTGATGTACCCATCTTCAATCTCACGCCAGACATCTGAAGCAGTACGGCGCGTAGGAGTATTAATTGGGGTGGTCGGTGGTGGGGTTGGAACCTGATCAGCCATTTGGGTTTGCTGGAACGAGTTGAAATTGGAAGGTTGATGGTGCAAGTTAATTGAGCAGGAGATAATAGAGAATATAGGGAAGAAGAGGATGGTTGGTTATATACCCAGGTGGGGTCTTGGTACTAACATTGAATCTTTTGAACCCCTAGATGAATACTTGAAAGAGGTTGAGTTGAAACTTTTCCGCCCCATTTTTTTATCAAGATCACAACATAGAGCCCATTTCCGGCGCTAAGTAATGGCGCATTCAATCTTTCTTCTGCAGTCATAATCAGTGAAAACTGGAATAGGTTATGGCCGAAGCCAATTGTTGGTGGGATCCCGAAGGTCCTGAATTTGTGTGAGATCTTGGCATTTTGTAATCGAAATATAGAATTTAAGCTTAGAGTCGCAATTAGCTCTCGAATACTTCCTAGACATGACAATATTGCTTATGTCGGGGTAGCTCTAGTTTTATTGTGAGCGGTGGCTGGCCTAAGTCGCATGCGCATTCTAGCACGTACGATGGTTTCTTTAACTCGAGCTATATCACAACATGATACCGTATGTGTATAGTAGATATCGTAAAGGATCGTTACTCGTTGCGCAAGCATGAGAGCGTCCCTCCTCTTTTTCCAACACTAGGTGTATCGGCAATGCACTCTAAATCGGCGATTTACCCCCACAGTGAGTGGCTAGCTACCCACAGTTCTTTTTAGGAGTAGTATATCGTATAGATTATTTAAATCTCATCAAATACTCCCAAATGGTTGAGCTGCAGCCTCATAGATAAAGGTTTAGGTGTAGACCTAGGTTAATGTCGCCTTAATCACAGAATATCACTCGCATTCATATCAGTCTCCATACCCACCAATCTCATGGAAGCTCTCCCGCTATTAAGTCATTTATTGATCAAAATTGGGAAAAGTGATTTGCCTCTGCTGCACTAAGTTATTTCCGCGAATATAATATTGGGGGGGAATACTAAAGGCTCAGTCAGTAGCTACATGTAGTAAAAAAAAAGTGATTAGCAGACCTCAGCGGCATCTTGTTGCCTCAAATTCTCGTTGAGAGTCTGGGCTGTAACCCTCTTCAAATACATATGTACCTTCCCAACTTCAACACACACCACACATCGATCAACCTTCAAGCCCCACAACCACGTTCACCGCCCAAACGTCTTTTACTAACGACAAAACCCTTCGGCGTCCGTATCCGCTACTTTCGTGCTCAAAGATCTTCCAAGAATGAGCACAACCGGGAAACGATGCTCTTCCACAAGCAGGTCCCTCTCAGCGAGACCCAACTTATTGGAATATCAGTTGTCCCTGGAATCGCACGCTGCCAAGTCTCACGCAGCAGATGCTGCCCGAACATGTTCCTGCATGGAAAAAATGTTTATCGGCGCCCTCGCCAATGAAGAAAAGATAGTCCTTGAAGGCTGTTCGCCTACTGTTCGTTTCTGCTACTTCCACAACCCCCACACACAAAGGCCGATGTTATCGCCATTCTCCGACACCAGCGTCACCGAAGGAGCGGTAAAGTACATCATCGCGGAGGGAGGGCGTCTTGCACTCAACTGTAATCGAGGTCAAAAATGGTGCCGTGTACTTCACTGGGCGATCGAAAACGAAAATACGCGCCTTGTATTCATGGCCATCGGTCACGAGAGTGTTGATATTAATCAGCGTGACTGGTTTAATCGTACGCCTCTCCATCTTGCAAATTTCAAATGTAGTCCTTCTCTCACTAAACTCCTCCTAAATGCCGGCGCCAACGTCAACGCCATTGATGACCATAACGCCAAACCGCTGCACTATGCTATTTCTCGCTGGAAAGTGGAGCTCAAGAAAAAGAACAGTCAACAACTAGATGATTCCATGATGGAGGTTCTCAATCTAAACCTGGAGGCAGCTCTGACGTCGGGGGAGGAGTACTTCATGGAAGATGTGCCACTCCTACATTTTGCGGTTGAGTATAGGCATCTGGGCGTTATCGAAACATTATTAGCAACTAGGAAAGGGGATGTAAACGTGAGGGATGCTAGAGGACAAACAGCCTTATTTGTGGCGTTCAGACACAAACTCCTGGATATGGTTGACCTCCTGATAGTGAAATATGGCGCTGATGAGGGTTTGAAGGAGGAGACCGGACAAAAATATAATTATGTTGCTGAGGAGGATTATCATTACCAATGCGACCTGGAAAACTTGCAGAGGAGGGTGTCACAATATACCGCACGCGGAGATATCGGGACATCATCGAATTATATTAGGTAAGTGGGATACAACCCATAAACCAGGTGCACATACTAGCCGGCGGTTGACTCACCATTTTCAAAGGCCGTGGAAGAATATCTCGAGATACAGTCTCAACCAGTTTGAGAGTCCTTGATATCCCAGTGGCCGTTTAATCGTGCCTACAACCTATAAAGAAAGAGGTATCAAATAGTTGGTGGGAAGAGGAAGAGGAGGAAGGGGAAGAAAAAGGAGAAGGGAAGGGCAGGTGACAGTTCGTACACGCGTCTAGGATAAAGAACCAGAAAATGCAAATGCCTAACGTATATTACGGCGTAACCGCCCAGTACCGGGATACCGCCCAAGTGAGACATTGGCCATGAATCAACTTGTATGAGGAGGGAAAAATTATATAATAAATGAAGTGATGACGGGCATCAACAGAAGAGTGTATAAGAGTAATTTTCAGGGCCTAATATTTTTAGATTTGACAATATTATACAACCCACGTACACCAGAAATATTTCAAAAGTACATGTAATATTGATCTTTTCCTTTATATATATGAAGACTTTTGGGATGAGTTTCAATCCCTTGAGGGAGATGTATATACAGTTACTATGACTACTGGACATTGCCTCCGTTGGCCGCTTTCGGGATACTTCAATCAAAGATCCAGTGAGTATATCAGTCTTGTTAGTAGCGGAAATAGCTTATAAAAAGTAATAAATATATTTAGACTTTTAATTTTGCTAGTACTTTTTCTATATTTTTATCATTTATATCTTACACCTTGAAGAACTCAGCGCACCAAGTGAGCGGTTACCCGGTAAAATACGTTAGTTTGTATGGCAGATCAGCGCCACTTCATACAAATAATCCCTGAATTCTCACAGGATAAAGAAAGGAGGAGCGGACATGCATCGTTGATGGAACTGGTGGCTGATCATGCTCACAGAGCCAGAGCAAGTGGATTCTGGCCTCCCTAGCCTAGTACGGCTATAAGTTAATTAGGGTAATTCTAGCATATTCGACCAGTCCCTTAGCGCGTCACAATCTCATGTATCTCTTAGTCAGTCCCGCGTTCCATTCATTCATTGGTAGCGCAAACACTACTCTACATCTTATCCCATAGTCCGTCAAGACAATGCTGATCATCTTTCGCGGGGGCCAAAAGGGTGGTTAGTGCTAACAAATCGTTATCAATTATTGGATTTGAAGCCCCCACGAAAAAAGGTCAGCATTGGCGGACTATGGGATAGTAGACCCTTTGCGTAGATAGAGCTGGCTCTAAATTCTACTTGTATGATTGGTTGATGGGAGGATCGACGCCAATCAGGTTACCGGAATCTGGAGCTGGAGTTTTTTGCGCAAATGGTCTAGTAATACTGACCTGAAAAGGATCTATTCAATATAGATTTAATTCGATGCCTTCTGTCGAATGGCTATTAATTTGTCACCAAGAGCCACACTCGTCTTTCAAGCCCACCCACCACTGTCTGAAATTCGAGAACGAAGGAAGGGATATACATGTAACTAAGAGGGACTCAAATAATAAATTGCAAAGAAACCTTTACTCAATTATACTTACTAGAGTATCGCCAAAGCCTGTACGTGAACGGCTGTACAGTCAAATTTGTGGCAACGACAACAACGAAAACACAGATTCCAGCCAAACAAGTGGCTGCATATCAGTCTGAGCGTCACTGTCTTGACTGACAAAGGTCCTTGTTCGTCTAACCAGTTTCGTCGTTGCCCTCAAGACGACTGTATCTACTCTACTTGCGCGGCCGGTTTGAAGCCGCCTCAAGAACTGTGGCAAGTGATCTGGCAGCCAATAAAAGCCCACGTTTTTTTTATTATTTGAGCGGCCCCAACCCGGCCGCGCTATACGCCATAGTTTATACTTTATGCGAAGCTTGTACCTAGAAACAATAGCACATTGATACAAAAAAAAAAAACCCGGCCGCGCTAGTACTTCGGGGTAGAAGAAAGTCTATCAAGGTGGCGGTGCATTAGAGAAGACTCGTGTGTCACCGCCAGCTGTTGACAGACTTACCCGAGACCCTAGTTTGTACTTGGCTATACCGGATATCAATATTACCTATCTCCACGTGACAGCAACCAGTCCATTTTTACCGCCACAGCTCTAGTCTCTACCATTGGCCCTCGGAAGCGAAACGCCACAACACAACTGTTAACCCAATATAGATTAAATCCGATGAGCCACATATCCTTTCGCCACTTGCGAGGTTACTTCGCCAATTTTTTTCATCTTTCATAAAATCATTTCCTCAATTTCAACCAATCCTATCGTCAACAACTCATGTATTTTCACCGGTCATGCAACTGTCCGGTTTCAAATTTACAACGTCGATCACGATCGGATCGCTTGAGATAGCTGCTGGTGTAGGATAGGTCTGCGTATAAACTTCAGCTGTGAATTGATCCAAAGTTCCAAGACAGGGACCGGGAGGGTGTATGTAGGGCAGGGCGGATACAACTTGAGAAACCCCGAAACAAATACTAACCCTGCCAAAGCTTTTGCTCTTATTTAATGTTGACTGTACTGCTTAAGTAAGGAATTCGATACCTGGTAAAGTATACTGTCGATCTATTGGATAGTGGTGTTTGTATTACCGGATTTTCCCGGGTCATGAGCCCTCACTCGAAGCTAATGAACGTGTCTTGGGCTTGTTGGGGTACCAGGTCCCTTGCTTTGGTTGGGGCTTTGTACCAGGTGGAATGATACATAGTTGATTTTTGTATGCAGGGTGTGTACCGCCATACTTATTTTTTCCTTCCCTGCGTAAGCGTCGGGTAGGGCGGAGGGGTTGGTTATGATTTCTAGGATTTCGCCTTACCAAGTCAGGTGAAACTAGCTAGGTAAAAAATGATTTCATACTAATGGATACGGGGCGGACATGGAGTGGCTTTAGGAGATGGTTGGTTCGGTGGCAAATTGTCTCCGAGTGAAATGATATTTCGATCACTTTTCAGAATTAAGGACACCTGTGGACAACGACCGATCTGCTGCAAGAGGTAGCAGCACACAGCGGGATTATGCAACCAAGAGGTGTCCACGCATATTATATGTACATATTACTATTCAATTGGCAACAACCTCGTCTCGGCACCGTTTCGGGACTGTAACTCTCCCGTATTCAGTCCCTCTATCTACTGGATTCTGTATTTGCTTTTCTGGTTCTGAACTTTGATTTTGGTCTGTGACGTAGATGGAGAATATAGCGGATTTGGTACTAGCATCGTTTCGCTTCAACCCATCGAAAACACCATCTTCGAAGATGGAATTCTTCAACGAGTGAGAGAATGACCTGAAGTACCTAGCGTACAGTTAGGGCACCTCGTACTATCCAAACTTGGAAATTTGCTAGTTATCCGCCGAGCTTTGAGTCCATGGGCGGCGGGGTTCCCCGCAATGATAATCTGCTGTTTCTAACTCCATTTTGGGAAAAGGGACATGCGAAAGGGGGAAAATGGTTAGAAATCGGCCGGGTAAAGTGGCGAATGAGAAAGTTCAAGCAAAAACGGGCCCCGGACAGGTTTTCCGTCCAATCAGCAGTGGCGTAACGGGGGGTACCCCCCAAGAACAAGCTGGCACTCTTCAGTGACGAGGCTGCAGAACTGTCAAGCACCCTCGGTCAACCTCTACCCTTTCGTATCACCCTTTTCGCGTTCTGGAGACTCCTCCAGCGGACGGAAGAGAAGATTCTGACGGGATATAAGGCTTTGCTTGCCATACTCTTCAACTTGTCCGTGAAACTCCCTCCGAGTACGTACACAGGCTCACCAACCCTCGCTACATCGCCCCGAAAACTGTGGGTGTGTGCCGCGAACCCCCCTCCCACAACCCCAACTTCAACGGAGTTAGCTTACTTCTTCCAACAATCGATCCTTGGAATAGATTCCCTGTTGTACATACAGTTCTTCCGGGTTTCTTTCTGTGGTGATCGATATAGAGATCGATGTTGATCTCCTATGGAACCTCCTCCAGGTCGCTACAGTGTTCCGCCCAGCAATGATTCTTCAAGCTCCGGCCCACCCCTATTTCCTGTCGATGCATCATCACAAAAACTAGCAATCCTAAAGTCGAGTCGTTTGAGCAAAGAGCAGAGGAAGAGCAACTACGATCGCATAGAAATGTTAACGAAAGAATTAAAGCACGCGCTTAAGGATGAGATGGCACGAAGGAAGGATTCATGGGAAGCGGAGGGGGATAGGGAGGAAGAAGAGCAGTGGGAGAGTCGGAAGCAAGAAATATATGATGGGCTTTCAGAGTTGACAGGAGAGATAGAAAGATCTCTTAGAGATCGAAATAAAGAGGCAGTTTTGGAAATGTGGGGAAAAGAAATGGAGGAAAAACGTGCACAAAGAAGCAGTGGGTCAAAAAGAGACGGAGACTGGGACGGAGACTGGAACGGAAACGAGGATGGGAGGAAAAGCGGAGGTAGAGGAGATGGATGAGTATAATGTGGGAAAAATTGGCGGAAGGAGGGATAAACTGTCTTTCCATCATATGGGGTACGAGCATCTTCGTTGGTGTTTTCTAGACGGAATAGAGGGTTCGTTACCATTTCTTTGACTTTTATATATCAGTTCTTCTCTCAAAGACTCAGTTGATACCTCACCCAGGAGAGACGTTTTACTAGTACATAGTTGTATTGATGAGAGGTAAAGTGTGTTTAACCTTGATTTTGCATCTGTTAGACTGGATGCCCTTTTCTGGTAAGGTTTTGCATATATTTGAGCATAGTTACCGCTTTGTTTACACTCGTTCTCCTTTCCCTCCATAAAGTCCACATTTGTTGACACGAATACAGACAATTAAGGGTGGGCACCACATCATCCAACGCACTGCCTATTACCCTTTTGCAGTTCCCCTGATTCTGGGTTTGCCGAGTTGGCCTTAACACATGCCCTAATTGGTATCGTGTAGACGCTATATTGATATAATATTATCAACCCTGTTCTCAGATAAGGGAACTTTTGGTCATTTGTTGGCAAGTCTCTTGTAGTATCGCTTGCGATCCTCGATGCTCGATGTCTCCTTCGTATGGCAGCGGTTGATAGTTCCGGCAGTGGCGTGCGAAGTGGAGTTAGATGCCTTCCCTTGGTCTACATGCCTGTCAGTTAGAAATCCCAGCCAACCGGATACTAGTATTCTAATAGTTTTAATTAGGTGATCAATCCTTCGGGCTTTTAATACCAGATCGGGGATAGGGGTGGGACGGAGGACTATGAATTTGTGTCATTATTCCATTATTCGTGCTTGTAAATGAACCTTTCCCAGGATATATTTGCATGTACCAGGTGTGAAAGTGCAATGGCGAGACACGTTAACGTCTGTGTGAACCACTATCAGGGCCAAGACCTTTTACCAAAGAGACGTTTGCAACCCACTCGTAATAGAAAACGTAGAACGAAGTCTTAAAATTGCATCCAAAGTGATAAGCCACAAGCATGGGGGTTTAGAGGATTCATTGGAAACCTTGTCGGGTGGTCAGTGTTATTCCCCATCTCTCCTTGCAAGGCGGTTGTCGATAATCGACACAGATAAAATCGCAATGTTCGGCTTCTGCATGCAGATCACTTCCCCGTTTGGCCATGGTTGCGTTGCTGGCGAGCGCCACACCGAATCTGGCCGGGTGGCGAAGAAGCTGGCTCTCTCTGATATACGCGTATCGCCGGGCTAGAGCTCCGTCGCCCTGCAAGACACACATAGTTTGTGTAGTAACTTAAACCTTGGAAATTGAGGCAGGAATTAAACACAGGGCGAAGGTTTATTTTTTGGAGTTGGGTAGGGAAAACACCCCGGCCAGGCTATATACGGAGTGAAGTGATGATTGTCAGGATAGTGTAGAATCAAGTTTTCCGAGACATGGGATCATGAAAGGCTTGGCAAGGCGGACGTCAGATAAACAATAAAACAGGAATATTGGTGAAGCCGAAGCCCGAAATGCCGTGCCGATCATCCGAGTGATATGCCATGACCCTATCATCTTTTGTTTGTTATTAGATTTAGATAACGATCCCAGAACCAAAAAGGCGGAACAGATTTGCACTATCATAGTTTCCCTTATCCATAAGACGTTCCATACATTCTTTCGAGATATACATTCAGTACTGTCAAAGTCTGGACCCGCGGTCCCAAGTTATGTACCTGTATCAAAGGCTAATTTCGCTTAAAAGCTTAAACAGTTCCCATACTAGCCTTGATGTCTAGAAATCCCTTAGATCTTGGTAAGGTATTGATGCCATACCGCCAAAACTCGAAAAATTGGCTATGCATACAAGATCAAACTTGCTACGAACGGATACTTCTGAGGCTGATCGATACCTTTCAGCCAATCGTCTTAGAGATAATCCTTGGGCGAAGATAGCCAGTTTTTCGAGTTTTGGCGGCATTATGGATGTCGTTCAACCAGAATTCCGTGATGTGCAGGTTGGAATATATACCGGTGCTCTGGTAATCGGGAATTCCTGTAAAAGATTTCCACAGGGAACTTATTTGCCACACCTTATCTTGGCAGTAGGATGTGGGAAACCATTTCCCGAAGTGTTGTCAGGGTTCTATCGGTTAGACTATCGGTGCCACAGTGGCGGCGATATTGTAGCATTTTAACGCCCGCGTAGTATCCCTTCGTCTGTATTGATGATAGAAGACCTTACCTATTCAAGTGTTTTTTACTCCTAGTGAACCTAACCCTCACTCCGTGAACCATTTTCGCAGGTAAGCCACCCGGCCCTTCCCTTTTATGGCAGCACCAACTCCTCTTCTTGGCTAGATTCTTGCTAATCACTATTGTGAATTTCGGGCACAGACGAAGGGATAGATGCTTTGTGGCTTCCGCGCAAAATGATGTCATTGGTGCTGTAGGTTGAGACTTCGAGCCCAAGGCTTCTGGCACCGTGAGGAATCTGAACGCAAGAGGTTGTGGGAGGATGATAATCGCTTCGATCAGGAGTAGGTCGGAGGGGGTGGGAATTAAAGAAGGTGAGATCAACGATGATAGATATTGAGCCAAGGATGAAAAAACTGCCAACTCACTCGAGATCACCCCGTTTAAACTATCTCACTGTCCTGCAGTGACTGTCCTGTAGTCCCAATTGGTATTGCCGGTTGCCGGAATCTCAGCGGTCACATGACAGAAATAGTTAATAAGATGAATTGAAATGAGCCTTGGTTCATCGAGGGCCGGGAGCATCCGCTATAGAGGAAGAGTTGACGGTATTTCCATAATCAGAGGTAGTGCTAGCGCTTGGACTAAGCTATGTTTTAAGTCAACCAAGGATCCCAGTTTGATCGGCAATTGGAGAACCCCAAAATAAGAACTGCGGGGTAGAGGGGGTTGATGTTGTCCTGGAAGGACATAGAGTAGGCACCAGACAGATCGATATCCGTTAGACGCCTTCCTGAATAACTCCCTACTTGTTCATTATTGATGAAGCAGCCCAGTACGGATGCCACAGACACCGAGTCTGTATGAGGAGGGATTTCGAGTGGCCCAGGAAGACATTGCCAGAGATGTCATGCCGAACTTTGTTCAGGTCAACTCAACCCCAGTTTTTCAGCATGTTGAAAAGCTAAGATGAACTTTCTGGGCTCGACACTAGCTAGCTTCTGTCCCTGGATGGCTTCCTTGTTTGAAGGAGTAATGGCGATGTAAGGAATTAAGGGGCATAGTGGACTGTGATCATATAATTATGATTAGAGGATTGTAATAGCTCGCGAGCAAAACAGGAAAACTACTATCCCTTGGACGGATGAAACGGTCAAATTCGCAGCCTGCCCTTTTGAGCTAATACTAGCCCAAGCAGGTATCTAATGCTTATTTTTGATTTGCTCTATGGTTATTCTCAACCATTAAGAGCAACGGATATACCCAACTCAGTGCGTGCACGGTTCAGGCTGCGAATTTGACAATTTCATCCGTCCAAGGGATAGTCGTTTGACGAATACTGCCATGGCCAGTTGACGAACAGGGGGCTTTGAGCCAATAGAAATTAAAATAACTGGAGAACTCGCAGCTTGGCTGTTTCTTGCTATATTAGGCCCTTTGCGCAGAGGGATCCGAAGTCTTTTTTGACAGACTTGGCATTAATTAGCCAAGGAATTATAGATACAGCCTTGCATTTGACTCCCGGAGAGAGCGCTAATCGCGAAGTTTAACCTCCAGTACTTCTAACATTTGTAGAATCACCTAATGGACTTTTTTTTTCCTTGGAACTTTTTTATGATAAAATTCAAATGAAAATACACCTTATATCAAATCTTTAAGAATTTAGCACCAATGTTGATGGTAAAAATAATCCATTTACTTTGGGGTTGGATTTCTTCTCTCACCAAAAACTAGGTAACGCCGATCAGTGGAAAGCAACATCTAGCTCAGTTTTGACAACGAAAATCCCTATAATGCCAAGCTACAGGAATCTGGAAGCCTCCTGCTTGCTGGTCAAGTGGCCATGGCAGTAGGTAACCGACTGTAGCTATAGTTATCGAGATGTGTTTGAATCACAAACCCCACCTGTTATTACTTTTGATACTATAAGTTATCTAATTATGAGCAGAGCCAGTCCGTTTCAGTTGTTGTGAATCATCCTATCCACAGACCTTCTGAGTTTAGGGCCGGCGTAATCAGGTTGAAAAGGTTTACATGTAAAAATCAAAAAAGCTACAGCTACATGTATGTATGGAGACCTGAAACCATTGTAAGTATTCAAATACACACTTTCGTCTCTTTGGAAAAGACGATCCTGGCCGATACGCGCAAATAATACATGTACTATATCAGTATCCAGGGTAAGTGAGTAGAACCGCCTTTTCTCCCAACCAAAGGCTAACAGAATAATACAAGGCTCTGGGATTTAGTGAGTGAACGGATTCTCACCAGTCAACACACAATTTTGTTCATTCACTTAATGCCAGACCCTTGTACATGCGAGGTTATAATTATATGTTTCGAAGGATAACTACCGCTTTAACCACGCCACCACGTTCTACTCACTTACCCTGGATACCGTAGTACTTCAGGGGTCGGGATAAGTGGCGCCTCCTCACTTACCCCACCCCTGAAGTACTTTATGTACCGCCTATACGAGTAGTATCTTAGGAAAGGAGAAAGCTCCATCAAACTACATGTACTCTACATACATGTAGTATTGATCACAAGCGCATTGATATTTAGATACCTCAATAATTTATACTGCTAGAATTTAGAGCATATATGTAGCGATTAACTTACTGTCCGATTATCTGAAGCCGCAAGCTCTTGGCACTTCGGATTCAATCTCGCCCTACATACGATAAATTCTAAACCAGCCTCACTTAGATTCATTAAGCCACCCGGTCCCATTATCCAGGTCTCGGATGTTTCCCCACATTCTACAACTACGGGTCGCGTCAGGTACCATAATAATAAAGTCCTATTAATTACGTCATCCATGATGTCAACGCATCAACGTATCCCGGTCCTTGGAATTGATTCCATGATCAGGAATCAGGACGCAACCAACAAAACGCACGCACATCACGGGTTCTCCCGCTGAGAGACATTTAGAGGTCGGGAACTTATTACAAAATTTGAAATGTGACATGCTGCTTCCGGGGGGTGATGATCGTGTGCATGGATGAATAACGAAGTTGTGTATCAAAAGTTAGCAGTGGATGGGACTCATGCTCATCTTAGCTTTTAGTGCGGGGGGCTTGTGTTTAGAACCAAAAGTTGATCCTACGAAATACAAACAAATCATAGATGATCACTCGTCTGGTGCATTCTTGGCAAAACAAAACCGACTTCCACCAATCATGAGAACCAGACGAGACGAGAATTGCCCTGAGATACCGTCTGTATGACAGGAAAACTCTTGAAAGATGAGATTGTGTCAATTTAGATTGGTGGTTCTGCAAAGCTGTAGATACAATTAAAGTGGTGCAAAAGACTTTATATGCGCTCGAATCCTAACAACTAGTATCTTAGTGAGTCTGTAACAATTTAAGTAGTTCTCAATGGCCTGGGGATAGTACTTATGATTAGTGGCCAGATCTCTAAAGATCTATCTGTATATTATAGGCCCAGTGAAGCACTACACCATCAATTCACTCTATATGACCCAAAGTCTCTAAAGCCTATTTCAACTTAGACATGATTCGTTTTTCTGCGAAAAAAGGGTGGGGATGCATTCTAAAATCGCAGCGACTTACAAGAGATGCGCCCTCCTCTAATCTCTCAATCTTTCAGTGACCTTGCTAAAAGACCTTCTAATCTTCTTGACGAACCCCCTGAAGCTGGCCCTCCTCTTTCCACCTGTCACCAAAGACTGAGTGACCCCGCTCATGGACTCATCTTCGGCCTCCTCTCCCCCTCCCTCGCTCCCACCACCACCCGCCTTCCTAGCCGATGAATTGGAGGCCAATCTTTCATGTAACGACAATCTCTCCATATCCATTAGTGACCAGGTCCTCTCAGTGTCATTCGACGGCTCAGGCCCCTGCTCTTGTCCCGCGGGCGTTGACGAACCTCTCGGAGCCGCCCTTCTCGACTTCACCCTGCCATCCATACTCCATCCCCCATCTCTCTTCCTTACACTTGATGGCGCCGATAACACCTCCCTAGGGAATCGTTCTTTTTTCCTCCCTGGGGGCGTCGGAGTCTCTGGTGTCGGGACCAGTCTCGGGATTCGGGAGAGACCTGGGTGCTCTCGCCACTTCGGAGGACGAGGCTGCGAAGGGAAAAGGACCCGGGAGACGGGGAGGGAAGGAGGATTGACACGGATAAAAGGGATCCCCATAGTAGTGTTTGTGCGGGGCGGAGGCAGGGGGGTTGTCGGGACCTGGGGGAGAGGGAGCCGGGACTGGTACTGATAAGGGGGGGCGTAGGGCGTGGCTTGGTGCGGACGGGGGGCTTGGGTTACGTGGGAGCTGATGGAGTACGAATGGGTGGGGGGCTGGTTCGACATTGCCGTGGTATCTGCTGGTGTTGGAGGGGTTGGTGCTGATGGGTTAGTGGGGCGAGGCCTTTTATCGTGCTCAATTAGAGGAAGGGTTTCATGCAACTGGGGATCCTAACTTGAAAGCAATGCTCAAGAAGCTGAAGTTGGGACCATGCGAGGTGCTTGATGGTTGCAGATGTTGAAAGTTTGGTTTGGTTGAATGTGGTTGTGACAACAGTCATGCGTGTGGATGATCTTGAATCATACATCATCACTCGGGGCCACTGGGTGTATCAAGGAATTTTTCAGGCTTTTTTTCTCTTTTGTTTAATTTAGGAGATCTTTTGGGCCTCTAGACAGTATTTACCTAGAATCCTTTGTTTACAAGAATTATTAACTACAATTCTCCCGCCCCAGACTCTAAACCATTCTTTGAGTGTGATATCCCAGGATCGACAAAGGGCATGTATCACTTCCAAAGTAACTCGTAACCATAAAACACCAAAACCGGAGAGCACGTACACGTACACGTACGTTATTTGTGTCGATAAAGGACAGCAACGGCAGTTGGCCACTTAGATCAGCCTCAAAGCCGCTGGCTGAAAAAAGCCTTGGTGATTGCTGCTCATGCTTATACTACTAAGCCTGGCCCTTGCTGGCCCCCGCTTGATCTTTAAACACTACGTAACTCCCCCGCACTTGCGATAATTATATAAGTCAATACGCAAGATATCAGAGTACTGAACCCCAGATACATCATGGCGGTGAAGGCAAGGGCATTCATGATATTTCAATCTTCATTTTACCTGCACCCAAACTTGTTCTATGTATCGAAATTTATGATAACATAATGCAGAGGGGGTTCCCGTCCAGATACGTAGCCCACCTGGAACAGATCACAGCACGTGCACTCATGCGCCCTCATACTTCGTTTCATGCCATTCTCGCTGAATGGCTCTCTTCTCGGATAGCAAACTCCTCAAGAATATCGGGGGAGGGTATTATCAACATATATGAGAATAAAGAGCCTAGCTGCATCATCTATTTCGATTTTCTGCTTATCTTTCTAGCTCCTTCTGCGCATGCTAGCTACATACATCGTATAAGCATTAATCCGTTTTAAGGATACTATGCTATCTCATCTATGGCTACAATAACTGGATCAAATTATATTAAATAGGAGTGTCACTATATGAGACTACCTACATACTTCTGCAGAAGTACTAGTGACAGTGGGCTTTGCGCAAGGAGCGAGAAGATTAGTACGAGTCTACAAGGACCCAGCCTAAGGGACGACTGTCCACTTTCCCGGGATGATCGGCAACGATGCAAGCTTTTAACCTCCTAGTTATACCCACCGATACAATAATCTATGCAAAGGTTAGAATTTATTCAGTCGATCCGAGTACCATGGTATCTCTAGTTCGCCTGCTCACCCAACCCAATCCCCAAAGGGAAACGGAGTTTTACAAACACACCAGCAACCCCATAGCCAAGAGGCAGAAAGGCGTTCGGGTTTCAAGTTGGAATGTTCACCAGTTTGCCGAGAGACCCAACCGAACATGGCCTGGGTTGGGGTTCTATACGAAACATTGATCCCTGCGTAGATCAGAACAACAATTGGCTTCCAAATCAAATACATAGGCTTGGTGCGCAACCAGGGAGGTGTTGCCGAACCCTTAATAAAAGAACGAAGCAGGTTAGAGCGAAAAGGTCTTATCACCCCGCGGTAAATAAAGTGGAGAGAGTACTAGCAATTAATATATAGGCCGTCACAACTATATTAAAATACATTTGAGCTTCGATCGGAGACCAAAGCGCGTACAGAGAATATGTGGGAATAAAAGGACATCTCCACCCCCTCCCCCACCAGCTCTACCGACCGTTCGTTTGTACTCTTGCACAGCAACAACTGGATTGATTGTACTCCTTCATTCCGTCCTTTCTTTTTTACTTCTTTTTTTATATATTCACGTCAGACCTGCAGCGCAGCGTCTATACACATTCTTTCAAAATGCGTTTCCAGACCGCACTATCTATTGTTGCAGCTGTTGCCCCGGCGGTTTTCGGGCAGCTTCTCGAAGGCACCGCAGTGGGGCCTACTACTGCCCTTTCAGCAAAAAGCACAATCTGTAACGTGCTGGATTATGGTGGTGTGGCTGATGGAGCTACCGATATTGGCCCTGCGATCACAAAGGCTTTCGCATGCGTTACCGCTGCTAAAAACGGAGCAACATTGTATGTTCCCGAGGGAAACTATTTGAGTAAGCGTTCCCCTCCTCTTCGATGGCCTTTGCGAATAATAGGAATTAACGCTTTCCAGTCTCTACTGGTGTCGTCTTGAACGCAGGATCAAACTGGGCTTTCCAGCTTGACGGTCTCATCACGCTCGATGTTGAGGGGAGCTTCTCTGGCAATGCCATTGTTATTAAGCGTGCCACCAACTTGGAGATGTACTCCAGCAATGGGAAGGGTGCTATCCAAGGAAACGGGTACCAAGTGCGCATTTCCGGATCATCACAAAACGCCCGTCTACTCCGTTTCATGAACTGCACAAACTACTCCGTCCATGACCTGTTCCTCATCGATGCCCCCACATTCCATCTTATCCACAACAACGCCGTCAATATGGAGACATACCACATCACCATCCGTGGTGGAAACAAGGGTGGTCTTGACGGCCTTGACTTGATCTGCGACTCCAACTGTTACCTCCATCACATCGAGGTTACAAACAGAGACGAGTGTATCAGTGTCAAGACCCCCTCCAAGAACGTCCTTATCGAAGACATCTACTGCAACCAGTCTGGCGGCATGTCGATTGGTTCGCTCGACGCTGGCAGCGGCGGTTCAGAAATCGAGTATATCCACATGCGCCGCATCAACGTGTACCAGTGCACCCAGATGCTCATGATCAAGACCTGGCCCGGCGGTACCGGCGCCGTCGGCTACGTCCGCAACAGCATCTTCGAGGACTTCTGGGCGTACGACACCACATACGCTCTCGACATCGACCAGTACTGGTACTCCCACACCACACCCAACACTGGCGCAATCGCATTGTCGGGCCTTGTATTCAGCAACTGGACCGGCACCGTGAACAACGGCATTAACCGCGGCCCTATCGTCATCAAGGGCTCAGATGTGGTCCCGTTGACCAACATAACGCTTGAGGACTTCTCAATGTGGACAGTAAACAAGGACCGTGTGGTACTGCAGTGCAACAACGTCTATGGAACTGGATACTGCGCCAGAGAGCTTGCCAGCGGGGCAACACCGACCGCGTTTAGCAGCACCGTTACCATCACCACCACTATGTCAGGCTTCACAAGCCCGACTAGCCCGGCGTGGGGTGTTGCAGGGTACGGGACTACGGAGTCAATCCCCGTGTACACTCCCGCTGCGCTGTGGGGAACAGTGGCTGTTGCGGAAGTAACAGCCAGAGAGGTTACCAGCACTGCGGTTGCTGCTGCAACTTCGACTAAGGCTGCAACTTCGACTAAGGCTTCAACCTCGACCAAGGCGACGTCTACTGCTGCGGCTGCGACAACTTTGGTGACGAAGAAGGCCACTAGCACTTTATCCTCTGCGTCGGCAACCATCACTGCAACAACCATCCGGAGCAGAGGTGGACCAGGCGGACGTGGAGGGCCGTGGCAGGCTTAGAAGTGTTTCTGTGTATATTATTTAGTTTTATTTTATATTAGAGGTAGATTTAGTGAATTATTGCGAGTTGTCAAAGTTATCCGGACGCTTGTACTTGACGTTGTTGTGACCAAACTCTGTATAGGAGGGGAAAAAAATAACTTCAACGTCGCCTTCTCTCCACTGCATGGAAGGAGGGGGCGGGAAGACACGAGAATTTTATTGTGAGATACATTATGCCTCTATTATCTCGGACTTGAACATATATAAGCCCTAATTGAAGAAGCTTCAAACGTTTGACAGTAGTGTTGCTAATCTGCGTGGAATGCGATCGCGATGCGAGCGTCTGGATGTGTATGTAAATAGTTGCTGATAACCCGCAATATTATGGTGAATCACATGTAGTAAAATTTAAAGATCTGACCATAATTATGCGTTATCCTCTATAGCTGCATGTATTTCCCCCACTCACCCGCCTCATCAGCCCCAGACAAAAGGTTGGAAAAAAGAAGGGGGGGGGGGAATCAGTATCAACTATCAACAGCCAATGCACTAGCTAGCGGAACTAGCTCCCGCGCCCGACTTGTGCGACAGTGTCCGAAAAGCTGTCGATCCGATCATTTCCGCCCCGTCATTTCTTGTCCCGCCTAATCACAGATTCTCACTCGTGCATATTCTTTCTTTTTTTTCTTTTGGCTCGTGGTGTGGCGTCCAGAATACCAACGTTGGCGTACCAAAGTTGGCGTGTTTTAGAAGATCCGTCCGGCCAGACAGCGCCCGGGGGGCGAAGGGTAAGGTGCTTGATTACTTTACTTTAAAGTGTTTCACCGGGAAAGCGATCGTCACTGTGAAAGCAAGCAATCAAGGGTGACAACGGGATGGTCCAAAGTTGCTGAAGAAGGTTGAATTTATATACAGCTACGGAACAAAGTAGCCAGAAGTGTTATTTAGATGTCTCCCAGCTATTTTTTTGACATGATTTACCTTTGTATTGCTTCAGAGAGGTCGTTGACTGGGGTAGGGAGTGTAAGCTTTATCGACTTTACCAAATTTTGGTTTTATATTCATTATATAACTCCGGGATTCGGAAAAGATACACTGAACCCTCTTATAAGTATGTGCCTGCCTTTCAATAGATTGTGTTTTGATGATGCCCACAACCTCATTTTGTGAGGTTCGGTTGCTTTCTCGGTGATGATCGCTTTCCCGGTAAAAATACGTTACTTACTCGCGCGGCCGGTTTGAAGCCGCTCAAGGAACTGTGGCAGATGATCTAGTAGCAGAATAAAAGCTCACATTTTTGCACTATTCAGATCAATTATTTTCTGGATGGGCGGCTTCAATCCGGTAGCGCGGGTACATACTTTACTTGCCCAGTAACATAACCCACCCACCCATGCATGACCGGATGGCGACGGCGAGGTCGACATCATCGGTGCGTATATATAACCTCACCACCAGCCCCCCACATGCATCCCAGAGTGAGGTGGGGATATCTACCTAAACCCCCAGCTGTGGGGGGGATGCGGGTGCGCGGTGGTTCTTGGTATGTACTGGTTGCCATTCTTCTATATTGAGCACACCCCGCACTCCCTTGAAGTCTCCACTCACTTGCTCACGCACCAATCAAATCAAAGCAATCCAAACCCACCCCACACTCTCTTCCTGTGCCTGGCAACCCGACCCAAATTTAAAACATTCGGCGCGCGAAACCTCTCCATTGCCAGCAGAACATCTAGAGAGATCTACCTGGCTACAGACGTGTCTGTCGGACGAGGATCGAAAACCAGCGTGGAAAGACCGCCGCCCAACGCTGCATTGATTTATTGGCGCCTCTACGTACGGCCAGCGGCCAAAACCCCTTCTCATCGGCGGCCAACCTCTTCCGCTTGGAATTAAACACCGGTATCTACTTATATACATACAGCAAAAAAAACCCCTACCATAATTCCACCCTCCTATGGCGGCCGGATTCTGCTGGAGGTATGGATATAGAGTAGGGATGGGATTTAGAGAGAGGTATTTGTTTGCAAAACACAGGTTTCGTCCCCCCCCCCCCCCTCCCGAACGCTGGAAGGTTTGGTAGGGAACGGAATTCTGAAAGGGTGGAATGATTATGATAGCTATAGGTACGTTTCTCTGTATATACATCCCCTCCGTCACTACTTTCCGCCACAACCACCTCCACCACCTCGACCACCACCTCCTCCACCTCCACCGCCACCACCTCCACCACCTCGACCACCTCGACCACCACCACCACCACCTCCTCCTCCACCACCACCACCACCAGCACCGCCAGCACCACCAGCACCACCAGCACCACCACCACCACCTCCACCTCCACCAGCACCACCAGCACCACCTCCACCTCCACCTCCACCACCACCTCCACCACCTCCACCACCACCACCAGCACCACCAGCACCACCAGCACCACCTCCACCTCCACCACCACCACCTCCACCACCACCACCACCAGCACCACCAGCACCACCAGCACCACCTCCACCACCACCAGCACCACCACCTCCACCACCACCAGCACCACCAGCACCACCACCACCACCAGCACCAGCAGCACCACCAGCACCACCTCCACCACCACCACCACCACCACCACCAGCACCAGCAGCACCACCACCACCAGCACCAGCAGCACCACCAGCACCACCTCCACCACCACCACCACCCACCTCCACCACCTCCACCACCTCCACCACCTCCTCCTCCACCACCACCACCTCTACTACCTCTACCACCTCCACCACTACCACCTCTACCACCTCCACCACCACCTCTACCTCCACTACCACCACCTCCACTACTACTACTACTACCTCTACCACTACTACCACCTCTACTACCTCTACCTACCTCCACTACCACCTCTACTACCTCTACTACCTCTACCACCACTACCACCTACCTCTACCACCGCTACTACCACCTCTACCACCTCCACCACCACAGACCCCCGCCAAGTCCGTATCTGAAGCCAGCGCGCCAAATTCTACCCCCAAAACTTCCACCGCCGCCGCATCCTGCCGCGTACAGAGATGTTTGGCAGGAGTGTATCCCGGCGCCAATCTGCGTCGTCGGCATCAACCAAGATCTACCACGTGGAGGAGTCGTGGCTGACCGGGGGGGGGGGGGCTGCCCGTACTACTGCTTGGGTACGGTAGGGTGGAGGGGGGTGGCAGGCCGGTGGAGGGTGTGTGTGGGTAGGCCGGGGCGAATGGCGTGGGGGGTAGGGAGGTGGTTTCAGCTGTATATGCTGGCGGCCGCTTGCATGATGGTGATGATGAGCTGAGGGTGTGTCTGTTGAGGAGGAGGGAGGTGCGTGAGTATGGTGGCGGCGCTGCGCTGTCTACAGATATATCTATGATCTATTGGTATTGGGTATCTGGTGGTGAGAGAAGGAAGAAGAAAAGATGTGGGCTGATGTGAGCGGTTTGGTTTGGTTTGGTTTGGTTTGGTTTGGCATGGTGCAACAGGGTGACGGCGGTGGGGAGGCTGTGGTGTGGGTGTGGGTGTGGGGGGTTGGCGGTGCAGGTGGGAGGTGAGGTGGGTAGGCATGGGGCAACGTGGTGATGAGCTTGCTGACTGGCGGGGGTCTGACCTGGCGATGGAAGTTGGCTGGGTGCAATATATGGGATTGGGGATATATTTCGGAGGGAGTGCGTCTGTACTGATGATAGTAAATGTGTTATTACCAGGCAGGAAGGAGAAGAAGGGGTGGGTACAGAAGGAAGGAAGGAAGGGACGGTAGAAGATGAAAAAGAAGAAGAAAAAAAGCATCTTGCCCCCCCCCCCCCTCCCCGCCAACAAAAAGAGTTCGCAGCCGCCGACTGTTACTTCTCCATCTACATCAGGGTTGAACGCTCGTAGCTATAGCGTAGAGGTGCGAACTCAATACCACACTCTATACCGCCAGGCCATCCAACCCCCATGCTCATCATCACGCCTTTGGTGCTTTGCTGCGCGCGTGTGTATCCAGCCGGCTCCCACTTTCCGCTATCCTGCTTGGCAGGGGCTGCGTGTGGGGATGGCTCGGGGATGGAGTTGCTCCACTGACGTTGGGTAGCTTCATACATGTACATGTATGGTGGCAGGACTTTGCTGCATGCTGGAAGTAAGTACATGTATATGGCCATGCAATATGGCGGAGGTGGTTGTGGTGTGGGTTTCTCTGTAGGTACGTGTACATACGTGTACGTACCTGCTCCTCTACTCTATACTTACATGTAGGCACGCGTGCCCGCACGTTGGTTGCCCACTGCAAGCCGCTCTTGGTCGTGGTCTTGGTGGTGGTCTTGGTCTTGGTCGTGACAGGTTAACTACGCGCAATTGAGCAATAGGTAGATGTAGATGTAGATGACGAGTGAGATGATGATGACAGACAGACTGACTGACTGACTGACTGGCTGGCTGACTGACTACGGGACAAACAAAGCCTGGTTGTGCGGGGGGTGGGGGGGGGGGGGGTTTACACCGACCGAGTGACCATCCATGATCCGTATTCGCGCCGATCGAGAGTCAAGCAAACGTGTTAAACAGCTATATATATACAAGTGGTTTCCGGCCTTCGGCCGGTACTATGTACACGTATATCAATCAGTCCAATATACAGGCAAAGTTCATCACTATATCTGCTCTGGTTGATCTATATATGCTTTTATCCCCTATATATCAGTCAGAAATACCTCTAATTCAAGCTGCAATCTAACACCACTCAGCACAATACCCTATGTTATATCTAATACCACTCAGCACAATACCCTATGTTATGTCCAACACAACATGTTTCAAGTGAAACAAAGTCTCTCAATGAGCCAATCAGAGGACTATAAACGCACATGCATATGCAGGTTATAATTATATACTTATTAGATGTAGAGTACCTACCATGCATACATGTACAGTCGCACCTCGCTATGTCGTTAGCGCATTCGAGGAGCTCAGCCCATACGAGATAGCGAATGTACGACATAGCGGATAATAAAATTAAATAGCAAATAATAAAATAAAATCGCAAATAATACAATAAAATAGTAATTCAGCGTTCTTGCTGAGGTAATACCATGTATTTAGCAATAACATCGTAGTTTGGTTGTTTGCACATCACCTTGCATCCGAAATGCCTCCAAAACGACAGAACTTTACCGGATTGACTCCAACCCAGAAGTATGATCTCTGCAAGTTACGACAGAAATACCCGAAAATGAAATTAGCGGAATTTGCGACTCTTCCAGGTTGCCCTAAACGGAGTGATGGCAGTCCGCTTGCAGGATCTAGCCTGTCGGACCATCTCAAAGGTTGGGAGGAGAAAATCAAAGTGGGACCTCCTATTGGTATGATCCCCGTGTACCACTTATAGTCCCACTAGCTTTATCATCATAGTATTCGGACAGCGTTAATTGGTTTCTATTGAATCAGGGCCGAACTCGAAGAAACAAAAATTAAGAGCTGCACAGTTCCCGTTTTTAGAGCACTTTCTCTCTCTTTGGATTGATGCAGCAGAGACGGAACGTATTTCAGTCACCGATGATATTATTCGAGCTCAAGCCAAAATCGTTCAAGAGCATTTGAAACAGGCAGAAGTAGATGAAGATTACACAGAGTTCGAACTCTCGGCAGGCTGGCTTGCTAAATTCAAATCACGGTATAATATCGGACGAATGAAGAATTATGGGGACGCACCCACAATCGATGAGTCTTTAGTTCCAATATGGCGGCGTGCATTGGCCGAACGACTTGCACCTTTTGCACCTGATGACAGATACAACTGTGATGAGAGCGGGTTAGTCTATAATAAGCAACCTCGAACATCAAATGTTCATAAAGAGAAGGGGAAGCTTGTTGCTGTAGGAGGAAAGGACGACAAGCTTCGGATATCTACATTTCACATCGTCAACTCTACCGGTAACGATAAACGAAAACTTTGGGTAATCAGCCGTGCTACCGAGCCTCAAGCATTTAGACGAAACCGTATTAACCCCGCCAATCTACCAATTGTCTACCGAAGCAATAAGAAAGCATGGATGATTACTGCTTTATGGTTTGAATTTCTACATTCATTGAATACTCAGATGAAAATTGAAAGACGGCATATTGCATTGGTGGCGGACAACTGCCCCTCTCATCCTGACCCACGACATCCCCCAATCAGTTGGACTGGACCTACGCCCCCTGAATTGACAAATATTACCCTTATTTTCCTACCACCGAATACCACATCAATATTGCAGCCCTTGGATCAAGGTATTATCAGGTCCTTCAAAGCAGCATACCGTCGTCGTTATGCAGACAATATGGTTCAACATTTCAATTGCCATGGAAAACGTCCGGAAAAGATTGATATTCTTCAAGCAATATACCTTATTGCTGACGCCTGGAATTCTGTTACTCAAGAAACAATTATACGGTGTTGGAAGAAAGCAAATATCTGCGGAGATATTGACCTCCCGGGCCCTAGCAATTCGCCAAACTTGAACCTCGAAGATGAATATCAACACTTCATTGCGAGGGAGCATAACTACTGCCAAGCAGCGATGAGACAGCTCTTTGTTGAGGATACATCTCAACCTGATTTTAACTTCGTATCAGAATTTGATGAGTATTTTCATTTCGATGAGGACAACATAAGGGAGGAATCGGAAAGGGGAGAACTCCCTGATATTTCATTCATAGTAGCAAAAGGAATCGCAGCAGGTGCATTATTGGTTGAGCCCGACATGCTTAATGACTTCGAAATACCGGTAGAATCTGAAGCTATTTGCAATCAGTCCGAGTCTGAAAGGACAGAAGCCATACTTGAGTCTCCTCCCATTATTACCATTGAAGTGGCTATTGATTATGCCGATGAACTCTCTCGCTACCTTCAGTCAATGAGAGTAACGGAGCTGTACACACCTGCTGGGAAAGAATTGTCAGTTTCCGATCTCACAGTCAATACCCTTCAACTGCGAAATGCTTTACTCAGACAGAAGAATACCTTCAAGAATACTCAAACGAAGATTAGTAGTTTCTTCCAGTTACAAACTGCTCAAGGTATTGCTTCCTGTGCCCGGGCCTCAATGATGGAAACTAACGACTATGGTTATTTAGAACTTGAAAGAACTGATTGTATCTCAACGGTTTGGAGGAACTTGCCAGTGAATAGTGTAGGGGATAGCGGTGAAGGTAGTGAAGAATGGGGACAGACTTACCGCAGGCTTCTACAGTAGTATCTCATTGTATTGTAGCGATGATTTGACTCTAAAAAGTATATGATAGCATTTTTGACTATTTGCGTAACGATGACACCCGCAGCCATGGTAACGAAGAAATAGTAACGAAGAACGGGGACAGACCTACCGCAGGCTTCAAGAAAAGTTTCCCATTGTATTGTAGCGATGATTTGACCCTAAAAAGTATATGATAGCATATATGACCGTTCGCGTAACGATGATATCCGCGTAACGATGATATCCGCAGCCATGGTGATGAACGCCGCCAACATGGTCTATCACCAACATAGTGGGATCCGCCCTATTAAGTCATTAGCAATAATATTCCGACATAGCAAATTCAATTTGTATGAGGACAGGGTACACCTGTTCTTGATTTCTCATACGATCCGAAAAGAGTAAAAATCCGAGATAGCGAATGATTTTTGGTGATGGGAGTGTGTTGCTGAGGAATCCGTACGAGACAGCGAGAGATCCGAGACAGCGAGAAACGAGATAGCGAGGTGTAACTGTATGTATGGTAGATATCCATGCCATCCGTATATGTATTGTATATATTATCACACACACACACACACGTGCACACAAGGGAGGGAACAGGAGGAAGGGCAGGGTAGAGGTAAATGTAGAATAGAAATGTTCCATGATAGGACCCCGACACGTATTTTGCGTGATCGCGGGAGTAATTGTAATTGCCATCTTCAACACTATCTTACATTAATATTAATATTGGGTCGATCGAGCGTTGCAGGCACATGTAGGGGTAGGGGTATATAGGGGGCGATTAATGGCATTAGGTATAGATGAGTTGCGTGCATCTGGATAGTTAGTAATAGTATAACGAAAGCCCGGCAGGCCAGGCCTTCAGCTTCAGATCCCACGCTGAAGCTAGGCACATTCCTCCTCCTCCGGGCCCCCCCATCCTCAAAACCCACTCCCAGCACCCACCCCCCTCCCTACTCCCTCCTCACCTTATACGTCACCCTCGGCAGCACCCTCCCCACCACCGCCGCCACCCCGCACCGCACCATCTCCTCCCCAACAACCTCCACATCCTTATACGCCTCCGGCGCCTCCTCCCACACCAGCTCCTTGTCATCGCACACCACCCACCCCGCCGCCCCCTGCTGCCCCACGCGGCCCTTACCATTCCCGCTGCGCGAGAACGCCTTCATCCCCGTCATCACCTCCGTGTCGCCGCCATACTTGCGCGCAATCCCCACGCGCGCCCTCGCCCTCGACATGACCCTGCCCGCGCCATGCGCCAGCGACAGCGCGTTCAGCGCGCCGTGCCCCGTGGCATCGGTAAACAGCGGGCGCAGCATCAGCGTCGGCGTGCCGCGCGATCCGGGCAGCGGGAGGAAGGGCGTGGTGGTGGTGGCCGGCGCGGCGCCCTTGCGGTGGATGTAGGCCTGGCCCGTGGGTGCGGCGGGCGGCCAGGGCGTGGGCGTGACGTTGTTGTGGTGGATGTCGAGCGCCTTGCGCGCCTGGATGGCAGCGTAGTGGGCGGGGATGGTGGTGGTGGTGGTGGTGGCCTCGTCGTGGTCGTCGCCGGCGGCGGGGCTGTCCCACAGCGAGGGCTCGAGGCGGGTGAGGAAGCGCAGGGCGATGAGGTCGCGGGAGCGCTGCGCCCAGGCGCAGGCGGCGTCGTGGAGCGACAGGTAGGAGAGTGCCCGTGGGTCCGTGTCGGGGATGGAGATGTCCGCCTCGGTCGAGGACGAGTTGTAGAACTGCGACAGCACGTGCTGGCCATACCCGCGCGAGCCCGAGTGCACCAGCAGGAGCACCTCGTCCGGCGCAAACGGCGGCGTGTACACCTCGCCCGTCGCGGCGTCGGTGTGGGGGATGATGTCCGCCACGACCTGCAGCTCCGCGAAATGGTTCCCGGACCCGATGGTGCCCAGATACCGGTCCCAGTCCGCGCCCACGCTCAGCGACTTGCCGGCGGGGGTGGTGCCGCAGCTTAGCCATGCCTCGCGCTCGGCGGGGCCCAGCCACTCGCCCTCGAGGCCGACGAGGTTGCCCGCAACCTTCTTGACGCCGGCCGCGTCCCACAGCTTGTCCGCCTTGAGCACCGTGCGGTACCAGCTCATGCCGCAGCCAATGTCGCCGCCAATCAGCGGCGGGTGGATGTAGCCCTCCGAGACGAAGGTGCAGCCGATGGGGAACCGCGTGCCGGGGTGCAGGTCCGGCAGGCCGACGGCAGAGATGATGCCGGGGAGCTTTGCACACTCGTTGAGCTGCGAGAGCGCGCTGGGGTCCAGGGCGAGCTCGGAGGTGACGGTGTGCACGGTGCAGTTTGTTCTGGGGGGCGGCTTGATGTTGCCGACGTACTCCTCGCCGGCGGAGATGAGCAGGACGAGGTCGTCCTTGAGGTAGTGCTCGATGTCGGCGGAGGTGAAGAGCTCGTGGCCGCCGCGCAGGAAGAGGCGGGTGGGCTTCTTTATGCGGAGCTTGGCCTTTGAGGTGGTGAAGACTGCTGCAAGGATGTCTCTGGAGGAGGAGGGGGGGGGGAGCAGCAGGGGACAGCGGTTGTTCTGGGAGGCGTTGGCAATGAGGGTGAGACGTGTGGGCGGCATCTCTTGTGCTGAGATGTTGATCTGCTGTCTGCTGTGTGTATGCCTATCTATGGGTTGATGTGATGACTGGTATCGAGGTCTGTCTGGCTGCAATTGTTGGAGGAGAGGGGATGAGCTTTATAGGGCTGAGGTGCATCAATGTGTGGATGGTGGTGGTGGTGGTGGTGGACGGTGGAAGGTGGATGGTGGTGGTGGATGGATGTGGTGGATGGATGTGTCTGGGACAGTTCCTGAAGAGTCAACGATTGACTGAGTCACAGCATGGCTCAGTCTGGTCTTGGCACGGCGGGTGACTGCGAGCGAGTGAGTGGCTGGCATGCCATGAGTATATGTATGGACATCATGGACATCATGGATACATATGTATGGATGTCATGGGTACATATGTATGTATATCATGGGTACATGGACATCTGGGAGAGAACACGCCGTGCAGCAGCTGCAGCCGCCCATGCATTCACGTCCCTGGATCAGCGACCAGAGTGATAATCTGTGCTCTGCTGTGCTGTGACAACACATGTCCAGCTGTGGTACATGTAGCTGTCAGTCGTGTAATGACTGTGCACTGCCCGACGTGTCAGGACAGTACGGCTTCGGCGGTCAACTGCGTGGCTGCATTGGATTGCTGCATGGCTTGTATGAACCTGGGCTTGTACTCATCGCTCATCACTCATGATCATCACCCCTGGCCCGCTGCCGAGCGTGGGCATCGCTCGTAAAGAACAACCTGAAAACGTCGGTGGGGGAGCAGGGCGTAGACAGCTGCAGCGGATCACAACATGCCACTCGGAATCTTGAACAGTAGCTACATCAAACTACGTACCACGAAACGAGCAAGATTGTAACCACAGAGATCGGTCCCACGATGACAGAGTGATGACCCCGCAAGCTAGATAGAACAACAATACAGTACCACAGCCATCACGGGCATCGGGATGCCCTTCCAGATCTAGATCGAGAGGTTTAACCAAGACTTTGTTGCATGCAAACCAGACTCATAATCGACGGCCAATCAACTGGATAACACAGTAAGCTGATTATGACCAAGACCCCACGCCTCATCCCCATCCCGTCGTCTGATTCGCAATAGTGACCACCAAAGACCTAGCCCAGAAGAGGAGCTGGCTCTGCCATAAAAGAAAAGAACCGGGCCACAGGCCGTGGCTTACCTGCAGAAATGGTCCACAGAGTGAGGGCTAGGCCCACTAGTAGTAAAAGCACTTGAATAGACAAGTCAATACAGACAAAGGGGACCGGCCTCCTCCACTGCCGGCTGCTTCTCGGCCACCCTTTACCTCCAACACGGCTGCTGCTGCCGCCTCCAGCTCTGCCTCCAATTCGGCTGCCACCTCCTCCTCCACTGCACCATCTGCCCCCCCCCCCCCCTCTCCCACCGACAGCCCCGGAACCACGTCCGCCTCCAACCCCGCCAGCACCTCACCTGTAACTCCTCCACTCTCTCCAACCGACAGCTCTGCAATATTGCATCCACTTCCTCCTGCCCTCCCCACCACCCGAAAACACACCTCACCTCACCGCCCGCCCCACCGCCCCCAGCACCCCCTACCACCAGCCGCCAGCACCCGCACCCCGACCCCGTCCGCGGCGAGGCCCAGCAGCGTGCCGAGGGGCTGCAGCTCCGCCTGCGCGGGACAGGCGGGTGAGCTGCTATCGGGGCTGGTGGGGGTCTGTTGCTGGCGGTGGTGGTGGTGGTGATCCATCTCTCTGCCCCCTATTCATTCTACCCAAGGTGTTGGCTGACGCCTGCGTAGTTGGGTGCTGTAGGATAGGTAGATGTTAGTTACAGAAGGGCGTGAGTGTAGGATGGGGGCGGGGGGGGGGGGGTGCCTTAAGTAAGACGTATGTAGTTCATGGCGCACGAAGGGCAAGATGTCGCATTGGCCTCTCGGCATCGAGGGCTCATGTGTGCCGACAATCCCCCCCAGACTACCTCATGTAGTTGAAGCCGTGAAGGCCCCTGGGAGCGGAGGTGGCTACAGACACTGGATGGTAGAAAGTGGGTGAGGTGGGGTGTCGGATGTGCAGTTATCAGAGATGCCGCCGCATTGTATACTCTACTCTACTCGGGTACGAGGTTAGAACCAGAACATGCAATGAGGTTGTTCCCTGTTTCTTCACTTGCCTGCTCCGGTTCTTATCGCTACACCCGAGTACACTCGCCCCCCCCCCCCACCAAAAAAGCTGCACAAACTATCATTTCCGCCCCTCCAACCCCATGAAAGGCACTGAACTGAAACACACACACGCCAAGAAAGCAACCCGGTAAAAACGGGTGCTTCTAGCCATAAAACACCTGGAAAAATAAATAAAGGCAGGGTTAGAGTCGTGCCAAGGAGAGAGAGAGAGAGAGAGAGAGAGAGTCTGCACAGTCAGCAATCGCGTCAGCTAGCGCACAGTACCTGCCAAGGCCCGCTGCTGTCCCTACAAAGATGCGAAATCTCTGCCCCTCCTCCTCCTCCCTCCCGATCTCGTTCTTCCACCACCGCAACACAACAACCAGCCAGCTTCATCGTCTTTTTTTTTTTTTTTCGCCAGATGAACCGGAAATATCGTCCGTCATGGGGGCACTCTACCACTAACCATCCAATTCTCCACCCACCCACAGCACTGCACAGCGCCATTGCAAGAACTGTAAGCCCCCCAGACCCCACGCACATCCCCCCCACCATCAAAGCAAGCACGCGCGCCCGGATGATGATTTAAAACATACACTGAAAATTCATAACCTGTCTCGTTGAGCGGGCGGGGGCGGGGGGAACCCTCCTCCTGCCTGCCTGCCTGCTCTCTGCGACTTGCTGAGTGCTTTTTTACTTCTGACTGCCAATCATCTCTTTTTTTTTCTTCCGTCTTGGTCAGCAGAGGGAAGTTTGTGCTAACGTTTGTCTCTGGTTTCTGCGTGAAGGATTTCTAGCGGCCAATAAGGATGGATGGGGGGGGGGGTTGGGGATGCTTATTGCCACCCCGAACTTGGTCTGTTGGGGCGGGCGGGGGTGGGAACTTAAACGCCAAACACTGTGCCTGCGCTATGGCGCCGGCCTCCACCCCCGTGTAACGGTTAGTTCTAGTCGGGACGGTCCCACCCCGCCGCACCCGCACCTACACCTACACCCCAGAGGGAGCATTGGCACTGGCGGCCTACTATATAAACCCACCTAGCCTTGGCAGCCAGGCAGGCCCTCCTCACAGTTCCCCCCCCCCCAGGATGTAATACGCAATGACCCCCCCCCCCATATGGCCCACCAATTGTGCTATGGGTTTCTGATTCTCTGGCCCTGGCTAGCGTTCAGCGGGGCTCTATACATGTATCTACAGGGCCAAGGACTCGCATGCCCTGCCCTGTAGAGATACAGGTCTAAGCCATCTCTATGTACAGATTTCTAAAAAAATAAATAAAAATAAAAATAAAAACTATGATTGCAAAGAAAGAAAACCAAGTCAATCTTTGCTTAGCTTAGCCTCTTGTGATCAATTAGTTACTCGTCGCCGCGGAGTTCTGATCGTCACTTTCTTTTTTTTCGTTTTGGCTACAGAATTACAGGACTAGATACACTAAAGTCATTTTGAGATATCTTTCGAACATTTCTGATGATCGTTACTAATAGGTAGTGAGTATTATAGCTGTGTTATAGCTGTGGGAGGGCCATTAAGCCTTGATAACCACCCCCCCCCCCCTCCCCACAGCTATATATACTCACTACGATCATAAGAATTAGTCAAAAACACCAGAAGAACTCCCCTATATATGTATGGCTTCGTGGGTATTGCTTTGGTGCTCATAATGCCCTTCTGTGAGGTGAGGTTGCTTTGCCGGTGATGATCGCTTTCCCGTGAAACACGTTAGTTGCGCAGATGATCCAGGTGTAGTTTTCTTTTCTTTTGGCGTTGGACTAGCTGGGTCTGCATATGGGCGTAAATCGTGCGTGACAACAGAATTGATTTATCAAATAACTTCATTACTCGTAAAGGGTTTGTTGGAAGAAGATAGCACTCTGACGGGGGGGGGGCAATTTGATGTAATTTTCCGCTGGCAGATATGAGAATGTCCTTCTGTGCCTCCGTTGCGTATTCGGATTGAAGAGTTGTAGTTGGTTGTCACAAAACCCATATAACCACAGACTCACAGACCATCACTCGCGATTATAAACCTTCCTCTATTAGGATAAAAACTACAATAAACAAATCTCACACTATCTACTAAACTAATAAGCCACCGAGGGACATACATAAGCGCAAACACTATCTACCACCCCCTCCACACACTACATGTATCTACCAAACCCACAAGGCATCCACCTAATTACTTAACTAAGGTAAAGCCCTTTAGCCCACCACTCACAAACCTCCTTATCCCCACTCGCATCCACAACCGTCATATTCGTCCCACTCACCACCAAGCCCTTGCCCTCACTCCCAAACGTCGGCCACATGACATGCTCGGGCCCGACACCCGTGCCATTGCCACCCGGCAACTCATTCGGCGTTCCCCCGACCACAAAGTTCATCACAAACCTCCTAGTCGCAAGGAGGATGTCACGGTCGACGACCGCCTCGGCGCCGGGCACCTCGTTGAACAGCAGGACGGACCAGGTCCCGTGTGTGCCGGGCTGGATGGTGCTGACAAGGTTGTAGGTGCTGTCGGGAAGGGCGGCGGACATGGAGTAGCGGTTGCAGTCAAAGCCAGAGTCGGCGGTGACCTTGATGAGCCGCTCGTGCTCGGTCTTGTAGGGTGTGCTGTCGCTTGGCGGGGGGTAGAGCGCGAGGAGCTCGGCGATGGACGCGTTGGAGATGCCGGGGAAGATGGACGTGATGTGGGCGCTGCTGACGGTGGTGTCGTTTCCGACGAAGGAGGCGCCCTAGGGGGTGTGTTAGTTGGGGATGAAGATGGGGAGAGAGGAGGGGGGTGGGGGGTTGGAGGGGATGTAGTACTTCGTTGATGTCATCCATGACTAGGATTTCAACGTCTTTCTGGATGCGGCCTTGTGCATAGAGATATGCGGGTATATCGGGGACAAGATCCCCGTCCACGGAAGGCCCAAAGCCGGTTCTGGGGGGTGAAATAGCAGTGATAACCTGCCTATTGACGAGCTGCAGCTGCTCCGTGGGGACAGCACGAAGACACTCAATTCCCTGATTGGTACCTGCGTCGCATTATATTAGCAAAAAAAGATCAATACCCTCTCAGGGATTCGAGCATAATTACAATTTGTCGCATCCTGCAAAGCCAGATAGCTGGTCTCGGCGGTCGAGTGCCCGCCAACGGGAGAGAACCCAGGTCCAATGGGGATGGCCCTCTTGAACAGCTTCTCACCCTTGCCACCGTAGGCGGAGATCTGGTGCATGATTGATCCGGCGCCTGCAGAGCCACCCATGACCGTGACATCATCCTTGGAGCCGCCAAAGAGATGAATATTGTCCCGGACCCACTTTAGTGCGAACCTCTGGTCATAGAGACCTGCGTTCGGGGCTGTGTTGTCGCTGAGCGTGAAGCTGGGGCCACCGAGCCATCCGAAGGCGCCGAGACGGTAGTTTGGTGCAACATAGATCACAGGGCTGGGGGACTCAACAAGGAAGTTGATAGGGTCCCCATACTGCGTCTTGGATCCTTGGATGTATCCACCCCCGAAGATCCTGCGTCAATTAGCCTAATATGCTCTACTATAATATTACTAGCTCTGCATGCATTCCACTTACCACACAAGCACCGGTACGTCGGTATGCCCCCCCTCGAGGACCTTTCGTGGCACAATAACGTCAAGGAACAGGCAGTCCTCGCTGACCCCAACCCTTTGCGTGAGGTCGCTGCCGGCGTAGGCGGGTTGGCCTTGGGGACAGGTGCCTCCAATGCTGCCGTCTTGGACTGCAGTGCGATTCTGCAGCGGGGCCTGGGGAGGGGCGAAACGGAGAGAGCCAGTGGGTGGAGCGGCGAACCGGATGTTGGAGAAGGTGTAGGAATCGTAGGATTCCTAATGATTGTGTTAGTGGTAGTGAAACGAGAAGGGGGGGGGGGGTGAGTGGGGGTGTACATTGTAGGAGGTTGCCTTGTGAATGGCGTAGCCTAGGTCAATCGTGGGAAAGTCGGTAGCGCTGAGAGTGTTGTTTGAGCGGGTTGGTGCGGCAGCTGCGAGGGCTGAGAGCCCGAGTGTGAGGGCCAGACTAGAGAGAATCATGGTAGGCGATTATCGTATTACAGCGATTCTCTTGTTCTGGTAGTAGACTGTAAAGAAAGCAGTTGAGTGATAGAGATTGAGTATGGGGGAGGGATAGGGCTGGTTTATATACACTTCACTGGAGGGCCACGGACGATCGATAAGGGAATTGAGTTAATGGGCAAAAATCTCTGCAGATCTAATGAATTCATTACCAGCGTTCATGCTCAGCCATGATGCTTCTCTGCTGTAGGTACATACATGACCCCATTCATATGTAACCATCCTGGACTGGCTCCCTGTGTTAGGGCTGAAGCGGGTGTGCTAATCAAAGATTATCAGCGCAGCCTTACTCACTTGGGCTAATTAGTAACACCATACTAACTATTTGGGAATATGTCATGTCCTTAAAAGTAATATTTAAGCTCATGATGAGGCAACTGTACTAATTATAATTAGCTGACAGCTATAATTCATCATGACTCTGACAAAAGAAAAAACTTTTTGTATCGACCTACGTCAAGACAATAATGGTAGACACTTACACTTGCTGTTGCGTTACCATCATCACGCATGCTCATAGATATTCAGCTCGGGTAATGAACGAATAACCCCATCATACCTGGTAACTAAAATCGGGCCCGACTGCCGAAGCAACTCCGAAACGCCGAGTTGCACAGTGCCTGTCTAGCACACCGGGCGTGGGCGAGACAGTGCGACGTTGCAACGCCAAGACTCTGGTTACTTAATTCGTCAAACTGTAATAATAATCATTGACTAGCTGGCTGCTGGCTAGCTAAAAACGTCTTGTTGACTGACAAGGATTCCTCCGGTCGAACGCGTGTAAAATCCCTCGTCAATTACTCTAAAGGACGAACACCGCCCTCTTAGTTCTTGCTATTACTGATCGATCGGGTCGAATGCTCTTTCTTTCCCCTGACTGCAACTGCAATGCTAGCACTTGGCGGGGTCGCAGAGCCTCACTTCGTGTAAGCTGTACTCGTACCGCCAAAACTCGAAAAATTGGCTATCTCCGGACAGGGTTGTGAAGTGGTACGGGGGCGCGGTGGCTTAGTTACACTCATATTAAAAGCGCGACGAAACATGAAGAATCACTCGTTTTTGCCCAAAATTGACTTCCCGCATGCAATTCGTCACCTGAATCCTGGTCCGGAGATAGCCAATTTTTCGAGTTTTGGCGGTATTCCTGACGTTTGTAAAAGGAGCCATTATTGCATACCATATAAATACGCGCCAAGTCCACAATTTAGTATGGTATGCGGTTCCTTTTACAAATGTCAGGAAAACACCCAATTTTGTTTATTCACTTAATGCCAGACCCTTGTACAGCCACTCATCAAAAGTGTTCGCGATTCATCAAAATTAGCCCGTGCGTAATGTGGCTTACCAGACTTTACGGTCAAATTGAGGAACTAAATGTATCTATATAATTATATCCAGTGAGTAACAGAAAATAAAAATACCATGAATGTCTAATATTGACTTTGGCCACCATTGACTGTTGCTGTGTTGAGGTTTTGAACATTTCAATGGGCACTTTGATTCATAACTTGAGCCGGACATGTCACATTAAATCCGAATCACGAACACTTTTGATGAGTGGCTGTACATACCCAGTCATGCATAAACGCGCGGCCGAGACCTGGAGCCGAAGCTTAACTGGACCGGAACGACGGGCTTGTTTGTAATGTTCCTGGCCAGTGCCCCGCATGGCACGTCCCAATTAAAGGTAAGCAGGGGTCGATCACCATAATTATAAATAAGGTCGTTTTAGGGCAGAAGAGTAAACCTGCGCACAAGAACGGCGAATTATATAATAGCCCACGTCCAAACAGCTACAATGCAACATTGGCAACAGGGCAGTGAATCCGGCCAAGATAACGAGGTCATCCATCTAACGTTAACGTTGTAGATGTTCGCCATATGTGCGAGTTGATTGATATCGTACTGTGTAAGTTAGTACGTACATGTATGCTTAGCAAATTTGAATATTACCCCGCGTAGATGTAGGGATGAGACCAGAGGCGTACTTTGACAGATAGACTAGGTTCATCCCGAGACACCACCGTACGTGTGCCTTGACCATCACCTCGACTAATACCTCCCACGCCTCTATATATACACCACACCGCGCGGCCAGGACACAGGCTGTATCTACGAACTTGACAACAATTCGCTCTCACTTACAAAACTTCCCTTTCCTGTTACCGGAGGCTATGGGTACGAGACTAACTTATACCATAGGTACTCGGGCTGTCTCTTCAGCTCATCACCACCATCACACCAATGCCGAAACCACCGTTAACAGAATATAGCTCTTCATACAATGGCACAGCAAAGCAAGCCGCCAACGCCACTTGGGAATCGGTGCTAACCCCCGCACTCAGCACAGAACCAGCACGAAGACAACACTTGTTGAACAGTCAGTGTGAAATAAGACCGTCTTCGAACAATAGGAGTAACGACGAGAAAAATTAGGAAGCACAAAGAGCTGTCTCAGCAAGGGATTATCTACAGCACATACGAATGCTGGGTTGTTATCAAACGTAGAGAAGGTCTGATTTGGGTTGAGCGATAACGGATGGCAGATCCTCCAGCCCCATAAACTTCTCCGGAAGCCTACTCAGTGTAGCGTTTACAGGCTCGGCTATTCGAACATTATATAGTTCTACATTTTGGCCTTGGGAGATCCTACAGATACAATCCCCTTTCGTACCCACTGTATCCCAGCTCACCAGGATTAACAGATGACCTTTGTTAGCTATAGCTATAACACACATCGTATTGAGCGCCGTTAACAAGACTTTTAATAAAGTACATTCACGCTATTCTATACTGTCAATAGGGTTTTCAGGCCCTGTATCGGCCTTGCACACCGCTCACACAGCTGGGTCCGTGCCATCTTCGCTAGGTTTCGCGACTACCTCGAGAAGCCCGTCGCCGTCAGAAGACAAAGGACAGCAAACCTTTCATCATGCTGGGGGTGTGTACTCCAAAAATTGGAAAACTTCTCCCCCTGGATTCATTACACCCGAAAAACGCTACTAGGAAAGCTAGCTACCGTAGCAAGCCATTACCTTAAGATTACACACAAAGTACGTACGTCACGAGGTTTTTTGATGGATGGGTCGACGCTCACAAAGCTCCTCTTCGAATTGACTAGTGCCCACACTTCTATATTATATAAACCGTGTATATTCGAACCGTTACCCCGGACGTGCATCGGAACTTTAATCATAGAATATCACTCGGGTCGATACTCCAAAAAGAAAAAGAGATTATCCTTCCATCTATCGATTCCCCGGATTTCAAAATCTTCCTAGTAGAATTATCCTAGTTAACCAAAGCTTTTAAGCCTACTATAGATCCAGTATATTCACTAAATAGAAAATCGATTCTGTTAGAAACCCTAACCCTGCAATAGTAATGGGCACGAGACTTTTTGCTTTTTTTTTGTTTAATTCATTAATTACATGCGAATGGGCACGAGACTTGAGGAAGTCTCGTCTCGTCTTGTATCCCCTCGATCGAGTCTTCGAAGTCTTGGGATTTTCGTTATGACCAAGAGGCTGGGAAAAGATTATAATTATGCTTATTGATGGAAATAAAGGTCAAGGTTTTCTTTACTTTCATCTTATTTTTGAGCTGGGGCCGGAGAATCCATTTAGGTGGGGGGAAATGCCAAAAGTGTCTCGAGGCTTATATCGAGATTTCCAGACCTGGTCTAGTCTTGCCTTGTTAAACTCTTGAGAATTAGTCTCGAGACAGCTTGCCCCGCGCCCATCACGACCTGTAAATAGGTGACCGGTCGTGTTTTTTTTCACCATCTTTCACTGTCCATCGTCGGAGGAGTTCCATGTACTATTAGTTTAGTTATGTCCTGATCTTACGATTGTACACGCACTCATGGTAGGAGAAATAAAGTTTAGGGTGTCCGCGAGGCGCCACGAAACCCATGCCCCCAGAAAATATTATCGGAAGGGGTCTAAGATGGTACAGCTTTCTGGCTCTGCAACAACACATGATACTAAATGAGATAGTTTGCAATGAATGTTATGGTTGGCTGAAAAGGGTTAGGGGTCCTGCTTCATCTTGGCACACTGCCAAGCTCAATTATCACTCCAGTGCAGAATCCACCATGGGCGAGTGGTCTAGTGGCTAGACTACTCGTCGGGTTAGACACCGAGTGGTTACCCAGGACACACACAAAAGGTCTTGGGTTCAATCCAGGGGTGGGGGTAGTGACGCAAAATGGGCAATAAGTCGTCGCAGTACCTTTTGTTCTTTTGGCCTTTTTTTTTCAATCTGTACTGAAATAAATTGGGAGGCCAAGTTTTGATGTTTAAATCCCTAGAGAAGGAAGGGGTAGATTTTCTGTTTTGCTCATAGCGAAACTATGTTATTTTACATCATATGTATGTACATGCTATTGCAGAGCACGTATACCAAAAACTATGCATATGGCATTCTAGCTAGACCAGTATACACTCTTCCGTGTCGATATTGTCCTGAAAATTACGCTCCCATTAATGAATGAGCATATAAAGTGCAACCAAGGCTAGAACCAGTTGAATGGGGCTGTTTGCACGGGTTTATGCAGTGAAAGGCGGTGAGGAAGATATGAGTGGGGGGGTCGAACAGAGAGATGTGCAGCGGAAGGCAATAAGTGATGGAACGGGTTGAGGCAGAGTGATACCTGTTTTGAATAAAACGCCACCGACATACGGTGTTTACATGTATAACCGTATCACAGGGCGTTCCATCACTTATTACCTATCGCTGTATGTACAGGCAAAGATGGCAGGTGTTGATGGTGGCGGTGGTGGGGGGGGGGGGGGCACGGAGTTGGTTATAAAGAGAGAAGAGTGGGAGGCGGTGAGGGGCTAGGAGAGTGGTCGTGTAGGGGTAGAGAGAAGTCGATGGGTTAGTCTGCATGCGGGCTGCACCGGGAGGTGGTTACGAGGTCTGGTATCGATTTTGACGCCGATTTTTTAAGCACTCTCACCCTCTACCACGGCGGGAAATGCATCAATTGATGCATAAGCTGTCGTGAGCTGTGTAAACTCGTATGGTCGATGCATTATTGACTTTTCCCTACATGCAAATTTTATAGTTTAATTCGCTATGTCTCAATTTACTATCGAACTATATCCACCGATGGCTTATACGGTAAAATGCGGGATCCTCAAGCATAATACTCCAGGTTCGATCCCGACAATGTATTTTTTTAAAATTCTATCTCTCACCTTAAGTAATCTCAGCAGTAAAATCGTAAAGTGGGACTGGGGATGCATTATACCGATGCATTATATGGGGTCATGATGAGGATGCATTATCACTACACATTTCCCGACGTAGTAGAGACCCCTTGGGCGTCGTTAAGATGGTATCTCCCTTCCGGGAATTAACAACCACCAGGATTCTCCCTCCCCCCCCCGGTGGGGTTGAGTCATGGATTATCACTCGGTTGCAGCCAGACATAATGTGTTGGAAATGAGTAGATAAATAATATTAAATGCGGAAACTTGAAACTTTTCTTGATTGACTTGCTTGACTATAATACACGGGGCATATATAGCCCATATATATACAATAATATTGTGCCTAGAACAGTCCATATATGACTACATGTGCATATTGACATATATACATGTAGTTACACTCATATGCGTATTAGGACTTTGTTCCTGGGCTCGGAACACTATTCCAACATAATGCAAGACAAGCGGCGCCGAGATGGTAAGATAATAAGAGTGCAGAGAGGTTTTCTGTGTCTCAGGACCCGTGTCCTTCGGAGTGCTGGTTGTTTTCGAGGCTCTGTGTAGAATATAAACGCGCATCCACAAGCACAAACACCAGGGCCTACGATAGAATATGTTATTATCTGAGTGCTCCACTCAGTCTACATCCATTGCTGTATTATATATTACCCTTGCCTTCTATGATTCTTCTTTCCTGTTCTTTTTGCGCTGGAGGGGATCCGCGATAACACTTGGAAAGACTTATCAGGGTTAGGGTTCCTCGCTCTCGGGCCAAGTCTCAATTAAAGTCTTAAGGGTTCTAGCTAGAAAATTAAGTTTACCCGCACAGAATCACACAAACGTAAAATTACTTTAATCGCTTTGGGGGGACTGGCCGAATAATTCACGTCTGGCCCAGCACCTCCGATCTCGGCACCATGTTTCGCCAAGATGTGCATGTTGTGGTGGTGGGTTTTTGGGTCAAGGTCTCAGCTTTCGGGTCTGGATGGCCACATGTGTGTAGGTACATATATCTGTCGAAGTCTTGGTATTGACGGAGACGGGACACGGATCGAGAAGTGTTAGGATGATTTGAGGGAATACACTCTACGTATATGCCGTATCTCTTCTATTTATTTCGATGCGTTTCATCCCTATACATCTTCTGTTTTATATCTGCTTGAGTACCGTCGATAAACATATTTCAGTGCAGAGGAAGGCGACAGGGGTGTAGCTCTAATGCATACCCCTTTTGAACACCATCTATGACTGACACAGCAGGCGACTAGGTACACACTCTTGACGTTGTCAGTTATGGACCAGAAAAGCTTGCATGGCACCGTACCTATCACCATCATCAAGCCACACCAGTGTGCATAGCGTACAAGACAATGTTCTACATTTACCTAGTATTCAAGGTCAGACGTCGCGAGACATGTGTGTAAATATCTTGGGAGACGCATAGTAGTTTTCAAATAGGGTTTGAGCGGACGACAGTACCGTGGATTAGTAGGTGAAGATTAAGCCTTCCTCACCCATGAGAAATACAGTACCAGTCACGCAGAGTAGTTGACAGGTTGCACTTTAATTATATAGGTTCGAGTCACCATGTGTATATTACATGTAATTTATATTGAATCTACACATGATTTTCCCCTTGCGTTGATATATTGGCTACCGGTCTCAGAAACTACATGCAACTACTAACAGGCGCAATTTCGCTAGAAGGACAAGCTTCATGCAACTCGACAGGCTGAGACAGCCGTGGCTAGGCAGGCATCAATGTATGTAGGCGCTTTGCAAGGATCTGCACCCTACTAAGTTCGAGCCGCAGGGCTGTGGAGAGAGTAACAAGTGGCTCAGTAGAGTAGATACGCCACAATTTCTACTTTAAGAAAATCTATTAATTGTCCTGCTGGCTGAGTAGCTCTCTCGGATGCCTTGGCCAGTAGGGTGCTACGGATTGTAAATCCAAATACTCTAGAAACTCTAAGTAACCCTCATGAAGAAAATAAAAGAGTGGTCACATCTGCAATCTAACCCCGGTTACTAGGAAAAGGCCACTGGGCTAGGATAAGTACATGTATGTACCTGGAGCAGACGAAAAGAAGTTGCCGAGAAAGCCGAAGAAGGATGTCTCGTCTCGTCTCAAGCGATATGAGATACATGCATACGGGTATCATGTGTGTACCTACATACATATGACCACCAACCCATGGAGCACTTTTATCTGCCTACGCTCCCTACTCTATATAGCTAGTCCAGGACACCGCAATATGTCGCGTGTTAAGAAATTTACCACATAGATCTGAACCTGAACCAGCCCCCCCCTCCCCGCCCTCCCCCCTGTGCCGCTGGAATGCCAATAACACCAGTACCACGATAGATGTATTTACCTCGATAGGTGAAGAAGGGATAAACTAGTATGCGTGTGTCTGTATATAAACTGCTGCGTAGCCACTCAATCCCTTCCAACTCTTCACCCTATTGCAAATTCCCCAGGCAGTCCCCAAGTTCAAAGAACAATCACCACCAACCAACTCACCCTCTCCCCAAGAAATACTCCCAAAATGCGTTCTTCAGCCCTCTATCTCGCCCTGATCGCCTGTGTGGCCTCCGCCTCTGCAGCCTACACCAACGGCGAGGACTTTTTCAATGACCTCCCCACCTGCATCCAGGACTGCAACTCGGTAATCATCGACAACGTGAAAGCAGCGTGCAATGATGCCAGCAACAGCCTTGAGTGCATATGCACACAAATCGATGCCCCCGGCGTAATCAACGAGACCGTCAGCGATACCGCGTCGGCATGCTCGCTGAAATGCTCAGAGGACGACCAAAACGCGCTCATGAAGCTTGGGCTGGAGATGGCGTCGAGCTGCGTCCCATACCTCGATAGTGGTACGTACACCATCACCACCACCACTACTGCCCTTCATTCTCGCGCGAGTCCCCTAATATAACTAACGAGTGTATCTACAGACGACTCCTCAGACAACTCCACCTCCGCCATGTCCTCTGGCTCCATGTCCGGCACCGCAACGGCCACAGGCGCATCCTCCACCGGCGGCAGCATGAGCACCGCGACTGCCGCCGCCTCGGGCTCGGGCTCAGCGACACAGTCGCCATCAGGCACGGCGTCTAGCGCGCCGGTTGCAACGGGCGCGGCCGGGCAGCTGGTGTTGGGTGGGGCGCTGTTGATCCCGGCGTTGCTGGCGGGATTGATGATCTAGGCGTTGATATATCCGGGGTGAGGGGGGGGGGGGGTGAGGCGTGGTGTTTGGATTCGGTGTTAATGGTTTTTTCGTTTCTTGTGCCTTTTTTGTTTTATTTATTTATTGGCTTGAATTCTTTACTTTCCGGCTCTCTGTTATAGCTACATACATGTAGCTCTATCTTTGGGCCATTCTACCCTAATGCCCGGACGACGCCAGACGCGTGGTGGTTGGTGGTGGTGGTGGTGGTGCTGCTGCTGCTGCTTATACGTATTTTGTTTCTATGTTTCTCTGTAGCTATATACAATACCGAACTCTTGCCTGCACCAGCTCACACCATCTAGATCTCTGCATCTAGATCAATCGGAATATTTTTTTCTTTCTTTTCTCTATCTCCAACCCTCGTGATCCCGAGTTACACAAACAAACAAAAAACCCTCGTGATCCCTTTGCTTTCGCTAACGCGATCTGTCCACGGCCCGTGGTGCTCCGTGCGCGGGCTGGCAAATGTCTGAGATCTCACGAATGCGATCGGGCAGAAGCGGAGGTGGCTGGCTGACTGGCTATAGCTAGCCAGCGCGGAGGGGGGCGAGTGATCGGGCGTGACGGTGGGTAATTGGTTGGTCACTTTTGGTGAAGGAACGCAATATTGCTGCGGACCAACATTCTATACCAGCCAGTTCACTGAAGTTCGGATGGCCGAGCGAATGCTTTCTCTGTGCCTTGCATAGATATATATATGCATGCCCCCTTACGTCGTTTATGAGATTTTGGGGTTGACATGTGGGCAATTGCGCAATGAGTAATATTTCGATCTATCTGGCATGGCGTGTCTTACCCTGACATATGGAATACGCATACCGCCAAAACTCGAAAAATTGGCTATGCATACAAGATCAAACTTGCTACAAAGGGATACTTCTGAGGCTGATCGATACCTTTCAGCCAATCGTTTTAGAGATAATCCCTGGGCGGAGATGGCCAATTTTTCGAGTTTTGGCGGTATGGAATATTCGCACCAGCATGTAGCAAAAGGTCAAGGCCACATCACAAGAGTCAGCTCTATATACATACGTACAGCCACTCTGTAAAGGTGTTTGTGGTTCCGATTTCGGAGTGAGTCATTTCTCCATATATATATATATACATCAAAACCCTTCAAGAGAAGACTTTCCCACTGGTTGACTGGCGGCCGGAATCAATGAAGAATAAGATCAATGACCCAACTTCCTTTACACGCAGTCGCGAACTAGCACATTATATATTTTCGCTATTTTAACATTAATAACATCAAAATACGGGTGCACCACACTGCGCACTGACATAAAACTCAATTACAAAACCTTTTGCTGAGTGGCGAGAGCCCAGACTCGTACACGGTATATGAAATCGCAATTATATAGTCACAATACCGCCAACAAAGTACACTTCAAGGCCCGGTCAGCCAGGAAAGAAATTTCGCCGCATAATATCCATCAAAAATAAGATCATCTCCACTGGGAAAATAGCCAAACCCTGATAGGACCATACATCACCAACACTCCAGCATCAGTTCACTGTCCTCCGGACTCAACATATATTCCACAAACTTCCCTACGGCCTCGGCCGCAAGTTTCCTCTTCACTCCCGCCGCTGGCTCCTCCCACACATTCGACATCTTAAACGTCTCCAACTGCAGCCCCGTCTTCTTCATATTGCTCAGCTCACTCCTCCAATCACCGGCCAGACTGATCCGTCTGATCGATATGTTCTTCAGAGTGGCGCGATATCTCGAGCAGATCAGGGGTAGGCTCGAATTATAGATGCACACGCCCTCTAGATCAATCGTATGTATTTCCGCGCGCGGCCCATGACCACCCAGGATTACCAACGCCGGGAGCTTAAAGGTCGGAGGCTGTATGGCTTCTGTAGCGGGATCTGGGCTGGTGTGTATGAGCGTCAACTTCTCAAGTTGCATGAAGCACCTCATATAGCTCGGGATGGCACTAAAGAATTTCACCCCGGCAGCGCAGCTTCTCTGGGAGTTGATGGACTCGACTGTTGGGTTGAAGCGGAAGCGGAGGGCTGTGATGCCGTATGGTTCTGTCTGCGGAAAGGTCATCCTCTCCTGATAACTGTATCCATACTGCGGGCTGAACCCCGCACCCTCCAACTCGAGTGTCTTGGTCGGTGTCCTAGTGTAGTGTAGGATATCAAAGAGCCCCAACCCAAAGTCCAAGTCGTCACAGCCTTCCCACGGAATGTTCCCATTCCGAATTATATGCGCTAAGGAAACCTGCACCAATGGCTCCAAACGCCTATCCACCTTGAAGATACCCAACTGCAGGCTCAAGACCTCAAGGTTGGGCAGATTCCGCACCGCCTCTTTGAGCATATCCCCGTGCTTTGGCGACATGAAGAATGCGCGCTGCTCCCAGCACTTTTTGTTGTTCTCGGTGATGAGCTGCAGCTCCTCCGCCGAGGCTGCCTGCCGGAGCACGATCCTCAAATATTTGCTGCGACCCCTACGGCGGGGCTTGGGTGAGTATAGATGGCTGCGGGGTTTCCCATGGATGTCGGTGATAATCACGGCGGTGTCGGCGGGGTACTTGAATGTGCGGACCAGCGGGGCGAGCACTGGATCGCGCGAGATCTCAAGGAATCTTTGGAGGCCTGCGGGGGAGAGCGGGGCGGAGACGTTGCGGTAGAGATATTGTTTTGCGGTTTTGAGGTGGGCCGGGTGTACTAGGCACATGGAGAATAGGTCCCTCTGGGATAGTTCGGAGATTATCTGGTTGCATAGCTCGTAGGGAAGGTTCATGTTTGCAATGCGTAGTCTTTGGCCGGCGGTGGGGTTCGATGGAGTCGTGTGGTGGGGCCACTCGGCTGCTTTTTATACCTGTTCTAGCCTGTGTTTCAGTGCAAGTAAGCACCTATGGTGCAAGAAGGAATAGAGGGCGACCTTGTCAACCCCGTATACACTACTTTAGTCAATTCTAACTCGACTTTATAGCTGTACTAAGGGCTACAATACTGGACTGGTGTGAACAGGGATTACAAGATCGCCCCGGGCCCCCCCAAGGCCTCTCGCACCATAGCAGCTCGACACCTTCGGCCCGTTGACAGAGGAAGTCATTCAGCCTATTAGAGACTTTGCGCAGATGAAGCCAGCTCCATTTGCGTAAAGTCTCTATTCGCAATTAATTGGTATTATAGCCACGATGAGTCATGAATCGTAGCAAAAGTTCAGGCCAGCAGCCAAGCCATCAGTCCCAGAGCTACAAACAAGCTCGATGTCTCAGAATCATGCAAGGCGTCATAGGAAACCACTGGAATCCCGCAGGGAGGATATCGGGTTAATTCTTAAGATATATATATTCCTGAGCCTGCCCCTAGATTTCAATTGATCGGAGGTGTCGAAAACCAACATCCAAAGCTAGTGCCAAGAGAGCAATTAAGTGCCCTTGATATAATTAGTTTTTCTCCTGGTCATTGATTTCTTTAAACCAACCAAGCTGCTGGTTCCAGCCTTTGGCCGGTGAGGACAATTAAATGGAATAAGAAAGAATTAAGAGTGCTGATAAGTGTACTATCAACACAATTGGGGCGAGCGGTAACTACATGTACTTCTATATGTATGTATGTATAGAGGTGTACAAGGCTCTGGGATAAATTATAAAGCTACGCCATAGTATTAACTTTATGCCACCATTAAGTCGTACCTAGAAACAGAATTGACATGACTTAAAAAAGAGACTCGTTTAGTTCGCTCACTTAATTCCAGGGCCTTGTGCTACGGCTGCCAAATTAAAGTAAGATATCGCAGTGACAAAACAATCTCAAAAAATACCTAAAACATACCACAACCACCCAATCACAGAATATAAACTTTAAGTCATACCTTCAACCCCGAAAATGCTATTTGTTACTCAGCAAAACAACCTTCGCAACTAGCAGTTTTGTAATGTGGACTGCAATTAGCATGCAACCATCCAAATTGCAAAGTTGATGGTTACAATTGGCGGCCTGAAAAATAAATGATACATAACCCACATAAGTTTGCTTTTGGCTGACTCACCCTACCAATTCCAACTAAAAAAGCAAGCCTGCTTGTTAGATATGACGTACGCGGTTGTCGATAGTTCTGAAAAGCAATTCCAACAACGGAATACTAAGAAAAAGCAAGCTCATACGTGAAAGTGCACAGACCCTTTGCGCAGATAGAGCCGGCTCTAAATTCTACTTGTATGATTGGTTGACGGGAGAATCGGCGCCAGTCAGGTTACCGGAATTTGGAGCTGGAGACTTTTGCGCAAAGGGCTCTACTCGGAAAAAGAAAGATATCTCAAACTCAGCCAATCAAAACCTTTGAAATCCACACTGCATACTCGATATACATATACTTATTAGAGGGTAGGAAATATAGCTTCACCGCAATTCATCATAGGAAGAGGGAGAGTCTGGCACCCCAAGCCTATGTAAAGTACATGTAACTCAGAATGACTAACGATTGTGTTCATTTCAAGGAGATCTAGAGCCCTCTACTTACCTAGATGGTCACTACTATAGCTCTTGTATTCCGGCACGTATCTTTATATTACAAAGTGCTATGTACGATTGGTCAGAGAGTTTAGTACTTAAATACCTGTTTCAAAGAAAAAGCTCACTGGATCGCATCCTCCATATATCACCTAGAGTGAAACAGACTCCGTTCTGACCTAGGCATATGACATGACGCCAACTCTCAATTCAACCTGTTGCCCAAATCTAAAAATCCAACCCTCTATGAATTACAACCCTAACCCATGACCGTCCCACTATATCTAGTACCAATCCTAGCTCCTCAACCATCAACCACTACCAATACCATTCAATTGTCAAGACATCACCCGCTACCGGCTACCCATCAATATGAGCAATAGTTCTGATCCATACAGAGAATGTCTCCAGGACATCGCATCGATGATAGTTGTTTATCTCAACCCCGGTTCTTTCCCTTACGAGCTCCTAACTACCTTTCACAACGCTGTTAAGAGGGATTATCTGGAGAGGTCGGCCTATACATACACCCCAGGTGATAGGAGGTGTCGGAGCTGATAAGTGAGATATAATTATAGGACCGCCGAGGCCACCAGTGTCAAGAGCGCCAAGCGTTCCAAAGTCGCCAGTAACCAATTGAGTGATAATCTCCCCGGCACATACAACCAATGCATCCGGGACATGAGAGTCCTGATGGTCCAACATCTCGCACCTAATAATTTCTCTTCCAGGCTCATAAATGCTTTTCTCCATGAAGTCAAGGCGGAATATATATACAGGTGGGCCATAATACTCTAGTCCAAGTGATAAAAGGTGCCGCTCAAGAGAGGTAATATAAGAGATATAATTATGTAGCCAAACTGAAATTGTTGTACGTCAACTATCTTCTGCTGGGGACACGAGTGCCAAAAGCGCCGAGACCTTTGCTCCTCATGATAGTGCTGTCGGGAAGAGGAAGAGGACACGGACCGGGTAGCTGTTTCTACTAGCTGTCAGCGATATCGAGGCGCAGATTGAGAGTTAGTTAGTTGGTTGGGAATTGATGTGTAGGGTTTATATATCAAGGGTCAGATCCTATTTATAATACATGTATGCAGCAGCTGGAATATCCAAATTCTCTCGGGCTATCAGAATCAAATCTATGTCCGACGTTTAAAGAATTCTTGCCTATGGCCATCGATATATATATATATCAGACCTACATATATGTGCCTGGCTTCTGGGGTTCTTGCCTGACCCAGTTCCCGAATTTTTAGACCCGTCTTTCTAATAAAAACACCCCGCATATCACTTCTCCACAACCCATATCACCCGTTCACCCACCCATTCACTCAATACCCCCATCAGTACTTCGGGGGTAGGGGTAAGTGAGAAGACATCACACTGCCAAGGTGGCGTGAAGGGTGTCTTCTAACTTATCCCCACCCCCGTACGGCAAGGAATGGAATTATTGTAGAAGCAAGGGATCTATGTATATATAAGCTAAACCCTGGGCTCAAGTGGCTGATCTGATCGACCCGGCCAATAGGACTCTTCCTATACCTCCACCCACACTCTGTACTTCGGAGTCGGGGATTTATAAGTGAGAAGACACCCTCCACGCAATCCTGACAGCGTGGTGCCTTCTCACTTATATATCAATTCCGAAGTACTCAACACAGAACCCTAACCCTATACAGCGGTTTTCATAATACTAAGCCCAGCCGAACAATATAACACATGAACGATTCTTACAAAGCCAAGCATAATTAATCCATTGGGCAACTCAAGATAGATCCCCATTTCTGTATCCCACCTTAAATTTTCGGCAGGATTGCCTAGCAAATGAGATAATAATCTGGAGATTCGCACTATGTGTTATGTATGTACATGCAACCCTTTACAGCAGATTTCATAATACTATGCCCAAAAGCATTCTCAAGGTTTTACGGGTCGGTTCCGAGAGGGGTTGTGTTTATTGCCATAGACGGAAGTCTGCATGCAATTAATGAGTTAAATACAGAAGAAAAAAGCGTTCTTAACTCATAGTATAATTCTCTATATAGAATATCTGGGCAACTGAAATTACCTTTTCGGGAAAATATCGGGCTCGGGCTTCCCAAGCAGGCGATAATGTTAAGATTTGAACAATCACACTATGGTGCAAGAAGGAATAGAGGGCGACCTTGTCAACCCTGTATACACCACTTCAGTCAATTCTTTCATTGGCTCTGGGAAGCAAACATCGAAGAGCCTCACCTCTAACTCGACTTTATGGCCGTATTAAGGGCTACAATACTGAACTGGTGTGAACAGGGATTACAAGGTCGCCCCCCAAGACCTCTCGCACCATAGCTATGTGTGTGAAAGTAAATTGCAGCCCTGGCCCTAAACCCGTCCCCGCTACGTTTATATTTATCTAGCAAACACTGGCAAACACCCGCTCCCAACCTTACCAACTAACCATCACCCGTACGTTATCAATCCAACCATGAATGCATCAAAGCATCAAACCATCCCCATCACTATCAACATGAGTGACTATCCTGAAAAAACATACCGCGAATGCCTCCGGGACATGAAAGCCTGGATGAATTCTCACCTCAACCCCAACAGTCCCAAATACAAGTTCATGATTTTCATGCACGACGAACTTGAAAGTTTATATCTACAAACACAGTCTGCGCACCCACCCCAGTGATAAGAAGTGTCGAAACTGATAAATTATATGTATAGGACTGCAGCTGCTGCTGCTGCCGCCGTCACGGACACCAGCGCCAAGATTATTAAGGCCGCTGCTGCTGCTGCCGCCGTCACGGACACCAGCGCCAAGATTATTAAGGCCGCTGCTGCCAGAAAGAGGGGGCGGTATATTGGTGATGGAGGCATGGAGATCGAGTGAGGGAACTGCGTGCTATAGCAAGTAAGACCCCGGTGCAGAGCTGTTAGCATATACCAGATGAGGTGTTTCTTACAGCAAAGCTTTTCTAGATCTCATAGCCAGATTTCTTATAGTCAGGTGTTACTGTAGTTTGGACACCAAACATATTATAAATCTTATCAGATGGATCTACTCGTTCTACCTCTTTTATCATTATATCTGCTTGGATTTTTATATAAACGTATTTTGGTTGTGGCAATGTAGTTCTGTGTCAAAGTTTCCCCCACCATCCATATTAGTAGTCTATATCTCGTACTCATCCCCTACAGTTTTAGCAGCAACGAGTCTAAGAAAGATCGGAGCGCGGTTGGGTACGGACCTGCTGCTGTTAAGCTTGCGGCGCACATGCGGATCGCGATTTCGAGGTGTGGATCGAATTACATGTAGTTGGGAATCGTTACATGCAATTGAGCACGTATGGATAGCCACACACACATATATATATCTATGTAATACATCTATGTACTCACTCGTTAATTAAAAGGTCGGAAGTCATTGCAACCAAATCCCCACACAAAATTCCGACTTTTTAATTAACGCGCGAGTAGAGGCTAGATGTAATTCTCCCTACTCTCACCCGCTCAATTGATCAATTTGGCTATAGCTATATATCGATATCACAGTTATGCCTGACCTCTAGAATTCCCTGCCTGACTCAGCTAGTTCCCAAACTCCCAGGCTCGTCCGCCTTACGCGCATAAATCAGCCTCTATGTATCTATCACCCCTTCCCATACCTATGGCGTGGAAAGCTGTTGAGGGGGGGGCAGGTGTATAAACGTTGTCGAAAACTGAAGCTCGATCTACTACTATCCCATGGTAGGATGAAATTTGTCAAAGTTGCGACCTCCCTTTTTCAGCTGTTACTAACCAAGTATGATAATTGTTGGAAATTCTTGATTGGCTCAGTTCCGTTAATTCCCTTACTAAGTGGTGCACGGTCCAGGTCCTACCATGGGATAACGGTATTAGCGCCTGCACCATACATGCATGTACCTACATATGAGCCACCGTCCACTAAACACCCCCCACCAGAAAACTAAAGCACCTGCGAGAACCCTAACCCTGACATTATCGATTGATTAATCTTAAGCTTAGCCACAACATGTAACATCACATAACACCTGAACGGTTCTTACAAAGTTAAGCATGATTACTCGAGATACCCGTTTATCAATCTCAATCTAAATGAAGCTATGAGAATTTTAAGATTCGCACTATGTTAATTCGACGCGCGCCTGAGCAAAATATTATTATATATAAAAACTGCTGTAAATGGTGTTCTGATTTATTCCGGGAGCCGAATTGACACCCTGAGTGCCTATTTTTCAAACCCTCCAACATCACCTATAGCTAGAGTGAACAGACTTTAGTGAAAAGTGAAGTAGGACAACTTTTAATATAATCCAACCCTTACAGGCCCAAGCGAGCGTCATAACACATAATGCAAATGTTGAGTCGATTACCTCTCTAGGTAACTCCCATAGCCTCATTGGGGAATCCGACCGAAAGTTCAAATTCAGATACTTAAACGTGTTTAACTAATATTACGACAACAGCTGTAATTCCACTTACCCGGCCGTGATCATTAAACGGTATAGGGAGCATCATCCCCACTTTTAGGAGGACTCACTCCTAACTCAGTACACTGACCCTGAAGGACTGATACACATCCCTTCGTGTGTCAGAGCAAAATCGGAGACATATAAGGCCCGCGACGGCGTGGTGATATTCAAAAAATCTAGCTACCTACAGACTGTGGAGACACCTGAAAAGGGTATAGGAGAGGTCACAGAAGGTGACTTCACAACAAAAGGTTCACGGAATGAGGTTTAGGTTTATTACCGAGTAAAAGCTGCCCATTAGCGCCAGGTCGTGAAAACACACGAAGGGATACACGGACACGCGCACAACCACACTGAACCTTCTACCGAGCACGAAGAATCCTTGAGTGTCTGACTACCGACGGACACTAAACTCCATCGTGAGATTACAGGATGGCACAACCACTTGGACAACAGGTCAACCTAGGGCCACAGCCCGACTTCGACAACTTAGTTCAGCATGTTAATGCGGCTATGGGTGAGGTATCTCGGATACCTAACCTACCACTGGCCGGACAGGGCGGTGTCATCATACATCTGCTTCAGCAACACGATATTCAGCATATCCGTGCCGAGTAAGTCCAACCCTTACTCTACTAGTATGCTAACCTTGACTAAGGAGCAAGTTAGTTATTAACCGATCTGTAACAGACAGGATCTGTTGCCTTTGAAGATGTTTAACAGCGGGGCACGAGAACACGAAGACCTACGATATCCGGCGGGCTTAATGGTGATACGTCCACCGTTACCGGTTAATCGAAGCGAACTTGGAAACATGACAGGTGAGTTAAATACCCTGGTTAGTCAGATAAGGGTTAGTGAATAGTTACTGACTTTGGAAATAATCATCTAGTCGCGGAGTGTAATGCAGCAGCTGCTCACTTGGGATTGGTCGGCGAAAGACGGAAGCAGATCGCGGAGTACCTAGGAGCCCCTTGGCGATACGCTTAGAGTTACCCGGCTTTCCTATGGTTGAGTGGAACTTTGTGAGTAGCCCGTTCTGACTGATATCTAAGTACCGGTGTACTTCAGTTTGACTGACTTTTGGCTTGTTTAGAAGTACAGTCTAGAATCCGTGGGTCAGAATACGATACATAGAAGAGAGCACGTTCCGTTATATGGAAGGGGCCAGAGAAAACAGAGAGACGGGGTGTCAACTCCGTTCTATGATTCCCTCTCTGTTTTCTGGCACCTGGAACCAGTAAGAAATTTACCTAACCCTTGACACCAACAGTGTAGTACAGACACCAGTGACACCCCAATGCGGTAATCTTGATTACCCGGCCGTGATCATTAAACGGTACATACATGTAGGCAGCATTCCCCCCTCCAGGAGGACTATCCTCCATCCCCGATACATCATCCTTCAAGGACGGATCACACGGACCTGCTGAACCGCCACACGAGGAACGAACGCTATCCATTTTGACAAAATGGCACAGCCCAATTTTCAGAACTTTATCCATGGTTTAAATATGGTGATGAACGAGGCTATGTTGATCCCTAACGTTCCGTTGGTTGGGCAAGCAGACCACATCATCGAATTGCTTGAGCGGATAGATGCTAGACTCGTGAAGATTGAGGCCAAGTAGGTAATCTTGCTTGATTCTCGAACCTCACCAACTCTCATGGTAGACTAGATTTGCATCCTACACAGCTCTTCAACAGTGGAGCCCGTGAATACGAACCTTTTATTTATCCGGCAGGCGTTGAAGTCGTACATCAGTCAATCGGAGAGATCTAGGAAACATGACCAGTAAGTTTATTGATGATAATTCTCACCGACGCTAACAGATGGATAGTTGCCGAGTGCCAAGCGGCTGCGGCTCACTTGGGATTACCTGCATTGCCGGGGAATCCTCTAGCTGTTGAACGACGCCGGCAAATCGCGGAGTTTCTGGGAGCCCCCTTTCGTTGACGAGTTATCGAGGTGGTGATTGATGACGTCATGTATCGTGTGAAGGAATGAATAGAGGTCTCGGGCAACAACTGGAATATTGAGTGCTTGGGACCCGGATGTTTTACTAGCGACAAGATGTAAGTATCTTTCCGTTTATTTTAGTGGTTACGACCGTGGAAGATACATGTAACTGACGGCGATAGCAGGGGAACGACGACGAGATAACGTTGGCTGTTCTTTACGGGTATACTAGGAGATCTGATGGATTAGATGATATCACGTGAATTCACTCGGTTAACAATAGACATTAGAATTAATTATTAGATACAAAGGCCATGTCCTCATCCACTTCACTTGACTCCAGCCAGGCGAGTGAACAGCTCGTATTGCATCCTCTCCCCAGCCTTAGGACCGCTGAGAATCTCACCAATCATGTCAGAACCAGGCGGGAAATCACACTCGAATATAGGCTCGCCAGCTCCCTTCATATTCGCCAAGACTGCCTGCCTGAAGTGCCAGCGAAACAGTTGATCCACTGGTCGACTCGGATCCTCAAGGAATTCCCGATCGAGATGCCTCCCCGCCACACCAAATCCGTCGACATCGAAACAGACAATCTTGTAATTATCGTCTGGATTGATTGACACATCGTAGTCATCGAAAAGCGAGTGAATGCTATTGTCAAGCAACATCCCATTCTGAACCGAGTTGATAGATCCTGCTGCGGACTCGGTAGCCGACGGAATAGTGATCCAGCGACCGTAGTCATTGCGAATCCAGTGATCTTCGTATGCCAAAGGAAATACGTGTGCAGCTTCAAAACCTCTCCAGGAACGAAGACTAAGTAACCTGCGTCCTGTGATAACGCATCGCCGGTCTCGCTCACGGACAGCATCACGGAACGCAGCGTTACGAGTTCCGCTAGCAACAGAAGTCGTACGGACCAGGCAAGGCTCATTATTGACTGTGATGGATCCTATTGAAGCGAGTCAGTGGCTGATCATTTATAGTCGTAGAGGAAACCTACCATCTGTGAGAATGTAGTAGTTGCCCGGCTGGAGCGGATTGTTGTCTCTCTGGACGGTCGTGCCACCATCGTCCCGTATGAAGTAGTCGTGATCGAAGATACAGATGATCTCCACCATTGAGTAGAAGTTGGCGTTCGTCACGCCGTTAGTGAGAGTGAGGCCTCCAAGAGCATCTGTAGGGTCATTAGCATTGTAGATGTGGACGTTGCGTCCCAGTGAGCGATTAGACATGTGGGTAGCCTTCCGTCCTGCAGAGATGGAGAATCTGGTCAATTCTCGGGGGTGGATGCTCCCTATATACCGTATTGTGAGACGGCCGGGTAATAGAATATTACCGCATCGGGTTGACACTGGTGCCTGGCGTAACGCTCTGGTGTCAGGCGTTGGTGTCAAGGGTTAGGTTAAAGCGCTGTGGCTTTAACGTAGAGTGCATTTGAGTCTGGCGCCAGGAAATGTACACTATGCATAAAGTTCAATCTACATGCGTATATTTGCATACTGGTTCCAGGTGCCAGGAAACAGAGAGGGAATCATAAAAGGCGGTTGACACCGCCGCCTACTCTCTGTTTCCTAGGCACCTGTCTCTACCGGACAGGTTGCCCCTCTGACTAATATATGTAGGTACATAAACGATCGCTGGCGCTCTCTCCTATATAGCTCTCACTCCACTCGCGGCGCGGCGCGGCGCGGCGCAGCCAAGCCAGTCAACACCCACCCACCCCAAGTCAAGACACCGCGACACAACGCAAGGCAACGCAACACGCGGCCGCCCAGCCAGCCACCAAGGAACGAACGAACGAACGAAGGAAGGAAGGAAGGAAGGAAGGGGAGTCCACGAGAAGGGCCCCATCGCCAGATCCCACAAACCAAGCCCCCCCCCCCCCCCGCACCACGCCCTGCCCCCCCGCAGTAGAGGAAGCCCAGCCCAGCCCAGCCGGCACAAGGAAGCAAGGAAGACACAAAGCCCAGGCCAAGGCCAAGGCCAACCAACGGGCCGGGCCGTGCCGGGCCGGGACGGGCTCATGTCTGCCGTCATCATCACCCGCCGTCGTGGCCGTGGTTGTGGTTGTGGTCGTGGTACCTGCTTACCCTCCTCTGCTGCGACGTTCCCACCCTCTCATCCCGTGCCCGCGCGCCCGTCCTTATAAGACTATGTCTATGCCTGCACAGATGCAGATCGCTACAAGACTACGACTGCTATGGGGCGCTGCAGCAGTAGGCTTGAATACTCGCTGCTGGGGCACTGGAACACTAGACTAGACTAGAACCACAGAACGCCAGACTAGAACACAGAACACTCCAACAGCAGCAGGTAGGTCTGGATAGATACACGTAGATGAGTACTATGTATAGCCAAGCAGGCAAGCAAGCAGGCAAGCAGGCAAGAAAGTGGTAGATGGTAACACTAGTAGTCGTAGATACATGTAGATACGTGTAGTAATAGTAGCAGCAGAGAACAACCCGACACAACCAACCAACCAACCAATCACCGCGCCCTGTGTAGCTATAGCTATATGTAGAAGCACAAGTAAATGCACAAGTAAAATGCACGTAAACAAACAGACAAAAAGAGAACCCCATCATTATCATATCATCACTACAGAAACCCGCACGGCGCACACACCACAAAAGAGACGACGCCAAAGCGCAAGAAAACGGCGCCAAAACCAAACTAGAAAGACCAAAGATAAAAAACTACATAAAAAAAACCATCCCCCAAACCTACAACCTACACCACACCCCCTTCTCCTCCGCGCCCTCCTCCGTCCCGCCATAGTACCCCTCCTCCCTGAGCTTCGCCTCCACCCCGGCCCAATACGCCCACTTGCCCGCCTCCCCCGTCTTCAGATCCAGATCGCCAATCCGCGCCTCCACCGCGCCTGCCTCCCCCTCCCCCCTCTCCAAATCAATTCTCAAAAAGATGGTCAAATCCCTCACCGTCATTGCACTCACAAACCGCTCCCGCACCTCCCTGCCCATGCCCTGCGCCGCCACAGGCCCATACGGGTCCAGCTCGCTATGCAGCCGCTTCAGCTCCACCATCAGATCGCCCTCCAGCACATAGCGCACCAAGCGCTCGCGGATGACCGCCTGCGTCGCCTCCCACGACATGCCCGAGCCCAGAACCAGGTTTGCCGGTGCGCGTGCCGGCACAATCTGTGCCACTGCGCGGCGCACGCGCGCCTCGTCGCCCGAGGCAAGGTCCAGCGGGCAGAAGCCGAGCTTTTGGTGCTTTGACAGGCGCAGGGCGCAGGTGCGGCAGCGGCGCCAGCCGTCGGGCGCGCTGCGCGACTGCAGCACCCACTTCGGCTTGAACTCGATGAGGAGCTGGCGGGTGCGCTGGGCGTGGGCCGGGAGGGAGAGGTCGGGGTCCGAGGAGGAGGATGAGGAGCCGGCGGAGGAGGATGAGGAGGTGCGCTTGCTGCTGCTGCTGCTGCTGCTGGCGGTGCTGCTGCTCGCGGTGCGGCGGCGGAGGCGGCCGGGAAGGAAGGAGAGCATGCGCGCAAAGAAGCCCGGCGAAGAGGGGGGCGAGGCGAGCGAGGGGGACGAGGGGGGCGTGGGCAGCGGGTGCGGCGACATGTCCATGATGAGGAAGCCAAACTGCTCGTCAACCTCCTCGAGGTAGAGGCCCACGCGCTTTGCGGGGCGCTTGTTTGCGGCCTCGAGGGCGCGGAGGGCGGTGTTTTCGCGGACGAGGAGCGAGGCGGGAATGCGGATGAGGGAGGTGGGGAGGAGGAGGTGGTCGGGGAAGAGCGGGTGGAAGGTGTGCAGGAGGTGGGCGTAGGCCAGCTTGTTGGGCTGCGCGCTGGGGAGGGCCTTGCGCAGGCGGAGGAGCTGGCCGGGGTATTGGGGAGCCCCCGGCGGGGAAGAGAGGCGGTAGATGACGTTGGCGGCGCCTTCGGCTAGGTAGCTGAGGCTGGTGGTGGGCGGGAGGGTGGGGACGTGGTTGAGGTCGTCGTGTGCCGTGGCGGCAACGATCACGGAGGTTGAGGTCATGGCGGATGATGCGTTGTGGTGGTTGTGGTGGTTGCGGTTGTGGTTGTTATGGTGGGGATGGGGGTGGGGGTGGGGGGAATCGTTGTTGTTGTTGTTATTGTTGTTGTTGTTATCGGTGTTGGCGTTGACGTTGTTTGAATAATGTTGTTTGACGATGGGGGACTTTTCGCTAGATTGTGGTGGTTGTGGTGATTGTGGTGATTGTGGTTGTGATTGTGATGCAGCCGATGTAGACGGTGATGGTGGTGATGATGGTGATGGTGGTGATGATGATGATGGGGCAGCAGAATGGAATGAACGGGAATAGTCAAGCGAAGCAAGAGAGGAAGAGGAAGAACAAGAAGAGGGAGAAAGAGGGGCAGAAGTAGACGAGGGGGGGGAAGAAAGAGGAGGAGAAGAAGAAGAAGAAGAAGAAGCAGCGGAGGAAGAAGGAAGGGAAGGAGAAGAAGAGGAAGAAGAAAGAAAAGAAAGAAAAGAAGAAGAAGAAGAAGAAGAAGAAGCAAGCACGCACCCGCTATTACCACCACGACCAAGACTACTAATACTAAGCTCACCACCACCAGCACCAGCACCACCACCACCACCAGCACCACCACCACCACCACCACCACTAATGTCACTAAGCGCAGGCACCACTGCAAACCAGAGAACGGGTAGTAGCGCCGACAGAACAACAACAGCAAGGGCAGACAGCAGCACGATGATGACAAGGCTTATCCTGAGGCGCCGAGGAGGAGGAGGAGGAGGAGACCGCGGTTGTGGCGGGGGAGCGGACAGTGATGATGATGATGATGATGTTGATGTTGATGGGGAGGAGGGATTGGATTTGGCAGTAGGATTAGTATTGCCACTATTACATGGTGTAGCACTGCTGCTGCTGTCGAGGGCAGTGGAGCGGGCGTGGGCTCTATTCGCGGTAGCAGGTGACCCTGCCGGGGGAACGCGTTGATCTGGCATGGCGGAGTGTTTTACCTGGTTTTGTGTGTGCAGAAGGAAGATGGGTGTGAGGGCGAGGGCGGTGGGTGTGTGTGGGTGGGTGTGTGGGTGGTGGTGGTGTCACTGGTGTGGTTACTCCCACCCCCCCTGTGCGTGTGTGTCTCTGTCTGCCTACATACACTCTGCCTACACCATCTGCAGTAGAGTAGAGCACCTATGTACCTACCACCACCACCACCACCACCTCTACCACCCCTCCCCCTCCTCCCCGCCCGCTCTCAGACACACGGAGGCCCCTCCGTCCCCCACCCCAGACCCCTGTCTCGCTAACGCAATACCAAGCCCCACTAGTGCCGGGACAAGCTCGCGCTAGAAGAGCTTGTTTTCCTCCACAGCCCTGCCCCATCTCAGGGTCCTTCCCCATCCCCATCACCATATTTCTGACCTCCCCCCCCCCATCATATGCATCATCAACCATAAGTATCTCCACATCTCAAGGGGAAAATTATTCGAGAACAAAAAACAAAAATAAAAATAGAACAGAAAAAAAAAAAAAAAACTACACTCACCCTCTCACGTGCACCAGCGATGCGAGATGGCCGTCTCAATCCCACCCATCCCATTAGGCACCTTCGCCGATTGGTGCCTGCCGCCTGAGCCCGCGACCTGACTGGACTGGACGGATGCCTAGACCTCGACTCCTCGACCCGATCTACCGTCCCCCCCACCCCCATGCCAACCCTAACCCTGTACTGTAAATCCCTACATACATACATACAGCGATGGGGAAAATTATTGTAGAAGTATGGCAAGAGTCCTATTGGCCAGGGCAGCCACCTAAACCCTGTTTTTAGACCCCTGTTTCTACAATAATTTTCCCCATCGCTGTACATACATACGGGAACACGATGATGGTAATGACGATACCTCACTCAGTCGGTGTTTCCCATCCAATCCCTAGCCAGTTTTTTCCTTCTCTTTGCTTTTCTTTTCTTTTTCTTTTTTTTCCTGCTCCTGCTCAGCACTCCATCTACCTGCTGTGCTGCGCTTGATTGACTGTTTGATTAGCTGGGTCTGGGTTTGGGGGCCGGCCGCCACCACTGGGCAGCATAGGTCGATCAGAGGTGCTGGACGAACAGCTCGACCGTCGTGTTTTACGAGCTTTTGGCTTCACCTGACCCACCCACTCGCTGGGAGGGAGGGAGGGGATTGTTGCTGTTGTTGTGAGACAGACAGACAACAGAAGCCCTAACCCTCCCTCCCTCCCTCCCTCCCCCTCCCTCACTCGTGACAATTGAAACAAGAACACGCCGGACAGCTTTATAACTGGACGGCGGCCAATTGGACTGTATGTACGGACTGTAGGCACTCTTCTCTTCTCTTCTCCATGTACATACATACATAGATCTACCATTGCAATGCCCATCGACACGATGCCACTCACTGCCATATGCATCCCATTGATCATGATCAAGCTGCTCTTGCTTGTAATTGGCTCGATTGTGTTGCAAGTCTGGCAATCTACATACATACAGCGCCGCCCCCCCCCCCTCCCCCCACAATTGGCTGGAGAGCATGTCGATTATCTCCCTCAGGCATATATGTATGTGTTTACCCATCTCTCTCTCTCTCTCGGGAGTCGTCTCTTACAGTCGCACACGCGCGGTTGCAGCTGGCTCCAGCTCCATTTGCGCAAAAGATCTCTATTACCAATTCCTCCGAGCTAGAGCTAGCTAGAGCAAGCTGTTTCTTTTTTTTTTTTTTTTTTTTTGGGGGGGGGGGTTCTGCGATATCGTTGCTGCTAGCTAGCTATATCTGTTATAGAATAATATTAGAGACTTTGCGCAGATGGGCGCCAACTCCATTTTCCGCCAACTGGTCAATGCATGGCATGGCGCCTATCGCACCATTGGTAGCCAGTCGGATAATCAAAAAATATAGGGCTGGTGTCATTTGCGCAAATTAAATGTCTCTATTAGTACTGTGTCAGGATATAACGAGTTTCGTTGTCTAGCTTGATGATGGTACGTATATATGTAGGTACATGTTTATCACGACTTGACTGGATATAAAGGGAGGCTGTTTCAGCTTCTTCTTCTTCTTCTTCTTCTTCTTCTTCCCTCGTTATCATTACTTCTGGTTCTCTTGCGTCTGGGTGTTTACGGATTGCAGGCAAAACTTTGCTTAGTTGTCTCTCTTTTTGGCCTGTCTGTCCGTCAACACCACCCAGGGCCCGCCGCCAATAACCCCCGTGAACCTACAATTGCAGACGAAACCTTGTGCCGCAGGGGGGGGGGGGGGGTACTATAAGCCAACCAGAGGGGGTGGCAGCCTTTGGATGTACTCGTAATCTCACAGCGTTTGTGAACACGACCACTATTGCATGCCATATAAAAAAAAGGTTGTCTTGGAGGTTTTTTTGTGTGTATGCAATAGAGGCCATGTTCACAAATGCTATGAAATTACGAGTAGTAGAGTAGAGTAGAATATCCCTGCTGCAGCGCAACGAATTTTTCTCATCAATGAGTCAAGTTTCGAGGTGTAGATGTAGATCAGGGTTAGGGTATTGTAATCATGATTGGATGCACAGGCGGCGATTGCAGCTGCATTTTCTGGCAAGCCTGGTTGGGTGACGATCACGCCATTAGCCAGTCAGATAATCAAAACATAGATGCGCAAAAGTCTCTAATAACACCTGCAGCCAGCCAGCTGGACAGCGTGATGCCGGTGGTGGTGGCGATGAGTGCTTCAGATCAAGGTTATCGAACAATATTGATAAGTATCGAACTGGGGCTGGGGGAAATCAGGCACTAGTGGCCCACCCGAAGGAAAATTAAGCTGTCAGTACGTACATGATTTCTTGTCAGGCTAGTGTGCTCGAGCTCTAGCTAGCTCTGCATGTACTCTACCCTACCTGCCTCTGGCGACGTGCTCGTCGCTAGTAGTCCAGCGCTGAAACCGCTTCCGAGAGCTCATCCGCGGGGAATTCAAGGAAACCTCAAAAAAAATAGAACAGAATGGTGGCTCCAGGATGAAGGCTAAAGTACACATGTGATGAACATGTAGTGCATACATGTAGAACATGTAGTGGAAAGTTGTCACTGGCAGTGTAATCACCAACGTAAACCGACTTAGGGCCCCGTCCGGACAGCCTTAAATTATTTCTTCGAATTATTGGACAGGCTGGATTATCAGGTAGCGAGAATGATTATCATAATACTCATAATAATCTGTGGATAATCTGCATGTCCGGATAACGTTGAAATAAAATAGCATTATGCTCCCAGGATATCTGTGCTGTGTGAGATAATCACGTATACCCCCGGAGGTGATTGGATTATTGGGATAATCGGGAGTTCCGAATGTTGGATTATTCAATTGCGCGCGAACAGCATAGATTATTGTGATAATCCGAAAGTCGATATTCCGTCATGAGATTATCGCCAATAATCTGAATTATTGGCTGTCCGAACGGGCCCTTCAGCCCGCCACGGATCAAAACGTATACATACCTATACCTTTAAGAGCCATCGACCCGCTCGAGTTACAAACAAGCACATGTAAAATCCGTACCAACCCAAGAAATCCGACATGCATTCCATCCACCCAGTTCTTTATAGATACCCCAAAGCCGCCGCCGGCGCACACCCGCACCTCTACAACCACGGGCCAGGCCCTTCCTGGCACACAACACACCAAACGAGACGCGGCCCAACCCAGCCCAACCCAGCCAAGTCCACTCCACCATATATATATACATGTATATACATGTACATACTCCCAATATATCGCCTGTAAGTGTATTCTAGGTCTAGATAGCAAACTCCAACCAAAGCCATAAACCCCCATGATCAAAGTAGAGGCCCGCCCACACAAACACGCTACACAGAGCAAATACCTATTCAATCCAGTTGACCACAGAACCCACCCTCTCCACCACCACAGCATCCACTCCACGCATCAAGCAACGCACCCACAAACCCGCACATCACCCAAGCCGGCGCGGGGCGCGGGCGCTATATCGATGTCTGGCTCCCCGCTCCCGCTGTGTACATTGACATCTCGCGCACGTGCCATATACATACATCCATACATACATGTTGAGAGGTAATCATCTCACACCCGAGGAGAATCGAAGTGCATGTCGGAGCAGAGGGGCTGTCTAGCTTTTGCAATGCAGCCGTACCAATCATGCGGTAACACTAAGTACCGTATATATATACATGTATAGTTCGTTAAGATACAGAGCAGAGCTCAGATATAAAGCAGGCATATTCTTATAATGCCATGCTGTCGATACGGTGTCAACTTTACCCCCCCCGATTTTGATGCTGTATGTACGTAGTCCTGGATTGAAAAAGGTGGGCTCAGCTAATCAAGCTTCCGTAGTTGTGTAATGATATGAATTCGAGTTCTGGTTGAGTAGCTGCGGGCGGGCATCCGTGACACCGATAGACGGCATGTAAACACCTACCACACTGTTTCTTCACATAAAGAGGGACAGGAGAAAGCAACAAAAGACATGTCCGGAACGTACGGGTGTGAAACCTCGCCATAGTCAAGATTCGCAATCTTGTACGCGCGAGCAAGAGGCACACGACATTAATGAGTTAAAAAAAAGAAAGAAAAAAAAGAGGCACACGACAATCCAGTCACGACCTATCACTCGGCGCTCCAAGCGGTTGCGCAGATCTCGCCCACGCGCACGGCAATCTCCGAAGACCCCAGATTACCCCACTCCTCCTCCACTGCAGCTTGCCGAGTAGTGCGCCCAGGGTACAGAGCTCTTCAGGCTACGTACTCACAGTATGTACAAGTGTCAGTGCTTGCTGCTCTGCATATCTCCCCACTCTTGGTGTCCGCGAATTGTGCAGGTATTTATTGATCACCTGTATTACCATCTTCCTCTATATATCACCCTGCTTGGGAATTATACTAGAACACATCTACGAAATCCTACACCGTCAGATATGAAGCTCACTACTCACATCCTCAGGTCCCTCCGCGCCCGCCCGCTCGCAGCTCTGCGGAGCTCAAGCTCCAGAACCCTCCTCACAAAGAGCCATTACCGAGGTGCATCCGAGGTACGAACTTCCCCTAGCTTCCAGCGCTCTCTGGAAAGAGTATTGATGATAGAACGTATACAGCCCCCGCTATTACAGCAGACAATTGGAAGCCACATCGCCAGTGTCGCGTCTAAATACGGTGATTCGCCAGCGTTTGCCCTCCTCTCCTGACCACTGTATGCTGGCCTTTGAAATGCTGAATTATCTTTGTGTCCAGCGTGATATCGAAGCACCAGAATATCAGACTCTCATATGACGACCTGCACACACAGTCGACAGCCCTTGCGCATGGTCTTGCAGGCATTGGCGTGAAGAAGGGAGACCGCATTGCGGTCTCGCTAGGAAATAATGCCGAGTTTGCGATTGCAACGTATGCGGTTTTCAAACTTGGTGCTATACTGGTAAAGCTCTCAGACCAAATCGATTGATGATGATGCCCTGGATTTGTGTTTTGACTTTGTTGAAAAAGGTTCCTCTAAACCCGTCGTTCAATTTGAATCAGTTTGCTTCAGCATTGAATCATCTTGATGTCGCACACCTAATAATCTCACTAGAAACCAATCTCCCCCGGAAACCGCCAAAGTCGAATGTACCGCTGTTCCAAGAGCTCTTTCCCTCGTTAGAGACATCAATTGAGTCGGAACTTGTGCCGTCGCTCAAGAATGTTCTTATGGTTGATAATTCATATGGACGGATTGACCCATCGAGGTTTAAGGCGTTCAAAGTGTTTAGAAACACTCTTGAAGACGGTACTGGTCGTGGTGCCTTGAGCGAGGAGGGATTAGATCCCAATGATATAGTAAATATTCAGTTCACTAGCGGGTGCGTTTTTCAAGCCATTAGGTACCTTACGGCGTTTACTTATGTGGTGAGAACTTAAGTACAACTTCGATGCCGAAAGCGGCGTGTTTGACTCATATTGGGATTCTGAATAATGGTAATAGTATTGGTGACCGTATGTTACTCACAAATAAGGATATCGTGTGCTGCCCGCCACCGTTATTCCAGTAAGTAAAATAACCCACCATATAAACTCGAAAGGGATGCTTATGGGGTCCAGCTGTTTCGGATGCGTCTTGGGCTATATGGCGACTGCTACTCATGGTAATCTACGCTCTCCCATAACTCATAGGACCAATCTAGAGTAATTTAAACTCAGGCTCGGCAATCGTATTTCCATCGGAATCATTCGACCCTCTCCTGACTCTCAAAGCAGTCCAAGAAGAGAAGTGTACTGCCCTCTATGGTGTCCCAACCATGTTCACAGCGGAACTAGAATTGCTACAGAAAGGCGAAGTGCCATATGAAGGATTTCAATATCTCCGGACCGGTATAGCTGCCGGGAGCAGCGTCCCGACGGAGCTGATGAAGAAGTTGCACTCGACGCTGAACTTGACAGAATTGAGTATGTATCAGCTCCCCAGCGAACAGTTCGATATCATGCTGATTTGGAGATGTGATATGCAGCCATATGCTACGGGTGAGTGGCTCTCTTGGACGGGGTGTGGAAGATTTTCTAAAGAGAACTATAGAATGACAGAGACATCACCGGTTTCTGCAATGACGACAACGGACGACCCGCTAGCTAAGCGTGTTGACAGTGTTGGGCGACTTCTCCCTCATGTCGAGTAAGTTTGTAACTCTATTACTATCCATCTGCGGGGATAACAACTAAATCTTACAGGGCGAAGATAGTCTCTGCAACTGACCGCAATAAAATACTTCCAATAGGAGAGAGGGGCGAGCTTGTAGTGTCAGGTTATCTTGTACAAAAGGGCTACTGGAATGACCCCGTTCGCACTGCGGAGGTGATGATGCAAGATGAGAAGGGGAATGTTTGGATGCACGCAAGTATCCCCGTCCCTTTTGCGAGATTAGTTACCGGCGAGCCACCAGCTGACTTGAAGTTGACTCTAGACAGGTGATGAGGCTGAGATGGACGAAGAAGGCTACATCAAGGTACGTATCTCGCCGTCTCATCATGTAGTTTATCATCATAGCCCTAATATAGCAGCCTAGATCACGGGAAGATTAAAGGACCTCATAATCCGGGGCGGAGAGAATATTGTAGGGCTTCTCCTAGATCCCATCATAGGTTTTCTAGCAGCACCACTAATAAGAAAAATTGAAATAGCATCCTCTGGAGATTGAAAACTGCCTTCTTTCCCATCCCTCCGTTATCGAAGCCTCAGTTGTAGGTCTGAAAGACGAAAGGTACGGCGAAGTAGTTGCTGTATTTCTCAGGAAGGACGAATCGAAAGATATCACACCTGACGAGGTGAGGGACTGGGTTAGAGAGAAGCTATCCCATCATCTAGGTTCGTGCTCTCTTGCGTTAGTAGCTGATAAAATTCCCCGGTATGATGCTGATTTGGCAGGGATTTAGTGCCAAAGTATGTATTCTTTGTCGATGGGTATCCGAAAACAGCCAGCGGGAAGATTCAGAAGTTTGTACTGCAGGAGATGGGTGCTCAATTGGTTCTTGAGCAGCAGAAGGTCAAGGGGTGAAGAAGGATGGTGGAAGACTGATTAAATACATGTAGATAGTGACACTACATGCATTCACATGAGTGATGTAGTAGAGTCGTACATACACACGTATGTAATGAGCTTTTAAATAGGTGACGTGGAGCAATTTCACATATTTAATTATCGATAGGAGCTCCCCGGCCGCGGACCGCACAACCATAAACCCCAAATGTAGAAGATAAAGCCGTAAAGAGTGCTCGCACTCATCATGAAAGATTTATGCAATAGGTCACTGAAGCCAGAGTTACAATAAGCGTTACAGCAAAAGCTTGCATACATGTACATACAATATATGTAGGTACATGTATTTACATATCACTCGGTAGTACATGTATTTATCCTGTAGAGTGGCTTTTTGCGTACTAGTCTGTTTAATGGCCTCCACATCTATCACCCATACCACCGCAGAGATCGCTCGTCGCTCCATACTCTCCTAAAATCCTAACAAAAGAAGAAGAGAAAAAAGAAAGCAAAGCCACATCCGTGGAGATCCAAACACCCCCCCCCCCCACAGCTCTTCATATTTTGGCTCCATCGTCCTAAGTTTACGTAATTACGCAGGCGCATTAATTATGAACTACATTTCAGGTTTGAATAAGCGCTAGAATTGATAGCGCTCTTCCAACAGCCGTCTATCAGTAGCCCATAGCTCTACTGATCTTCCTTCTTGTTTCTTCCTCTGGCCGCCTATTGTCCCATAGGGTTAGGGTTTCAATGCTACTGACTATAATATACAGTAGGCATCGATTATTCTTAAAGATTATTACAAACTAATAAGCTTGAGGAAATACAGCGGGGCCGGGAAAACATTTATAAGGTACTAGGTATGCATTTCAAACTCAAAATATGCGACTATGCCTCAACAGGGATGTATTTGTTCTATATTTCGATTACAACAAACAGGCTCGGCAAACCCCCGTCAATGTTTTTGCAGGTGTCCTAAAGCAACTCGCCTGCCGGCTACCACGTCTCCCTCTGAAAATGGAGTAATTATACGATGATCTTCACACGAAGGGGAAAAAGCCCACGTTGGACGGTCTTACACAATTCTCGAAGCCATGCAAGAATCATTGTCACGAATATTTCTCATATTCGACGCACTAGATGAATATCACGAGGAAGACCAACGAAGAGGATTACTTCCCTTGTTCGAGCGCCTGAGCATGGAGAGTGGTATGAGTCTTTTTTTCACTAGTCGGCCATACCTGGAAGATGTTCAGGATAGTCTCCTCGACGCGGGGAAAATTTACATTTATGCACAGGAAGGAGATATCAGAAAATATATTGAAGAAAGGATCAACGAAAATCGGAGAGCACGGCGTCTTATTGAGAAGTGCAGATGCAAGGAAAGAATTACAGAACAACTGTCCTGATGTGCAGAGGAATGTAAGTGATGTTTATCAGTATTAGAGTTCCTGCATCATCTTTTGTTGATCAGAATACAGGTTCCTGCTTGTCCGCACAAGATAGAAATTTCTACCACACGCATAAAGCCTCTAAATCCGACATATGACAAGGTCTTTTGGGAAATTAACCGACAGAACAAAGATGTTATTGACTTGGCCCTAAGGGTTTTCTCGTGGTTGCTTAAAGCTAGAAGGGTTCTGGCGGTGGAGGAAATCAAAACAGCCGTTCCAGTACAACCTGGCCGATATGAGCTTGGTGAACCGGATCTACCCGATACACCCACTTTACTCGAGGTCTGCGGTGATTTGATCACTATCGATGAGGATACAGATACTGTTCGGTTTGCGCATTACACTGTTCAAGAGTATCTCGTGGAGAAATCTATCGCCATTGACGCGGGGTCCCATATCGTGATGGTTTGCGGCACTTATCTTTGCTTCGATAAACTCTCCCTTACAACACGCCGCAGAATTTGATCACGTGGAAGTGCTAAAATTTCTCCTTGAGATAGGGGCCGACGTAAACACTCCCAGCTGGCGCGATAGAACAGGCCTGCATCGGGCAATCCGCTGCAACAGCAAGAGGGCGATCCAGATACTTATCGATAACGGTGCCGACGACAATGCTCCGGATCCATTCTCGGGGGATATGAGCGAAGCTAATAATGTAGACTTCTGGCCATGGGAACGAATCGATAGTGCGTTACAGTGGTCGTTTTCCTAATACCTTTCGATTTTCTACTACACTTTCTACTGCACATTTAACTACACTCTTCTGAAACCTTATTTGAAGTCTGATCGATCGAACAACCCAAAGTTCAAAATACTTATAAGGTAAGTAAAGTTCCTGCAAAAACCTGCAGCGTAGGGGTTGGCTAGATCTGAGACGTTGAGGGATAGAACAGTATAGCTACTATGGTTCGGTTTCGGTCCTGGTTCTGGTCTCGTGGTAATTTTTCTTTTAAATCCTTTGGGGGAAATATGTATTTAGAGACTGGAAGCATACCAAACGATGCGTTGAAGGTGCATTAGTTGACACATTAAATTATGCGTTTCCCAGCTCTCCCCCGTAGTAGTATGGACATGAAACGCGTACAACGATACCGGATTTTGGTTAGAGGGGAAGCTTATCAGTAGCTCACTTGACAGTACTACATGTATTCAAGCAGCATCTGAAATAAACCTTGTGATTGAGGTTAATTAAATCACTACTCCAGACGAAGCCTGATAGCGAGCGCTATTCCATGTTTATTATTTGTGTTTTTATTTTTATTTTTTTCAAAAAAGGGGCCCGGGGGGTGGGGTGGGAGGGGGAGAGGGAGAGCAACCCAGTTATATAGTAGAAGATATATATACAGTCAATTTTGGGGCAACGACGAACCTGGGACAGCGACGAAAAACAACCAAGTGATTGCATATCAGCCTGAGCGCCACTGTCTCGACTGACAAAGATCCTTGTTCGTCGTTCAACCAGTTTCGTCGTTGCCCCCAAAAGGACTGTAGAAAACATTACTCTTTTTTTTTTTTACTTTCTTTTATTTTTTTAAAAAATATATATATATAAACAACTCAGTTCACTGAGGGTACACACCCTATCTCTACCGAACCCAGCCCACTCACCCGCGAGATGTATATATATGTATACACGACACACGACCATCATGCAGGCCGGATATTTGATACGAGTTGAGCACTGATCCAAAGTTCGATCCATAGCTCCAAATAGAGAGGTAAGGACCTAAGAGGCTGTGTCGAACTTTCTCGAGTGCTAGGAGACATGGGGGTCATAATAGTTTGGATTACTTGCAGGAGTTTTTTATGTTTTGTTTGACTTAGGCCTCTTGGAATATGATTTGGATGTTTAATTGAGGGGTAATTCCGACATTGGCATTGGGTTCAGTTTTTTTGATAAGCGAAATGTCGACAGTGAGTTAAAGACATGGATGAGCACTTCATTTTTGATTACATCAGCTCTTCAACCATCATCAACTCTTCTACATCGTTGCTGGAAGTGAACACTAGTTCAAGTCCCTACCGTTCATGGTCAGAACAATGTATCTTCACGAGATGATCATTTCCTACACAACCTAGTATCTCCGCTCCTCTAGCAAGAGGGCGTGGAAAGGAGACTCCCGAGTATAAATTAGTAAACATGCCAAATTGATCTCCGCAGATAGTTATCCGGGCGGGATGCTAGGAGGATCGGGCGCAATATCAACCTGCAAACATGGTAGCAGCCTGGTGCTGTTGGGGGGAAACATATGGGCAAGTAATACCGCGATAGCTAGTCGTTGACCCTTCAGGTGAGACCACCTCAATTAGTAGAGCTTCCTATCTCGTCAAGATCTACGCAATGCGATAGGTCAAGCGCGTAGAGTCAAAAAACGTGGAAATGACGATCTCGCACCCAACGCGACGGGATATGCCTACTCTAAATTCTTATTTCGTAGATAGGCTAAAAACAGAAACGGGGCGAGTTGTAGATCTTGTCGCGTTGTGGTAATTATTAGGGAGTCGGATCCAACAACACTGCAAACAAACAACATAAACAAGTGGGTGGGTGACGGAAATTGGGGATTCTATAAGAAAGAGATTATCGCACTATCGTGAGTGTTGTGTTTCCAGATGGGGTATTTCCCGGCTGGCTATGCAGTCTTGGGCCGTACGTTGGTTTGTGACACTTGGAGATGGGAGAGAAACTGTTGTCTTGTCTTGTCTCGTGCCTGCCAGTTATTTACCTAGAGTATAGGGCTGCAACAGCAAGGTGCCAGTCAACCAGCTGCTGTCCTTTCGGTTCAACGGCATCCCGTCTCTCTCCGTCCACATCTTCCATTTGAATCCATCTGTTTGTGATTACGGGTCTTTATGAGACATCTACACTGTTTCTATAGCATCATCACATCCCACCATTCATTGTTTCGAACGGCATTTATTTCGCCATTGAACCGTTTGCTGAGGGAAGCATCCGCGGACGGATCAACTCTACTTTTGTTTTGTTTCAATCCCTTCCGCGGGTTGAATCAACGGGTTGAATGATCGAGCTGCCTTTGTTTCCTTCTTTCTCTCCCGGTACTTTACTCATCCGAAGACGGGAGTGTTCTTGTGCATCGATCCATCCGGCAGAGATCAGGGCTCGTGGGGGCCGCCATGCGGCGCGGATAGCGGTGTCTTCTGTAGCGGGCCCACCCCATGGGTCGAAAGAAAAGCACTCCACGCTCCCGTTCTCTACCGATGATGTCGGTTCCCTTAGGAAAATCCTGCTACCGGGCTCTCGGGCGGCTAGGATCTTTTACTCCCCGCCCCATGAGGTCGAACGAGCATTCGGAATAGTAACGTGAGGATTCTAGTTATTGTGTGTGGGGTGAGAATGATGTATATATATAAAGGAGATAATTAATTAATTGCTCGAGTTGCATGAGTTACACCCTACATACATACATACATACCTACATTGTACCTATGCACATGTATGTATCCACCTGTCTGTTCCTGTGCCTGCCAATGCTCATCAGCATCAGCACTCTCCCCTCTCACCTCCCCTCCCCCACCCCCTTCGTTGACACTTTGGGAACGCTGCGCGGTAAGAATACAGTTTCTTGGGTTCACAAGGTCCGTGCGTGCGTGCTCATGTCGCACATGGGGGGCAGCCGCCGCCGCCTTGGGAACATGACGGGGGTGATGGGTTGCGCATCTCCAGAAAGAGGAGCAGTTATGTTTTAAACAGAACATAACGGGGCGCGAAAAAGAAGAAGGAAAGAAAAGAAAGAAGAAAAAAAAGAAGATTAAAATAAAATAAAATAAAAGACACAAACAACAAGAGCACGTACTCCCTCGTGATCGGTGTTCCAATTTAATAATATTTTTTTCTCCCCTCTCATTCCCTTTGGCTGAGAATATTCCAGTCAGTGACTGCGACATCGAGGAAGAGACAGAAAGGCCCGAAAACGTTCAATCGGACCCGGGGGCACCATAAGCGCGCAGAAGGCCCGTGGGGGAATAAAGCGACATTTTGCATCATCGCGATATTAGACACAAACGTCTAGCTGTAGAGTACGATACTAGCTCACGCACCTCACGTACTCACGCGTTGTGTGAGCCTTAACAAGGCTGCGCTGAGTACCCTCCCACCCTCCTCCCCACACACCCCCCAAGACGCATATGTACCTGCTTACTTCTTCTACCCCCCCCTCAGTCCTCATAACGACCATATCCACCTGACAGTTGCAACACACATAATTCAAACTTCCCCCGAAACACATAGCGTTATAAAACCCAACACAAACGTTAGCCATGACTGACGTCCTCTCGATTGCAGCCTCAGCACTGATAATAATCTACGCCTTCTCCAAACTACTATCCCTCTTCTTCATCTACGTTAGCAGTGTCCTCCGTGCGCCTCTCTCTCGTTCGCACTTGTTACTAGAGCTTCACCTGCTCCAACAATTCGCTCTCGCACTCCAGGAATATACGGACTCTATCCAGGAGTCCCCTGCACTCCAAAAACTCAATTCTACCATCGACGAGCCCCTCCGCGAGTATGCCAAGAGCCTCGAAGATCTCCGGGGCGGTATCGAGCCACCATACGGGGGTGTACGCGGTATGCTCCAGAGCATAGCGTGGCCATTGAAAGAGCGGGGTGTAATGGCGGAATTAAGCAGATTTGGAAGGGTCAGGGAGATCTTTGAATTGGCATTGGGGATGGACCATGAGTATGTTTGCCTATAAATAGATTTTTGTCGGGTGATTTTGATGCTGATTGCTGCTGCCCGGTAGGACCATCTTGAGGAATATGGAGTCACATGTCCGACAGACATGGATCGCGACTCAGGCCATCGAGACGTGCGCGAAGAATACAAACGTCACCGTCTATGAGACGAAAAAGTTGCTCAATTCACCACCCCGACCGGCGTCCGAGTATTTTGTCAGGGTGCCCTCAACGGCTTAGTCTTGACTAGCGGGTCAGTGTACAGTGGTCAGCGGGGTTGTAAATATCATTGAGGTTTTTTATTTCTTTTGTTATTTCTTTTTATTGTTCCCCACTTCTTCTTTGCGGGGGCATTGAGGGGTTTCTAGGGCATTTTCATTTCTTTCGCGTCTAGTCTTGCGGGAGGGGGGGGGGGGCTCGGGTATTCGGGGTTCGGGGTAATTTTTTTTCTTTCTCTCTTTTCTTGCTGGTCTTTTTCTTTTCTCCTTTGTTTTTTCTTTCGTTTTGGATAAAAGCAGCTCAAGGGCTGCGCCATGCGCTTTTGTTTTTGTGTGCCATATTTGTTACAAAATTCTATTCCGGCTATGGAGTGTCGTACCTGCATTACGATTCAGGGGTAACTGTATAGGTACATAGCGTAGTATGAAGAATTCACTCCCCCCGGGCCGAGCCGGGCCCCGAGGAAAGCTTTTTACAAAATACTAGGATTGGAATGGGGCTGGCCTTCCCCCAAGAGTTTACGTTTTGATCATGGCTTATCACTCGGTATTTGGTGGTTCGTGTTTGTGCCGATTTTGAGTTGTGGGTTTCGAGCCAAAGGGGAGAGCATGGAGATATTGAAGTATTTTTGTCCGGCTGGTCCCAGGTGTGTTCTGCTGAGCGACATATGTCGTACTCTGGTTAAATACATGTGGTTAAATACATGTAGTTGTGTAGATGCATACCGCCAAAAGTCACGGGTCGATAATCTCTTGAGTGGTTGGTTGCATGGCAATACGTACCATCAAGCACCAATTAAAAGGAGCAAAAAGACTGTGGAGCGATAATTATGGGATAGAAGGCAAGCGTCGGTCATGTACCGGGCGTTGAGGGTAAATACGAAGAATCTGATAAGGAATCTTGCTCTGAAATAGATGTGTTTATCTTATCAGATTCTCGGTATTTATGGTTGACCCCCGGTACAGCCGCGTTCGAAAAGTCCTGGCACCCTACCATATTGAGTCCGTTAATGAATTGTAACTACCAACAACCATATTTGCTCCCGCATATTCATAAAGTTTAAGACATGATCACAATGGAGATATTAAAAGCTCTCTCCAATTATGACCTTGAATATAAGAGAATTAGAAAGCAGAAAGACTGCTTCGCCTTTTGGCCTAGGGTGCCAAGTCTTTTCGAACGCGGCTGTTGAACAATCGGATCATATGAATTAAACGAGAAAAAAAGCATCGGATCATGAAATATCACTCGTAACAATCATCTTTGCGACTCGATCACTATTGGCAAAGATTGTACAGAGACGGATAAACAATGTATTCGCTTTAACTAGAAACTATCCAATCATGTACCAACCAATCAACGAACATATAACCCCACCACCCTAACCACCCACAATCCCCCATAATGAATTAAAAATAACAACCCGCAGTCCTGCAGCTCTCGACCCCGCACCGCACAGCACACTACTGGATTGACGTGTGTGGAAGCTAATCGGTTGATTGGGGCTGGCGTAGAGGACTCCGGGCAGGAAACCACCAGGCTACCAAGTACCAAAATCCTCCAGAGAAATCGTATTGTGAAAAAAGAAGGGAAAAAAAAAATCCCCAAAAACCAAAAACCAAAGTCAAAAGCCAAAAACAAAGAATTCAAAGCTGAAAATCAAAAATCAAAAACTAGAATCTCGAAGTCAAATCAAACTCAAACGCCTATAAACGCCATATCAGAAAAAGCGGCAACCTCAAAAAACGCACCAAGAAAGGAAGAAAGCAACCCCAAAACTCAATTCAAATCAGCAGCCAACAACAAACTAAAGTCAAAAGCAAGAAGGAAGTTCAAAAAGCAGAAGAAGGAGAAAAAAAGACCACCAAATCAATGGGGTAAAAAAGAAGAAGAAGTTAATTCACAAAAACACTAAACACCAACACCACCACCACCACCAACCCAACAAACCCCTATCATTCCCACCCGACCCAACTAACTACCTCCTGCCAAGCATTTCTGCCCGCAAAGACCCATCTCAGCGATTCCCTTATATCTGTCTCGATAGCATCGTCCGGCGCGCAGGTCGAGAGCGGTTTATTTATTCACCGCATCTCGTTTTTTGGGCCACGTAGGTGGGGACGAGGAGGACGAGGATAATGAAGACGAGGAGGACGAGGAGAAGAGGGTTATTGTAAAACTAGGTTATTATCGTCTGCACAGCAGGATTTAGGAGGTTGAACAGCTCGTTGTGAGTATTGTGGTAGAACGAGTGCTGATGAAGGAACGGGAGAGACGGGGAGAAGTGAGGGGGTTTATATATGATCTGGTGAGTACATTTGTATCGGTATACCTCATTTTCCTTACCTCAGCACTCGAAGAACGTTGTGTCATTGTTAAGTAATACTTTAGTTTCCAACTGGGGCGTTTCAGAAAATGCGGGGTACCAAGTGAAATGGCCCCGTATCATCTGGATTTGTAGCCAGCCATTGGCTAGTTGTGGTGTGGGTGTTTGAGGTGTATGTATGTAGCTGCACCATTATCTCACGAGTCGACGCCCGTCACATGTCCTGGTCAGGGCCAATTTTGAATCCTCCTGGAGTGTGATTGTGGAATTGTTATACTCTCGAGTAGTTGAATTTCCAGAATGGGATTGCAGAGATGCGGGCATTGGTGAATATGGACAGAGACTGGCCCGGGAGGGAATTACATATACTCGTAGTTTTTTGGCGTTTCCGGACGCAACTGCTATTGCATACACAGAAAAAAACCCGCCAAGGCTATCTTTTGTATGGCATGCAATAGCAGTTGCGTCCGGAAACGCCAGAAAACTACGAGTAGCTCAGTCTCGCAGTTGTAAAGCAGAGCATACCTGCATGACACAATTACCCCTCTCTCAAACGCAATCAAGTTGCACTCGTAGAGTTATCCCTCTCCTCTGTAGTCTTAAATCGAACTATCTTGAGATAGTCTCCAGAATCTGTCTAGTCTTATCAGAGCAAGAATTGAGCTTTGAGAATTCAAACTGAGCGGCGCCGATCAATGAAACTGCGGTGTATGGCAGGCCCGGACTTATTCGGAGGGAGCGCCTCCATAACAGCACCGTGTTTAATAGAGTGCCAATGGCCACACGATAAGATTGTCTCTTTCCCGATAAGAGGCGACGACCAATGGAGATAAGCCAGTTAGAGTTCCTGGGATAAGGCAGTGTCAAGATTCTGGATATCTATTTGTTGTTGTTGGTTTCTGGTGGAAAGCGTGTCTATTCGGCCGCGGGTGTAAAGAGGGATGAAGTGGTGCGCGGAGCAATGCAAGACTCGAGTGTCGTTGATTCACCCGACAGCCAACCACGGCACGATGTATCCACGTGTTACCGAGTGACAACCTATGCTTCCAGCGGCGCCGAAACTCCAAGCCAATAGAAAAGGTCAAGCATCCTGGCAACTCCAAAAAATTCACCACTTAACGTCTGATGCCTCAGACATTGCACCATGTACGATGTATACAATTTTAACTACTAGGTACTTCGTGTATCTTTATGCATGCCACACCGTGCACGGCTAATTCTAATTACGAATCCCTAATATTGTATGTAGTTGCGTATACTCTTATTCTCTGTGGCTTTAGCATCAGTATGAAGGAAGGGGGTTTTGGATTTGGGGCGGGCAAACTGTGTCTATCAAGTGATAAGATCTACAGACCCTAGACCATTGAAATACAAATTGTAGATCATAATATTGTTTCCCTATGAAGCCCAAGGAAAGTTCACGTTCTTAATTAGCTAGACTTGTATGGGGATAGGGCCCCCACCAGTCTCTGCAACCACGTATAGTCGTTTATATGGGCTGGGGTGGGCTTCAAAGGATTTTGCAGTCTTCTACTATGTACTATGGCGCGAGAAGGCATAGGGGAACTTTTTTTGTACGGGAATCACCGTTAGACTAGGCGCTAGTACCATTATGGGGGTAGATCTCCAAATTTCTATTGATTGATTGGCTGCAAACGCCGAAGTTTACACACATACCCACCATGCCATAGATCAACGATTTTCCGAGACTCTTGTAGTCTGATTGGTCGAGAGCCTTGACCCATAATCCTGACTGACTCCCGCATGGCAACTGCCCACCCCATCAAAATGAAATAATACTGAGCAGCGGAACTCTATAATTAAATAATCTAACTAGAAGCAGTACTGGGGAGGAAGGGGGTGGGGGCGGAGGGGTGGTGGTGGAGGGGTGGTGGTGGAGGAGTGGTGGAGCGGAAGGTGGACGAGCGGCGGGGGAGGGGGAGGAGCGGGGGGAGGTGGAACTGGAGGGCAGCGGGTGGAGGTAATAGGATGGCAATATTGTAGGTGACGTTAACTGGAGGTGACATTGAAATTCGTCATATGAACAAACTGGCATTGGAGCTGGCAGACCGGAGCTGGCATGAGTTGAGATACCTCATAATTCACGGAAAGAACTAGATAACTACTGGAGGAGGTTGATATTTACGGGAGCTAGGCCGGAGGTGGCCCACCCCTAGTATCGACGTAACGATATTAGCTCATGGAAAACCGACCACGACTAATCATGTATTGCAATGTCGGGAGGTAAATGATCATGACACAGCATACTCTTATATGGCGTTTCTGCAGCATGCTCCCGCCCGTTGGGGTTCTTGCTTTATAATTTACCGCTCGACTCATTCTTGCACTCTTCAAAGAGGTGTTTTCATTCCCGTATAATCTACGCTCCAAATATAAATATCTCATCAACCTCTGGTCGCTATGGGGGGATGTATTTGAGGAGCGGGATAAAGTATTTCTTTTACGTTTCCGAACTGGACTGGATCTGCATATGGGCGTAAATCGTGCTTGGCAACTAGATTTTTGTGGTATGCAGTAGAAAACTACGAGTAGGAGTAGGGACCGCCTGCATGTAAGCGTACTCCCATCCCCTGCGGAGGATGGGTCCATGGTCATTTCTTAAGTAACACCTGCCGCAATTCTATAGATTGAAGACATATAGATAAATTGGTGATAGAGTGAACTGGAGAGGAGAAGTATGGAGTCCCAAAAGAGTCCGGTTTAAGGTGAGATCAATGGAGCTTACGATGTAGGTACTACCAAGCACCTACCCCTAGATTTAAAAGGTTTTATTCCCTGTCACTTGGGCATGAATCTCGGGGTAGAATAGATCTACAAGGGATAAGGTAGTATGATATTAATAAACCAAGCCAAGGGAGGACAAATAATCAAGATGAGAGGCGATTAGACTGCAGCTGCGTATAGTGCTTAGACCTTCGTCCTCAAAAATGCGCCGCCCACCCCAGAGCAGACGCCGAGACGGAGCGATCTTGGCTCATAGATCTCTTTATCTCTCTAGATCTTATCTGCAATCGATGGTCACTGTATGTAAGCAACAGTTCCGGTAGCATAGTTTAATAATGCGCCCGATCGGATATCAGTAGGACGTTTGCAGAGGAGGTGGGGTTCGATTCTCCCCGAGGCTGTTGTATTTCTGCTAAGAGATTTATTTTTGCTGCGAAGATTCAAGTAGATGAAGTAAGAGAGCGAGAAATGTTTTGCAATAGGTAATATTATAGAATGACAGCAACATTGCACCCTAACCCAGGTAAGTATATACATGTAATTGCTGGCAACAAACCACCACTGTCAACCGTCACCACCTACCTCAACCTTGAGTTTCATCTCCAATACCGCCAAGCATTGATTCATCTCACCACCTGAGTCTGCCCAGGAGACGCATAGGTAGATGTGCCTGTGAACATTTCGGAACCGAGATCAAGTCGCTGAAAGGTTGCTAATTGAATCTTGTAGTATCGGTCCGGTTAGATGGGTAGCCGATTGTATGTACCAGTTGAGGTCAAAGTCATAAGCGATGGCATAACTACCGGTACCAACTGAATTGGCATTGCGTTATAAGAAAATCATGTAGCATACAACTGAGGAAAAGAATAAACTTTCTAAGAATTCCAAAAAGATTTGATTATTGAAACATAAGAAACCCCAAAGGAGTGAATCTCCCCTCTCTTCTACAGCCCCCCCCCCCCCTCTCAGATCCTCATCTACTTATTACACCTTCCTTTTCCTGGATCTACACACACTAACCCTAACTCTTTAAACAAGGAACGAAAGCACCGCCGGAACTGCCGCAATCAAGAACGAGCTCGCCAGCAATGAGCCCGCAGCATTGACCGTCTGAGTGGCCACCGATGCAGAACCGGTGGTAGAGACATTAGGCGAGTGAGTTCCTGTGCCGGTTGAGTTCGTACTGTTAGTGGGATCGACCAAGCCCAGCCCCACAAGTTGTTCGGTCGTCGTGTTGAAGGCCGCCGGATCCGCAACTATGATTCCATAAAAATTAGTACAAGATTCCCTCCCTTGTCCGAGATCTAGAGGGAGAAATGGGATTGGGGGTGGGGGAGGTGCTACTTACTCATGAATGGGAGACAGGTGGTGAATATGTTCTGGGCAATGACTGCCATGTCGGCATCCTCGCTGGCGGGACATGCTTCGACGCAGGCCTGGCTCCTGTTTGTACTAACATTCTGCTCGAGTCTTAAGGTCTGTGAGCAGGCACACTCGATATCAGTGTTGCCGCAGGTGAGGGAGATTGCATCGATGTCGACTTCCATACAATCCTTGTTGCAATCTGGGATGTCGTCAACGAACTCTTCGTAGTTTGTGTAGTTGCGTTCCTGCACCTGGGCATTCACCGCAGCGAAGAGGGAGAGCAGGGCGACGGCGTAAGTGAAGACGGCGGTGGAAATCATTTTTGCTAGCTTTGTGTTGTTCGAGTATACTGGTGGAGAAGATTGGGATTGAGTGTGTATCAACTGATATCCGGGGACTCTGAGTGAAGTGAGAATGAGGAGGCGAAGGATGTGGTTAAGATGTTGGATACCCGTTGATTTATATGCTTTGTTGGATCCTGGTTTATGGGGACTCTATCGATCCCCAATTAAGGTTGGGTGTTTTTTTTGGTTGGCTGGTGGGGCCCCTGTGCCAACATCATGACAGCAATATCCGTGGCTATGTTGATGACTTCGAGAGGCTCATTTCAAAGTTATTACTCCTAGGCTCACTGGACCGTAATTCCTCCTAAGGATGTCGATCATCAGATATCGGGTCGGATCTCTCTCCAAGCCTCTTACAGAATATGGCCATTGGATCCATCAAGCCCAAATACGGTAGTGCCTCTATCCAAGGTTCAGGGTCAAGATTATAGACATCCAAAGAAATCATTGCAAGTCCAATAATTGGTGCCAGCATTCTCATCTGATACTTCATCGACTTTTTTTTTTTTTTTTTTTGATATCAGACGATTTGTAGCTGGTTTGATTTTTCTTCTTTCGTGACTGCTCTGAGATCGATCCAGGTACTACATTTAGTTGCAATTTCAGTTCATATATTGATATCGCCGAAGAATGTAGCATCGATCTGTATGGGGACATTCTACAGTTAATTCATACTATATTTAGACGTGCACCATACATATCCTGGGCATTCCAGTGCGATTTCATTGGGGGCGACATGAGATTTTACCCGTTTTTGACTGCGGAATGCTTGGCTTTCATGCGCTGCTGTTTGACAGGGATTCTGCAACAGCCAACAGTGGATGAGATCTCTGGACCGTTTATTCTTTTAGTTCGGCGCCTGTCTGTTTTCCTTCATAGGGCTGATCGGATAACCCGAACACCGGAAGACGACCCAAGTATCTGTATAGTTTCGATCGTTCTGATCCAGCTAGCGGGCAAGAAATACAAATATCGCTCGGCTTGGCATACTTAGATACCATAAACTAAGTCCATAGTACATGTAGTATCAGCTCTGGAGGTACTGTCTGTAGCTCTCAATTTCCGGACCGTTGATATAATGTATGTACACTCGAGGTTCCCAGAACTATTTTGGTCTCTACAGCCACATTCTTGCACGGAGGCATTGTTCCAACGACGTATCCCATTTGAGACAGAGGGTGGTTGGTATTCTATGGGTGTCCCAATGTGGGAAGGGAAAGTAGGATATATGCCAAGAATGGCCGGGGTTTGAAACCACACAAAGTAAACTCAATGTTAGCATATGAAAGTAAGTACAGTAAGCATACAATCTGCGAATAGGTATGCATCCGTGAGTCTTACCTACAACATACATGTACTTCTGGTCGTCAATAATACCAAGCGTGGTTGCGAATTTGGATGTGTCGTAACGCCAACTAGTTGTGCCGCTGGAGGGCCTCAATGCCTTGCACCGCACCACGCCACGATTCCTTGCATAACCAACCAAACCGGCATCCGACCCCACATAAATTTGGCCCCTGATCTTGGCGGGGGACCATATTGGACGATGTGATAAGGCTGAACAGGTTTTAGAAAGAGGTGACGCACATATATAGGGGCGGCAGAATTCATTTCGCGAGAGATATTGCGCCGGAGTAGATATCGGCCGGGAGAAAGATCTGCGGAAATTCGAAATTTCTTGGCCAACAAGTCAGAGCGTGTGTTTCGTACTCTCGATATATGCTTGGTGTCTTTGACGCCGCGCGAGAAGAAGAAGTTAAGTGAGCAAAAAGCATTACGAGATAATGGCTTATCTTTTTTGCTCTATTGCAGGTTAGCCGGAGCTAGACTTGTGATGTCCTCGAGAGAAAGCAGATAAGAATAGAAATCGATTCTGTGACGTGGCTATTAGTGGTATTAGAGACGCTAAGCGTATTAGCTTGACTCGAACTTGGAGACACTTTCTGGATGGTGATGAAAGAACACAATACGGTAAGTTACATATGTTTACAACAAACGATAGAACAAATAGGAAATTTATGCGTATGTGAGTCCGTACGCGTGTACTTCAACTCCCAAAAATCTCTCTGTGTCTTGTCTCACCTGTGATCGCTGATACAGCCATCTGCTGAAGTGCAAGAATGCAACTCAGATTCAACCTAGGCAGAAACCATCATTTCGTTGTATTCTAGGACGTAACTATGAGTAGAGGGATCGAAATATTCTCTTGGATAAAGCTAAAACAAGGGGTCCCTTCGTTTCTGGGCCGCACAACTATAACCTTACGGCGCAGTGTGCGCGGGTCCTGTAATATTGAGCGTCACTAGATCTAGACCAGGGACTTTGCGAGAGCAAGGGTTCCAAAGGTAATAAAATAAACCCCTCAGAAAGACCTGAGATAAATCCATGTAGTGGTAACTCTAGTGTAGCGTAGTGGGTGAAGGTTGACTTGCATGATGTGTTTAAACGTCTAGAGCGTATGGCCGGCTACCTCCACCGTAATCGAGGGGTGTTTCAATTAGCTAGAGTGGTCTACACAAGGAAGAATATATAGAATATGAACTTCTCCGGATATATATTGGGAGGTGACTAACATCAGGAATCTGCATGCTTGCACTAGAGAGAGGCTTTAGAATCAGCTACATCAACAAAGATATCTTCAATGCTCGGACTAGGAACTGGAGTTAAGTAGGAATAGCTTTGAGAACATTCCTTCACCTTGCCACTGTCTAGCTAGACCTGAAGGTAATACATAAAATATACCGTCCAGGACTCGACAAATACACTCGAAGACCAACCAATAGACTTCTACTTTTCAAACACTCCTATTTACTCACTGTGTTTGCTGCCGAGGTCACATTCGACTTATATCTTATATCAAGTAATTCGTCGGGAGGCGTAAAAGCGAAAGCCATAGAAAATAGACCTATGACTTCCCAAATAGCCGGTCATGATCACACTCACGGCGAGCTATCATGGAAAAAGATAGAGACCATCGGTACCGTTTGCTCAAAATGCGAAGGAGGGGGTATCTTCGGATCCGCTGAATGCACTAGAAATCGAAATCCACTCCCTTTTATGAATCCAACGTTCTACAAGCACCAAAGCGCACCACAAATTACTTGTTTGCTAATATTCCTTGGAAGAACAAGCGTGGAAGAGATGGTGATCGAAGCTTAAACCTGGACTATTGAAGTGCTCTCTCTATTTAACCCTATGTACCCACTGGGTCATGTCAGCCATGCGCTTACGACCTGTAACTCGCAAAGCTCAATTGAATTTGATGGTACAGCGCGATCTCGGAAGTGAAGAGATGGCACCCATTTTACACCAAAAACGCCACTTTTCAACCCGGTCCTCAACCACCAGTTTGATGGATATTACATGAGAATTGGAAGACTATATATTTTGTATACATGTAGATAATCGCTCCATTAGCTTAAAATTACAACATTACATTTCTAGCATGAGCTGTGTTGATTTTATTGAGTTAAGTTGCCAAAACCGTGCCAAGACTGCATATTTGTATGGGATGCAAGTGAATCTCCAAGTTGCCCCACTTCTAGCTCATGTAACTTCTTCCACACCTAATTTCAGAGAGTGCCCTTTTAGGTATATTAAATTCAGTGGCCTGTATCTCACCCCCTGAAGTCTTATTCATTTTTAATGGCGATTATGTTGTGGGTGGTGGTGGCATTTGGACGAATTTTGGTGTCATCTCTTCACTTCCGACATCGCGCTGTAGATACATATGTATACATACATGTATATATATACGGTATAAGTAGAGTAGGTCCAAGGGCAGAATAAAAGTAGGGAAACGCCAAAGATAGTGGATAGGTGTATACGTATTCGTCCTGTGATGCGGCTTTTTTTGATTCAAAATTGACGTTGCAAGTGGATAGGGCATTTGTGTGAGTGCCCTAAAGTTCGCTTCAGGGTTAAGCAGGTACATATGGGTGTCGTTCTAGGAAAAGGTACCTGTGTGGCAACGCAACAAGGCCTCACCAGCTCGCTACCGCACTCTACAGGCTCCAATTTATGGAACCAATGTCAGAAAAATTAATTCTGGGCTCTCACCAAGGTCCTCTGAGCTTTATGAAAATTTGGAGTTTATTGGTTGTTTGGTTCATCGGAATAAGGATTTGGCTGTGCGGACGGTTTTCCTAGAACGACACCCATATATGTATCTGCCCAGGATTCACTTAGTCATCTTGGGTCAGGATCGTGCTGAGCAGCCCAACCGTCAGGCAGCCACCCGTTCCCAGAATTGCGATTTAGTATGCACTGCAATTGCATCAAACCAGCTGCCCTTCATGATCAGATAACGAGCGGCGAACCAGAAGCTAGATTAACACAAGTGCGATAAAGGAGGCCGAGGTTGCAGTGGCTTGAGAGCCCCACTTCGAACCATTGTAGAGTAGGAGTAACTACGAGTCACGCCAGATCTCGGTTATATGTAAACATATATGTACAGCGAGAGGTAAAATTATTGTAGAAACAGGGGTCTAAAAACAGGGTTTGTATGGCTGGTCAAGCCAATAGGGTTCCTCCCATATTTCTACAATAATCTTATCACAAGCTGTAGATACATGTGCCACATTTACTTGAGTTTCAGGGCGTTGCTAAGAGCAGCGTAGCTGCAGTGGTGGAGGTGCGTCACGTGGGCGATTCACCTAAACACATGACCTAGAACGAATAAAGGGTCGAGCCAGACTAAACCCGTCACCACGACGTCGTCGTCACTTTAAACCTACTCCCCAAACATCGCTGCCCTCTGGTGGACGAAGATTGGCGAAATGCGGCTACTCTGGGATGCAAACGACTACTTCCTTGTCCAGCGTGTCCTTACCACAATGATTGAAAATCAGGAAATTTGGCTTTGCGTCTGGAGGGGCCCGAATGAGGACACTCCTTCCACGATGACGCGGACAGAAGCGTTAATAGAACTTGTTAAGATTGCTCTCCTTGGTCACGTTAAGTGCGATTCGGGTCAGGAATTCATACCAGAGATATATGCCAGTGCCGTTGGTTCCAAGATCAAGCGTCTATACATGGCCTACTCTAAGCGCATGAACCCCGAAAGTATAGGCCAGTTCCTAGTATCAAAAGATCGCAAGTGTCATTGAATGGCCCTGGTCTACTGTGCTACTTTGACTAACTCGTCGTGATCTAGACACGGTTGGTAAAGAAATGCCTTACTGGGAGCTCTTGCAAAAGCTGGACGAAGGCCCCCCAGAGGAGAATAAAGCTAGAGAAGTAATTGATTTGACTGGAGTGGACGATGATGGTAGCGGTTGTGACACGCCTATTAAGACTGAGGCGTCTGATGATTCAACACCTGCAAAACCCTCAGCCACTCTTGGACCAGGAGCGGGGGTACTTTTAACTTCGAACAAAGTCGCACCCTCCATCGAAACGACTAGTTTGGTCACGGATGGAACCTCTCCTGTGGGCGTTATCCCAAGGCCTGTGGAGAACGAAGTACATATTCCGACCCAAAAAGTTCCACTCGTGGTTTCTAACGTGATAACTAGAAGCGCACAGCACTAGATTCGGAATACTTTGGTGTCGCGGAAGAACAGAAGGTCCAGAAAGCTCGCGAACATGAACTGGCGGTGCTCAATGCAAAGATCCGTCTCGTGGAGGCTGAGACTGAGCTAGCTAAGGCCCAAAAGGATCACCAAAATAAGCAAGGTTCTGTGTTGGGGTAAAAATAGCTCCACGATAAATGATGCTTGAAGTTCGGGTCCCAACAATATTGTTGGGTCTGGTGCTAACTGTCTGCAACGAGGAAAGCTATAGATTAGAAGCGGCTCCTAGACTTTATGGATACAAATCTTCGGTGAATACTATAGTTTTAGGCGTTGGTGAACGTGTATTATTAGATCAATACCAATTTAGCCTCCCATATTCATCGCTCGATGTATACAGTAGACTCTCGCGATAAGGGTATGGAGATTTCCAAAGGTCAGGTCGCAGCTTATCTTTATAGAGAGGGTACCTATGGGCAATCGAGTTGGCTATTTCAGTTGGTTTCTGGTCCAATAATGGATGAATTAATGGAGACTTGCGAGTTATAGGGAGTATTTGACCATAGCCCTACCCTTTCCATAGAGATACACACCGAAACCTCTATCTCAAACTGCTAAGCGGGCCCTTATAGTAACTATTCGGCCACTTACCTTTACCTTTGCACACAAAGGTTTTGAGCCCATACCCTCATAGCGAGATGACCCTTATATATACAGCCACTCATCAAAAGTGTTCGTGATTCACATCAAAGTTGGTCTGTGCGTGATGTGACTTACCAGATTTTACGGTCAAATTGAGGAACTAAAATGTATCTATATAATTGTATCCAGCGAGTGACAGAATAAAAATGCCATGAATGTCTAATATTAACTTTAACCACCATTGACTGTTGCTGTGTTGAGGTTTTGAACATTTCAATAGGCACTTTAATTCCTGGCTTGAGCCGGACATGTCACATTAAATCCGAATCACGAACACTTTTGATGAGTGACTGTATATATAGTACCCTTGGGTCAAGTGTCGGCTGTATAATGTGCAGTGTATTCGCTGATTACCAGGCTGAAAGACAAATGGTGACTTATGTCTTCAAATACCTTTCTCGCCATAGAAGGGTTCAAATCATGGGCTCCGGAGGTGTATCACAACCGATCACTCGCTCACAGTCTGTCACTCGGTCGGTCCAAACTGTCAAGTCACTCTACGGGGAAATCTAAATCCCGCCCCTACTACCTTATTTAGATTTACTTTGCAGTTTGAGGTGTTACTCAGGCACTACGTCTCCGAACGCTTTTCGCTCAAATTCATATACCAGTACCCACTTTTGGTAGTTTTGCTCTTATTACTGCCTTCGGAATTTGAAATAAGTATGACCAGTGATAGTGTGGCCGGGTCGCCATCGGCCGCTGTGGTGTAATGATGGAAGCCCTTTCTGGTTCATGAACCAGTAAAAACCAGTAAAAACCGAGTATATTAAAGTGTTTCTCCGAAGTTAATACCAGTAGAACGGTCAATGCAAGAATATATACAATATAGTTAGTGTGGGTTTGGAGAAGTATAGTTTAGAAACTGCTTTAGGTAATAGTCTCGTTAGTAAATAGAGATATTTCTAGGGTCCTTTGGCGGTTTTGTAGTTATTCAACGGCTCAGTTTAATTGAATGATTGTAAACATCGGGCATTCGTGTGAGCCGTGGGGTACGTCACATGGATGACTAACCCAAATACATGACACTACTCAACAGTCCAGACTGGAGAAAACACCCGTCCCGACGACATCATCATAACTTTCAACTTACTCTTCATACATAACTGCCCTTGATAGACAAGAATGCGCGAAAATCTGCTATACTGGACCAGAGACGATCATTCTCTTCTCCGGCATGTCCTTACCTCGATATTGAAAAATCTGGATATCCGTCTCTCCCTCTGGAGGCGTCCCGATGACAATGAGCCTGCCCCTATGACGCCGAAACAAGCGACAATAAAACTTATTGAGATTGCACTTCCCGACCGTGTTGAGTACGAGGGAGAATTCGATCCATCAAGATACTACCATAGCCTTTATCACAAGATCAGACGCATCAATAAGATCTATTTTATGAACTTATAACCCGAAAGTATAGACCAGCTCATGAGATCAAATGATTGTAGGTGTTACTGAATAGTCCTGGTCTACCATGCTACTTTGACTAACTCCTTGTGGTCATCTAGACAAATTTATTGATGTAGAATCTATTTGGGAACTCTTGAGAGAGCTTGGCGGAGACTCTCCAAAGAAAGATGAAAATAGGGTGATGGCCAAGCCGCCCGAGGGACTCGTAAAGAATCCAAACGGAGACTCTCCCGAGGAGAATAGAGGTAAGGTAGTTACTTTGCCTGAGGTGGGCAGTAATGGTAGCGGTAGTGGCTCATCTATTAGGACTGAGACGTCCAATAATTTAAGACCTACTAAATCTTCAGTCAATCTTGAACCAGGACCGGTGAAGCTTGGAGACTTGGGTACAATTACGCCCTCCGTCGAACTACCTAGTGGCGGCATCTCAATGGCTGTGTGGGGCGAGGTGCTTCTTCCAACTCAAGTGTTTCACTTGTTATTATTCCTAACTTAACATCTAGAAACGCCCAACCCCCGATTCGGAAGACCAGGATGGTTTGGAAGGGCGTAAGTTGGAAAAGGCTCGTGAGCATGAGCTAGCGATTATCAACGCGAAGGTCCGTCTTGTGGAGGCCCAGACTGAATTAGCCAGGGTCCGAGGGGATTTTCAAAAGAAATGAGCGGGGCTCTGCGCTTGGTGGTATTAACAAAAGTTCCCATAATTTTCGCCAAAATTATAATTCACAAAGTCGGCAATTGAGATTCTTACATACCTCGGATCTACGTTCCATCAATCTCCAGCCCTCTAATCGCACAACTACCTTCTCTATATCATTTGTGGATGTGGAGTTATACTTGCTTAATGGCCTATGCTTCTACAAAATGACGTGAGCTTTTGTCACAACAAATAGCCGCACGATAAGATGATGACTTAAGTAAGTTTGGGTCTTGTGGTATTATTGAGGCCGATACCAACACTCTGTAATAAGGAGACCATAACATGGAAGTGGCTTCTAGATCTGATGGATACGAGTACTCGGCGCCGGCGGATACTACAGATTTAGACACTGTTAACGTATATCATTTGAACAATACCAAATTTAAGCCCCGTATTCACAGTTCGGTGTACTGTATTTCACATAGACCCGAGTTCCAGTCTATGACTATGGGCGTGAATTTCTGTCTCCAGATGTTATGTTTACCGTCGATCTGCACGGTTTCGATGGCTCCGGAGCAGCTGTATCACAACTGATCACTCGCTCACAGACCATCACTCGGTCGAACGCCTAGTACTTTTATGGATCTAAATCTCGCTACCTCTCTGATACTAATTTACCATCTAGCTTAGGATAATACTTGGCAGCTGTGTTCTTGAGCGCTTTTCTGTTTAAGCTCAAGTACCGCCCAGTTTTCGGAATTTACCGCTTCTGTTTGATTTCTTTAGAGGACTACTGCATATTGAGTGGTAGAGCTGGGGATCCGGCCTTACTAATACATTTGAATGCCCGATTGTCTTTGTACTCTTCACTTAAGATCGAGTAGAAAGTAGTAAACCGTGTCATCTTCTAGAGTGTACCGAGAATATTGTCATTTAGATCATTTCTCTTTTATATCTTACGTAGGGATATATATGGTGCTAGGACGTAAATGACCGAAAGTACGGTGTAGCAACGGGTTCGACGACAACCCGCTTGACCACGATTGTGAGCACAACAGCCTCAATAGATCTTATAAAGGGCTGATAAATTTGTAGAATAGTTATTTGGTGTAAAAAGAGAGAATAGGTGGTATTTATATATCTTGTGTACCAACCTCTTGCCTTTAGTACAGCCTCTATCCTCCTAGGTATACTTTCAACCAGTCTACCAAATAAATCATCAGGTAGCATTTCCCAGCAATGAATAAGAGCTACCTCCATTAGGGGTTTAATTACTTCCGGTAATCTAGTATTATATGCCAAATTGCATCAGCAAAAAATCAATTTGCTCTGTCGCCTCCATGGAGGCGACAGAGCTCACAGAGCTCACGGAGGAATTTTGTCTCCGTAGAGCTACCCAATTATTTCCTCCTCCGCGATGCAAATATGAAATAAATTCACCTCCGTGAAATAAATCCCCCTCTGCGAGCAATACGCCATTTCTGGGAAGACATCCGATATCGCCCTCTATCTGTCAGATATCGCTCAAAGAGATACGATTTCACAAGACGAAATCGCAAGACATTTCCGCTTAAATTTAATAACTCGCGGATATCGCAACAACTTGTAGAACATAGCATAAAGCAAATTCTAATTTAATTTGTAGAGAGGACGCTTATCGGCGCTATTGGTTACCATCTATCATCTATATATATGTACATAAGATAATCACAATTGCCGTCAGATTCCTTCGACATCTCCACATCTTGAGTTTCCTCCATCTCATCACTGTCTTTGTAGACCTTAACGCCGTCTTCTGCCCCTCTCCGCCGGAGCTCACTGCTCTGAAATCCAGAAAGTCATTCGCCGCGGGTCAGTATAGGCTTGTCCTCTCCGAGCCTTCTTTCCGCTCGCCAATCGTTTCGTGAAGGCTGCCTTTGAGGTTGTCGGCGACCCTATCTTGATTTAGGATTGGTAATTTGTTGAAGCTGCGAAAGCGACGCTGAACATCGCTGAATGACAAATGAAGTCAGTCGGACGCGATTTAATTCCGTCACCTATACGACGCTTGACGCCGAACGGCCTTACCAAAGTATGTATCACGCTTTGAATTCACGGCCGGGTCCACTTCGCTGCTTCAGCCTCAGCCCAAACCCAATCACGCTGCTGCCGCCGCTTATAAAGACGCTGCTTATATATTGTCCATGAATTCGGGATCCACTAGGCCCCTCTGGCGCTTACCATCGTAGAACTTACTCTGTATCAATTCCCGAATTGCTGGCGCTGCAAAACGCCATCCACATACCTGATATCGAAATACGTCAGTTTAACAGCCTTCTAGCGTCTGTTACGGGCCGACTCGGAGGAGACAAGAAACGGGTTCGGGGGTTCTCGGTTAGAGAACAATAAAAGCTGAGTCTGAGTTATGTGGGTGAAAACTCTTCACCTCGTGCGGGGTCAGGGTCAGGGTTCAGGGATATCGGGCTCGATACCGATAGATACTAACGAGAGTTCGTAACGATGAACTATCGGAAGAAACAGACAGAAACAGAGTCAGAATGGTTTCGCCTAGTATGATATACTAGGTGAGGCCAAAGGGTTCTAGGACGGGGACCAAGAGGCACAACCGAGAGGTTATACAACTTGAGTTCGGAGAGGTTCGAGAACAAAACTAGAATGTATTCCTATATAACAGGAAGTTCGGATAAGAAGAAAAGTAAGAAAGAACAAAGGGAAATCGCAGCCATATATATAACCTCCAGAACCCAACGATTAATCCGAGAACAGAAACCCATAGAAAGAAAAAACCCAACCGCGACGAAAACCTAAACGTAAAACCTAACTAACGAAGATCGACGATTAATCCTTCTCCTTCCCGAACTCTCCTTGAGTCTTGGCACGCCGTTACAGATCAGGTCCTTCTAAGGCCTAGCTCCTGCTAGGCTGAGGCTTGCGATACCGGCTGGAATTCTTGACGGGTCAGGCATGTTCCAGGTCTTCACCGGTTGCCAAGAGGGTTCGATATCCAACGAAGCGGTCAGGTACCAGAGACGACCGCGCATGACGAGAATCCAATCATGCCGATTTCCCACCTCTTTCTCCTCGACTTCTACTGGCGGAGGCGGTTGTTGTTGTCTGGCACGGCCCGGCCAAAGACAGGAGTGAGACGCGAATACTGGGTGAACCTTCATGGAGGCAGGCAGGTCAAGCTTTCATAGGCATAGGGGCTGACCATTCTCGCATCACAGAGGGCCGATCTGTTTCAGTCTAACTTTGGAGGCGCATTCTCGGCGTTCTCCGGCTAACCATACCTTATCTACCTGGGGCAGGGACACGATGGCGTGGCAAACTCTTCTTGGATCATCTGGGACCTCTTCATCTCTTCACGGAGGAACTCGAAGGTCTGGGACATGTCGCGTGCCAATCCGTTGGCTCGGTCTTCGGCTGTGGTCTTTCCATGTGTCAGGGGGCCAAAGGACATCCGAGGATGCTTTCCATAGTTAGCCTCGAACGGGGACAGGTGCGTCGTTTCTGAGACGTGGTTATTGGTAGCGAACTCGGCGAGGGGCAGGAAGCGGGACCAGTCATCCTGTTGGTAGGAGACATAGGCGCGGAGGTACTGTTCCATCACGGCGTTGATCCTTTCCGTTTGACCATCAGTCTGGGGGTGGAATGCAGTCGAGAACCGAGGCGAGATTTCCAAACGGGAGCAGAGCGACTTCCAGAAGTCTGAGGTGAACTGGGTTCCGCGGTCCGAGACGATGGTTTCTGGAAGACCATGTAGTTTCCAAACATAATCAACGAACAAGTCGGCAAGAGTGGGGGCATCGCATTCCTCGGTGGTCGGAATCAGGTGGCGCATCTTGGTCAGTCGGTCAACTACTACCAGGATGGCGTTGTAACCATTGCTTTCCGGGAGGCCAGTGACGAAGTCCATTGAAAGGTCGGTCCAGGGACCATCGGGGATCGGAAGCGGGCGGAGAACACCTTGGGGTCTGTTACGGGGGGCTTTGCTGCGGCGACAGGTATCGCAGTTCAGAACGTATTGGTCAACGTACTTCCTCATGGTGGGCCAGTAGTAGTTACGGGACAGGAGTTCCAGGGTCTTGGCTCTTCCGGGGTGGCCGGCGGAGGGCTTGTCGTGGTCTTCTTGTAGCCAAAGTTTCAGGTCAAATGTCGGGGACGTAAATGAGGCCGCGGTACAGGAGGACGCCCTCGGGGGACTTGGAACATTCGCCTAACGATATCTTCCGGGAGTGCTTGGTTCCGTTGGCGAGCATGGCGAGAACTTCGAGGGGGAAACTATCTGCCTGGTAAGCTTGGGTCAATAGTTCTTGGGCAGAGGACATTCTTCCAGCGGGTTCATTTGACAAAGTACCCGCTAACAAACTTAGCTTGATTCCAGAATCCAAATTTTCGCGTTTCAAAACCACCTGACTCTGCTGCTGCAACCTTTCATCCCCCTCCTTAGGGAGGTCTCCTGATCTCCTAGTTAAAGCGTCTGGTTTTCCTCCTTGTTTTCCTGGTCTGAACTGGATGACAAAGTTGAAGCGGGACAGGAACTCGGACCAACGGGCTTGACGACGATTCAACATCTTGGTGGACATAAAATATTCCAGGTTCCGGTGATCGCTGATGACCTTGATGTCGAACTGGGCTGATTCAAGGTAGTGGCGCCATTCCGTGAATGATTTAATTACCGCGAGGAGTTCTTTATCATAAATCTCGTAGTTACATTCCGCGGGGGAGTGCTTCTTTGAGAAGAACGCGACTGGGTGCAGGATACCTTCGTCATCACATTGGGACAGAACGGCGGCGGAGACGTAGTCAGAGGCGTCGGTTTCCACGATGCTTTCCTTGGTCGGGTCGAAGTGTCTGAGGATCGGGGCCGAGGTGAACGCTTCTTTCAGGTTCCGGAATGCTTCGTCTGCCAGGGGGGTCCATTGGAATTTGACACCTTTCTTTGTCAGTGCCGTCAGGGGGGAGACCACTTTGGAGTAACCACGGATGAAACGTCGGTAGAAGTTCGCGAAGCCAAGGAATATTTGCACATCCTTAACGTTCGCCGGAGTTTCCCATTCTTGGACCGTGCTGACCTTCTTAGGGTCCATGCTGATGCCGGCGGGGGACAGAATCATGCCTAGGTACCTTGTTTCCTGGACGTGAAATTAGCATTTCTCGGGGTTCAGGTGTACCTGGTTCTGGTCGAGGAGGGTCAGGATCTTTCGGACGTGTTCCTTATGCTGCTCCAAATTATCGGAGTAGATGAGGATATCATCCAGGTAAGCGGTGCAGAAATCGTCGAGATGGGGGCGCAAAACGTCGTTGATCCAGTGCTGGAAGGTGGCCGGGGCGTTGGTGAGTCCGAATGGCATCACGTTGTACTGGTAGTGGCCAAGACGGGTCCGGAACGCGGTTTTCCATTCATCACCTTCTTTGATCCTGATCTGGTGGTAGCCAGATCGTAAGTCGAGCTTCGTGAAATACTTGGCCTTTGACAAGTTCATCAGGGTCTCAGAAAATAACGGCAGCGGATGTCGGTTCTTGACGGTGATTGCGTTGAGCTTTCGGTAGTCCACACAAAGGCGGAGGGAACCGTCAGACTTCTTCACAAACAGGATCGGGGCACCGGCAGGGGACTCGGAAGCACTGATGAAGCCATTGGCCATGTTATCACGGATATAGTCTCGGAGGGCCAGGAGCTCGGCTTGGGTCATGTTGTACATTGGACCGAAGGGAGGTGAGGTTCCGTTTTCCAGGGCGATTTCGTGGTCGTGGGGACGGTGCGGGGACAAAACGTTGGCGGCAGACTTCAGGAACAACCGGGAGAAACCATGGTGTTCGAGGGGGACGTGGGCCAGGGGATCAGCGGGGTTTTCGAGGGCGGCATCGATGGCTCGCAGCGAAGCACAGAACACCGTACCTCTTCCTTTACGGAGGAGGCGGGTGAACTGGAACGCCTTGAGGGCGGCAACATGGATCGGGGCGCGGGGTGGAGACATCTGAGAAGTGATTCCCTGGGCGGTGACCGGCTGTCGGGAGACAGAGCATTGGCGGACACAGGACGGCGACGCGAAGATGATCTGGTTCTGACGGGGCCGGAGGACGAGGTCGTGGTGGCGCATCCAAGGGATCCCCATTACGATTGGGTAGTGACCCAACTTGGTGACGAGCAGGCGTATTCCAGGTGCCCTTGGATGTTCAGGGCCAGCTTGACGATGTGGGTGATAGCGCCAGACTCAACTGGTCGGCCGTCAATCACCTGCAGGTGGCGAGGAGTCCGGAGGGGGGTCAGAGGGAAACCGTGGGAGCGGGCAAACGTGGCGTCGATGAAGGCGTAACCTGAGGCCCCTGTGTCGATCAAGGCCTGGGTCGGGATGGGTGCTTGGTTCTCTCCGAAGATGGAGCAAGCGACGACCAACTGGTCTTCACTCAACTCTTCTTCGGAGTGGGGCATCGTTGACAGGATCATGGTGTGCGGAGCCGGGGCGGGGGTGACAGGTTCGGGTGTGGGTGACGGGGCGGGCCCCTCTGGTGTGTCAGGATCTACCAGAGGGGCTGACCTTTTAACTGCGGCTGGGGGGTTATCTGGGCGTCTGGCTTACGCCAGCTGGTCATGGTGCGGGGGTCTTGGTTGCGGGGAGCGGAGCGACGGGGTTGGTGGCGGGAGACTGGGACGGAGGCGGAGGTGAGCTGAGAGGCATAGGCCTCGAGGTTTCTGGTGTAGGGCAGGAGTTCCTGCTCTACGCGGCACTGATATTCCCAACCGACGAGGTTGAGACGGGTAACTTCTTCCTGAGAGTCGTTGAAGGCGACTTCCCAGGCGGCGAGGTCCTCTAGGAGGATCTCGGCGTTGGCGGCGGAGACGGCGGAGGACTGGATGCTGGTCTCGAGCTCAGCTTGTACTGACTCGAGTTGGGACTGGGCGGCGGTGAGTTTGGCAGAAGAGGACTCCAGGGACCCGGACAGGTCCTCGTTGGTGGCCTTAAGGGTTTCGAGTTCGGTAGTGAGGTCAGCGACGACCTCCTTGTAGACAATGGTGGTTGGGGCAGGAGCAGGGACGACGGGTTCAGGGACGGGAGTGGTAGGTTCGGTAGCGGCGATGCTGGTGAGGGTGGTGAGACAGTCCTCAATGAGGTCGTATGTCTCGTTCCACTCCTGACCATCTTCTGGCTGGGGAAGAGGGGTCACTCGGATAAAATCCGACAGGCGGCCCAAAAGGGCGGCCAAGTCTGGGCGGGACATGGTGTTGTGCCGGTTGGTGTGAGGGGATCCGAACTTAATGTTACGGGCCGACTCGGAGGAGACAAGAAACGTGTTCGGGGGTTCTCGGTTAGAGAACAGTAGAAACTGAGTCTGAGTTATGTGGGTGAAAACTCTTCGTCTCGTGCGGGGTCAGGGTCAGGGTTCAGGGATATCGGGCTTGATACCGATAGATACTACCGAGAGTTCGTAACGATGAACTATCGGAAGAAACAGACAGAAACAGAGTCAGAATGGTTTCGCCTAGTATGATATACTAGGTGAGGCCAAAGGGTTCTAGGACGGGGACCAAGGGGCACAACCGAGAGGTTATACAACTTGAGTTCGGAGAGGTTCGAGAACAAAACTAGAATGTATTCCTATATAACAGGAAGTTCGGATAAGAAGAAAAGTAAGAAAGAACAAAGGGAAATCGCAGCCATATATATAACCTCCAGAACCCAATGATTAATCCGTGTAACAGAAACCCATAGAAAGAAAACCCAACCGTGGACGAAAACCTAAACGAAACCTAACTAACGAAGACCGATGATTAATCCTTCTCCTTCCCGAACTTCTCCCTTGAGTCTTGGCACGCCGTTACAGCGTCCCTTAGCGGACGGCGGATGGGCCCAGACGAAAACCCCTCCACGCGCTAAGCTGATACCGTGAATCCCGCAGTACCCGAAACGAAACGAAACACTCGGCGCATATGTCTCGGCGCATGAAACATTCTGGGGGACGATTATCAGATGAGGAGACTTACATCGTACTTCGTCGGATGGCATACATATCTGTCGCTCTGCAAGAGATATTCCACCCGGTCCCGGATATATCTTTGACTACGGCCGTGGAAAAAGCGGTGTATATGAATCGTTCTATACCTTGGGTCATCGTACCTCTCGAGGTGGAATGCCGCTGTTTCAACTTCACCCGTACAATTATCAGCTTCTATCCGACGCCATCCGTCCGATGTGAAATTACGTCATTGGCCAATATTTCCTTTCTTACGGTATGGGCGGTGGCCATATGCTCTGCACCTCGAGCCATGTGTCTTCGAAACTCGATCGATACTGTCGGGGCAGGAAAAGGCTCCTTGAAGAGGGCATCATCCCGCAAAATGTTCACGGTGCGGTTGAAAACCAACCTCTCCTTTCCTCGCAGGTAGGTGTAGGATAAGCCTCTCCGAGGTCGGCCATTGACCATACTATCTTCCTCATCCGAGTCGAATCCATCCAAGTCCTCTTCCCGCTCCAGTCCCTGACTTGATATACCACCGGACGCACTGCGTCCCTGATAGGACGAATTCCGTGCCCGAGAAAGTGGAGTATTATGCGAATAATCCGAGATCTGGTCCATCGAGGATGAGGTTGGAATGCTTACCTTAGTCCAAATATTTGGATCCATCCTCCGCAATCCATCCCTACCCTTGTCTAGTCGGATTAGTTTTCGAGGACGTCTCCCGTCTTCGGGCGTACTAACAGAGGCGCCTCGAGAGACGCTGGAGTGATCGGGAGATAAAGGCTGGGTCCTATTGTGGAATACAGTGGGCACAAGAGAACCACGGGCGTCTGGCGTCCGAAACTGCCTCTCTAGCAGTCGGTAATGCATGCCTTAGAGTCCCGAATGACCCCGATTCCCATCCTCCACGGGGGTGACACTTGGAGTGGGAGGAGGAGGAATTTCACGAGACCCGGCGTTGTTGAAGCGATTGTGGAAATATCCTGAGGACCCGGCGTACAGCATAGCGAGCTGAGCTTACAGGAGGGGTCCTACGATGTGCTATAGATGCTATAGGCAATGGGCGGCGCCTGGGACGTTTAGCGTCCGCTGTCTGACGCTGAGAGTCCAGAGTTGACTGGGTTACGGTAGGTTGTTGACTCGTCTGAGTACTCGTGTAGCGGACAGCAGGTCTTCGTGTAGGGGGAGGGGGGGTAGGAGGGCGTGAGGAGGGCGGGGGCGAGGAGGACGGGGATGAGGAGGGCGGGGGCGAGGAGAGAGTGCCGTCGGACTCTTCCTCGATCAAGACATTCATTTCCTTTATCCTCTTGTTGAGTCTTTGACTCTCTCCCAGCTTTTGACTCTCTCGGAGCCGAGCCCGGCTTAATAGGGGGCGTGAGACGTCTGATACTGTTTGGTGGTCGTGAATTGACGCCGCGGTCGGAGTGTCTGTACTGCGTCATTATTCACATGCGTTTGGCGGAGCATCGTCCACGCTCTTTCTTGGGCGCCTCGCTTCCTGAGTTGTGAATAGAGGTCAATCGACTGGTAGTCGCTAGGAGCAACAACTTACTTTGGGTGGAATTGAGATTGGTATCGGTAGCCATTTCCTTATGTATCGATCTCGTTGTGGAGGGGACGTTTGAAGGAGGATGGGGGACGGAGAATTGGTACACAAGGACACAAGTCGTCAAGTAGTAGGCAGAGTCAATGGGGACTATTGTGTGATGTCATCAATATATAATTTATTCCAATGATAGTAACATATTGCAAGACATACGTGGAGCTACTACACTAGCTCCCCGGAGATTAAGATTACTCCAAACGTCAGAAAAGAGACGATATTCGTCTCCGCGTAAACAATAAGAAGGTCTAAACTAAACATCAATTAGCGGTAGGCTCGGGCTATACTAGATTGGGATGGAGCTTACCAGTATTTCGAAATAGATATAGTAGCTTTCCACATCGAGTCGTCAAAAAGAAATAAAAAGAAAACCTAGCCCTACCCTACCCAATACAAATAAAAAAATATAAAATCAAATAAATAAAAAGAAAAAAAAGAAAAAAAGGGGACGCCTGCCGTCTATTTGAGGACGCTTCTCAGGGACGGGCCAACCGAAAACGGCGTCCAGCGAGTAGATAGCCTCCCGGAGCAACCTTCTTTCCATAGTGATTAGGGTCACTAGGGACTGCGGTGCCGGCTGCTGTTGCTGCTACTACCGCTGGATTGGCCGCCCAGAGTGCTGCGGCAGCCGCCATATTCCTCGTCTTCAACGAGATTTGCTTTGGGGGCTTTACACCCGGATACCAGCCCTCTTCGTCCGAATCGAGGATGTTTTCGGCTCCCACCTTTGCGTAGGTGCAGCTTTACCTTCTTTTTAGAAGCACCTGTCGGTTGATCCTCTTACGGATCAAATCCAGTCTCTTCGAGGCCCTGGCGGTCTTTGGGCATGGGGACGTTCCGGGCGTCTGCGGGACGAATATCGCGATCGCTCTCCTCCGCAGGGTCCTCGTACCATACTGGGTCTCTATAATCGATGGCGTTCAGGAAGGAATGCCCAGTCGGAAGAGAGGCGTATCAGGTCTCCTAGCGATCGATGCGGCGGAGGGCAAGCGTATCAACATCGCCGCAGTTGACATTCTGATCCATGCATGCACTGTCATATCGTCAAAAAGCTCAATGATATCCGAATCATCAGGCGGCGAAGGGCGACGCTATTATCCCCCAATGCGCCATATAACGTCCGAATATCCCTTCCTGGGCGCAGGTCCCGGCACGCGGCATTGTAAAGGTGAACGAGGGTCGGATATCTCAACATCCCGATCATGTAGGTGTTGGGTGAGCCTTCCCAGGGGCGATGCACAGTGGTAGGGGCTTGGGCGACGTTCGGCGTGTCAGGATCAATGATCACGAATCGTACTGCAACCTCCGCAAACTTTGGGTGTCTCCGCGCAATTTTAACCTCGACATGTTCGTCACGCTCTAGAGACGGAATTAGTCTTCTGTCAGACGGTAGACGTCCGATATCTCACCTGCTTCGTCGTCTGTATTTCTTTCATCCAGGGGCTCACCGGCCTTGTTCTTGCCTTCCTTGACCTTTTTCATGCAATCTTGTACTAGAGCGTTGAGAGCTCTATGAAAGCGGGCATGAGGGCTGCTTCGCGTCTTAGCGGATTGGTATTTCGGCCTAAACCCAGCGAGCTCTGGATGGGTCATTGCATAGTCGAGCAGCTGCTGGTATTTCGGGTTTCGAGAGTTGAAGCATCTATTCGTCCTTGCCCATGCCGAGATATGAGCGCGAACGGCATTCGATTTCTTCATGTCATGCAGATTGAGCTCAATCTTGTAGTCCTTGGTCTTCATCTTGCCATCATCGGCCATTATTGATACTGTGAGTGGGCAGTAGCGTCCGCTGATACACTGTTTCTCCAAACCGGGACAGCAAGTTAGTTTAAGAAAGATCATAGAATAATAGATTTCTTCATACCTGTAATTGACTGAGAGACTAGTGGACGATATGCGTCCTATTTCCTACGATTGATGGCTGAAGTTTGCTGTGTTTGGGGGGAAGCGATGCTGAAGGGGAAAACTCTGCCATCTTATAGAATTTGCTGGAAGGTGATCGTGCAATGTGATATGTGAATATAGTTGCAGTTGATAGATATAACAGCAGCCACCAACAGACGCTAAACGTCCCCTGTTGTCCCTTTCAAAGCCATTATCTCACGACGCCGATGTCATGAATGAATGCTTTGAATTGCGTTAAACATTTGTTTAATAGCTAATAGGTGGTAGAGGTGGTAGCGCTAGTCGTTTTGAAACGTCGAGTTCTTTGAGGTGTTGATTTAGGCAAAGGGGATGCCTCAGGGTGTTGTTTGGCGGACAGATGTTGTAGTTGGTAAATTAATACTGCAGTGTGCTGCACTAACCCCATTCGGAGAACAAAGCATGTGCGTCTGAATGACGTCAACCAGCATCTCGCTGCAGGAAGTCTGAGGGGCGCCTGCCGTCCTATTGGGTCCCAAAGCGTCGGTTTTCATCAAAAGACGATATTCGGCATGTCTGCCATTCAAGGATCAGCATGTCCATAGTGCGGGACTATCTTCAAATATGGAACGAGCTATCGAAACCATCTCAGAACTAGACATCCCACAAAGCCTCTGCTTGACGAGAAGAAGACTCTTGACGACGGAAACAGCTACTGACGGACGAGGGTGGTGATTTAGCCGACAACTCCGACCTTGAGAGTCTTTCAGACGAAAGTGTCAACGAGGAGAACGAGCAACAACCCTCCGAAGTGACAACTTTCCCAGAGCTGGAGAAATCTTAGGGGACGTTGAACGTCCTTTAGAAGACGAATCGAATCTATGGGCGCCTTTTGAGAGTCAGCAGGATTTCGATCTGGCGAAGTGGTTTGTAGAGTCGGGGTTGTCTAGGGAACACATTAATGGCTACTTCGATAAAGAATTGGCAAGGCAGGAGGTCTCGTACCACTCCGCCTACACATTATTTAAAAAAATAGCTGCGCTCTCCGATGGGCAGGGCTCCAGTAGTTGGATATGACGTCAAGTCGACTTCCAGCCTCCAGAGAACGATATTCGTCCTTTCGGGGACTCCAGTGATATGGAGGACGAATCCCAACGACGCTCCACCACCTCCACGCAATTTTTTTATCGAGATATAGTGAAAGCGGCAGCCTATCTGATCAGACAGCCTTGCTTCTCAGAGAACATGGTGTATTCTCCAATAATCGAAAGAAATGGTGAGGGACAAAGGATATATAATGAGATACATACTGGAGAATGGTGGTGGGAGACGCAGGTAGGCTCTTTTCCGACGTTTCACGTCCTTTGCTCATCCCTACAGGAGACATTGCCGACAGCCGCCACCGTTATCCCGCTGTTGATCTCTTCCGACGAGACACAATTAATCAATTTCTCGGGAGACAAAAAGGCATGGCCAATTTATCTCACGATAGGAAACATCGATTCGAGGACTCGAAACAGGCCGAAAGCATGCACGCGAACGTCTTTTGGCGCTTCTACCCGCGTCCCCAAGATGTCCGGAAACCGGAAAAGAGGCGAAGCATTGCAGAAGGAGCAGCGAATATTGAGAGAGATCATTGACCTTTTATTCGAGCCACTGAGGAGGCTAGCAGTGAAGGAATCGGCATGGAATGCAGTGGTTGTCGAAGATGCTTCCCTATACTATGTGCCTGGATCGCGGACCACAAAGAGAAACATGTGCCCACAATATCACCGGGAATCTCTGTATGTGAAGCGGACGAATCTACATTTGGAGAAGTACATTATCGACCGGGCCGTAAACTCGAGACCTGGAGATATCAAGACCTCCATCGAAGGCTCAAAGAAGGAGAGGCAGGAGCAGAACAAGAATTGAAGGCTAGAGGCATAAAGCAGACGAGAGGCGTCCTCTGGAATATCCCCTTCGTCGACCCCGTACAACTCCCGAAACCGGATATCTTGCATGTCCTGTATTTGGGATTATTCAAGCACATGATGGACTGGCTCATGGCATTCCTCAAGAAGCATAAGCGAAAGGACGAATTTGATACTATCTGGGCTCGCATTCCGCCTTACCCGGGTTTCAGCGTGAACAAGCCCTATAGTCAGGTCTCCCAATGGCAGGGAAAAGAGATAACTTGGTGAAGGTTCTTTTACCAACCCTAGCAGCCTCTTTTTCGTCGCCACGGCCGAAAGCGTCCTCTCTTTGATAAGGCGATTAGATCTGTTCGACATCTCGTTGATTTTACGCTGATGGCTCAATATCGGCCACACCACGGAAACGCTGGAGTTTTGGAGATATCTCATGGGCTTTCACAGGAGAAAGACGTCTTCTTGGAGTTTCGAGGAGGCAAAAAGCTCAATCGGGAGGCCAGAATGTTCGAGCCAGCTGCGAAGAGACGTCTTGAGACAACGTCCGGCGAAGAGCCCCTGATAAAAGGCGGCGCTTAGAGGACGCTGAACGTCTGGCAATGGATTCTCAGGTCTTGGAATATACAAGAGACAGATCGGATTTCAACTTCGAAAATGCATATGCTGTCTCACTTCCGAGTCATGTCATCAAGTGCAGCATACCCCAGTTTTCCACCGTGGGCGAGGCAAGTCATAAGGCTATAAAAGTGGGATACAAGCGGTCGAATAAGGTGGATGCTTCAGAGCAAATCCTCACTCATATAGCGACGGTTGAGAGTTTCGCGGTGGCGGAACTAAACCTCTTGGAAGGGCGAAGGAAGGACGCGATACGTCGGCCAGCAGACGCGATACGTCAGCCCCCAGACGACTTACGGCGTTTAGGGTCCCTGACACGTGGAGATATTGCTAATACTGTAGGAAAGATCGCCGAGCTTTGCGATATTCCGGATTTAGCCTCACTTCTGGCAACGTACTTTAGACGAATATCGCACGATATAGACGGAATTCGTCTACAAGAGTACCCGGCGCAGCACTATCGACTTTTGCACGTGCCAGTACTCAACTTTCAGAATGAGACTGAAAAGGAGATACATATGATCCGGACCTCCGGTACCAAGTTGTGGAGATCTTCCAAGCAACCTAGGAACGACAGTATATGGGTTTGGACTGGGGACGAAAGACGCTATTCGTCTCTTCAGGGACGAATACCGGCGGTTCTTAGATCGCTTATGAAGATACGGACGCCTGGGTCCGTATCGGACTCTGGAAAGTGTACATTTCGGGTAGCTATCGTGGAACTACTGACCCCAGAAAGAGGAGGTGAAGTACAGGAACCACATGGGCTTGTAATCGTCCGACAGACGACTGAACGGAATCTCCGGTGTATCAGTATAAAGGATATACTAGGGCGGGTGCAGCTGGTACCTGAGAGCATCAATAGCGACAACCGGTGGTTTGTGAATAGTAGAATTGACCTCCGGACTTTCAATCTTGTATGCTAGATCGCATTTTATTTTTGTACCGTAGATATAGATATAGTACATCCAGACGAATAACGTCGGTTGGAGGACGAATAACGTCGGTTGGAGGGGCGCCTCGGCTAAATTATTGACAGATTATACTACATTCGCAAATTCTTTAGCGACCTTGAAATTCATATTAATACAAAATTTTTACAAATGAGCTACATCCGATATTTAGATTACACAGAGCCCAAGGAGGACGATATTCGTCCCCCGGTTGCCATATAAACCATATTAGCTAGATTAGCACCGGATTAGCGCGAGCCGAAAGCCGATTACATATCGGCGCTTGATTTTTTGCTGATGTGTAGTTGTGTATATCAGAGAGTTTCTTGGGGTGTACCCAAACATGTTCAATGATATTTAGGTCAGGTGACTAGGCAAGCAAGTCCTACAGAACATTAACCACATTCTCCTCCAAACATTTAGTGGTAATTTTGCCAGTGTGTATTTTAATACCATTCTGCATAAAGATTCAAGTTGGTCTTATACTTTCCCCCATAGCTCTGCAAAATGTTAAGGAGGCAGATATCAACAGTCCTGATATATGCTTCTGCATTTACTCACCCTCCTTCCTCCACTATTATCTCCGAGTCAGTATAGTTGACCTTCAATTCCCCTGCAAAACATGCCCAAATCATTTTTGATATTCCTCTCGATTTTCTGAGATCTTTAATTCACTTAGGAAGATATTTTTCTTTTGTTGTTCTGAAGACCCAAGGGACAAATTGATCCAAAAATTTCAAGACACTACACTCATCGCTCCAGACTGCTCGGTTCCAGCGAGCAACAATCCAATCTCTATATGCAATACATTATTACAGCCATATTCTTGCATCATATTGTGTATCACGGCCACGGACCGCCCTCACCTGGCCTGCCATTGAGAACATTACCAAATCGAGTCGTTAGGTGAAGAATTGGGATGACGTTGGATAAGTTGGATGAGTTAAGAAGGTGCTTGAGAGATACAGTTAGTGCTAGACGCTTCGGGTCAGGATTATGGAAGGAAAGATCGGGATCGGTTATGGGATTTCAGTATGTTGGCTTGCTATTTCTTTATGTTCGGTTGCGAGAGTTAGTCATCGGGTTTCTCCTTGGGGTTTATATTCGGGGCCTTGTTCCCCTTCTCTGTACTTCACTTTCTTCCTTCTTTACACTATAACGTCTTCATTCTGTTTTGATAAAAACTCCCCAAGAACAATTATTATTATCGCATATTTTATTCTTTTAATTTTATTTTCGCGTTACGGTCTAACCTGGTATACCATACCAGGCTGAGCCATTTCATCTGTTAACTGTACGGTCACGTTGTTGTTGTTTTAAGCGAAGAAAATTTTTCAATCTGGCTTCAAGTGAAGAATTTTCAAGTCTTGACCTCCCAAAAGGAAGGAAAAGGAATCTGTGCAAGACAAATCTCTATGCCTTAAAGAGATCAGGAAAAGCAATCATGTTGCAAGGGTCGCCTTCTTTCATGGATCGGTTGGTGGTGTTGTTAGCAGATTGAGGATTCGACGCAGAATGACAAGCTTTCTGGATTCTACGTGGAGCATGCTTTGCTTGAGCTCAATTGGGGATTAGTCACGAGGATTTCTTGATATTAGAGTACTTCTCCCTCCCTTTGTTTCAGTTTCCTTTCTCTCCTTCCAAATTCTTTCCTTATGCAATGTATTTTTTGTAAACAGTACGAACGCTTGATCTAACCTGGTATATCACACCAGGCTGAACCATTTCTATATTTACACTGTTGAAACAATTTACAATATTATTTCTCTCTCTTCTACGGAGACCTCTGCCTTTGATACGATTAAGCCGATGGCTACTACTGCCGCCTATCGTACTCTGCGGAATACTCGCTATCGCTGCCCTCTGAGACCCTCCAGTTTGTGGCCCATTACTCAAACTCAAGGGACAGCCGCTCCCTCACAGAATACACAGAACACAAAGAACCCCGACCCGACCCCACCTGAGCAACAGGAACAAGAATTTGCATCCACGTTTGCTCAACCCCCACCATTACAACAGCCATACCAGGCTAGAATCGATTACTTCTACCTGAGCATCGTGCTCCAGACCACCCACAAACAGACAGACTTAAACTACATCTCCTGGGCAGTCAGACAGACAACCTTGAGAATTGAATCACCCTCCGACAAGCTAGTTCAAGTTGAGGAAGACACAATCATGATCAAAAAGACGGTGGAAACTTTCAGGTGCCAAATCGCGGTACAGACAGCGATGATTATCAACATGCCAGTGCACTCGACAATCAGGGCCCTAGTCAACATGATTCAACAGAGTCAGGCCCAGAGGCCACAACCACAACCACAACCACAACTACAAAAGCCACAAGTAAATAGGCTACAAGCACCAAACCCCCCTCAGGCAGGGCCACAGGCAAGCACAAGCGCGGAGGCCCACCCCGCAGCACTCCCCCAAGCTCCGGAAGGAAAAGGAAAAGAAACCCCGCAACAGCCAGCAAAGCGATCCTTTGTAAATATGGCCCAAACCAGCAACTCAGCCCAAACGAGTTTCCAAGTTGTTGTAACAGGGGTGCTATGAAGGGGCACGACCGTGACTTCCGTTCGGATGAGGTAGATAGAAATAAGGATAGCGAGCTATGATGGGGGCTCGTTCCGAAGCAATAGAATATCTGTATGATAGAACGTGTATTTTAAGTCAAGGAACTTAATAACTTTAAGGGATCTCTTCCCTACTAAAGATCCGCTGATGATGAGAGGCCAACCTGGGGCTTCTCGGGTTCTTTTATAAGGTTCCCGGCGCCCTTTCTCAGGTTCTTTTCCTGACGGGCAATCTGCCTGTCAATAGTGGGGGGAACAGCGACTATTTCATACGAGTGGGAATGAAGGGTTGCAGCCACACCTCGGAGGAACTTCCTTCCGAGTCAAATCACGCAATTGCTTAGCGACGGAGTCGGGACCCTAAGAACTAGCGGGTAACCGATCCGGTTTAGCGCTTACGGTTTCTAAGAATGATATAGAAGCGATTTGGGTATTACAAAGCGGGGTGTTTGCTTTGGTAGCTTGGATTGCGTCCTCACTCCCAAAGATGCGGAGTTATTGCACCTCGAAGTTCAGTTGCCAAGGTAGGGTAACTTATGTTTAGGGTTACCCGTTCTTCCTGGCATTCCTGTTTTTCTGCTCCAACTGTATCCAGTCGCTTTGTTTGACTTGTAAGGACTCTTACTCGCTAGGATCCCTACTCTCCATACCATGAGAGATAGGGGCTCTCCTGCCCTTGTCTTCACCCGTCGATGAAGAACAAGCTGTAGTTACCCTAGGGTCGGTAGCTTCTCTGGTGGAACAAGTATCTTTGTAACGGCCGTATAATGGCTCCGTTACAGTTGTCCAAAGAAAAAAGAGACCCTTTGTTATAGCGTCATGGCAGGTAATAGAATAATGTGTTGTGGCGTGAAGAGAAGTTTGATGGCAACGATCGGAGAATGAGTCATATAGGTTTTGTAACGGGGGTCCTAGACTACTAGAGTGTAATAGAATAGAGACGGCCGGAGCAGAATAGAAATCAGGTTACAGGTTCAAGATTCTTCTCGCTAGAACTTAGAATATTCTTAAGGCTCTTGCTTCTGCTTGCTGATAGGTCTGAGGATGGAAACTGGAGAAGTAATGGGCGGGAATGAAGCTGAGTACTTATACTCCAAAGCCTTCTATTCTCTGCTCCAAGTTCTCCTACTAAGTTCCGGTGGGACTGAGTTCCAGTGCTTGCAAACATTCCACTGCTACCCCGCTTTCCTTTAAGCGTTAGCAGGAGTTTCCAAGACCTTCAGTGCTACCCTTAGTCAAAGCCTATAGATAATCTGCCGCTTGTTTGTCACACAACCTCTGCCTGCAGGATTAACCGGCTTTAGTTGCTGTAGAGCTCATAGCTTATTGTAGGCTTCCCAGGCAGAGTTCTAGCGCTATAGCGGCACTTCTAATGCTCAGAGGATACAGAGGATCACCGGGCAATCAGAGTCCTACTCTGTCCAGCCTTCTAGTCAGTCAGCAAGGCATAGACTCGTCAGTATGTCCTTCTGTGAATAGACCCTCTTCCTAGTCACCGGAATATCGTTACACTTGCAGCTGGTGGCGATCCAAACCGCAGGTACCTGTATGTCACCGGGTACTGGCTTCTATCAATAACTCTCAACATATAGCGGGCCCTGGTTAGCATGCTCTCATGCCATCCAGTTAGAATGGCTCCGTTATAAGTTTCTATGTATTTCTATTCAGTTCGGTTATGAGTCATACTCGGACCAGGGTTATTCGGTTATATAAATGGTTCCGTTTTCACTCTACGTTTTGTTTCTCTTCCTTTCCTTCTCTCTTCACGCAACCTACTGTGTCATAGAAATGTTATTAGTTTTATTCATTTATATTCCAATGACTATGATCTCTTGGTCTTGTTGGCCAAGAGAGTTCTAAGATACTTCGCTTGCTTGGAGTATACCTCTAAATCAATTGATTTGATTGTGTTTCTTGGACCATTACGCCTACATCTATAGTCTCCACGTAAAAAGATGGGAAAATACTACATAGAAGTACTAGTAGGAGGAGGCTTTGGAATCACAAGTTAACTTACCCTAATATAATATATCAATTTTCTGTTAGTATATTATATTTCAATACCAAACAAATAACAAACTTTCACTGCATGAAGTTCCAAAAACAAAAAAAGGCAACCTCTAATCATATTACATTCCTGAGCTGAGCAGAAGTTACTCTGTCACTTTTTAACCTCTTTAGCTAATTGAATTACATTAAATGATTGCAGGCTGAAAACAACTTGTATATATTTAGAAATACTACACCAGATGATCTTCCCCCCTTGGAACCGGATAGAATATTCTCCTCCCAGCACCGGCGACACGGCCCCGCAGTATTCATAGATAATCACTCGCATCACAGGCCATCACTCGGTGCCTGGCTGCCATGGACATACTTTAAATAGACACGCTTCCGTGAGGCGTGGGGCACGAGGAGTAGCTGCAGAGACAGCTCATCTGCCTGGCCTGCTGTTCTGCCGCCTCGGGCTGCTAGTAATTATTGCATGCCGCATGTCATGATTTCCGCGTACGGACTAATAATCCACAAAGTCGGTAATCGCCAGTCAGAACCTGGCCTACGACCAGGGCGTGTTCTTTCAGTCTTCAGCTCTACATATTTTGAGATCATGATTCTATATCTAGCTATTTCGTGACCCCGCCTTCGCCGGCTTTTGATGCGCAGTAATACCGAACCTGGAACTGCGGGGATCGTGCTTTCGTTCTACTGGAGGTGTATGGGAATACTAACAACTAACTTCCCACTTACCTTCACGCGTGTCGCCGGGATCACCTCCGCCGCTGTTATACCGGCATCATTCCATCATATCATATCAAGAGATCGAGATCGAGGGGGAGTGTCAACAATTGGTAGGTAGGTACGTTGGAACAGATTTACCAGTCCGCCGAGTGGTAACGCCAACATATTTTTCTCGCAGCCAATACTATAATTAGCTCTGATCCGGCTGCGCACCGATGCCATCGACTCAGTGGCAATACAGATAGACATCAATCACATCTCTTGCATGCATATGTTCGATATTTAAGCTTTCATTGCTAACTCCGTAACCCAGCAAACGCCCATGCCTATAACAATTCGGTCCATCATCGATACAGAAACGGAAACCCTCAATGGTTCTCCGGTCACCTCCAGTCCCCCAATGTTCCCGGTCAAGCACCTTCTCCAGCCCTCCTATCCGTTATCCGCATTGCCAGCAGCGGCTTTACCCTCCCTCCCTTTCCCTCCTCATCCCTCCCAACCCTCCCAACCCTCCCATCCCTCCCGTCCTTCCCATCAGTACCCAGCCACACTTCCAGCGGCGCAAACACAGGCCTTAGCACCATCTCGTCATTGGTAGTCAAGGACAGGCGTGCTCTAAGACGGTGGCGCAACGCATTGTTGGTAGCGTCGAGGGCGGACTTTGGCGTGGGGAGGAGCGTGAGGATGAGAATGAACGCCATGAGGGGCACAGTGGTGATGAGCGTGAAGAACACGAGCGGGGAGGCGGCAACTTTCATGCTTCAAATTGTGGTGGTGGCTGTTTAGAAATTGGTGTTTGTAGCTCTAGTTGTGTTATGGCAGCAGTGGATCGGATCGGGTGGTGGTGGTGGTAATCGTGGTTGTAGGCATAAAGGTACATGTGGCATGGCGCATGGTTGTGGTTGATGTCTGGTGGCATGCCGGCCGGGTGGAGGCCTTGTGGGCGGATAGAATTAAGGTGGGCCGCACCGCGCCGCGCCGCGCCACGACCTCGAGTACGGGTAGAATGTAGGCATGCATACCGTGCAGCCCCGTGGCCCCTCCCCCGCGCTGCATCACCCTACAGCTCATACCCCAGCGGGAACGGAAGCGGCACCAGCTTAAAAACCAGCATGGCCATCATACCTGCCACCAGAAAGATCGCCAGCCCCTTGGCAGCCCGGCCCCGCTTGCGGTACTCGGCGGCGATGAGGAGGACACCGGTGTTTTCCTGCTGCTTGGCCATGTTCGATCGTGCTTGCTGCTTTCTCAGTCGACTGCTTGGTTGGGGTGTTTGACTGCATAATAGGAAACAGGTATCCTTATATAATAGATGACTCTTGGCATACCGGGCTATAGTTCAGCGGTGAGCCTGGCCTACTCGCACGAGTTGACGCCATCAATGTCACATATGGTGATTCATATTCGATCCGCCATGGCCATGGCCTCGGAGATTGTGTATATTTGGTCCACGCTCGATCGAGGCACACCTCGAGAGAGCTCGAAGAACTGGGGTCGGTGAAATACGCAGGGTCGAGCCTTTGGGTGGGTCTCACAGAAAACGAAATCCGCACACAGAATTCCGACTTTTCAATTAACGCGATGTCAAATTGGCTATAGAGCACACATATCATGATAAAGAGAAAAATAGAAAAATAGAAGAAAAGAAGAAAAGAAGAAAAAATGAAACCGATGGATCCATCAGAGCCCCCTACGCTAGCTAGGCGGAGCTTTAACTATATGTATATATAGCTACTAGAAATATATTTCAATGTCGGAGGTTATATACCGTCATTTCACTGCCCCGAGCCCGAACCCAACGCAGCAGTTTGCCCAGCACCCTATGATTTGCCCCGCGGATTTATGCTCTCTAGAACTAATCTTTATCGCATGAGCATGGCCAGTCGTATTTTCCTTGGAAAAGAGTGAGAGGGGCACTACTTGGGGGGGGCGGGGGGCCTAATTATGAGTACATGTGCGCGCAATCATTTCCGGCTTGGGTATGCCAAGACGCTAGTTGGTAGGCTCGCAACACATTGGGACTTGAGGACGGCGCTAGGACTTGGGTCCTCGATTAATGCAATGGTTTCCTCTAACGGTTTCAGTGTGGGGTTATTGCCACGACAATATGGTAGAAACTGTCTATATATATATATATATCATACTATATATCACTTATTTGATAGTAACAGAAGTATCTCTTCTTCTCTATACTGAAATAACCTCTGTAAGTAAAGGAGGCATCCAGGTCTAGGTTACAGGTCTCCTTAATTCCGCCCTGAGGGGGAGTCTCTCTGCGCGCGGCAGCGGGTAGAGGTTAAGGGAGACTGGGATAACTTCACAGCTCACGTACGTATCTAACTATAAGAGAATTAGCCAACTAAAATTAATTCGCAAAATAGCCTTGCTTACAATTGCCAATTGAGCTCTTTGATTCTGAACTCTGGCATTGTCCATTCAGTCATCGAGCTACCACAGCTGGCGCCCTAGCGACGTCGCGGTGGCTGAGCTACCAGGCAAGCAGATCTATCTGTCTTCTTTTTAAAAGCTCGGCCGCGGCACCACATATACATACACGCAGCGATAATTAACTCGATGGGTGAATACACGCTCGAATTCGTTTCATGGCGTTCAACACAGCACCAATTCCTTATGCGGTTAACCCGCTTAGTATGTTGCGGCTCGGACTGGACGTGTAAGGGAATGAAGCTCTCAATTCTACTATCCTTTAACCCTCCTCGATCTGGTTAGGCGGTCATTATGACACGAGACCAAAATATGGGGACACCCTCCTCCGGGTCGAGCCCCCCAGTCGCCCAGCCGCAGCTCAAAGGTTTTCGCATTTTAGACTATGGTTGTTCAATTACCAGTCCCCCCCTCAACGTTTTAGTGCAATTGAAGGGGTCGTCGGTCAGAGAAACCACGCGATTAGAGTGATCTGTGGCGGTTTAGAGTTTTCAAATCGATATTTTACACATAGTGCAAGTTAGAGTGGCCAGCTTTGTAGGTAGTACCTTTCTTCTGTAAAAGAGGTTGGGGCATAAAAATACACTCAGTTGTATGTCGAAATTCCACCTCCCCAGCTGTAACCAGCCGGCCCCCCATGCCATGCACACAACCACGTGTAACCAATTCCACCAACAGAATCAATTAGGATAACCCCTAATATACAGCAGTAGGCTGTCTCCACAATTTAACCGCAACTAAAAATCCCATCAGCGGCACCATACCACACTAACAATCAAGTGCATGCTACCTACCTACCCATGGCCATTCAGCAACGTATACTAGAGAGAAGCACTGACAGTGGGAGTCTCGGATGCATATTGCTGTTTGTTTCCCGGGGTGTCTTTTATGGCGTGAGTTTGCGGGCTGGCTAGTTATAATGGAAGTAGGTTAGTAGGCAGGTTAAGATGTTTGGGATGGGGTTTTATTATGGCCGGTGGTAGTGGTAGGGCGTGCAGGATGTATCCAATTCGCCCCGTCCCTCAATGAATGAGTGCACCTGATTAATCCCCCCCCTTCCGCCCTGCTCTATGCGTGAATCTCGGTGCTGGTGAATATCGACCATACCCCCCTACCTGGGAGAAAACCCACATCTCGTCACCCATCCCGCAATCGCCTTCTAACTAGCAATTGGTAAAACTTCCACATCCACCTCCAGGCCTACCTTCCTGCCATGAGTCTACACCACAAACTCAGCGTAATTGGATAAAAAGATAAGTTAAGATTATACGCTTAGTAGATGAATCCCCTAGATGATATACAAGAAAAACCAAAAGACAAACGCCTAGCTATGAATGAATATTGATATTAACCCCCCCTCCACTCCACATAACAACCCCTGCCTAAGATCTGGACATGCGATATCTCGAAGTCCTGGTCGCCTTAAACAGCTTCTTCACACTCTCCAGGCTCGACCTGGCCTCCTTCTTGCCCTCTCTCTCAAACACCTTCCATGATGATGGACGCTCGTCGATCGGCCTGTTCCCCGCCACCTGTTAGTCCAATATTCCGAAGCAATGGCGGAAAACAGAAGAAGAAAATTCACCTTGACTGTGCCCGCACAAACTCCTCCGGCTCCCTATATTCTGCCGGCACATACGGCACACACGCGGGATACACCTCCCTAATCTTCTCGCGCTCCCACTCCTCCAGCCCCGAGTCCGCCCGCATCGCCGCATCGATCACCGTCTCCCCGTTCATGTCTTCCAGTTTTACATTCGCGCCCTTCTCCAACAACAGATTCACGAGCGGATTTCGCCAGAACCCAAGCCCCACATCAACCACACAGTGCAGCGGCGTCTTCTGACGATAGTCCATAGCATCAATCTCAGCCTTATTATCAATGAGATACCACGCCACCAGCTCGCTCCCGCGCACGGCCGCCAGATGCAGTGCTGTCTCTCCCGTGTCCGTCCGCGCCGAGACCGCCGCCCCATGCTCAACCATGTATATGACCACGCTGGGCGAGCACGCCTCCGACTTGACCGCCATATGGAGCGCCGTCTCCCGTGCTGGTCCCTCCACATTTATTCCCGCGCCGGCCTTCAGCAGCGCATCGACCGTCTTCTCATGCGGCGTGCCTTCAAACACCACATGCAGCGGTGTCTTCCCCACGCCGCTCACAACATCGACCTTTGCGCCGGCACCAACAAGCGCCCTGACCGTGCGGTACTCCCCCGCCCGCGCGGCCCAATGCACCGGTGTCTCGCCGGCGCTGTCGGCAATGTTGATGTCGAAGCCCACGTCCTTGTACAGGCGCGCGCACTGCACCAGCCGCTGGATGATGTGGGGGTTGCGGAGAGCAGCCCAGTGGAGGATTGTGGCGCCGCTCTCATCGCGGCCGGCGCCTGTGACGAGGGCGCCGTACTGGAAGGAGAGCAGCGTGTCGACGGCTTCGTAGTGGCCGTTCTTCACGGCGCAGTATAAAGGTGTGACGCCGGCGCCGGCGGAGTTGAGGGTCCGCGGCTTGGCGCCATGCTCGAGGAGGAGACGGATGATGTGGGCGTGGCCGGCTGTTGAAGCCCAGTGTAGGGGTGTCTGGCCGTGGTCGTCTGCTATGGATGCGTCACTGCCGTTGGTGAGTGCGAGGCGGGCGAGGTCAAGGCAGCCGTGCTTTGCGGCTACGGTGAGTGCGGGATTGCCGTTGACGCCATGCAGAACCGCGACTGCTTTTAGAGTGTGGCTGAAGAGCTTCGAGAAGCGGCGGTTGGTGAGTGTGAGAGAGTGGAGGGAGGTGACATCGAGGTGCCTTGATAGCACGAGGAGAAGTTCATCTGGTAGGGTGAGGAGGATCGGTGCCGCTGTGGCTGTGGCGGAAGGAGATGTGATCATAGTCATGGGAATAGATGGGAGGTATTCTTTTCTGATTGGGGTGGGGTGGGGGGGGAATTTAGAGACTCTATATCTTCCAGGGTCTCGCAAAGATGGCCGTTGAAGTCTGGGAGAGATAGATAGGTGGGGAGTTGAAAATCGGGGTAGGCAGGCCTAGGTGCTTTCTCTCAGTCAGTATATTAATAGCTCTGCACAGCCTGCCGCGCAAACAAGAGAAGCTTGGCAGGGTGTTTACCCTACAGACGAGCAAGTCCGAAGCTGCGATATAGAGGCCATTACTCCATTGGCTGGTGACAGCTGGTATATTGCTTTTCGGGACCGACACATGCAGCTTGCCTTGCTTGCATAGCTCATGAAGCTTCGAATTAATCTGGCGAATTGCATTGACAGTGGAGGCGGGAGTATTTGCTTATTTGCTGCCAAGGTAGGAACCACCGTTTCAAGTGCTTTCGAGGGCTATATAGCTATAGAAGTCGTTTCATCAGTCCTGTTATTTTAGTAGCCGGTATATATAGAGATCCAACACGGGTGCAAGGAGGATCCTCCATTGAGAGAATTGATATGCAATTATGCAATCGAAGTATGCTCGTCCTACTCCCCTCTACCTACTCTAGACTGGCAGAGTAGAATATGCACATGTGGTTAGCCATCGATGCATCTCACACACGACCCTCGGCGTGTTTGCAAGAACTTACAACAAATTCGTTGGGCGGCATGGATGGAGGATACCTGTCCGATATTCCCGCGTCAGATCAATCACGACCTCGGGTAAATAAAGCTACACACATATTGTATGATATAGCAGTGACACCCATCCATCATCATCCGATGTCATAGCGGCCCTCGGCCCCCATAATCGAACACGTCCAGAAATAAACAACAGCTGCAAGATCGATTGCCGAGCTGAAAAAGAACGGGCGCACCATGCTCCTTGTTTCAGGCAATAGAGTGAAAAGGCTTCCCGGCCCATGCAAACCGGGGTACCTATGCCACCATGGATGTCTCTGCGCAGGGATATCTCGAAATTTTAACCTCAGCTTGACAGGAGAAATACAATACATGGTGTACCTCGATAGTAGGTAAATACAGACCGGACGGATGAATAATTTTAAAGCCGGGGGACCCATCCAAATTTTGGAACCGTTCTTGCGGGTTCTCCGACGTTGGGAAAGAGCTTGGGAATATATTATTGGCAAGATCTGAGGTCGGTTCGAGTGTCTCGGATGTTACCTCATAGGTGGACATATTACCCAAACCGGACAGACCTGGGTTACTTATGTCACCCGACAGCGAGTATCAGATATCAATATTGCTTGCGATCGCCTCGAGTCCTGGCTATCTTGTCGGGTATTCGTATTTTCTTTTATTTTTTATTTTTTTTAATTTTGCCTGAGAATTACGAGTTGTGACAGAGGCCGGAGGATCGATTCAGAACCATTCGTCCCACACCAGTGTGGTGCTCACCCCCTAACACGATAGAGGGTGAGAACTACAACTAGCAACCCGGATGCCCATAATCCGAGTGTTTTTTTAATGCTCTCGCGATAACCTTTTGTAAATGCAAGGTATAGATTTAACCCTTGCAGTAACCCCTCGTATCCGCTAGCTACAATATGTACTTACTAATGACCCCCAGGTTCTCAGGGTTCTAGAAGACGACTAAAGTGTTGGATATAAATAGCAGTACAATACAGTTAAACTCTTTGTGCGCATGTTCTCTGGGCGAGCCTAGGCAGCTCCTGATGAATGTTTTTCCAGCAACCGTGTTGAGTTCGATTCTAGTGTTACTACAGATATATATGTCCCACCACTGATTCCAGGCTGCAAAAGCTTACGCAGATTTTGTGTATGTACACATGCACTGTACTGGATCAGATCCTGCGCGCACCGGTTGGTCCCCGCACCATAACCTCGCAATATTGTCAGTTATCGTTAAATTTAAATAGCACATACCGAGCTGCACGCTATATCTATGTGGCCACTGAACGACTATTCACTTATAGGGTCTTTTCGCGCAAGTCAAGAACGACTATATCACGAGTACATCTGCATTTCTTGTGCATACCTCGCCGTCAGGTGTTCATTTCTTTCTTTATCGCCAGTTCCAAACGTCGATCTACGACTTCACTGAGAGGTTGAGATATTGTCAGAGGACCGTACTTAGCTCACGTGTATGTACCATTGCAAGTAAGATATATACATTAGTAATACTCAGATCCAAATATCCGTAATTCAAGATGACCTCGGCCCAAAAAGACTCTAAACCTCATCGACAGAACCCTAGAAAAACCCCACCCCAACACCAATACCCTCCCAGCCACGACCTTCAATCTATCCAAAAATATTGATAAGCATCACCGGCATTAACTCTGGCCCCAGATCCGAGTACAAGCTTAAATGTCGATAAATAACGTCCCTTGCATAGCTGCTGCCTGTATGCAAGGCTGTCCAATGACAACCCATGCTAGTTTCAGAATTAAATGGCCTTGGCTTCGACGAGACGCTTGACCCTGTCGAATTACCTCCCCCTCTCCCAGCTACCATCTCGTATACCCTAGCGGAAATGGCAAGCCTTCATATATTTCCTCGTCCCGAGCCGCTTCGATCTCCTAAAGCAATAGCCAAAGTTCGATCTTTTTATCCACCTTCTCCCGTGTCAAACGCTTGTTATCATCTAAAACGCTACCCCCGACTGCTCGTTCTTGGTGCTCCCCCTCTCCTTCCCCAAATACCCCCCGCTGGTCGATCTCCCGAGACCTCGAGACCTTTGTCCCTTGTCTATCCTCGACTTTACCAGTACCAGTGTCGGCCCCAGCTTCGTGGAGAAGCCTAACTATGTCCTCATGACCACCCACTGTTGCCGCCTGTAAGGCCGTTTGACTCGGACCATCATCGGATGCAGCTTCTGCATTGATGTCGACTCCAGCTTCGAGAAGAAGTTTGACAATGGCAATATGACCACCTTCAACTGCCAACAGGAAGCCACTTTGATTTTCGTAGTCTTTTGACGCCTTGTTGATACTGAAGTTTACTTGCAGAAGTATCTTAACCGTAGAGATATGACCGGATGTAATGGCGAATCGCAATATATTCCGGTAGTTCCTTAGGCATAATTCCCCCCTCTCCTCCTCCTCCTCAGGCTCCTCAAGAGTTACCATTTTCAAGAATTCCTTGCTCTCGAAAGTCCCTTCTATGTCGTCGTCGAAAGTGGACCTTCTCAAGAAGAGCTCCACTAAATCAGCTTTTTGAAGCTCAATGGCTTGAAGAAAGGCTTCCGAATAATCGAGACTGGTCAAGGGGCTAGCTAATTCGCCGCTGGGGATCCCCAATAGCATTGAAGTAGCTGATACGTAGCCCTTCGACACTGCTTTCTGGAGAAGAGCACTAATGCGCCCTCTTTCTGAAATCGGTAAACATTGTAGGAAACAGGTGCCTCCTTCTTTTCCTACCCATTTATCTTCCTGGAGATACCTTAGGTCCAAATCAACACCCATACTCAGAAATTCCCCTATCACCCCCCCAATCCAATCACAGAACAGCGGGCCATGCAGAGCACTCAGTGGTTCCGGTCGATGCTTGGGATTAGGGATTAACAAACTTTGGACGAAGGCTATTCCCTTATGGCTTACGCCTGATTCCAGTAACTGTGTTGTCGGAAGCTCAAATTCTCCGCGGCAAAACCGATAAACGCTATCAGAATCAAAAAGCCTCAATGTTGATGTCGACCCCCCTATAATGCCTGAAATCTCTTCAGACTCGTCATCGGATCCCTCGCTTTCCAAGAAAGGTATGTATGAAGTCAAGAGCTCATGCACCATTACACCAAGTGACCATATATCTAGAGCCCAACCGATCTGCTGCCGACGCTGCAGTTCTCTAGGGAGAAGTCCAAGTAATTCCGGAGCGCGATATCCCTCCGTGCCCTGATTTGTTCGTGGAATGGTGCCTTCCAGATGTTTTGCAACGCCAAAATCGGCAATCTTAACCCAAATCGGCTCGAGAGAAGCAATGAGAATATTCTGTATTTTGTTAGAATAAATGTAGATGTCGCGACGAATTCTTATATTCCATAGCTACATGTAGACATATCGATCAAAAGAAATTATACCACTGAACCATGGATTTTGGGGGTCAAACCTGAGGTTTTAAATCTCGATGACAAATCCCTTCTTTTTGAAGGACCACGAGCCCTTCTAATATTTGCCTAGTAATCTCCTTTGCATCTTTCCTTGATCCAACTTGGTCTTGGGCCATGTATAGATGCAAGTCTCCGTCCTTGATGTACTCCATAACGTAGAAGATGTACTCTGGATCGTCGTACCAACCCAAAAACTTGACAAAGAGTGTATTATACTGCTTGGGTTTTAGAATACCACTGCAACCAGACTTTGGAGATAGGGCCATATATATATATTCACATTTGTCAACCTCAAAAGAGCACGCAATTCTTGAGAGTGGCCCTTCTTCGGTAAGAGGTGCGAAGGTACCCTTTTGACAGCCCTTAAGCTTGCGTGGCCAGCAACCGTATCGTCCTTTTGCTCACATTCTTGCTTCTGCAGAAACACGCTCCCATATGCTCCGCTACCAATTCTTTTCACTTGCCTCCATTTTGCGGCCTCGCCATGTACCACAAGGTCTCCCTCGTGGAACTCGGCTGGCAGCTTGAAGCTGTTGGAGTCGGAAACGGAGGCCGCCATGGATCAACGACGTTACGGTGTCGTATCTGGAGCCTATGCTGGGCCGGTCGCCAAATTGCAAAGTATATAGGCCTGCGACTGTTCAAAGCTTCGGTTGGGAACGAGAGAGGCCCCTTAGGAATATAAACGCGCTATACATAACTGCGATCAATTAACAATAACAATACCCCGCGCGATTACCTAATCTCCCTTCAGCTGGCGAATCATCTCGAGATACCAAGGGTAGGGAACTTCCCTGACAACAGAGCGGTGCATAGGACGCTACATGCAGTTAGAGTAGTAGGTAGACGCACTCCCGGGGGTATGGTTAAACTGGGGGTGTGGGTAAATCAGGTCTTCTTGTAAGAATATCTTTCCTATGATAATTTAGATAGTCCTGTATATACACCATATGTTATGAAATTGAAGTAGTGAACAAATTCATTGAGTTCAAGCGATGTTCGTTGTTATATCCCTGTTTTACCCACACCCCCAGTTTAACCATACCCCCGGGAGTGCGTCTACCACGAAATACGAAGCCTTATATAGACACACATGACTAATCAAAATATCAAATCAACCATTCGGCACAACAGAGAAAGCATACCTTCAATTACCTAAAGTACTACTCTTTATATGACCGGTGGAGATAATTCTGCACCACCGACAGCAGATCCCATATTAAACCATCATCGAGCTTGGTATAAGCCCGCTACCTCTGTTATGAAACCCCTCTAGTGAATATAATGCGACACAAACAGCCAGCTGTAAGTTACGGTTTATATAGTAGGCAGTGTGAAAAATACATGTATTTAATAATTAAGGTCTATGAGAAAATAACACATTAACCAACTACAGGGCAGACCGGGATATGTATTCGCCTTCAGAGCGTAACTTTCGATTGCATATATGTACTTCGATCAGTAAAAATACAGATTTCCAGTCCAAGTCAATTCTTTCGAAAGGTACTGAAACTTTTGAAATAGCACGAAGAAGGCTTATGTATGTAGGTGTACATATTGGTATATGTGGCTGGTTCTAACTTAATCACAAGTACCGAGTGATGTTTTATGACGCAGATACACAAACACCACATGGCCACCCACATCCTCCCTTATTGAAAGGGCCACCTACACAACACTACCAGGTATCTCATGATCCCTGAATATCCAGTCTCAGCTGTAAATTCATGCCCAAAACCTCTCCCGCTAGCTAAAGCTGACTTTTACCACTGGATCTCCATGCACATCCTAAACCCAGATAGCTAGCCCATTGATTGGATTCAGCCCTCACAATCAGACAGTGTAAGATTTAATGGGTCCGAAACTACTCGTCAATGTTGAGACAATTCATTACTGGACACATAATATGGTGCTCCTTCGATCTGGTGACCGATAATGCTCGTTTTTGGATCCAGCGGCGGTGGACGGCCTAATATATCCTACATATCCAACCACCTAGATCAAAGAGGTATCATCAACGTAGCACCCAAGCTTACACAATTCAAGTTCTCGTCATGCACTATACAACCCCCCAGTATTCCCAACCACAAGCCAATGAATACATCAAATTCAACAATCCAATCACTCCAGGCATCTAACCAGGGCTGCCTCAGCGCGTACGCGCGGACACGCACCCGCCGGGCCCCTTTATCCAAGTAGCGGGTGTGTAGCCCCCTCTCTTCTCTATCTAAAAAAACAGCGTCTTCCCTATATATGCATAAACCGACTCCGGCTCCCACACGAGATAGGATATAGCTCCCGGGATCTCGAGATACCGAAAGGTCAAAACATCGGGGTCCGGAGCCCGATACACCAGGTAGGTAGGCTGTGCTAGCCCGTACCACACTGGACAGATCACTAATCGCTGGCACTATGTAGGAAACGGTAAGGAAAGGACTGTTATCTATGCGTTGGTACCTATCGGGTACTAGCTATCAGTGCTGAATGCCGACAGTGTTTTATCCCTGAGATTATGCTGAGAAGTATCGAGATGATTATTTAACTTTCCAGAGGGGGGGTTGCTTGGTTATCATAAGAGATACTAATATTATGTATTGGGACTAGACAGCGCGAGGTGCTGCAGTAATGCACACTTGGAACATGGAATATATATTCGGATTTCTTAAATCTTTCGGCCGTTTAAGTGAACTTCGTACTTCTAAGATACCCTGTAACAACTAGCCCAACCCAACCCTAATTTTCCCAATTCTCCCAAATTTCTTTAGAAATAATTATCGCTCCCCTAAAAAAAAACTAAGCAACTCCTCTTCGAATCTCAAAGTAAGAAGTATGTAGCTGACCAATCGTGAATTACGCAAGGAAACAAAAAGATCGACGTAAAAGAAAGGAAAGGAAAAGAAAAAGAGACTAAAAAGAGACCAAATAAACAGGTTCCAAAAACCAAACCAAACTAGTAGTCCCCAATTACAAAACATCAAAGTCAAACCTTACACCGGCGACTGGGTGTTCGACAGCTCATACTGGCTCTCCCCCGCAATCGACACTCTCTCCTTATTCCTGACTCCCGCCTTTGGGAGCACCATACCTCCATGCACAACGTTAAACACACACTGCACCATCAACATCGGTACAGCATCCAAGCAATACATCCACACTTCCTTCTCTTGGATCGACGACGTTCTATCCGCCGAATACTCGATAACCCTAAACACGCATCTCATGATGATGAACAACGCCGCAAAGTACAACACCTTCAGCATGGTCGTCCAGTGATACCTGCCATACTTCTGCATATCCACGCCTGCCTTTGCGACACGGAAATAGAAGACCGACGAGATGACGAGGAAGAATGCAAAGGATGCGAGCTGCACGTAGAGACCGACGAGGAGGACGCTCTTGCCAACCTTCGCCTTGCTGTCCGAGGAGAGGAGGGCGCCGCCGCCGGCCTGGATCACAAAGGCGAAGCAGTCGCTGAGGACGAAGACTTTAGTGACCCGGGTGGGGCGGATGAGCGAGAGATCAGCGGCGTTGACGAGGAGAACAATGCGTCCGTAGATCATGTAGATGGTGGCGGCGTAGAGGGAGGGCGGGAGCAGGACGAAGAGGGATTGGATAATGTAGGGGGTGAGGTTTGTTTCGTTGCGAATGGAGATGACGCGGAATATGTAGCCGACACTCATCACTAAATGGGTATGTTAGAACACTACTCTTTTCGATATCGAGTTCTGGTTATTGGGGACATACTGAAGGCTCCCACGATGAAGGCACTAAAGTACCAGGCGCGGTAGCGGTACAATTGGTAGGTATGGGCAATTGCACTAGCACCAAAGAGGGCAGCAAAAACTATCGCGAGAGCGGTGCTGGGAGACTTATCACGCCAGTAGTCGTGGACCTCCTCCTGAGCTGCGGTACTGGAGGTGGCTTCGGCAGCTGCAGTGGTCGCTGCGGCCGTGGCTCGTTCCACGATATTGGAGAAGGTATCTGAATACATTATTGTATGGAGAGCCGAGAATATAAGTATAAGTATAAAAAAGCTAAAGTGAAAGAAAAAAAAGACGAAAAAAAAAAGTATTAGTGCTCAAACTCCTAGACAGACAGGGAGTTCACAAAGAATCGAATAGCGGCTAACTCAGGACAGGCGGGATAAAGCGCAATGATATGTCAGTAGTGTTTGATATCGATATATCTAGATTCTACGAGAAAAGACTCACCCCAAGATCTTTATACACTCTCAGCAGCCCCCAGAACAATTACTCACCCGGGAATCCATACCACTCGTATATCCCAAACTAAGCATAATTCGCACCTAGCCTGCAAAATGCACGACACAGCCCAGCTCCACGTACTCTCAAACCAAACCAACCCCTAAAAGAATCTGCCACGCGAGCAATGTTCGGGCCATGGACCGAAGCCCGGCCCCGAAGTGTGAACCCTAACTCGGGGCTCGGTGGGTTCGCACACCGACCCCTAGCTCGGGGATCGGTGGGTTCGGACACCGACCCCGCCGGGTAAAAAAAAAAAGGGACCATGTATATTTGCACCACTGAGATGTCTTCAGGCGGCTATGCAGATCATTAATCCTACGATGAGCTCCTCTGCTAGAGGCAGAGAACGGCCTGGTTGGTTAGTTGGATTGGCGCGAGTGAGCGGTTGTGACTCGCTTAGTGCTAGTGGGGGCTTGGCAGAGCTTATTTCGGGGTTGGGATAAATGATGGTAAACAGCAGATGCGGAAGAATACGAGCTTCCATGCACCACACCCTAACACTACTCTGAGATTTAGGAGTACCCATGGTTCAACTAATCCCTGGCCATGCAGCAGCAACCATAGCCCCCCTAAGAGCTTGATTAACACAGTTAGTTTAAAGGGGGTTGGTTGGTTGGTTGGTTGGTTATATGTAAGAGTACATGTAGTTTAGCAGGTGGCCTTGGCAACCCTCGAGATTTGGCGGTACGCATGCGCAAGGAAAGAAAAAAAAAGAGATAAGCACTGCGGCTACGGTCACAACCGAGATTCTTCTCTCCTGCGCTGACGCGTACATACATGTATGTATATATGGGCTGGGTCGGGGTCATCAAATCATATATACAGCAACTCAGCAAAAGTGTTCGTGTGGCGCACCCGCAACATTGATGACGTTACCTTTAATGGTGAGATTCAAAACAACTAAAAACATATAATATAGTTCGTGACTGTAGACAAAGAAGACAGTCATTGATCTTATTCTTCATTGATTTCGGGTGCCATTGGTCACAGGGAAAGTCAAGTCTTCTTTTGGGGGGTTTTTCGATGGTCCGCCACGATTACGTATACATACGTATATATAGAGAGAAATGTCTCACTCGGAAATCTGATCTCCTCCGAACGTTACCGATAGATAAGTCGTCCAGCAGACATGTAGGAACAGCGCTGTATATACCTACATGCAAGGCTCTGTCATCAAGTGAGCAAACTGCATGGGGTGGCGCGGACAAATGAGGATCCGTTCATTCTTAGTTAAATATTCAGATGCCCAGGGCCTTGTAGATACCCTATGACCGGGGGACGAAGCAGGTCCCAGCAATCTGGGAAGATAGATTGATCTGAAATAAGGAACCGTCGATCCGGCCCCCGGACCCCCGGACCCGTTGACAGTACCGGGTTCTCTAGATGACTAACGCTGGGGATAAACACATGTATGTACTGTCGATCATGCGCATGCGCCTAGCGTATATATCCAGACACCAAACAAGCCTCAGACAAGCCTCAACGTGCGCCGGTCGAAGCGGATGCTTAACCACGAGCGCAGATCACGTGCCAAGCCCCGCCCTCCTCCCCCCATCTATAAGCAGGAGCTGACGGCATCTACACAGAAGAATGTCTCTTTCAGCCCAGAGCTGCGTCTTCTTCTTGCAATACATGTATGTAGGTGCCGGAAAGTGATGCAACGATTAAAGGGTCCAAAGAGTCCACACACTTCTCAACAACCAAAACCAGCCAACAGAATGCAGAGCGAGTCTATGGTAATTTAGAGCCTGGAGATTACAGATATGGCGAGAGTCGACTGTTGCTCCTCCTCCTCGTATTACTGTCTCTTGTCACAAGTGTTCCTTCTGCGGGCCCATTTGCAAAACCCCAAACCAACAACCCAAAAGATTCCAGACTCTCTACTCTACAGACCCGTTGGTCATGCGTATGACTAAAAAATATTTATCATACTCAAGCATTGTGTCGCGTTGAAAGTCGAAGTTCTGAGTACCAGCTTTCGGCGGCGTTGCTAGAGTCAAGCGTTGCATCACTTTCCGGCACCCCCGGGTATGTATGTACACATAGCCGAGCGACCGAGTGATCGGACATGACCCGCCTCAACCTGCCCCCCCCTCCCCCACCCACGACTCTTGGCACGCAGCACTCGGGCTTCGGTCGGGACGGTGGTATTCGTAATTGTATGCGCCCCCTGCGGGAGGAGCCAAACTAACCAACCAGGGCGCCATGGAGATATTGGGGTGGGGGTGGACAGAGTACATATACAACTGGGACCAGGACGCCCTGCACGTCGTATATCTGCTACGTATACGATCCTTCCCTTGGAGCGGTGTTAGCCAATGGGCGGTGCAAGACCAGAACCGGAGATGCAGCGAGTTGGCTTGGCGGGGGGGTGTAGATGCAGAAACCAAGGATTGTACTCTGATGAGGGTGGAGTATATATACAGTATCAGAAATGGGGGTAAAACTGATGCCGCATTAGTACGGTATTTTGAGAATATGCCGCTTTATCTCCGTATCTCAACGAACTATACGGTAGTGTTACCGCAGTGGTACGGCATTGCCAAAGACTGCGGCAGTCACTCTACCCATGTTTCTGTTACTGTATGTATTGCTTGCTCTAAAGACTGGCCGCACGCAGTTGGAGCTGGCTAGTAAACACATACATGTAGACAGATCCCGATCCCTGCAGCGATGGGCTGGTGCTTGAACTCAGACACTGCAAGTCTAATTCCAGATCTGTCCGCAAATGCATATACATAACCCCCCCCCCCACCCCCCGCGTGCACGTGTACAGAGATGCCTCACGCGAGACCTAGAATACCCTCCCAAGCGCCTGCTACAACTAGCTCCAGCAATACACAAACAAATATCTGGCAATAAACAACCTCCCAACGTCGTCCATATGGCGGGGTATACCGGGTACAAAGGGAAGAACGGAAATCAGAGATAAAAGCCAGCCGGCACGGCGAGATAACCCAGAAAGAGGACCGACAACTTGAGGGGGAAAAACCACGTGGAAATACATCAAGCACCACGATAGCTATGAAAACCAAGAAGGAAAGAAAGAAGGTGCAAGGAAGAAAGGAAGGAAATAATCAGATAATACTGCGTGTACACACTACCACCAAAAGGATTAGGCGCGAAGCTAGGCGGCTGGCTTGCTTTAGTTTTTAATTCATGTTACTTTTGGTTTTTTACCTTGATTTGTTTTGTTCTGTTCAGTTTCATCTAATTGTTTTTCTTACTCAGCCTGTACTGTGGCCAGATACATATTGCCACTCGACCGATCCGGGCTGCCGATCACAGATCTATAGTGCCGAGTGATACTTCATGATCCTCGGACTCCATTGATATATTTGCAGCCCCGGTTGGAGCTATGAAAATACTTTAACGGTAGCAGCAAGTACAAGAAAATAAAACGCAAACAAGAGAGAGACTGAAACACAAAGCATAACCAAACACCAAAAACAACATACAAAAAACCTCTGAGGTCACCAATGGACGGACATATGTCAAAAAAGAGAAATGCGTTATATGTCAACTAGATAGTACAGATTTGGCCATGGCAATCAAAATTGTTATTCTGATATACAGTTAAAGCTGGAGCTATGATTAAATATACAAAATAAGCCCAGATAACCGGTTACAGAACGTGATTGCCCTATGATGCGTTATTCCCATCTCCGATTCCCCCCCCAACTACAGCTACAGACCCATTATTCATAGGCTCCGACGCGGACCAAAGCCACGAGTGTTAGCACCCGCCACTTCGCATACGCTGCTTGGAATCCTATACCTCGCCATCAACTCCCCCAACCCCAACCGTCCAAAATCCCTCTCAAAATCCGCCAAAATCGCCGCCAGCCCGTCGCGCTGATCCTCACAGAACGTCCCCACCTCGCGCGACACCCTCGAGACCAGATGCCACATCACCTTTTGCTTCACAAACAGCTGCGAGTCCACATGCAAAACGAAGCCTCCCGCCACGCCCGGCGTCGGCGTCGGCGGCGGCACCACCCACGTCGTGATGAGATTCCGCTGCAGCATGCGGCCCCACGATTCCCGCGCCGTGGGTATATTCACAAACCCAGTCATGCCCGGACTGGCGCAAAACATGATCCTCCCCATCAGGAAGCAGTCGGCCACCTCCCGCGCATCGGGCTGAGGCCGGCTCACAAAGGCCTCCAACCGCTCATTCTGGAACCGCAGCTGCAGGAGCCAGGTGATGTAGAACATCCTGCGCGGGAACAGCTCCCTTCTTGTCCTGCCAAAGAAGTACTGCGTGACGCGGGATTCGCGGAACGTGTGTAGTGCTGCGTCCCATGACCGCTCCAGGGTTAGGAGATAGACGCTGCGGCAGTTCTCGAACCAGGCGTGGTTGATGATGAGTTGGCGGAGATCGTGGTCATACAGGACGAAGGGTGAGCGGAGATCACGAACGACGTCATGGGTGGCTGTGAAGTGCGAGGTGGTGTGTCGCTGCCAGGTGAGGACCTCGGTGCCTTCGTCCCAGGCGTCGGCCAGGAGGGCACGGGCATGGCGGATGAGAAGGGTGGGCTTGTGGTGGAGGAAGAGGCCGTGGATGAAGGGAGAGGTGAGGACGAAGCTGCGGAGGTCTTCGGGGTCATCAATCTCGAAGAGGATATTGATGATGATGTCTGCTGGGAGATGATGGAAACCGGTGACATGGCTAGACGGCGACCGTTTGAGGTGCTGGATAAACTTCTTGATCTTTGCAGCGAGCGAGCACCTCACAGTATCTCTTGGATTCAGCATTGGTGCGGTCTCCCTCATCAATTCAGCTACCTCCCTTGCGAGCTGTGCAGCTGTTCGTCTGTTCATCTTGGAATGTTGCAGTGGAGAGATGTGGTGCAGATTGTGGGAGGAGAAGACGTTCGTGTGTGAACAACCACAGAACGATGAGAACACCTGCCAGCAGACATCTAACACCTTGGCCCACCCAGATTCCGTTAGGTCTGCCACCGACTGCACCCGGCTTCTCCCAACTCCAACGCTCCTTCCCACAACACATGGCCTGGCTATTTTCCAGCTCTGTCGTCCTATGTTCACACCCCCCCCATTGAGAGATATTGCCAAGGATTGGAGTGAGTGATTTCTCATGATCAAAGGGCCGGAACAGCCCACATTCCGCCCCCAACACGCTTGAGTACTCGATATCTGCTCTATTAAAGGCCGTCGAGCTACCCTTCTTCTAAACATGGTCGGAACTTCACTAGCATAGTCCGATATTACCGTGGTCGTCAAATTGATATCGACCAAGAGAACCCTAACCCTGGTGAGCATGTGACCCTGTTAAATTGCCTTATATGCTAGTCTTATTATTAATAAGCATCTCCGCTGGAGAGTACGTATATGGCGCAGCAACCCAAGCACGTCAAAAACGAGGATACGATAATGAAAAACACCAAACAAAGAACATATACAGATACGAACCTCCTTACCAAAATAAAAGACTTCGACTGTCTTGAATCCCCTCCTTTCGCAGACACCTCCTCCTACCAACCAAGGAAAGCGCCGTACCGGTATATATACTGTCCCCCCCGCGAAGGCGTCTAGTCTCGGAATTCAAACACCTGATCGTACGGTAGTCTGGCTGTCTGTTCGGCAAAAAAAAAAAAAGAGAAGATGATTTTAAGGTTGTTGTTCCCTCGGCCAACTGGGATTAGAATGAAAGACGAATCACCAACCGGCTCATAAAATTGGGTGGGGGGGGGGGGTGGATATTGAATTACAAGCGAAAAGCTTTTTTTTTAATATAATGGATTGATGACAAGAGAAGAGAGGATTATTCTTTTTGGTTCCCATATATATACATCTATACTCTAACAACAACCACCTTCATGGTGGTTCTAGACACTTGTGCCATAACTCGTTGAGGACAACGAATATCTGACCTTATAAGATTATGGGGGGGTCTACACCCGAACCCGGAACCTGAATATATCCTGGTGTTGGTGACCGACTACACACAGCTCAAGCAGAGACTAATTCGTTACTACGATACAAGAGGTTGATATCGTTATTGCTAACCCGGGGCTCTTTTTTGGCCCCCCCCCCCCCCCCCAAAACAATTTACCCTGTTGCTTGAGCTCTAACGCCGCTCTGTATCAATTGGGGGGCCCATGACGAACCCGGTAGCTCCAAGCTGAGTTACTGACGGATAGTTTCAAACCGGTCAAAAAAGAAAGTTGGTTGGGGGGGAGGCTGAGTGTCATGGTTATGAACTACATGTAGTTAATAGTTGAAAATTAATTTGGGGGTTTATTAGGGTGATGTGGGGGGTGGGGTTAGTGTGAGTTTTACAGGGTTAGTTAGTTCATGACAGTTAACAGTTAAAAACTGCTGTTCGTGACAGGCTGAGTTCGTGACGCTGTTTTTGACCCGAGCTCTGAGTTTGTCACGTGCACGGGTCACTAGTATCAATGTTGACGCAACGACATCTCAAGGTACCACTCACTATTCCAATCAACCACATGCGACCTAGTTTTGACCTTAATGAAGCAACAAGAATATTATATATAAAAGTAAACGAGAGTATAAAGATTTTATCTATCGCATTTAAAATGAAAGGAAATTAAGGTGACCTCACCCAGTCCCACGCCCCCTTGGTACAGTACTGTCATAACCTACGGGCACTTTTTTCCCCATGTGTATTCCCAAACCTAATAGTAGATTGTGGAGGAATCCCTTGTCTAGGCTCAAGACCTAGCAGTGCCCATGGAATATCCCAGACGTAGAGTCACTTTTTTTAACTATAAACTCTATCCTTAAGCTATCTAGTAAGTTACTTCATGTATTCAAAGTGCTTACATCGAGTGATTTACCATGACCCTGCTTACATCACGTGTCAAGAAGATCTCCCTCGGAACACCAAAAATACTCATTCGCGAATAAAAGTAACAGAGGCTACCTATGATATCGGAATCATTATTGTCTTTATTATCGCAAAGCTACGCAGTCTTCCATACAGATATATGATGAGAATAGGCAGGAGACCTGTACAGCTGTCCTCCGAAAGACTTATCAGTGATCATATGCATGGCATGTGGGCCGCAAGATGATGTGTTATCGTGAACTATGAAAGATAACGTTCTTCTCTAACATTAGGGCCAGATTTCACATATCGCAGACCTCGCCCACAGTACTGTGCGTAATGTTTATACCCATATGACCATTAATATGAAGCTTAAATTTTCCTGGACAAATCACCATGTATTCCGACTCAAACATTTACAGCTTTGTTTAGGACCGGTGACATCAAGCCAGGTGAGCATCGTCAGAGCTTTTCTCAAACAGACAAGGGGCAGCGTCTTGGGATTTGTCATACCAGGAAAGCCCTGCAAAAAGGGTCTGTGAGTCGAGCCGTTATGCGTCCGAATCAAGCGCAAAAAACACATCTACGCACGGTTGCTCAAGCATACCGTGTGGTGCTAAAAATAAGTGAAAGTACACTTATGTATAGGCCCCTATTCGGTTCTGCGATACCGGATCGGACTCCTACTCTAGCTTGACGGTGAGAAGAAAACGCCATAGAGCCCGGGAAGACCCTTTCTCGATCATGTTTAGGAGCGCGCGAGCTTTAATAGAAGCCAATGTTGCGGCGACCTACAAACAAGATCACCAAACATTGGCCATGAGTTTTATTAAAAATTCGCTTCGCGGCCTACAACCTATGGGAAATCCCGCTATACTGCCATGCAGGTCAACATTAACGGATTTCCACCAATGCAGCACATAAAGCCTTTATTTCGCTACTCGTAGTCCCCTGGCGTTTCCGGACGCAACTGTTATTGCATGCCATACAAAAGATAGCCTTGGCGGGGTTTTTCTGTGTATGCGTCCGGAAACGCCAAAAAGATTACGAGTAGAGAGTTATATTTGAATGGGCAGGTCAGCCGAAAATTTGCCTATTTCCACGTGTATGTGTCGTAGAACAGCAAAATGGGCTCTGACTGGCGGAACATTCCATCACTGCACTTGGGGATTGACCTGAAGTGAATCATCACTTGCTCCCTCAAACATCAAGAACTCTGCGGCCTATATAATATTGCTGAAATCTAAGGCGGTAGGTCAGATAAGCAATACTAATCACAACCAGTCCGATCCATCGTGGACGTTTTCTTTTTCCCAGGGTTCGCCCCGCTATTTTCAAACCTGAAAAGAATTAGTCGCATATCTGTCTTGAAATGTTTGGAAACGAGACGCATGAAATTTAAAACCAGTCCTGATACTTGGGCTATCACAATGCACGCTGATATCATCACTCCCTGACCATATATGGGAAATCAGACGAACTTGATTGTATAACTCGAGACTAGGGATTAAAACCTCTCTGAGATTGATACCGTACAGGAAACATTGTTCTAGAGCGCCATTGTAATTCAAGATCTTTGTAGTATGTTGTGTTGGCGAGTACCCCCGGCACAAGCACAGAGCCCAATGTCCTTTATATGTACTGTTAGTAGCTTCATATCAGATGGCAGCATCAATCAACCAACTAGTCCCCTACCGACTAGGTAGCCTACTAGAACGAAATTCGTATTTGGCTATGTGGCTTAGGATCACTTTTGAGAATTGACCAGGAGTAAAGCAGCCTTCTTCTGCAGGAAGAGCAAGCCCGCAGCCTTGAATACGGTTGAGGAGTCGGAACACATTTCTCCTCAGGAGAATCCTATTGGTTAACTCAGGTTATGTTTGTATCTGCTAAGGCTGGTGCTGAGGTATTACTCTGCGTTTTTCACTTTAACGTGTCCGAAATATGAGGAGACAATCCATGCTTTCACATTTTCGTATCCCGTCATTCGTGTCTCTGCAGTAATCAATCTCATGACCACAGACCACTCAAAAGGAAGAGTTCTTTATGGCACCTTTGGCGCATCTGAATATTGATATATCCAATGATTTACAGTGGAATTTCTCTCCGAATCCGACTCCTACAGCGCACGGCATAGATCAGATCAGTCAGATAGGCCACACAAAAGAAGAAGGTGCCGATAATGGATACCGTGCGGTTAGGCCTCTCTCTAACCTCCGAAACCTCACATCCCGAAGCCGTTGCTCCGCCGGTGATCGACTGCGGGTCCGGAGCTTCCCTAGCCATAATCGGTACTAGAAAAGCAGATTCCCTGTGGTCCTCTTGCAGCTTCCACTCTCAAGTCACTCTTATTAGGTGAGATCATGTACTCCTCTTAGATACCCAATTCAATTCTCGAGGCCGTTTGGCAAGAGGCGTTTCAGGATCGACCGATCCGACAATTATCTCGCGAGTCAAGTGACTATGTGGTGATTTAATATTGTAGTCGACTACAATTCTGCTGAGATTAGTGGCGTAGATCTCATATACACCCGTCTAAGATTAGATAAACAACTTCGTAGCCGTATTGGTACCCATCAGAGCATCTCATCCAAAAGTAGAGTGCGAAGGGAAGATATACATCAATTGAAGCTACCTGAAAACGAGCTTGATTTTCCGATTTCTTTTCGTTGCCCGCAGCGGACGGTACTTGTTGGCCGCCTCTCTGGAGTTATTGGGGATCGATCGATTACATGTATCTTACTACATGCATTTAAGATAGAATAGATAAAGAAGTGTAATTTTAATGAGAAGTGATGGAGGGGTAGAGTAGGTGTGCTTGAAATATTAGCCAATTAGTCTACGTAGCCACATGCACATACTCTACATGTAGTAACGGCCAAAAATATCCACTATCCCTTGGACGGATGAAATTGTCAAATTCGCAGCCTGGAGCGTGCACGCACTGAGTTGGGTATATCCGTTGCTCTTAATGGTTGAGAATAACCATAGAGCCAATCAAAAATAAGTGTTAGATACCTGCTTGGGCTAGTATTAGCTCGAAAAGGCAAGCTGCGAATTTGACAGTTTCATCCGTCCAAGGGATAGATATTAAAATACGTCAGAAGAAGCTCTAGAAATATCGATAAACAAGAGAACGATTTGACAGATCCCCAATATCTGTTGTGGTTGAAAAGCTATTCGAGACTTGGAGGCTGGGAGCACTGGACCAGCGCTAGCACAGTATTTACTGTGGCTTCCATACAAGCCTAGTTGACGTTCGGAAAGTCGGCGTCACCAACGTATTCAAGTATCCATTTATACAGAGTTGCATATGATACGCATGCTCGATCCCTCTTGGAAGTGTGTCACGACTCCCTCACCTATGTATCTCTAAGCTGCTAACACTTTTGTGCGTTGAGAAGGTGGCTAGTAGCCACAAAGTCTGGACCTAAACCATAACCTCACCAATCATCAACCTCGGTTCATCGTGGCTTCTGACCCCGACCAAAAGGGTCAGCAACTGACAGCCCAAAGAATATGCGCCCAAGTTACAGATACTCGAAACTACATGTAGTTGTTAACACCACCCATTTCTAGTTAATTCGGCGCACTCAACACGAGGGGGCGCATAATTGTGCCAACTTTCCCTCTCTACGTAGCTACCTACGTATCGATATCTACCTCGCCTACCTATGAGTGTGGACAATTAAAGAGGGGTCTCGAGATTCCCCGGAGCGGCCATAAGGCCTCGATATACCAGTTGTTCAATTCCTCGGAGGGCATTCATATAATCGAGTTTATGCAGCGCCTCCGCGGCCATCTGTCGGCAAATTTCCAGGATCTCTGAAGATTTATGGGTTGCTAAGGGGTTTTTGCAGATCTGACACCTATAAATGCCCCTACGGATAAGATGGATAAGATATGGGCCAACAGCCGTGCCAAGACGCCGTAGATAACCAAGATCAATACCGCATCCAACCCCCCCCCCCCCCCCAGCTAGCCCGGTTCTGGTCGAGTGCATGATTGGTCGTTCCCAACGTCGTTTCTTACCGTTATCAAATGCCGTACCTCAGTCTTTTGATCAGAATCTCCCTCTTCCTTGCACCACGCAGTTAGACCCGGACCCGGTGCAACGCAGAGATGTTTCAGTGAGAGGTGGAATTGACCAGAAAGCCCTCCATCTTTCTGTCAAACTCTTAATTACAGTGCGTCATGTTATTGACGGCTACTAGCGGGTTTTACTTCCTTGTCCTAGCAACTGTCATACTCATTTCCCCCGCAGGTAGGGAGTTCTGGGTTCTAACTGGCTGCTGCTCGTATCATGGCATTCATTACATGGGATAATCAACTAGCGTCCTTCTATTTAATTTTCCTTACCCGCGTCAAGCGCCAATTCCCCCCATGGGGTTCCAAGTTTATCAGCAACAAGAAGAGAGAAAGAGGAAACCGAAGGAGGAAAACGTGGGAAACCCAAGCGAGGGGGAGGGGGTGGTTGTCTGGAGAATAACTCGAGGTCCGGCTTCTTGGTACTTGTAAGACTCAATTGAATGCGGCGCCTAGAAAAATATAGGGGTGGGCTGAGTGAGTAAGTGGGCCCAAGACCAGGGAACGACAAAACCAACGCAGCTGCCTTAACGAAAACCTTACTAATTATCAATAGAAATTGTGGGGAAGACATCGATACCCCAGCGTCCACAACTGCGGGTACCCACATATCAGCAAGAGAACAACCTAGAAATAAACAATCGAGATACATACCTGTAGTTTCACGAAATTTATAGATCCCGGGGGCCGCGAAATGAGTGAGACTCTTGAGACTCATTCCTTGGGTATCACTGGCCAATTAGCGACATGGCATGAATGAGAACTCATGAGCAGACCGGAAGTATCCGCTGACATGACTCGCTGGTCAAGTGTAAGTTCCCAGTTTTTTTTTTCTCTGCTCGCCCTATCTCTAACGGTTCTTCTGATATTGCAAGACCCTAGCCTACGGCACGCTCCGCGGCTGTGGTCGTTATCTTGCATTTTATAACACCGCCCACATGGCTGTTGAGCCTTGTGTTCCTGTGATCTCTGAAGTCCTTTGCAATTGTTGGCTCGCTTCGGCTGGTTTATATTGCAATACTTGTTTTTTTATTATTTATTTCCTTCCTTTTGGCAAAACCGTTAACTTTACAACCCGCGAAGTGCACACGCACAGGCCAATAGTGATCCCCCGAGCGCAACCATCACGCCACATCACTCGCAACGCCATGATTGGCATCCAGGTGTCCAAGAGGTGAAGATTGATATGCAAATATCCAACAGTGCGTTCTGCACAGACGGGGCTTGAACTCAGAAGTGGTTTTATCATACGGCGCAGATCAGCGGCGGGGAAGGGCGAAAGAAGAAATTTTCTTGCGGGTAACTACTGCTAGCTGAGGCTCTTGGATGTTTCACCCACCCTTTTTGCCCTTGCAAAGTGCGATTTCCATGAGTGATCGAGGAGGGCAGTCCGGGACGGTATGCTGTCCTGTCCGGTCATGACCTATCACGAGCAAGCGACTGTGTGGGAGAATTGCAAGGGTATTTGTTTACGTGCACATTTGATTAGTTGTTCTACATACTCACGATGGCACGGAAATCATCTCCGCCTTGTGGACCTTTTCTCTCTCTTTGTGCACAGGAGGGTATTTTTTTCTTTTCTTTCAATTTAGCAACCCAGTAGAATTATCAACCCTCACATAAACACCAAAATATCAGTGAATAGCTAGATAGTATTGTGACTTCGATCCAGATTCCCATGCAAAGCGGGCAATAAAAAACAAGTATTTCCAAAGAGACGTACGTAGAAGAACACGTCTGCATAGAAAAGTGACAAGAAAAAGCTTGGCCAATTTGCTAGAAAGATCTGGCAAAAAAAAAAGACCGATAAGAGATACGTGAGACGCCAAAGAGAGAGAGAGAGAGAGAGAGAGAGAGAAACCCGGTTTATCAAGAAAACAATAGAAAAATATACCCAAATCCCTTATAACACCAGAACTGACCGACCACCCGGATAATGCTCAAACGACACAAAAAAATAACAGGTCGTTAAAGCCGTGCCCAATAGTACCGCCAAACATTGAGAAAATAACACCAAACATGCAAAGACAAAAATAAACTAAGTAAAGCAAAAAGCCCGGGCGAATAAGAGAAAAGAGATAGCGGTCAAAAACAATAGACAAGAATGGAAGCAAACGCGGCAATAACATAAAGACAAACGCAGAGAAAATAGAAAATAGAAAGAAAGAGCAACATAAATCTGAGATCGCCTTCTGTGTTTAGGAGATAGTAAGTAGTTAATAAATTACCAACCAACAAATCGATGGTCTAGAAAAGAAGCAGTAGCTCTAGCTAGCCGGGTATCTCCTCTTGTAAAACCCAAATATTTCACCACAACCATAACCACCGTGATACCCATCTCTTCATCGTGTTTCCTAGTCTCTACTCATACCCCTGAACCTTCCTACCCAAGCACCTTTTGCATTCGCACCGACGCCTTCTCCATTAACATCCTCTTCCACCGGCCATAGGTCAAATCTAAAGCTATCCCTCTGACCTGCAGGTACCAATCGTCTCCCCCACTGATCCTCAAATCTGATCTCTCCATGCGGCCACATCTTCCTCGCAATAACAGGGTGAATAGTCGGTGGGTGCGGTGATGACGGCGGCGACGGAAGCTGTCCATTGTGTTGCTCCGAGTCTGAATCATCCGAGTAGTCCATGTAGATCCCACTGTCTCGTGCCGGCTTGTCGCCATGGGCCATCAGATCGATCTCTTCGCCCTCCTGACGTGGTGAGCGCACTCGCGGTGGCTCCTGTACATGTGGCTGTCTCCCGATAAGACTTGACGGTGGGATACGCCATGAGGGTGGCGATGAAGGAGGGGAGGACGAAAAATAGAACTCTTGTGGCGGTGAGAGGTAGTCGTTGTCTACTTCAATTACGGGCATCGGGAGATGCTTTGATGAGCTATTAGGGGAGCGGTTTGGCGACCTATTTGGAGATCCGGCTCGGCCTAAGCCTGAGTTTATGGCTGGGTCGTCTCGGATGTTTTCATAATCGTTGGTAGGTGATCGTGTACGCTGTTTCTTGTTGGACTGGCGAAAACCGGCACCGTCCTCTTCATCATCATATGTATAATGAGGCGTGAAAGACGGACCTGAAGACGGTAAAAACTCGACTTGCTCTAAAAAGCGTACAATTTTCTTAAGCTTGCCGCCAGCGCTAGTGGTAGATTCTGAGGATTTCATAGCTGTCTTTGGTGATGCCTTCTTACGTGTCGGAAAAGCGGACAGGCCCAAATTTAAGGGCGGAAACGAAGTGATCGACATGTATTGGCCCATACTATCATCCGAGTTGAAAGCGGGGCTTTCTGGAGGAGAATACGAATCGATACCTGCCGACAGATCACTAAGGTCGTCGTCGAGGAACAGAAGGGGTACAGGTTCCTCCTCTTCGAAGACCTGGGGAGCGATGGAGGGCGTCGGCGGAGATGGGGATCGATATAATAAACCTCCCATTACGGTATGTTTTAAGCCTTGCAGAAGACTTGTGATGATGATGCGGGGTATATATGCTTCCTCCCGTTGGTGTCTTGGTCTTTCGACCTTCTTGATCGATGATGGCAGTATGTATGTATGTATAGCCCAGGTCAAATGATCGGCTTTTTGGGCAATGCGTTCGATGACCGGTTCTCACGGGGGCCGAGGATCAAGAGATGGGGATGTGAAAATATTGAAACAAAAATTACGGGGAGAAGGGGATTTTATGAAGTTTATGTTAGATCCGAGAAGTAACAGACTTCCCGTTGACCAATGGTAAAGATAAAAAAAATAATTAAAAATTGACTTGTAGATTTGCCGAGATAAGAGAATAATTCCCGAAAAATGCGAGATGAATGCAGCAGTACAGCAGTTCAGGCAACGTGTGCAGTGTAAAAACTAACTCTAGGGATAGATAATGAGAGGTCAGAGGGGAGTGAAAATGACAAGATAAATAAAAACAACCGGACGATCTCAGAGAATATATCGCGTGGATATGTAGGAGGGGGAGGGATGATCACTCCTTATATTCCCCCTGTCTGGAGGTTGAAGTTCGAGGATATGTAGTGAGCATGGATATGGGGGTTGCCTTTGCTTCTGCGCCGCCTGACCTGCCTGACTGGTTGACTCGTTGTGACTGGAAGGCAGCAAAAAAGAAATAAACATGATCCTAATACGCGCACCTCCGCCCAAGAAAGGTACCGGTTGACACACATAGAATCAAGGCGGTGTATGGGATCGAAATGCTCGCCGCCGTATTATGGCTTCGTCTCTTCTTTCTGTTTCATTACATACCTATTCTCTCAGCTTCGCACGCACTCGTACTCCGCTATGACTGAATCAGACTATTAGTGAGAGAAATACCTCTATGCCATTCGAAATATGTCTCTCTTTACTCTGTTGGGGCTAGAGGTGGAGGGCCTGCTGTTTTGGATGAGTACCCCCTGGTCTGTAACCGTTGTAGTGGGTCTCTAGGATACGCTATGCGCGTTACTCCTCAACACTCCCGCTGAAGCACCATTCGCTCGCCTGTTGGATATCAGGGACGATCTGCATAATGCACGACGGTCGGGAAGACGATCCAATATAATTTCTTCACTCAGCTCTTCAACATCGAGCCGTTCATCTGTTCCCTGCAGTTTCGATGTGAATTTTTAACAACCCCCTCCCAAAGATACTGAATGGCTTTGCCGGTCGAGCTTTCGAGCAATAATTGACAAATGTCTCAAGCTGTGCATCAACTAGTGGTCCATGTTTATTTTTATTTATTTTCCATTTGATCCTTTACCAAGCAATTGCAGCAGGTGGCCGCACTGTCGTAAATAATGATGAGTGTGCGTACGCTCTTCAAATCAGCAAACGCGCGCCTTGCGCCGTGCCGGAGTAGAGAAATGAATCTTGGAATTCATCAACTCAATACTCAATAGACGGTTAGCTCGGTCTCCCTATAAAGTGCGTCAGCCTCACTCACCAAAACTGATGAAATGAGTACTTCTTGAACCGCATCATTTGCAAAAACAAAGATAACGACTGACACATGTAGATGATACTCGACATCATTCAAGCTAAGTTAGTACAAAAGAGCCAAAATGGTCATGTTCCCACAAGTCGCTTTTTCCTCTTTTTACTCCTTTTGTTGCTTATACTTTCTTTTTTTGAGCTCTTTCGTCCCATCTTGTATTGAGGCGTCAGGTTGGCAGGCAGATAATCTGACCTTGCTCCATTATTGGAGCAGCGTGTGTGTGATTATGGATGGTGGTGGTGGTGGTAGAAGTGGTGGTGGTGGTGGTGGTGGTGGTGGTGGTGGTGGTGGTGGTGGTGGTGATGGTACTTGTGAGTGTTGTGAGTGGACAAAAAAGAAGCTACGACGTCATAAACCTCTTATGGATAACAAATCCACCTTAATAGAAACGGATGTTGGCTGACTAGATGTAGTAGTACATAAATGTACACAGAACAGCTAGAGAGGGGGGCTTGCCTTTTTTGGGACGTGGACAGGGTCAGATCGGAAAACCGCCTATGAATATACGTATCCCAGAAGAGCTCACCAAGACAGACTACATAGTACTGCATCATGTCTGCATGTAAAGGCCAGCCGTACGTTATTGACATTGAAACCTCCCTCTGTACATCCATACCACATCCCTCCACGTTCCTTGTCTTTTATTGTTCACTATCACAATTACCTTTTCCCATTAGCAAATAACAGCTGCAGCAAGGGATCCGAGCCTTGAAATTTGATCTTGAGGATGAACTGAGAATCGAAAGCACGAACCGATTCTGATTTTTGATGGAATCAATCTGTCCGACTTGGTTTGAGGTCTGCAGTAATAGCGGCTCTTCGTGCATGATCTTCACTTGGCATGCCCGTAGACCAGTCAGCTGTTACACCACCATGCATATAGGGTCACCTATCCGCAAGATCCTGGTAAACCATCTCATTTCTCTGTCTTTTTCGCTCTCATCTGTCCTCGCCAAATAATAGTATTGATGTGCCTCTCTTTGAGCTTCTGTAATCTGTCTCCGCAAGTTCCGTCAAGGGGCACGCGGAAACCGTTTTCCCGCCCACGCAACAATTAAAATGTTCCGTAGCAATTATTCGTTCCCTCTAGCTCATGTCAGGGTTCATGTACTCCGCAATCTGATATATCACAATAAATAAAATAAAGAGAAAAAACTCGCCCACCACAGCAACTCCCGCCACACATAACCGAAATCAAGGATCAACTTCTGTCTCCTCTAAACCGCCGGATTTTTGCTGCACAAGAAGGTGTTGCTCTCTCACAAGGCACTTTTGGGCAATAAAACGCAAGCTAATGTGAAAAGCCCAAAGAAGTCATACGGCACCTCCTTGAATTAGGGAAGCACTTCCCTCTTCCCCAGCTCGATCAACATCATAGATATCTACTAATAATACCCTCCCTGGTCTAGTTTCGCGACTCTAGGTGACCCAAGATTTACATACGAGTTTTCGTTTTTTTCATCCAAAGTTTTTTACACGCTGCATGTCAGCCCCACCGCCTCTGCTTTCGGCAGGCTACCGAGGGGTCGTATCATGGTGGGTTAGCAACGATTGGATACCATGAACTGCATCGAAACAAATCAGTAGCCCGAAACTCAGCTAGCTGCTTCGCCATGATGTAAAAAAGCTCCGACAGGCCTGACGGTGTAGATTAGTCCGTCGGGTACATGTGAGTATGCAAAGTTGCTATTCACCGGAGTCTACGGAATGTTTCTTCCCATAAGCTCTCTACCCTCGAGCTCCCTGGGGGATGGGCCCTGGGACTATTCAGTACCCGTTCTCCGTATGTCTCGTCTATATGTCTACACGGCTACTTACAATTTCTCTGAGCTTCAAGAAAAATTGTAAATCAAGATTTTGAAAAAAAAGTTAACTTATAGTCTAGCCGATCACGCGTAACTATCTCGGATTTCAAATCCTTCCAGCAAGCGCCCTGATGGCCATGCCCTGATCTTCAGGCCCAGGGCACGCGTAATAGCAGAATTTCTCAACCTGCCCATTGTTGGTCAATTTGGCCGACTGCAATAATCACGTTGCTACTATCAGCTGCTGTGAATATTATTTTTGATATCATGATTCAACACCCACGATAAAGGAAGTTTACGGAACGACTCAAGGCCGTACTATCGTGAGACTGGTAACAAAGCCTGAATTGCTTCTTCTCACTTCTCACTTGTTGTTGATTGCTCGTATTCTGTATGCCCTACATCAGGTCTCTTTATGCGATGGGCTTGTTCACGATCGTGAAAATCGTAGCAATCGCCTATTGTAAACTACCCTGGCTCATTGTGGTTTTGTGACAAACCATCTTACCTCTTGATCTTACCTAGATTAGAGGCCAGATATATGGATGATAGATAGATCGAATTTTTCTCATAGCTTCGAGAAGGCTTCTACTTCTGACATGACGAAGTTCATGTGGGGTCCAGTCAAATGAAGTCCGATAGCTCCCAATTCGGCTACTCGGACCCGAACGGGTTGCGCCGTGTCTTGAGTTGCACCATTTCTTTTTCTTTTTGTTTCCTCGACAGCCGCGATGAGATATAGGTTGAGTGACCTAGTAAATAATTACCCCACAAACCGACTCTTCACGGGTGGTGGTGGTGGTGGGAAATAAGTTAGTTATGCAGGAGCTGAGAATCCGATGTTTGGGTGGGCAGAGATTCTAGTGCTCATGCTGCTGTTGCTGAACGAACAGCCAGCTTGTTTTAGCCACCGGAAAGCATGGTGGATAAAAACCGAAGCAACGCCCGAAAGGTGCATCGGAAAAGGGAAAGCTTCTGATTCGCTCTCCACATCAGGATGATCTTCCCTTTTGTTTGTTTTCTTTTGCCTTTATTTGTGTGCGGCCTATCTTATTTACGAAGTATTGTAGGCAGGGGTGGTCAGTCCTTCCTAGCAAAACCGATTTCACCGGCGAAGCGGGGTAGTAGCTGCAATAATATTGATCTATGTTGGGAGGGGCAGAGGAAGAAAGACTCGCGGGGGTGGATCTAGGAGGGGCGAGAATACATACCACCCGATCCCCCCCAGATTCTCATGAACTGACTGATATGACGACCGCATTCATAAGGGATCACTCGTGGGGCTGCTTCGCTTACTTGACTCGACTTACTATACTTACTTTTCCTTAGTGCGGAGCCGCAAGTGCAATCATGACAAGCAGGGAAAAGGGAAAAAGGAACTTCAGGGTGCACTGGAATGGTGGGGAAGAGCCCTTCCCTTCCTCTAGCAGTTGCTAGATATGGCTCAGACACGTGTGATCATCATCGTGGCTGGGCCCTTCCCTAACCAAGAGCGCTAATCGATTCGCTCGTTTGCTTAGCTCCAGATCATTGGCTCCCTGGCCCTTGTTCTGCTTGCTATCGTGAGCCTAGCACAACACAAACCAACCCTGGGTAGCGGCGTGATTGGTCGGGGTCGCTGTGCCGGAGGTCTTGGATTTTCTAGAGCACTCCACTGCTCTAGCTACTAAGTTTATAGTCTACCCTGGCTTGTGTTGCTTGTGTCGCGATAATTGCGAATCCTCCAACTGACTGCGCAACTTCCTAACTGGCCGCTGACTAGCTGACTGATCATGATTGATCGATTGATTGATTGATAGACTGACAAGACGTCTGATAGATATCGGTGCTGTATTTGGAACTACTAAGGGGGGCCGTCGGAGGAGCCAATCAGCCCCGCACTCACTCCAGTCCAAACCCCGGAAATCATAGTTTAAACTTTTTTTGAAACGCGTGAGTGGGGTAATCACAAACTACAATACCTGTAACTTACCGACACGATCATCCTGAGTCTTGAGCTTCAATCAGGATTTAGAATCCCCGCCCTCCCTCAAGCGAGATCAAGAGGCTAGATGCGTGCTTTAGAACTCTTACATATATACTCTATTTACATGTAGCTGGTACTGAGACGAGAACCGGGGAAGGAAACCTGTATATGTGGAGCTGGAGCTCACCCTACATATGCTGGTGACAGCAATCTATGCTGTACCGGACCGCCGTGCAACTTTCTGGCGTTTCCGGACTGGACTGGGTCTGCATATGGGCGTAAATCGTGCGTGAGAACCATATTTTGGTGGTATGCAGACCCAGTCCAGTTCGGAAACGCAAGTAAATGTAAAAAACCGTCAAAACTCGAGAAACTGGCTATGAATGCAAGATAAAAATTGCTATGTACTAATGGACACTTCCGGGGCTGATCTATATTCTTTAACCAATAGTTAGAGAGATAATCCCTGGAGATAGCCAATTTATCGAGTTTTGACGGTAGAGATGCATGTGAGTAGATAGTACAAGATTGACAGTTGAACTGGGCTACTTCTGACCAAGAGCGTATTACCTACATGTAGAGTAACCTAGCATTCCAGAGAAGTGCAGTAAGTTGAATACTCCAGAATAGGCAGATATAGATGTAGGTACATATGTAGGTACATGTATGTAGCTACTACATGTACTCGTATTTTCCTGGCATTTTTGAACTGGCCCACTATTCGCACGTTCATTTTAAGGTCGGAATTATGTGTGGGGATTTTGTTGCAACCTTTTAATTAACGAGTGAGGATTGCATACACAAAAAACCAGAAGCTTGGCGTATCTTTGTATGATATGCAATATCAGAGACTTTTGGTCTGGTTGGCTAATGCTGTGATCGGCACCAATCAGGTTGTCAGAAAATGGAGTTGGCTCTATTTGCGCAAAGTCTCTAATATTAGTCGCGTTCACAAACGTCAGGAAAATACGAGTAGTGCATCGCCGCCGCCGCCGCTGCTGTAGGAAGTCCCTACATAAAATGTAACATCTTACCCACGATTTGACAAAGCTTCATTCTCCGCCCCCATCGATCGGGCCGACCCACACACGGACTTCTATATATCTAACCTACATCATTCTTTCAACCGACCCCACAAATCCACGCCTTCAACAGAATGACGTCTATTCTCCTGCGTATGTCCGGAACCCCACATCACCCGGCTGGGCACGGACACAGGAGTGACCTTGCTTGCTTGCGTGTGTACTACTTTCTTACACATGCGATAAAGGGAGAACCATTCCTAGACGGGCTGTTAATGAAGTCACTGCAAGGTACGGATTTATATTCCGAAAGACGAGAAGATCACAGGTTAGTTTTTTTTGTTTTTTGTTTTTGTTTTTATGGGAGAGGAGGGTTGGGGTTTGTACTTGAGGGTGGAGGGGATATGGATTACTTTACATTGCGAGTCTACGAGTCTACTAGGATATCGAATCTATCTACTCTAGATCATGTACCTCTGCTTGTTGGTGTACATACAACCCCCATAACCACAACCACCACCACCACCACCACCATAAAACCTCCACTACAACCCATCACCCCGACATATCGAAACCCGGCGGTTTCGATGCGTGACCCTCCCTCCGGCTCCCTGCTCGCTGCAGATCCCCGACCGACCAGGCTCTAGGAAAAGAATTTAAAATCCACCCCCTTTTTTTTTTCTTTTCTTTATTTATTTTTTTCTCCCTTTATCTTTATTTAGGGCAAATAAGTATGCCTTGTGATACTACTTGTACTCAAGTCTTGAGTTCTTTTTTGCTTTCTTATTATTTTTGTTTTTATCTGTGGCCTTTGTGTAGCATGTTACTGCTGCACGTAGACTGCTCTGTGTACCCACTCATCGTCGCATCGGCCAGGGCTACATACATACATGTATGTAGGGAGGGGGCTTAGAAGTCGTGCGCGCGCGTCTTAACCTGCCGCCTCCGTCCGCCGTGCACCGCGCCACAGTTCTCATCGAGCTGAGAACACACACAGAACCAGTGGTGTTGGTGGCGCCTGCTATACTGGAACGCCTGCTATACTGGAACAAGTAGAAGTGTGTGGTGAAAACGCAGATAGAGGGGTTTTGAAAGTAAGCATACCTACTACACTCAATCACTCACCGCATTGCTATCTACCTACATACGTCTCTATCGCGCCCATGTTTTTCTTTTTTTCTTTCTTTCCCTTTCTGTTTTGATTCGCCATGCAATCAAGGCAACTGGACTGGACTGGGCTGGACTGGACCGTGCGACAATAGTGTATGTGGTGGAACAGCATGTATGTACCTATCTGCTCACCGTGGAGAGATAAGTCTGTTGACATGTCTGTCTGGGCTGAATGGGGAGCGCTGAGACATATGGTTGGATTATCTGTAAAGTCGATGAGGCGATGGATCGTGAGAGTCACCGACACCTTCTCGATGAGGTTTAGACCATCGATGACATATCAGCGATCACGGTAATGGTGTTTCTGAATGTCTCGTAGGATATTCCTATCATGGTTTTCACAGCTATTACCTGCGTGCAGAAAAAAGCGAGTGATATCAGATGTCTCAACCTCACCTCCGTCCAATGGCTGCAGGAGTGGAGTCCTATCAGAATCAACTATAACCATTGCCCAGAAGAGGAGAGGATCGAGTGTGCATGATTTCTTAATCTTAATCCTTAAACTCATTTGCATGTGTGTCCATCGGCATCATTAATACCGCACCCCCCGCACTTGTCTAAGACACGGACACAGACACTGTTTCAGTGGGGTAGGATAAGTATTTGAACTGCGACTGTAGAGAAGAGGGAGGAGGAGGGGGGCATGGGGAATCACTCGGGTTTCAGCCTTGTTGGTTACAGAAGGCTAGATTTATTACTTAAATTCAACTTGAGTGATCATGAAGATTTCTGACGGCCGGGCTGTGAAAGCACTGTCTGGTCGTCTTTTGACTCATGGTTTAATTTGGCCATGGCCATGAAAGTGTAGTTTAATTAATTACCGGGGGTAACAATCCAGTGTCTATATAATTAATTATCCTGGTGTCATGTTAGGTAACAATCTCCAGGGTTGCCATAAACAAAAAGATCAGCAAAAGAAACGGGCACAGTCATTCACGGAAACATCCTATTGACCAAAAGAGGAGCTAAGATTCGTACGTAGGGCAAACTGCACAACAATATCTTGGTTTCTGTCAGCGTAAACGCCTCTATCTGTTCGCCGACAAGGCCCTGCATGTGTAGTGATTATTGATTTTGACGCATAAGTACAAACCAGCACAAAAACGGCTGTGACCCATCCTCAAGCGTTTCCTCGGATCACAGAACAACTTAATCAAATACATGTATTCCATTGAGACCGGCCGCGACGTTGATACGTACGCCACAGTCTACGTATACGGGGAAAACGGAATGACATCAGAGCTACTGGGATCCCAATATAACTACATGTATACCAACTCCAACTAGCTCTCCCACTCAGAAATAATGAGAAATTAGTCAAAGACTCCTTTCTCCAGGTTCAGTCACCCTGCGAGTGATTGATTGTTTCGCTGTAAAGTTAGTTAGTTAGCCAAGCCACATATAAGTCACCCCTACTCATATTTCATATAATCAGGTGATCTTCGAGTTCCATATGGGCATGTGAGACGCTACCGTGTATATTTAGGCAGAAGTCTCCGAGTTACCAACGGCGCGGAGTTCTCCTTGATGAGGAATGACAGTGACGTCAGAAACTTTATGTCTGGAGAGCTGCCATGTATGTAGAAGTAGTGCAGAGACCTTTGCATGGGATAATATTGAAACAGAATGAGCGTGTGAAGTGACTTGATTTTTTGATAGACAAAAGAGTGAAGTATTTAGCTGTTTGTATAGTCCCGTACCGGACGGGACAGAGTGCCGACATGATGTGTTTGAACACGGTTTCACCATGTATAATACTTAAAAGTGCATATGTACGAGTGATAATCTGTGACTATCCGTCGATTTATACACCAAAATACACGCCGTGTAATGCGAATTCTTTCTTTTTTTGCGTACTGAGAATAGAGATGACTTAGTGGAGGTCCCGATGTCTATATTTTAGAGAAATAACAGCAGAACCCGTCAATTCACCACGTTTCGCTTGTTTGCCCAAGCACTGTAGTGTTCTAGAACCGCTGGTGAGTAAAAGTACTAGTGCTTTAGCTTTATCTGCATGTAGGCTTGTCTAAAGATCTCGCAGCTGAAAATATTCAACCGACGAAAGACTTCTCCACATTACCCCTGAAACATCCGCCCCATACAATTATTTCCCGGTTTCTATCTTTCTAACATCTCTGGGTATAGAGAATGATTTGTTCGGTGAAGAACTTCGAGAAACCCTAACCCTATGCTCGGATGATCGGAGTCTAACACGGCAAGGAGATAAAACACGACAGTGAGATTCAAGAGAAGCTACAATTATCTAAGCTGCTATTATAAGGCCAGGGAAACCAACTATATACCTAACCTATAATTATAGAGCCCGGGCTTCAGATGATATAAATGGATTTTGAAACGGACCGCAGGTATATTGATATAATAACCACCGAACCGGGTGCTCCTATTAGGTACGTATATATTATGAGAAGCCATATGGGGAGCTCCAATTACACTGTGCCTACATAAGTAGTAGTTAAGTTCTGTCTCCAACGCTAGCCGTATATTTGATTACTAAGCTTCATAGAATATCACTCGTCAAACCAGAAGTCCTACGCTAAAGGTATTTCCTCAGATGAGCAGGAATTGCTCGCCACCGGCTTATTAGCAACTCCTCTATTTCATAAAGCGAGGATATTTTGAATTATTTTAGCCAAAGATGTGTATCTCCCGCTAAAATTGAGCGCTTCCATTATTCTATAGGTGAATTCTTTCCAGTAATAACATGATACTGAGTATGAGTGGAGATTACATCAACCTAAATCTGCTTTGATCGGCTCAAAAGTAGCTCTACCTCCTCCCAGGCTCCTATGTCCTGAGCTATGTGTCTGGAGATGAAACACACCTAGCTTCATGGCGATAATTCACATCGACAGATTCAGGTTTATCGTGGCGCCGGGTCTAGAACTTTCTGAAGGGTACTTTCATTGTTTGAGAACTAGAAAGGCAGTCAGCGTTGGAATTCTGGATCGAGATAAGACGCTACTCCCTGTCTTATAGGACGACCGGCATGCACACAATCAATGAGTTAGCAATGTTAGCAACAATACTGCGCATCATTGTGTAATACTGTATACTCGAGGGTCACGAGATTAAAACCTACCGTAAATTTTTATGAGATTTATTGACTCATTAATCATAATCTAATTGGGCAAAAAACCCTGATCTAATAGAAGTTCTTTCTGCCTCTGGCTGGTGTTGGGAAAACTTTTCTTTCGAGACTATAGTGCAAAAGGCAAATGAATCTAGTGCTTTGTTTGGTACAATACCCCGAGGCTGCGGTATTGCCACAGTATTTCTACGGCATAACGTGGTTCCATGATGTTCTGAAGTTTTGCACTATCCCGTATTGATACAGTACCTATTACATCCCACATTTTGGTACTGTATCTTGATTCCCGGTATCATAATGTCCAGATATCAAAAAGCATGTTCATGAGTCATACCCTCAGTGTAATTCAGCCATACTCATTAATTGGTAAGTACTTTCCGACGTACCAAATCCATTCTAGAGTGCTATTTATAATAATCATTGTGTAATATATTCATGATAGAGTTCTATATATATTAATAGATCACATTAAATCACTCGTGTATCTGATTACATACAAGAAATAAATCTTGGTTGATTGATTGATTAATTGATTACTTCATTAATAAGAAATAACTCAGGCACACGGAAAAAAAGAAAACAAAAATATGAATTCCACCACTCCTGCCCTCATATAAATACAGCCTTTGGTTAGCCTCCAAAATGGGGACTACGTACATCATTTAATGATATTCGGTTAGCTTTCGATCCAGGAACTTTTATTTGAATATTGAATATAACCATTCCACTCACATACATGATTCGATTAGCACCCAGTATACGGTATAGTCCAGCGATCTAGCTTTTGTGTTTTTACCGCCTCGCCTTGGTGCCAGTGTCTCCCATTTACTCGGAAGAACCAGGTCTAAAGTACGTGTTATGGAACTAGTTAGCCTGGATCTAGGGCTATGAACGTGTCCTACTACGTAGTATTTATTTGCACTTGTCGTTTCCATCAAGACACATGTTGTTTTCATCGCTCTTAACCACTATTCTTCTTTTATTCTTAACATCGATTTCCTCTGTTTATGCAAATGACATCATGTATTCTGTCTAGAGCCCGGCAAGCCAACGTATTTTTTCGATACTGCATGCAAGGTGTTCATTTGATACCAAGAAGGAATCCTGCGATAGATTACGTACAGATTAATAATCTCAATCTGCCAATTCAATACTCTATTTTATTGGTACTGACAGCTAGAAAATCTGCGGCTAGTAAGGTATTTACTCTGGCCAGCTGGATTATACTCTTAGGATGGCACAAGTATCCTCTACTCGCCGCTGGCGAATCAAGTACGGTGCTTGCTATCTACGCTAAACAATACTCAGTGTAGTGGTCCAGTTAAGAACCATGCCATCTTTGTAAGCAAACGCTTAAACGAGATGTGCTGGCTGGTTTGAACTTAGGGCCCCTTCGGATAACTTCAGATTATTTCTTCGGATTATTGGACAGGCTGGGTTGGCAGGTACGTAGCGAAAATGATAATCATAATACTAATAATTAGTGGATAATCTACTACGGGTGTTGGGGTAAGTCTGGTGACTGTGAGAACTGTTACAATTATGGCCACTGTCAACAGACTTACCCTGACACCCGTAGTGCATGTCAGGATATCTGTGTTGTGTATGAATAATCACCTCACAAGGTGATTGCTTTCTTAGCGGATTATTGGGATAATTAGGAGCTCTGAATGTTAGATTATTCAATTGCACGAACAGCATAGATTATTATGATAATCCAAAAGTAGATAATCTGTCAAATTATCGCCAATAATCTAGATTATTAGGTTGTCCGAACGGGCCCTTAGTCTTCTGTGTTTCCTTTACCTACCAGTCCCAAATACGGTAATACTATTTCATTGAAACGATCGATGAGAAAATTAGAGGAATGTCTTTCTAAAAGACACTAAGCCGAGTGATATCACATGACTAAATGTTATCATTGATGAGTATCAATATCCGAAGTATCTGATACGGTGAGACGCTTTTGCATCTCTTTTTTTGTGATAAGTAATGACTGACGCCGTCTTTTTGGGCAAAGCATCGGCTGTCGGCGATGGCCACTCTTAGCTTCGGGAGATTTAGTAGCACATGCACATAAAGTGCAACACATTCGATAGAGGCATTTTTACTATTGTTGTATCGCATTATGACACTAACTGCCATAGAGCTAGGGGCGCATACGATTTACAGGCACAAAGTCTTAGCTATGGCAGCTTTTGATCAATGATAACTACTGAAGCTCAGCTAGAAAACCTGGGACAAGACCCTTTAATCACCACCTCACTTCAGGGCATACTCAAGGTGAGGGTGTAAGGTAAATGCAAGATTGAATCCTCTGGCTTGATGTAAGTATGTAGGTATAAATGCATGTTCATGCAAAAATGATATACTAATTAGAGGACCTTGTTCCTTACTCTACGGCCTACCCCTTCGTAGGTGAGTACCGGAAATTAGTCGAAATCAGAGACTTTGGTCCCGTCCCATCTGGTTGGGTCGATGCTAATGCCCCTGTACCCTCTGGACCATGACACTCCTGTCTATATATGGCTAGTGTCAGTAGAAGTGTAGAAATGATTATTGTGACTTGCATAATTACTCACCCTACTGTGAACAACACTACTCAATAAAACAATACCATCGGATCATCGGATCAATCTAAACCTTATAATTTCGACATTAGAACTTTACAATCTCTGCCGACGGCATAAAATATCGGATTTGACGTATGTATGCGGGAGGGACGTGAGTTTCACCCACGAGTACGTTATTGCGTGCTGTTATGTGCAGTCACGATCGATGGCCAAGTATGTACCTAGCAGGAAATGTAACTGAAATCTGATTATCCATACGAGTTGCTCCTGGTTACAATCAACAAGCGATGTTTTTTCAGCGTGTGAAACACATCAGGTGAAGCCTCTGTCAACTAGATAATAAATTCAATTAGCCTCTCGGTATTATTAGTCTCACAGTTCGTAGCTAGGCTCGACCTCTCTTTGTACCAGGACGCGTACGATATCTACTAACTTGCAGATCCGGTTGTCCTCGGTAAGACCCGATAGATTCAGTTGATGCATCACATTGAGATCCTCACTTTTAAGTATCTCCATGCGTTCGTGTAGATTGCCCTCTATGCCAACTACTCGTGGTGTTCTAACTGAGCTGGGTCTGCATACCACCAAAATCCCGAAACTGAGCAAGGTTTCCAAGACTCAGTCCCAGTGGGTACATAGGAATGGAGCAACGGCTACCTAGGTGACAACACCTATAAAAGAGTCTTATAGGCCGTGTTTCTTTTCTTCTTCCCCACAGCTCGGTATCCCAACAAATGACCATGCAAAGCCAGTTACTCTTTGAACGTCTTCCTGTTAGGCGGATCGGCGCTGCCATGCACTCTCTTGAGTACCTACTCATACTACTCGCAACTTCATAGCGTTTCTAAACACAACCGCTATTGCATGCCATACAAAAATGTAGTCTTGGCGGTTTTTGGTGTGTATGCAATATTGGTTGTGTTCAAAAACGCTATGAAATTGCGAGTAGTAGTTTCCTGGCGTTTTTGGACTGGGCCACCATTGCATACACCTAAAATCAGGATCTTGGCAATATCAGTCGCGCTCACAGGCATTTAGCGAATACACCCATTTGGCGAATTTGTATGTAGCAACCAGCCAGCAACCAGTCAAACTGCGAGTTTGACTTAGATCTCCAGATTCTTATTGGCCGTAATCCTATTAGTCAAATGGGTGTAGAGTATTCGCAAAATGCCTGTGAATCGCTGTACAGCTTGTGATAAGATTATTGTAGAAATACGGGAGGAACCCTATTGGCTTGACCAGCCATACAAACCCTGTTTTTAGACCCCTGTTTCTACAATAATTTTACCTCTCGCTGTACCAATGTTGCATACCATACAAAAAAGCGCCAGATCTACTCGGGGCAGGCAATAAGAACCTGAAGATGCGAGCTGCAAGCAGGGCTCAATTTGGTGCAGCTTTTCGCCAGGCGCGAATCAGAGGTTGTTACCATCAAAAGTCATTTTCAGGTTCTTCTTACCTGTCCCAAGTACCTTTTTGTATGTTATGCAATATTGGTCGTGTTCGGAAGCGCTATGAACCTACAATGATGATGACTGATGATGATCTGCTGATCAGCATTCGTACTAATAATATCTTTAAGATACCTACCTTCAATACTTTACTGAATACTCTATGCACTCGACTCCACGGACTGAGTTCTGTAGGAATGTTGCGTGGCACCTATTATCAAGGTACATATATTCTCTACTCTAATTATCCTTGTACCCCACTTTCTAAGCTTCAAATAATAGGTGCAGATATATATATGCATCATTTGTATGTTTTGATTTACTTGTGAACTCTATTTCGTTGGGCAAGCGCCCTGTTTTGCAAGAGGATGCCACACCTTTTGGAGAAACAATTCATCTAAGTCTTCTCACACCATAGGTAGCCGGTGTACCTACGGATCCTTGAGGACACCGTTTTTTCTTTGTATGGATGCCTCCAAAGCTCCGCATATGTCCGCGGTAGTAGGAAGAAGTGTGTTGTGGTTCTTGAGAAACGGGAGTTCGATGATGCTATGTGCCTACATCTTGCGACCTCTGTCAACATCTTATCGCCACCTGCTTCCTTACCACATGTGCGGTCTTTTAATCGCGACGCGGGATTGAGGGAGAACGCCGAGCTCTCGATCCCGTGTCACGGCAGTGGTGGTGGTGGTCGTTCAACCCCGTTTTTCTTCTGAACTTAGTTCTCAAGCGTTTGACACCGGGTGAAGTTTGCGCGATGACAGGGAAGACACGTTATTTCCAATGTGTGATTGATTGGAACCGTGATATTCGGGTAGATTCAGAGATTACGCTGCCACCAATACACTACACGGCAATTGAAAGCTAAATTTCTCGAAGCTTCTCGCAGAACTAAATCAAAGGAGCTCCTAAATAGTGACTGTAGTAGGTAGAGCACCCCAGGAACGCGTAAGTCAACGTAAGCTTAATTAAGTTGCTCGTTATGCATCATCACCATGCAGGCAGGCAGGCATCACATCACATCAAGCCAGCCAGCCGGACGAGAAGCGGAGAAATGGAGAAATAAAAAAGAAAGAAAGACATGGTAGCCGGAGGGGCCGACGTAACGTGAGCGAGAGGGGGAGAGATTGGACGTGTAGACGATTCGTGATAAGTTGTGCATATCCCATTCAGAACCGGCAACCATAGCTCAGTCAAAGAGGGGTCTGGTCTGGAGTATGGGTGTGGGGATCAGTCGCACCTGCTGTTCGCTTCTGGCTTCCTGACCTACACTTCCATATGGATCGTGGAGCAGGCACGCGGGCAGAGTGGTGGTTGTTGGTGCGAATTGCATTAAGTATATGTACTTTATCGACATGTTAACAGTGAGTGCGCACAGGTTAATTCATGCAAAGTCCACAAAGGAGCTGCATAATACATCATGTAGTGTGGTATGGCCATATGGTGGTGGGTGAGTATTATGAGGATGGGTGATGTGGATGTGGATGTGGATGTGTGTGGTGTGCTGGATCTTGGGTTTTGGGAGGTCTTCTTGGACACGCATACAGACGAACTGATTGTGGGGAGTTTGCAGTAAGAAAGATTGTTTTAATTGAATTTGCCACAGGTAGACCCTGTCTGTAACCCGATTCTAGCCAATTAAGCTTTATCAGTCCGACCCCCCTCCACCCACCCATCTTCCGATGATAAACGGACAAAAGAAATTGCGTAGGCATCGTGATCTCTTCCCATTCCCAGGGCCACATAATGAAAAGGAAAAAAAAATGGAAGTAAAAAATTGAAAACCACACCCTAAATAACCCTCCCATATCGTGACAATAATACTACAGGATATCTTCAAACTCAAGCGGAAAACCCTAGCGCGAGAATAAACTAAAAAGAAAAGAACCGAAAGCGATCGTAAAAATAAAATAAAAAAGAAGAATTAAACCCCCCAAAATCGCAAAAAACTCCACGCAATGTAGTAGCAGAACCGTAGTCAAACGGTTGTTGGCGTCGTCGTCGTATCGTTACACGTGCTCATCGTATCGTCTCGCGCAAAGCAACCAAAAAAAAAAGGTGCTTTGAATTTTTTCCTCCTCTCTGCTTAATGTTTCGTGATCATTTTGCTAAATGCGTCTTTAATTGTTCTTCTGACTGACACACTGCCGAAGAGCCATAAGTTGCTGTGACGTCCACGACTGAAGTCGTTGAACGTTAGGCATCTTCCCAGATCTAGATAGTCAACGGATTCCGTGATGTCGCGGGTGTGTTCTATCTGGGTGTGGTGTAGAGTATGATGAGGGCGGACAGTCTTTTCGTTTATGATGAGGGGAGCGATTGGGGTAGTCATTGAGGGCTCCTCATCAGAGCTCCCAGAGCTCCTAGAGCTGGCTGTGAAGACCGGTGTGAGGGGAGGAGAGCCGGAGGAGAGGCTAGACATGAGAGATATGGGAGATTCCAATCCATTTGAGTCCGAACGGCTTCTGGTGTTGATTGGAGCAAGTGGCATTGGCTGAGAGGAGGTAGTAGTGGCAGGCATTGCTGGTTGTTGGTTTGGTTTGAAGAGGACGATGAGAACGTTTGAATGTTTCTTTCGACTTGGTAATTTGGAACTGAGAAGCTGGTAGTACTAGTTGATTGTTGAGCTGATAGTGTTGTGAGAATAAAACGTTCTGGAGGAGGGGGGAACACTGAAGCTATTATACTGTCGACCGCACCTCTGCCACTAGCTCTGTCCTCTCAGTATGGAGGGGAGCCGGCGTAGGTTTACCTTGTGATTGTTACATGTAGCTAGCTAGCACTATCACACACATTTTTCGTGACCTTAGATAAGTGCGACTTATGCACATAATCCACAGACAAGCATACATGTAATATTACATACTCGTAAATCCATGACGTTTCCGAACACGGCTGCTATTGCATACCATATAAAAAAGCGCCAAATCTATCTTTTTGTATTTCATGTAATATTGGTCGTGTTCGGAAACGCTATGAGATTACGAGTACTCCACCCACCTATTTTTAAGGCCTCTCGCTTTACCTATCGCCCATGATGGAATCCTTCTAGAAACCAGCGGATAGATTGAGTTTAGCAGGGTTACTGGATAGACCGGGTCAATTACCACACTCCTTAGAGTAATACTAACTTGCCTGTATTCTGCTAAAATAAGGACACGGGGAGAGAGACTTGCCCCATATCCGAGCGAAGAAGTCCTAGGGACCTTTGTTTGGACACTTGGTCTGTATTAAGGTCAGTACATAAAGTACCCACATGCATCCGATCTCTGGTCAAATAAATGCTCATGTACGTAGAGTACAGGGTGACTCAATATTGTAGAGTACTCTACATATATCCCTGTCCTGGCTAGCCCCCATTTGGCGCAAGGCTGAACTCTTTGAAAAAGAAACATCAGTGCAGCGTGTGTGACATCAGTGCCTATCTGGGGTTCAACGCCAGATAGAGTAGAGTAGATGACCGGTGTGAATTGCTTATCATTGCTCCACCGGCTAGAATCTACGTTATGTAACTGATTGCTCGGGCGCGGCGTGGACAAGTGAAACGAATTCAATTGAACTATTTGTTCGGAATCGGAAAAAAATTGAAATAGAATTTCATCATCGTTTAGGTATCTACGTAGTATCTACATGGATATGTGGTTGGTAGAATACCTACTCAGTACTGTCCTGCGTGACAGTGCAGCAACCGCAGCGTGACGAGCTCCATTCAAGGATTTCTGACTCAACGCCGGATGCGCTGTGAGCATAGATTGGGTTACTTACTCCACGCGGAGATATATTAAAACGGGGACTGATATTTGGAGTACCGTAGAGACTCGATATCGAACCTGAGATCTCTGATTGGTTGCTTTACGTTTCTCCACTTTTTACGGTACCCACTTTGGTATTGTTCTCGCAGAGCCGCAAGTCATGGAAAATTTAATATGCTCCAGCCGCACCAGTGACCTTTTTTGTGAACTTGATTTCACTGCATGATATGTTGTGAACCCCGAAAAGTTTTTATTGCTTTGGATAATTTCCTCGCCAAAGATACACGTTTCAAGAGCCTCTCTGAATTTCATATGTAAATATACTCCTGTGCTCCAGAGCCCCGCCTAGAACCAACCGTACGAGGGACGCCGGCAATGCATCAAAATCTCGATTCAATTGATATCAGTAAGAATTGTAGCTCGGCGTAGATACATAGTACCTGGCTGGAGAATGAGCAGAGAGGCCCCCGGACGGACATGCCTAAAACGAAACACTTCCACGTTGCACACCATACACGTTGCTGGTAACTCGTGTAAATTAAAGACTCTCCGCGATCCTTTCAATCTGGGCCAATGTCTCTCGCATCTCTACCTCTGCGTCCAGCTGTGGTCCTCTTTTGATACGTTTGAATATAGCGAGTAGGAACGGAACAAGGATTTTGAGGCCCCTCAGATCCCTGTGCCGCGTTGTTCTAAATTCAACCCATTACCACTCACTCGATAATCGGGCAGAGACTCGACAAGCACCTGTGCTTGTTCATACACCCCTCTGATCGATGCATCCTAATTCACCAACGGCATTGACGTTCAACCTCTAGAGTACATACCGTTGGATAGAGAGGTACATGTACCCTTGCAGGAAAGTGAGCACCTGATCCCCCGTTGTATGGATCTCTTTTTTACGCTACCATGACTGAGCACCTAGAGTAGTTGGAGTAGTTGGCTGGTACCGAAGCGAGGAGCTGAAGGTGCGGAGCTGGCTGAGCCGAGGTTGAAAAGGTTGAGAACTTGCTTATTCCAAACAAATATGTAGAATATCGAAATGTAGGGTGTAGTTAAGCGCAGGCATTACTTCTTTTCTTTCCACAATGAAAATTCTAGAATATATACTCTACTCGTAAATTCATGACGTCTCCGAGCACGACTGCTATCGCATGCCATACAAAAAGCGTCAAATCTATCTTTTTGTATGTCATACAATATTGGTTGTGTTCGGAAACGCTATGAGATTACGAGTAGAGTAGATGATCCTAGATTGACTGCCGCACTTTGTGAACCCCTGCAGGATGAGTATTGCCGCCGTACTTGTCTCCATCAGATAAATCGAACTATGGTGATGGTGATGATGCCTGAGTAAATCTGGGCATCTATTCAAAAACCGCTCTCCTTTGACTTGCATACATCATACACACCCAGAATACGAGTGCATAGATCTGTATTAGCTTATTGTCCAAAGAGCCAGTATTCTACTGGGCCTAAGTAAGTAATGCAGTCAAGATGTTGATACTTTAGATGTTTCATACGCGCTAGTCGTCAGCCCCAGCTTCGCTCTTCAGTGCCGGGTTGCCAAGAACACGCTCAGTTTACTGCTATCGGACTTAAGTGAAGAAATTACCAGTGTGTATCAATCTTGCGGGAAGCGCCGAGTACAGCCATGCAGAGCCAATCCATGAACCTGTGCCCTGGGAATCCGCTAGAAGATCTCTTTTCTGTGAGGACTTGTCGGTAAGATATTTGTTTCGATTCCACCCGAAACAATGTTTTGTGCGTTTCCGGATAAAGGAATACTATTAGAGTGATAGGTAGCTAGGCGTCCCTCTTAGGGAAAGGGTTCCGGGCAGTGTGTATCCATATTATGTTTTATCAAATAATTTTAACGGTTTGCGACGGGCGGCAATCAGTAGATATCACCAAATGTCAGCGCCAGTATAAATTTTATGTTCCTGTGCTCAGGAGGGACGGATGGGGGTTGCACACGGCAGAATGCACCATAAAACAACCGTCCATAGGGCCAAAGAACAAGATGCGTAGAGAATACGTTGAATGCATAGTCATGAGTTGTCAAGCTGATATATGCATGCGCAGTGTTGAAACTATGTGTTACTCCTTCAGTTTTGAAATAGGTTAATTGCTTTTTATTCAAGTATAACGGTGCCTATCGAGTACGTCGTTAACCCCTGTATCAAGCAAAAGTTAGTGTATCATAGAAAAATGTGAGTTGAATCCTGTTTTTGTGCATAAAGATTGAGAAGCTCGCGGGAAAAAACGATATGCACGCCCACCTGGTACGAGCAGAGCCAGCGAAGAGTTTCCGTTGGGGTAGCATTGATGTCTGGAGTCGAGGGGCTACACGTAATCAATCAGTCGTGGGTCCTTCTGGAGGTAAATTGGTTGCACAGGTATGTAGTGAGAGTATCACCTAGTTATGTGATCTAGGTATACGTACCTCACTGTGGAAGAACGGATAACGAATATTCCGATGGCGAGTGATAGCATATGAAGTACAACACCATATATTCGGCTGGACTATCGGCAGAGCCAATTACCTAAGCCACAGTCTTATTCTTTAGCTGTGATGACGCAAACTCTGTTAGTGTGATTGTTTTGTTGGGGAAGAGACCGTTGCGACGTTGGCGATTCAATCATCAGGCCAAGAGATATATACTTCCTCCCCAGCGTGCTCGCCTTGTCATCCCAGAGTTAACCCACATGTGCGTATAGTAGATCTTCCAATTTTAGATACGATGCGGGTTCAATGGCTGTTCTAGCCGTTGCCGGTCATCCAGGCCCAGGCTTGGGCCATGCTCGGAGGCTCGGGTGCTGTTGGTGGATCATTACCTCTAGCTCTGCTATGTGTGGGATGTATACGATGAGGGTACTCGCTGCTGGCATCCGCCCGATGAAGTGGAAGACTTTCGATCAGAAAGAGCGACAGGATGTTTGGTTGCTGGGGCTTGGATGCCGTGTGCGGAGTTGTGAAATTCATCATAAGAGATTCGGTGTCGCGTCTCTTTGTGTTTAAAACCCCATTGGATGTTATCTGTAGGATCAAGATCAGTGTGAGCTGAATTGCACCGGGAAGGAAGTGTAGGACAGCATGTTAGGAACATAGGACATGCCTTCCCGATGTTCAGCCTTGCTTCCGTTTCCAACATGGACGCCGTACCTACCGCTGAGAGCGTACAAGGCTAAAAAAAAAAAAAGTAAGCTTTGCTCATCACAATGTTTTTCCACACTCCATCGGTTCCATCAACTGCATGATCGGTAAATGCAGCGAACCGCGCCCCTGCATGACCCCACAATTCGGGAGGAGAATCTGCCCATCTGGCTCCACTGGTCCGCCTGGTTCGTAAGGTGGCTGTTCATCGGCACAGGTCAAATGGTTGCATACATACATACATGGACCATACAGTTCACTTACAATCGCTAGATATATCTGATATGATATATGCGCCCAGGCCAGATATGGATACATCAATAAGATAAGGAAAGAGATACATGCAGCCTTTCAATTAACTAAACACCAAAAGATCGGCGAATTGGGCCCACCAAACGCGGATGGTGAGGTCACGTACGTCTAGAGGGCCTTATACGACCTTAAAAATACACCCTGTACCTACATTCTGGTCAGGATTTGATTCGATTAATAGAGCCCTGGTAGGTACATACATGAGCCGTAAATACCATAAAAGGAAATTAAGGCGAGAAACGCAATACGTTGATAATTGGCCCGAAGCCACTACCTCCGGGCAGATTCGGATTGCGTCAGCAATAATCACAACCAGGATCTCACCATCTCCTTGTCAGTCAAATCAACTCCCAGCAGTGTTATTCTTTTTTTTCTGGTCAAACAAAACACTGGAGGCTACATGTAGTTTCTTCAGGGGTACGAAGGTATTTCGATGAAGAAAGAGAGGAACTGGCACTATCCAGGCTCCATATATATGCCTTCTATTTCAAGACGCCAACGTCATGATCAGCGCAAGCCTCCCAACTTGAGGCATCCGCTCCGAGGGATACCACGGTTTTTTTTTTTCGTGGGGAGAGGTCCACCACTAGCGTGATAGACCTGCTATTTACAGTCAAATTCTCTCACATCCCTCTGCCGTTTTGATTAATATCTGGTCTGGTGTAGACTCAGCATTTATAAATCACGCAGTACTAGGCACATACATACCACGAACTGATCTAGTATACTCGTGCGCGGTCGTCCGACCACGCCCTGGGGCTATGAGGAAGAACAACTACACTGAGCTGGCTTATTACTCTGTGGGCGTCATTCTGCGGCTTCTCTCTAAGCGCCATGTTTGTTTACACGCTATTGGATGATTCTATGTACTGTCCATCTAGTGGTCTCAGGGAATTCCATACGTCAACGGTTTTGACCACAGCCTACTATTGCTCGCCACCGCATAACTCGGGTTCTACAAGTGGATTACACGAGTCGATTTGTATTAACATTGGCATCTGTGGTGATATCACTTTGTTCGAGACGGTTCGATTTTTTGGTTCCTTTTGAGACCACTCTTTATTTTCCGGTAAGCATTTAATCGTTGGTGAGATCCTTCTTCACGGTTTCTCACTCGACCCGCGCTAACCGGACAACCCTGCAAGGACCCACTGTGCCAACACTTCTGCAAAACATAATCATAATGCACTTCGAATCATACATATGCTAAAAAATATATATTTTTTGATGCCAACCCCCGCTGCCAGCTAAGAAAAATAGACCCCCCTGCCCATAAGCCCGAAGGAAAGACACAAAGAAAAAATATAAAAACAAGGTATAAATGCCAAGCCGAAATGTTCACATACAGAACAAAAACCCAAGAAAGAAGCCAAGAAAGAAACAAAAGCACAAGAGGATATCATTCTCGCCCTACAAAAGAAACCCATTTCCTCATTAATCATAAGGCGTTTAGCAAGTTGCCTAAACCCTGCTACTGCCAATGCTATCCATGCTCGACAAGCTTCCCTCGCTCCCCTTCCTGTATCCCCTACTAGCTCTTACCATCTCCCTACTACCACCATGGACAAGCGCCCTAGGGCCAACAGGCACTAAATGGCCAACCGGTACACCACTGCCATAGGTACCGCCCGCGCCACCTCCATTACGCTCAATTGGCGCCTGCGACCTTCCAGCAAGAATGTTCTCCATCGGCAGCGGGTGAGCATAGGTCTTGTTTCCCTTCGCCATCCCGAGCTGACTCTGGTCAATGCTGTCATCGTCGCTGTCGGACTCGCTCTCGGTGTCACTCTCCGTATCGGTATCCGAGCTTGTATATTCCTCCTCTGGCGATGGGATCCTCCTCGGCTGAGGCGGAGGCTTCCGTGTCCTTGTTGACTTGACCCGTGCAGCCCTGCTCGCAGGCACAGCCGACGCCGCCGCCCTTGATTTTGAGTGTCGCACCTTTGCCGGATGGCGCACCGTCGTCTCGCCACGTCCCAGGTCTGGATATCCCGAGAGATCCGAGTCCTCCGGCTTCCAGCCCCTAGGCCGCGCAGGCTCCTGCTTATCAACGAAGCTGCGTCCACCACCACTGACCTGTCGCATCTCCTTCTCGCGCATAACCACCGTATCATTGTCGTTCAGGCCACCACCACGCAGGCGTCCCCAGATACTTCCTTCGCCCGTACCCCACACCGACGTCTTCTTCTTGCCCATTGGGCGCGGGCCGAAGGTCTTGTTGATATGCGACTTTGTATATGTTGTGTCGAGCTCGCCGAGGACGACCGTTCGCGCGCCAGCTGTGCTGCCACCGGCGCGGCGCGTCGAGCCGTCAGAGAAGACGGTTATTGCGTCGTCGGGACGTTCGCCGGGGCGGCGAAGCACAGATGACTTGTAGTCTTCCCAATCGGTGGGTTTCCAGATGAAGCCGCCTTTCATGACGAAGAGCCAGAGGACAAGGAGGCCGATCGAGGCACCGAGGAGCGAGAAGATGACGAGGACGCCGGCGCTCATGGATTTTGGGCGTGCATAGGGGCCGTTGTTGGCGCGGGGCTCGAGCTCGGAGCGGGGGATTAGGTCGGAGCGGGCGGAGAGAGGACTGTCATGCGAGAGGAGCTCGTTGAATGCCGAGAGAGCACGGGCGGTGAGGGTGGAAACATCGGCGTCGATACGGGCCAGGAGCCGAGCGAGGGAGTCGTCGGGGCTACGACCTGATAGGGTAGAGAGTGCAGGTGCCATGATTGGCGGAATGCAGCAGGGAGGGGTTGGGGGGGGAGTGTCTTAGGTATGTGAAAATCGTAAGATCGTGAAGAATGAGGGGTGAGGGAGGGGGTGAGTGAGTGAGTGAGTGAGTGAGTGGGTAAGTGAGTGAGTGAGAGAGTGAGGGAGAGGAATGCAGGCAGGTGCTCGTGTTGTCCGATAGTGAAGGAGTGAATCAATCCAAATGCAGGAGGTTGGCAGCCAGCGGTTAACGTGTGGTTGTTGCGAGTTGTTGTTTGTTGATGGTTGCTGGGGTTACGGCGGTGGTGGTGGCACAGGGCACTTGGCAGGTGTGTGTGTGTGTGTGTGACGTATCGGGGGAGAGAAGAGGAAGAAAGAAAGTTCTCTGCCGGCGTATATACATCTATCTCTTTTCTCGTGTAAAATGCATTGATGGATGTGGTTCGTGAAAACCCCTTCCCCTTGCTATGATTGATCTACTGTGTACGATGTAAGAAGAAGAAAAAGAAAAAAAAGAAAAAAAAGCATCCAGCACACAGCACGTTCGTCCTCGATCGTGACCCTCCTCGGGCCCCCTCGCGTGGGAGGACAGAGGGGGGATTCCTGACGAGCACTTCGCAATCCATAGGCCCCCCCCTCTCTAACGAAATGACGCCATGCCCTCCTATGTAGAGCGAAACAACCACACCCACGGTACCGAGGGCACGCTCGTTCACCGCCTCTCCTCCCCCCTCTGCCCAACTACGTCAACGGTAAGGAGCTGAGGGGACGCCAGAAATGTGAAACCCAAAAAAACTGAGGACCTGGCGGTCGCCTTTACCCGAATTTCCAAGGCACAGGCAGGTCTTACTGTAGCGTGACACCGTGACGTCCATGGCTTGATTCGCGGAGATGCCCTCAGCCACGACAGCTCGCGCATGCCCGAGATGTCTGTTTCCGATGCGGTGCCAATATAGGGGGAAGGGGGATTCAATTCACGTTGTGACCCCCCTCCCCGTGAGCCCACGTTGAAGGGTTATCCAGGTACGGTGCTCTTCACACAGGTTGGCATGGCTATCACCACTCTAGGCATAAGATGTCATGCAAGGGCCGCCGCTTACTCCCAGGCATGGCTGCCTTACCCACGATATCATACCTACAGTAGTAGAGTACCTACCAGCCCCTCACTCCCGCTCCAAAAAGAAAACCGGTAAAGAATTCATTACACACGCACAAGACGAAGCGCACAACAAATACAAAAAAACGCCGTATGATATAATGACCCCTCACTCGGACAGCCAATCATGATTGGTTGAAAAGAGGTATTGAAGCTACTGAAAACGTTGATCTTTTCTTTTCTATGTTAACTGCCCGAGTGAGGGGGGGTGTCCGAAGGTTGTCTAATTGCACTGTATTAAATGCCTAAAAGCGCAGGTTCAAAGCCCAGAAACAAAAAAAGCCAATGAAAAAAACAAACGATAAAAGTAAAAGGTAAAAAGAATAATAGTAGTAGTAGTAGTAGTAGTAGTAGCACCCCATAACGCCTGCACACACCAATTGCCCCCCTCCCCCCCATCTATAGCCTATAGATACTTCCTTGCCGCATTCTTGATGCGCGAATCAAAGACCAAGCTCACGATGCGCATGTCGACCTCATAGAACGGGTTCATGAGTGTCTTTGCGTACAGCTCGTAAGCGTCCGTGAAGAACTGGCGGATGGCATCGTCGGCCTTTGTGTCATGCAGCAGCAGGAACTTGATATCTGTGTACATGTGTGTGCACACACGCATCCTCAATTAGCCCTATCAAGTCTTTTCTCGGGGTTTGGGGGATTGGGGGATTGGGGGATTGGGGCGGGGACGTACTGCCAGCGGTCAAAAAGCACGACACAAACAGGTTGTTGAAGCGGTCGACGCACTTCATGTACATTGTGCTGCTGGCCCACTGCACCTCCTCGATGATGTCGAGGGACGAGTGCACGATGAACTGGTTCATTGGGCGCTGCTCCTCGCGGAACTGTGGGCTCCGCCATTAGCATATTCCCCCGTTTCTCTCATGTTCTCTCCTCTCCTGTGATTATAGGGCGGGGGTAGTAGTAAGTGCTCGTAGAGGGAGATGATCGAGACTGGGGAAACGTACGCGTGCGACCCCATCACCGCCTTGCTTGGACGTGCCGAACTCGGCTTCGTACAGCGGGTTGTCCTTTGTGCCGACGATGGCAAAGTAGAAACTCATCTTTGCTGTGGTAAACCGGCCGGAAGCTCTCTCTCTCTCCCTCTCTAGACTGTCGTCCGGATGGTAGGTAGTGTTGGGATCTGATAAGCTACCTAGCCCGTCGGAGCATGTCAAGAAGTGGTGCTGACTCAGCAGCAGCAAACAACCCCGGGAATGTGGAGTGGGAGGAGAACCCGACCGAACCATCCGATTCCTGATCGAACCATTCCCGCACCCCCACCAACCAACCAACCAAACCAACCACTCACTCCATCATCGCAACATACAAATCTCAGCTCACCAAAAACACCTACACAAGCACTTATTCGCAATGGCGTACGCATCCCCCCCCTTCCCCCGTGAAGAGGAAGGAAGGAAGAGCAGTCGGCTAACTTTCGGGCGGGTAAAAAAGTTTCATCAACCGCGTCAACCGCGTGCAGCACTACCAGCGCATGTTCCAGAACGGCGACGGGTGGCGCCAGTGGGTTAAGGTTTGTTTCTCTCTTTGCCTCTTGTCTGTCTGGGTGTGCGAGGTGCGAGGTGCGAGGCGCGAGGTGCGAGGTATGGGTGGAATGTGGGGTGGATGTGGGCTAATGTGTGTGTGTGTGATTGTGGATTGTGTAGACCCCGAAGAGCAAGTACTTGCTCACCCCGTACTTCATCTGCATAGGCGTCGGCGTTACCGGGAGTGTGTGGGGCATGTCGAGGATGGTTGCTGTAAGTTGTCCCTTACCCGTGGGATGGTTATTTGGGGGGATGGGCGCTGACGGGGGGATTGCGGGTGTAGGGAAAGAAGACCTTTTTCTAGAGAGATAGTGGAGAGATAGTGCAAAGAACATGGCGGAGGGGGGGAAGTTAGGGGAGGGGCATTTTGTATAGCAGTGAGCACTTAGGTGAATAGAAGCGGTTTTAAATCCTATGTTTATGTTTTTGATGGTTGATATTTGATATTTGATATTTGATATTGGTGCCTGGTGGTCGTACTGTAGGTGCAATGGCTTGATAGTGGGGTGGGTGTTATCGGTTTTCAATGGGTGGGTTGGTTTATTTGATGAGATTAGGTGTCCATGAAAGGTCTGAGTATTGACTGCAATAAGGTGTTTGGAGGGTGGAGGGTTTGAGCTGTCTGGCCTGGACAGCGGGTTGAAGGGACTCGAGGTTTGGGCTGCGTGTTTGGTGAAAGGATGGCATTGATTGGAATTAAGTATTATCTGAAGCCATGATGTGAGTATACAAACCGTAACAATGTCTCAAACAAATCGAGTATCCATGTATTTTCTTTCTTTTTAAGCTGCGTGCTCAGTCAAGGATGGAGAGGAATCCAACAGGTCACGCTGCGCATGTCACAGGATACCAGGGTAGTTGGTACTTAACCAGATTTCCCGACAAAACTATTTCTGCATTGTGCGCCCCCAAACATTTTGTTCAAAACTTTTGATATCGGCGGTCGTTAAAACTACATGTAGATCAGCATGGACCATGTCTCTGGTGGTGTAACTCCAGGTCGGGTTGCGCCACACACGCGGGGCGTGGGGGTTGGCGGCTCAACACTTTGCCCGGTTAAAACTGCGAACCCGGGGAAAGGACAGACCTCACCTCCTGGTTAGAACGACGTTTACTTACCTGGGCGGAATCCCTGCTACTACTGCCTTCTTCTTCTATCTTCCACCTCTATTCGACCCTAACTCAACAACTCCTTTTCTCCCTCTCTGTCCTTCATCTCCTTCTTTCTCCTCCCTCGATAGAGGCTCTTTTCTGTTCTTCATCGGCTTCAATTGCAATTGGTGTATTTTAATCATGGCGGAATTCATTGGTTCGCTCTTTGGAGGGGAAAAGGATCAGGTTCCTGTGGTTGCGTCTGATGAAGGTATGTTTAAATTCCTTACTCTAGAAATTCCACCTTATTGGGGAGGTGTCGTTCTATTCTGCAATTCGCTGTGGATTTTGTTTCGTGTATCGCAATCTGGCCTTAAGCTAACCCCACATTAGATTTCGCAGACTTCGCAACCCCATCTGTGGCAAAACCCTCTCCAGTTGCTGCCGCATCGGTATCTCCTGTATCATCAATTGCATCTTCGCCCACTGGTCTTCCCATATCCACTGGCCCGTGGTACGCAGTGTGGGAGCGTGCTGAGCTCAGCGACTTCAAGTTTGAAGGCTACGTTGGGCTGCTGTTGCTCTTCGTCATCGGTACTCATGTCTGGGGTATCCGTCGCAACCGAGCAATTGCAAAGAAATTTATTTCCTCAATCACGCCGGTCCTGACACAAGAGTTTGCATACGTTGGATTCAATCAAATCCCAAGGGCGAATACCCTCAACAATAGCCCTACCGGTGAATTGGGTGTCGCAAAGGATTTCAACCCCGAGTTGGCCATCAAGGAAAACCATGCGCTCGAGTTCATCTCATACGCTTCCGGACGTCAGAACATCGCCTTTATGCACACTACCATTAAGCTTCAGCGCCGTAACAACCCCGTTGCCTGGATCGGCGAACTGTTGTTTTCCTTCTTCCTCGATAGCGTCCCCGACCCGACTGACAGTGCTACCATCACGATCTCTCCCTTTGACGGACAGGATGCTGGCAAGCAGGGTGGTGGACACAACAGCAAGTTTGACAATTTCGTTTGGGCTCTCGTGAACAAGCGTGACATGAAGAGATGGCGCGATGAACGTTATGATCTCTCTTTGACCACTACCAAGGATTGGGAAGGTCTTCCGAGCTGGCTTGCGGTTATGAGCGAGAGCAAGGAAATTGGCGACACCGTTTTGTTCAAGGAGCTTAAGGATGCAGTCATCAACTGCCAGGATGTTTTGGAGTACTTGATCGTCACCGACCAGCCTGTTGATAAGCCTATGGAGTAAGTTTTCTTAAATCTTATACTTTGGGTTCATCATTCTAACGATGTCGATAGACTCAAAGAGACCGTCCCCAAGAAGCGCATCTCCCTCAAGCTCACTCTTCCCACTTCTGAGAAGTCTGCTGCTGCGATTCCTGCACTTGTATCCGCCCTTATCCGTCTCGTCGATCACCTTGTTCTCACCGCCCACTTCCGTCCCGAAGTTCTCCGAAAAGTCAAATCCGTTCGTGATGAGGAGATCCGTAAGCTCCAAAAGATCGCTGATGAGGAGAAGGCCGAAGAGCGCATGCTGAAGCGTGACGAAGAGAAGAAAAAGGAGCGTGAGGAGAAGCTGAGGAACATGAGCGCCGAGGACCAGAAGAAGTTCCTCGAGAAGGAGCGAGAAAAGGAAGGAAGAAAAGCCGCCAAGAGACAGATGAAGAAGGCTTAAAATACCATACCCGGCTTCTTTTCGGGCGTCATACTTTTGTTTATTGAGATGATGTCAACGTCCTTGTTTGTCTTGTAGTTTGTGGGCTTGCTTGTGACATCTTCTTTGCTTTAATTTTGTTCATCTTTACTAAGGGTTGGTTGGAATGTGAATGAGGTTTTATGTGGAGCGGGACTGATGACACGAGTCTTACGAAGCTGTGGAGAAAAAATAACTCGGTACATAATGATAAAAATTAAAGTAACTCTCTCTATTCAAGTCTGCCCTTGGGATGCGTATATAATCAGTGAAGACAAAGAAATGGCAATTGCGTCTGGTTCGTGAGGGAAGCTACCTCCGATATAATGGTTTTATACTGGCATGGAGGCTTGCCCAGGTAACGTCCGTTGAGCCGTCAAAGCTGCATGCATATTATTGATTCATCCAGGTAAGGCTAAATGTACTTACTTACTACATGTACCCTCCACTTGGTTTGTACAATAGACAATCATTGTACTATAAACGACATATCGTCTTATGACCGATTCCAGTTGTTACTCAAACCCAATGCGGAAGTCGTGATATAAAAAACTAAGGATGCATATATAGCTCCTCAAGAATTTACAGCACTGATTCTTATCGCTAATACCGTGACAGATCACCTCATCACGGACACTTCTCTGCGATGTTTACATCACGACTTCCATATTGGGTTCGAGTAACAGCATTGGTATCGGTCCCGACGGCTTAAGGGATAATAAGAAGGAGAGATGGAAATAAGGTTTAGTGCGTGCCTGTACGTCTCAAACGGATGGCCTAATATTCCAGAGTGACAACAACTATAATCTAAGAAATTACTATCGCAGTACCGCCCGCACCTTCATTTCCTCACTACATTTGGGCGGCCGGAGGCCGCACTCCGCTTGTAGTTATATATAATAATTAAAACAGATTTATAGGGCAAATTTAGAGAACGCTGGTAGACTTCTCCAAAATACTATAGAGAAGCAACATATATATACCCAGCTGAGAGCTTCTAATCATTCTATTGTTAAAATAGAGTTTTGGTGGGTATCTAAAGTTTTATGACAATGTAATAACCTCCCTCTTTTTCATAATTGTTTCGTATTCTATCAACCAATTTTGAGACTCAGGCAAGGCCTACTTTCTAGCTCGGTTTCTTTACAACATTTTTAAATTTCCGTAACCACAAGAACCGCCGAACGGGCCCTAGATATCTATAGTTGAGTTCAAAGTTTCGAAATTCAAACTACAAACTTTTGTGAGCGCTCTTTTATTTTAATCCTACCTTCCCTTACGTCCCCCGCATACGGTCGAGCGACCCACACCCCCCCCCCCCTCAGATAAAAGAGAGGAAAAAGAAAGGATGGAGAAGAAATGAAAAAAGAGAAAGAAAGAAAAAAAAAGGAAAATGAAAAGAGTCCTATCTGCACTTAATTATGATTATCTGCACAAAGTCATTCGATGAGTTCAGAATACAATTTCCTTGGTGTTGGTGCTGCTATACATATACGTGTATGCTCGGGAACAGGAGTAGATATATATACATAGTATATTTCTATCATACGTACGGGAGTGGATCCTTTTCTCTGGTGTAATATGGGTCATTCTCCAATGATTCTTGATCATCGTTGTTAGGAAACGAGCACGAAGATTTAAAGAGTTCAATGGATTACCTTTAATCAATTTAATAATTAGAGAATTATTACTAATCTTTGCTGCTTCGAGGGCTCTTAGGCCTTTATATGATCCAGCTTCGGCATTCGCATAGGCCCCTTTTTTCAATAGTAGCTTGACGATATCAGCGTGTCCACCTTCCGCAGCCGCTTGTAGCGCTGTCCGGCCGTTTTCTCCTGCTGCTGGAGCATTTATTTCGGAACACCTATCCAACAGTATCTCCACAATATCCATGTGTCCTGCTCCAGCAGCTGCCTGTAGCGCTGTCCGGCCTGCATTATCTGCAGCTGGTTCATTCACATCGTAATAGTTTGTTATTAGAAATTTGACATAATCACTATATCCACCCTCGGCTGCGGCTTGCAATATTGTTCGAGCTCCTGCGCGTTGGTTTTTCAAAAGAATCTCGATCATTTGGTGGTGTCGAAACCTAAATAACCACTCCAAAACGGCCTTACCGTCAATAAGAGCACCAATGTCCATCTCGTAATGCACGAGCGTATTCATTATATCCAGATGTTCGGCCTCTGCTGCTGATCTGAATAACTCTCCGCGGGTTGATGGGTCTATTGATTTGCGGCTTTGAGATCGCAGGAGCATGGTGGTAGCTATGTTGTGTCCCTTCTGTACGGCTTTTCGTAACAATACTGGAAATACCTCTACCGGCGTAGTTGATAGATATTTCATGATGTCCACATTACCGGCTTTCCTTAACAATAGGTCTTCTATAGGTCGCATTCGATCCAAATTTGCACAGATACTCAAAAGTTCGGCTTCCAGGCACTTGAGCCAATAATCGGTGTAGCCCTTCAGCCATGGGCTTTTAAGGGCACTGTCTGCAGTTGCTCGACCTTCCGGTGCTGGGGTTAGAAGACTTTTTATAAGGATTATGCCTTCTCTACTAATCCCAGATGCTTCTAGGGCTTTACTTGGAAAGTCCTTAACTCCTTTACAATATTCGATAAGTGACGTCATGTCAAGCACAGGCTGTTTTATGGATTCCTCTAAGCCAGTGTATATAGTTGCGTCGGTCCCAGCGCCGCCTTCCAGGTGATGAAAAGGCTTGAGTGAAGTGCACATTTCGTAGACCATGGAGCCTAATGACCATATGTCAAGTGCGTGGGTGTATGTTTCTTGTCCAGGAAATATCCCCAGGAGCTCGGGTGCAAGATATCCATCAGTTCCGCACCTAGTCCGTAGGAAGGTGTCTTTTGTCCGTTTTGATATCCCGAAGTCGGCGATTTTGATCCAAATAGGGTGAATAGAAGCCATCAAGACATTCTGCCAAACTTCATATCAGCGTCTGTATAATTTTATAAGCCAACCCTGAGGAAAGTCTATAGTTATTTAGGGTAGGATCATGATCATATACCTCAGGCTTCAAATCACGATGACAAATTCCTTTCGCATGAAGGACCTTCAGTCCCTCCAAAATTTGTTTTGTGATTTCATTCGCTTCGATAACCATCGGCTTGCTTTGGCTCCTGATATATTCCGCTAAGTTTCCGTGCCTGATATATTCCATAGCGAGAAATATATTTTCTCTATTTTCGTACCAGCCAAGAAATTGTACGAATAGGTGGGGGTGCTAGTGATGCGGGTTACCTCCTGTCGAAACATCATACCCCTTGACATCTGCGGACAATCCCTCTCAAAGCGCTTACCTCTCTTAACTTGACGAAGGCTAGCAGCTCTCGAGTGAAATCTGCTTTTAATCGCCGGCGCAGTTGTTTGACCGCCCTGAACCTCCCCAATTTCTGTTCCTCCTCAAGCCAGATCTCACCACTTGCCCCAGCACCAATGACCCAGAGACGCTTCCATTTCGATTCCTCACAGATCCTTGTACTACTTTCAAATTCCCATTGATACGTCTTCAGTATCACATGGTCATCATGGAATTCGGTCTCTAACTTGTAATCATCAAATCCCTTAGCAGGGGGGCGTTGAGGTCGGGCGCCATTCGACGATTTTTGGCCTGGGATTTCTTTATGAAGCTTGTGTGGCTCGTGCAGTGTTGATACTTCTATGTGTGCTGGGGGTCCATGCAGAGGTAGAGGTGGCGGTGTATTCTGATAGACTTTAGATGAGCCTGGAATTTGGAAACTTTCATTACGAAGCTTACGTACCGGTGGTTCTTCTAGAAGTACTTTGAGTCCTTTGAGTCCAGGTCTACGCGTAGGCTGATAGACTTTAGAGTTTAGTCTTCGGGAATTTCTATCACGAAGGTTGTGTACCGCGGCCGGCGGCGATGCTTGTGGGTTGGCTGTGCTGCCGCGGGGGCTGCGTATAGACATAGCTTGACTTATATATATAGACTCCGAAATTCGGGAATCTCCTTCTGGGTTATTTGGGTAGTCGTCAAACCGAGACGCAGGCGCGGGTGTACGCTCAGGACGTATACGTATAGGTAGAGAAGAAGTCATTGATATGGACCCGAAAATCTAAATCAAGTTTGTCAAATGGTATGATGTAAAGAGACCAGCTAGTAGACAAGTTGTTGAAATGTGTCTATTGCGCACAAGATGGTTTCCCCGCGTTTTACCTCTGAGCTGAGCTCCTATACTATATATATAATAAGGCTGCCAGATGTTTGCGGCTGATATTGTGGCTCGTGTCTGTTGTGTACCAGAGCCTTGTACTACAGTCTCACCTAGTGACGGCGGATCCTGTCTCAAACCACTGACCGCCACCAGACAGGATCCGCCTTCATCCCGTGAGTGACTGTATGTTTAACATGCATATGTACATGTAGTTATGTACATATGCTTCGTAGGCATGAGATACTGGCGATGTCAAATTACAAATTTCATACCGATATTTTGTGGATGTAGAATTTCAATTCAAATAAGGACAACTACATGTAAGCATGAATTAATTAACATCGACGTTGGTCGGTATATGCATATATACAGTATATACAGCCACAGATAATAAGTGATGGAAGACCATTATTGTAGAAATGATGGGGTCCTGTTGGCTTAACCAGCCATACAAACCCTGTTTTTTTTTTTTTTTTTTTTTTTGTTTACTTCATTAATTACATGCAGACCGTAGTCTACAAACCCTGTTTTGAAAACCGTGCTTTTACAATAATTCTATACCTCGCTGTACCTGCAAACACCAGATGTTGGTGGTGTTTTACCAAAACAGGTATATCACTCTGTCTCAGCTCCTTCTATCACCTATTACTAGTACCCACCGCTGTACAGTTGAATGCGAATTTTTTTTTCTTTCATTCTTATATATCGGGTACATGATTTGCTTGTTTGAGATAAAACGTTTGGCATCAGTGGAATGCGCATCTTTTTTTTCATTTCCTTCCCAAGTCGCATCGCCTTGGCCCCAGGTACATATGCACAAATAGTCGCACAAAGCAAAAACTATGGCGTAAAAAACCTAATGCCGTAAAAAAAAAAACCTATGTAATGGCGTCAACCCACTCTCTCTTATATATACATGTAATTATAATTATAGCTAAATACTTTACCAAAGTCCATCCCCTAGACCCTCAGGTCGGAACCAAAATCGATTATTATCGTAGAGCGCAGCGTGAGATTCAGTGCTGAAATCTTCATCACGCTAAAACACGAGTGATGACCTGTGAATCCCCTAGGATACCTCGGTATATGTACTATGGCGGGTTTCCGCAACCTTAAACATTTATTTCTCCACAACCACAACAACGTAGAGAAAAAAAAAGACTATTGTATATGAACTCCTCGGTGGAGATAGTACCTACAACTAAAATATCACTCCAAGGGTGCGACTTTGAAATTTTGGTGTTGTTATGTAGTTGGAGTTGGTTTGTATGGTTCCCACGTACGTCCATGTTCGCTTGCAATACGTTGACGCTGATGCAATCGCAAAGATGCATGTATGTATTTGGGATGTCAGTGATCAAAGGAGCATAAAAATGTTGGTTATCTTCCACGACTTAAGATGCGCTAGAGCGGCCAGATCCAGAGACAAGAATCCGAATGCCGGCTTGTATCAAATTTTACTTTCTCTATGTATCCAGCTAGCTAGTCTGCTACTACATGTAGTCAATCCGTCAAGTTCTGGTGTAGTGCTGGTATACGCACAGATTGGTAGGCATGAGCGTCTCGAGGATTTTTTTTTTTTTTTTGTTGTTGTTTAACTCATTAATTACATGCAGAGCGTCTCGAGGATTATACCAAAGTAAATAAAGCTAGATCAGAAAGAGTGAAAAAAAGGGCTAGATTCCCCAATCTCACTGGCTAGGAAGTACTACAGGAGCTCTACTATCTTATATATTCTACACACAATACCACGATATCGATATCTACACCCCCACAAGATCTAAAAGCAACAGACACGGCAGCACCCTTGTGAACCCATTTATTCCCCTAAAAATTACCTAGCTAATTACCTACAATACAAAAGAAAAAAAAAGACTAGAAAAACTACTAAAAGGTGGAAAAGGGTGAAAGAAAAAAAATAAAAATAAAAAAAACACCATCCATCTAAAACTCCCAACCCGAAACCCAAAACCCATGCATGCAAGACGCCCCCATTTACAGCACCTCCACCCTCCCATCCCTCACGCCCCTCCCATCCTCAATTCCCACCACCCTCCACAGCGCCCTCTTCGCCCCCTCCACATCCCCCTCCCTCTCCAGCGCCTCCGCTAGATAATACCACGCCTCAGCACACCCCCACCCCCTCGGACTCTCAGTACACGCCCTCAGTAGCGTCACCGCCCGCGACTGCTTCGCCGACCTCATGACCGCCTCCTCCTCTAGCTCCCTCAGCGACTTTAGCGGCACCACCTCCTTCTGCCCTACCGGCGGCGCCTCCTCGCCCGGAATGAGCCCAAGCAGCAGCTGCGAGAGCCCAACAATCGCGCCAGGACAGTTGATGTCGGCCACCAACGCGGCCTCGAAGTAGCGCTGTGCGTTGAGCGGGTCTTTGTTCTCGAGCGCTTGCAGCGCCCGCTCAACATTGACGGCGCCTTCGCCTTGCAGCTCGCCCCAGCCGCCCCATGTGCCGATGCGGGCGCTGAACCCACCTTCTTTTGGGGCGTCGGCGGGGGAAGGCGTGCCGATGAGGGCTGCCTCTTCAACGGCGTCCCGGGCGTCAGTGACCCATCCGCAGCGGCGGTACAGGGCTGCCATGAAGAGCCAGACTGCCCGGAGTGCGTCTTCTGAGCGGCAGCGCTCTGCTGCTTCTTGGAGGACGGGCTCGGGGAGGTATACGGGGCGGGAGATGTTACGAGTCGGGGTGGGGGTTTCTGTGGCTGGGACTGGTGCGATGGGGTTTGGGAGCGCCGAGCGGGGGAGGTTGTTTGGGAGGTTCTTTTGCGGCTTTTCGTCGTAGACAGAGACTGGCGTGGCAGTTCCTGTTGTCTTAGGCGTGAACGTTCCGCTGCCGTTTCCCGTGAAAGTTCCGCTGGTGCCATTGCGACTGGGTGTGAAGCTGCCGCTGGGGGAGAAGGTGCCATTACTATGGACTCTCTGCAGCTTACTCTTTAAAACGCTGAACATCACACCTTCCTTCTTTTCGTCCCCACCGCTACTCGTCGGTGTTGCTGGTGTTGAGATATCTGTGCTGCTAGGCAATGGGGGAATCTCATCTTCTACGCTTGTGCCAACCACCGAGTATGTGCTTTTGACACTTTTTGACCTTCTTATGGTTCCACCGCTCACCGAGTACCTCCTACCTTTACGGCTTCTTTCTGCAAATTGGATCTCCGCCAGCGACGCCGGGATGCTCTCTATCGGCTCGGTCGTCGTAACCCGAATCCGCGGCGCACCGCGATATGTAGATCTCTGGCGGACGCGAAAGGACTGCGATGCGCTGGAATCTGGCCTGCCAGTCCCGGGACGTGTTGGAGGGAGGCATCCAAGTGGTGCTGGTGTGGCGGAAAGGTCGTTTGCAGAGATGGAATACTGCTTCTCATATGTGGGCTTCATGAATATTCTGCTGATGCGGGAAGCGGTGGAGGGTCTACGGCTTGATTTGGCAGTCGATGGAGGCTCCGAGGCGAATTGGGACGACGGCGGAACAAGAGGTGGTGGGAAAAGACGGTTGTAAAGTGTCAACAGAGCTTCAGCACCTCCAACAGCAGATAATGATCCTGAAGTGGTTTCTAGAAGTGCCATTCTTGTCATCTGCAGCTCCAATGCAAGCGTCTTCTCGTCTACGCTCAACGTGGTAGGGTCAGATGGCGACAGAAGAACCAAAGCCTTCACACATATCTTTTCTGCCTCCTCGAACTCCTCCTGCGCAGAGAGCAAAACTGAAAGCGCATGGCACACGGCAGCTTTTCTCCCTCGCTCCCTTCTGGTATTCCCAACTCGTTTCAAAGCCTTTCGCAAATTCTTTACCGCAGCAGCGGTATCGCCAAGGTCGGCATGGACCGTCGCGATACCGTAATAAGCATCCACATCATCAGGGTCACTTTTCAAGCTCTTCTCAAAGGCTTTCTTTGCGAAAAATAGAATATCGCTCCTTTCTTCGCCCATAATCGTCTGCCGCGCCCACGCAGCATTCGCAGTTCCGATACCCCGATATATAATCCCTAGAACCAAAGGATCCTTCACCTTCCAATCGCGTGTCCACTTCTCACATCTTCCCGCAATTTTCAACGCCTTTGCGCCTTCGCCTAGGTACTTTGTGAGCATCCTTATCCCGTCGGCTGCAGTCGTAAGAACCATAGCAGGGGAGTCAATATCTTTTTCAATCTTCCCTTTCGCAATTCTCTCGGCCGCATTTTCGCTCAAATCTAGATACGTCTCGAGTGAGAGAACAGCGTCGGCCAAGTTTCCCATTGACGTGAGGACGTAAAACAAGTGCCTCAGAACTCGCGGCGAGTGGAAAGTCTTTGTGGCGGCACGATATAGACACTCACTGACAACCTCCGCATCCAGGCCCGATCCACCAGCGACCCGCCAGTTTTCGCAGACGATATCGACGAATTCGCCAATGTGTTGATGAAAGGTGTCGGCAGCCGGGAATGGATGTGTGTTCAATAAGTAGGCCTCATAGATATTTTGTACTAAACTCAACTCATTGCGGACTTGAGAAGGGGTGCCGGCGGGTTGAGCTGGAGAAGCTAGGGATACCATAGAGGCATTTTCGGAGCCGTTAAGAGGTATTCGGGGATAGGGCGCATCTGGATGGGTGGGTGGTAACAACAGCACTGAGAGAAAACGAAAGTGATGGCGATACAATTCTCGTCTTTCTTCGTCCTTGAGCGGGTCGCTTCCCTGACTAGGGGACGTGAGAGTTGGCTGTTTCTGGTGCGGGAGATCGGAAACGAATCTGTGAAACGCTTTAAATGCACCCGAAACGGTTGCTTCGTCAATCTGAGACATCCCGATCGCCGTACGTATTGATTCTGCATCCTCCACAGTGGGGGTCAATGATGGTGTTGCTTGTTCTGAGTCCGTTTTCCACTCGCCCCGGGGCTTCTCATGTTTCCGCGGGGTGGTATGACAAACAGTTGGTGGGGGTGAAGGAATGTCTGGAGAGTTATTTTTCAACCAGCATCGATATGTCGCGAGTGCAGCATGGGAGAGTGCTCGCTCAGTCCACTCTGTAGTTGATGGGGAGGCACGTAATGCTGTTGGAAGAGTTGCCGCCTGGCGAATTGCGGTTTTATATAGCTGTAGTGGAATCGAGAGATCTTTGGGGTTGGTATGGGATAGAGCGATTCCTGCAGGAGCAAGTCAATACCACAAAGACATCCAAAACATAGCCCCCACCAGCCACTACTGTCCGTACCTGCTGTCTGAACCATCTCCAGGTATCGACAAAGCCACAAAGCAAACCCCCGAGATCGTCCAGCCAGGACAGATATTACATTCCAGCACACAGAATGAACGGCCCAGAGAAGAAGAAAGAAAGAAATCCTGGCCCCATCGCTTCATCGCCACTTTTCCTTCTACGCACCTTGTAAAACCAGCGACTTTATCCTCGCAATCTCAATGTACCCATCCTTCGCCTTCCCCACGCCCACAAACTCCTCCGACACTTCCCGGACCCCCGGGAGAATCCTAACCACATCCTCCCATTCCCCCTTCAACATGCAGGCCCAGGCAACCGTCACCCTCGCCTCCACAATGTCATCCGCCGTCGCGACCGAGCTGGGCCCACCTCCCGCGGGTGACGGCAGCCTTATCGCCGCCTCTGGAGTCCGGTCCAGCTCCTGCTGCAGCGTATCCTGCAGCGCGTCCAAAGAAACGATATACGAGACTATTGTTGACGGCGACTCATGGGGTAGTGGCGGGGGAAGTAGCTGATGGATCTTTGCCTCTGTGGCTGCTGTCAGGGCAAGACCTGGCGTTCTGAGTCAGTTTCTGTTTTCCAGCGGACCGGGGGAGGGAGAGAGCGGCGTGTGGAGGTACATTTTCGGCCGGGTGCATGTTTTTGAACCTTCCGGGCAAGCTCGGGGATTCCATCCCAGTGGCCGTTGCACCGCGCCTGTTCAAGGCGCTGGAGGTAGAATATCCCTTTTGTCTAGCAGCAGGAAGTGATCAGCTGGGGGGGGGGGAAGTTGCTCCAGTGGAGAGGGGTTCGGAGGGACGTACTGTGCTCATTATGGGAGGGGTCAGATAGTTGGTGGATGAGCTTAGTAGAAGGTCGCAGTTTGAGAGACGCGAACCTGTGGACCTAGCGAACTCGTGATCGGGTCTTCTTCGACCTTGTGGTGTTGCGGCTCAACAGAACGTGACGTATCAATTTACTGCGAGCGACCCTAACCCTGGACAACTGTTTTCAAAAGTGAGGATAGCGACAACGATGAACAGATGGATGGGTGGGGGGATGAATTGGATGTTTGTCGACGACCGCGATGATGGGGGCAGAGGGGAGATGGAGATGTCGAGAGAGAGAGAGAGAGAGAGAGAGGGAGAGAGAGAGAGAGAGAGAGAGAAGGATTCCCATCACTCCGAGATGATGGCGATCCTGGCTCGGTTATACGCGTGGATCTCCGAGTGGAATAAATGAATACTAACCCAATGCTCTCATCTTTCCCTTGTCATGTCCCACGTTGGCCCCTTGGAGGTACAGACAGGCAGACAGGCAGACAGGCAGGCAGGCGGGCGGGCAGGCAGGCTTCTGTGGATCCATTCGTCTTCTCGCTGCTACATCCAGGGCCTGGGCAAACAACGTGAGAGAGAGAGAGAGAGCACTCTACTCCAGACGGTCGATCTGGATCACCGGTAGACACATGTCTAAAATAAATACATATGCCCGTCTACTCTAGCTGGCTTAGCTGCCGAACTGTTCCCCCGGATTCCCACCGTACCCTGCCCGGCCATTAAGCATTGATTGTAGGTACAGGGGTCGTCGCTACGTACAGCGATGGGGAAAATTATTGTACAAGTGTAGTAAGAGTCCTATTGGCCGGGGCAGTCACCCAAATCCTGTTTTTAGACCCCTGTTTCTACAATGATTTTCCCCATCGCTGTATGTAGAACATTTGATAGACGAGATCGTAGCCCTACGGCGGCCACTAACGTAGCGCCAAACAAACACTCAATTTCAACCTCACCCCTCTAATTATCCCAGGCCTCCTCCCCCTCCTCATAATTAAAAAGACAACGGCTGCACAGACACCTCCTTAGGCTATCGAAACAAAAATCTGAATCATCATGTGCACGGCCGGCTGTTTGTCCCATCGGATTACATCACTTGGCGAATTCAGCGAAACCACATCAACTTATCCTTCCCCTCGCTTCAAGTTTCCAACTTATTGCATGCTGCAGGAACCCGAGGGTGGGGGGGGTGGGGGTCTGCATAATGATTTTGGTGATATTACATCTTGCAGAGGGCAGACTAGGTATGTAGGTACATACTGCGCCGATCGCGATCGTCAAGCGCAAAATTAGTATTGAAAAAAAGGACACCGTTTTTATTACAACCATCCCTGCGCGTTGAGGGATGTGGGGGTTGAATGAAGCTCCTCGTTCCATCGACCTCACAAATCTCTTCAAGATATAATATCTCTCTTGGAGTGGACAAGTTGCAGAACCCATAATCACCCACTCTAGATCCACCTCCGCTCATAATATTAATGGGAGGGGAGAGAAATACATCACACCTGGAAGCATATACATATCATACCACCTCCTTACGTGCGGATATCGCTTTCCTTTCTGTTTACCCCCCCCCCCCCCCTCTAGAGTAGACACATCTACGTAGGGCTCCCGCATCTGCCAGATAAGACAATAGGGCTAGCTAGTCGGGAGAGACAGTGAACCGGATTCCCTTCCAGGCCGTTCTGGGTTGAATGTATCTTGTGTTCCGTTGTCATCCTTGTACGTGTGCGAGGAGCATTTTGCTGGTCTTGGCCGACAGTAAGCTAAGTCTACCTGTTATTATTTGCGTTTTGCCGCCTAGAGGAGCTAGCTGTGGACCGAATGCCAAACGGAGGTAGGGCTATGATAGCGATATTTAGACACCTCTGACTGTCATTACTAGCAGACGCAAAATAATTGTAACGGTACAGTATAACTATCCAGGAGCTAAACAGGATACTTCCCACCTGGTTTGAACCTTTGAAGTGGCATAGATCAGCTAGAGTGCTAAGCTCGTATGATCCCTCGCAACACCAGAGATTTCTTTCTCTTTTTTCTCTTTGTTTTGTTTAATTAATCACTTGCATGCCGACCATAGTCTATGGCAGCATCACCGGAGCTTGCAATTGATTGATTGATTACTGCATCACTACATTAAATGTATCGCCGGAGGAAGTGGTGTAGTTGCTCAAGTATTTGGCAAGTATAGAGATGTGGGGGTAGAATGCCTTTGCACTAAGTTCTAAGAGTACCTGATGTTTTAAAAAATGATATATCGGAGGAGAGTATTATCTTTCCAACTCTGTTAATTTCCCTTTTTTTTTGATCGTTGTAAAAAATAAGAGGAGAAGAAGAAGGAGGGGTAGCAGGGGAGAAAAAGAAGTACTTGAGTTAAGCCAGCGAGAGAGCACAGTATTACTTTCCTAGCCAAAAAAGGCTCACCCATCAACTTGCTCTCCCTTGTGACAAGCCCTTCACGGCCCCGTGTAAGTCTACCCGCTGGTGATAGACCCATTTTGAAAAAGAGGAGAACATTGGATCCACTATCGACCCCCCGCAACATCGCTTCTCAACTCCCCCCCAACCGGCCTACCCAACCCACGTCCAGTCCACCAAAAGCACCGCTATCCTCTTTAACCAGACCTTCCAACCTAACACTCCATTCCCCAATCTCGCGCTAGAGGTTTCATCTGCTGCGCAGTCCCACCGCACGGTTGCAACATCAACACTGCGAGTGATCCACCATGTCGCACTCGCGATCTTTATCCCTGTACATATATACATACATGTATGCATGGGTGCAACAGAAACATAATAACACTGGTGGTTTGAGCTTGCCACCAAAATAGAGATAAAACAGCACCGCTTCCCGATGGTACCGGTGGAGTGGCGCTAATTACCTGCGATGCATGCGCCGCGATGTGGATTCCACTAGCTAGCTAGCATGTCGATCGTTGACCGCTGATGAGGTTGAGAGGTACCGGTATATATATATATAAACTGGAGCGGGTCGTCTTGGTGAAATAACTTATTATTGGTGATTCTTCTTCGACTTTTTTGTGGTGTAGTGGCCCTTCCTCTTCTGAAGGAGAAGTAACACTTGCCTAGGCCAGCTCTTGGGATTTTCTAGCATATATTCGAGTGTATATTTCTAAAGGAGGAAAATAAACCGGACAAATGTGTTTTCTCTTGTGATGAAAACTGAGTATCTTTTTTTTATCACAACTACGTATACACAATATATTATACCTGAGGATTCGGTTCCCGAAGTTGTAATTCCCGCTAGGATTTACAGACAAATGAAGCTTTAGAAATGATCTTCGTGGAAAAAATGACCTATATCAAAAGATCCGACAAAAGTGTATTTTTCAACATCCAGGTATTACTTTGATATAGGAAACAGAAGGGTAAAAGACCCAGAATTCCTTATGTCGTCAAGGCTACAAAAGTGCCATTACATGCGGAAACCACCGCGGTTCAAGCCTTATTCCATTTCAGCGTCTCGAATATTGATTAGTCGTACTTGCCCGATCCCAAAAATCCATCACCCGCACAAAGCGTTCCCCGAAATTTCATTTGAAGGTCCCGATGCACCGCAGTTGACAAGACATTCTCCCTCTCACAGAAACGTTCGAACCTACGTCCGACCTACTTCTCTATCCTACCGTGATTTCCCCTTCAAACTGTGTTTCGATTTCCTTCAAGTGAGTTGAAAAATTGAAAGCCAAAGCAAAGGTAAGCAAGCTTGACCCTGCCTAACGTTTCACAATAGGTCCCGCACGTCTAAATATTGCTCTTACTATAGAAATCTTTGCGTAAGATTCTTTTTCGACGAATGGTTGTCGGCCAGTCTTAGAACGTAAGCTTTCTCTGGCACCACCTTATCTCCCTGAAAGTTTGCTGATTTTGAGTGTCTTTCTTACACACAGAAAAGGTATCATTGTAGACAAGTGCTCCGTACAAACATCCTCGAGCGAAGTAGGATTTCATTAGTCTGCGTGAGAAGCCGTCTCTTGGCAAAAGGAACGTCTCAAAGCCAACTTTCATGTTTAAAGTCTCCTGTTACCAGCAAACCTTTCATAGTAAGTCTTTCGCTCCGGGAAATAACATTTTCCCAAAGCGTAAATTGCCTCTCTGGACCCAACTCTTCTCTTGATCATTGATTGGCCGTACGCGTGAAGGGTTTCTCTCTCTCAGACTCGCAAAATATCTGCTTCCATAGTTATAGAGATACTTTCCGCCAAGAAAAAATATCTTCAAATGTGTTTCAATCCTTTAGTTCGTTGATATATATAAGGGTCTGTTTTTCCTACTTCTGTCTGATAAAAGGAATTGTGTCTAAAGTCCGAAGTCTCGTAAGATACACCCATGCTTTGTAAAGACTTCCGGTCATCCCGAAGGTTACCAGCCTCAGGATATGTTTCTTTTGGTTCACAGAATCTTTATTCGTAAGAAGGTTTCTTTCTTTTCAGCACACTGCTACCTGGTCCTGTTAGTATTTCACGTCAAAACTGTATGTATTTGATCTAATAATGACTTCACTTACCTATTTCATATTATGGGATCCAAGTATCGTAGCCTTAAATTGTGACAAAGGGCCTAAAGGATCAAATTTATTAATAGTTCTCGCGGTAAAGAAAGAAATACCGCTGTTATAATGAGAATTCGGAAGAAATCCGTTTTGTTGCTGAGAAAAGCCCACCAGACCACCCAGCTAACCCTGGAGGGATGATTTTAGGTGCAGCTCGTAGCTGTCACATCTGTTGGAATGGTAAACTACTCGCAAGTAGACCATTTGGATAAATACTGGCCAAGTGCTATAGAGGTGGGTGATTTTAACCCTCTTCTTTTCTCGCATCAGGGATCAGAAGCTAACATATAGCCCAATAATTCGAGCCGGATCCGGATATGAATGATATCAAACTGATCAATAATTTGTACTAGGCAGCTCTGTCAAAGGACAGAGAGCTCTTGCGTCGGATTATTATGAGGAGTCTGAAACCGTCTGGATGGCCACAAACCCTCATGCGAAGCATTACACAGCCCACGACTTTTGCGTTCCTCTAAGTCCAGCCGGTCCATGTGACCTAATATTGGTGGGGTTCGCCGGAACCCGGTCAAACTCGAGCTCTTCGCCAGAGAGCGCGCCCAGGAAAGGGGTGGAATCCTCCATTATGCCATCATGGGAGGTGATATGCAGCTTTTTGAGCGTGCTTTAGCAGCAGGGGGCCGTACCACGGATATCGACAGTCGGGAGCGTACCCCGCTATATGTAGCAACCCGTATAGGCCGTCTGGATTTGGTTGGAAGATTAGTAAATCTCTATCATTCCCCCTTCACCCCAGGGACGTTTGGGGTCGAAATGCATGTGATGAAGCTGTACTACGCTATGTGCGTGAGAAAGTTGAACGTGGGGGGTTCTGGCTCGAATGTTACCCTGAACAGCGGTATAAGACCCTTCTTTGGATCATTGGATACGTAAAAATGCGCAGCGATAGGAATATTCTACACCTCGCGTGTAGGTTCAACTATACAGCCTTGGTGCACTCCCTTATGGGGGATACCTCCCTCCGGGAGAGCTTGAAGAAGAAGCGAGTTCGTCGTAATAGGCCGTCTCTTTTGGACCAGCGGGTCAACCTCGTTGCTCCCATTGTGGCAATGTTGGAGGGCTCAAGTTCAAGGGATGGAACATCAGCGCCCACAAATATCCTTCTACCCGGCTCTGTTGACATGAGCGAACCAGAAACGCGTTCATGGTTTGAGGGTCAAGCGTATAATGAGTAGGCTCATGGTGACTTCATGATCATGTACAATTGGTTTTAAAGTGAGTACATATTACTTGGTAGATAGCGGGGAAATAGAAATTCTGGTTTGTTCTTCTGCAGTGTTCTTGATGTTTGCTTGATCAGCTTGTCATGACAATATTGACTTCATTGACTTGACTTCGTTTTTTTTTTGCGTTGAACCTAGCTATAGGGGCCACCTTACAAAACGAAACTTCAAATTCTTTTTTGAAGTCGGAATTCGATACTGGCTTTGAGCCTTGTATATACATTTAAATAGGCCGGTTATCATTCATACATATAAGTAAATGTCTTTAATGTTATCTATGGTTGCAATTGAGAATGTCAATTGATAGTATCTGAGCCATTAAACAGGTCCGGATCTTTATACACTTTCCTTTATTTATCGGCGGTTCTTCAAACTGATGATTACATGTAATTTCATATGCGGCCAAAAGCCGCTCCTCCCTAGTACTTACATAAACATATACTCACATCTCTGGTAGTCGGGTGCGTACAGTGTCAAATGTGGAATAATTACATGTACTTACATGTATCCTTATCCCGTCCGGCGTTACCCAATAAGACAGGCCAAGGTCCACAACCACACTGGCTCAAGTCTCCACTAGCGTAAGAGGTTGTAGTCTACTCTGCCCACAAACTACAACCTGAACTCAAGTCAACTTTTTTACCGCCTACAACTCTCAAAAAAAATCCACACCTCAGCTTTCGGCCTGGATGTTGTTAGCTCGCCTTTCGGCACGCAAGAATATTAATTGCCAATAGGTGTCATACGGAGGCTCGATCTAGAGCCTGGTCTTGGCTCTAAGGGGACCCGTTGAAAAAAGGAGATCTCAGTCGAATAGGTCTTCCACACCTTGCAGCCAGCACAACAAGTGAATGTAGTCGGACCGGTTCTAAAAATAACAGCCAGTTGGGGAGTAGGAGTCCAGATTTGCTATCATGTACAGAAGGGGTGGGTTGGGTCTGAACGACGAAAAGCCCATTAACATCTCTACCTAATGCAAAGGCCATGAAGAGAAATTAAGGCTGCAGAGAAACCGGCTGGCCTTCATATATCAATTATCAATCTTCAAAGATACAGGAAGATGCTCATCTTTAGGAACAGGACACAACCGTTTCTCAATGCATTAAGGCCCTATGCAGACCTCTATTTGGTTTGAGGTTGAGAGTAGTCAACAGAATCCGACCTTTATATATTGAGAGAATGCTAATGGTTAATTCACTGGCGCATGGCCCATAATGCATTCAAAACTTGAAGAAGAAAGTACAGCGGCTGCGCACTGTTTGTCCTTGAATGTGCTAGGTTAACTTTTTCCTAAAGTAGATACCTATTATTGATGAACAGCTCCAGCTCGATAACATAATAAACAATAACACGATGAATTTCATCACTCCAGCTGAACAGAAGCAACACCAGAAGGGAAAGGCCGCGATCCTTACTATCCCTCTCATAAAAGCCGAAGGTCACACATTGAATCCTGAAGCGTTCGATCTCATCAACTGGCAAAATGGTTCATGCACTTCTTTCTCTTAGAAGGCCATGCACAGGAAGATCCTATACCTACATGTCAGTGCTGACATTCAAGTTCGTTGCTAGTATGATCATGTATAACTTACTCAAGCATGACTCCCCAGCTAATAGAGTGTCTTCAATGCAATAGTAAGGACATTTCACCCCTAGCAGTCCGTACACATTTATCCACGCATAACAGGGCATGAATTTTTTTCTCTGGTATCCTAGGAAGCGTTAGTTTTTTGGGAACTTTCAGCGAGGTTTCGAGAAATAAGGACTTACCGCAGGTATAGATTATGGGTGTGACAGTGCACATCTTGATGGGTGTTTTGTGAGTAGATGGAAATAGTTGGTTTTGTTTTGAGACTGGGAGGATACTTGCTTGGAGTGTGGGTGCTTGCTTGTACGTATTTACCTAGTGGTAGGCCGTGGTTGTACTGTGTACTTCTCTGGCGGGAAGAGTTAAGACTAACTGGCGTTACAGGGGTACCGGGCCGCTCATGATCAAAGATGAGGAAAATACAGTGTACACACTTTATGAGGTACATGTATGACGGCCAAATTTTCTTTAGATAGCTCTGAAAAGAGTAGATTGCTTTATTATTTCATGTAAGCATCCGGATCCTTGTGTGCATATGTGGCTCATAGCGTTGTATTTTAACACGATCATCAGCTATGGCTACGGTTCGAGATAGGATGCATATACTCGACCAATCAAATCTGCCAAATATACCTTAAATGGAAAGAAGATGTGCGTTTCAATAAAATCAAGGGCTGATTGCAATTAATATTTGCAGTTGATGTGTGGTTCAAGCCGGGTAACATGCATTCGGGTCACACACTGTCACTCGCACAAGAATCTATGCTTGCTTTTTTGCAATAATACGTTGAAAATGGCCTTGACAACATATCTAAACGCAGTTTCTCTTGACACAGTGCGACAGGAGTCTCTATCTCATAAACCAGATAAAAATTTGATTAGCGTTTGCGACAGTTGGTGAAAGAACGCGCTTTAGAGCATTATATTAAAGCCTCCTCGAGCTCACTATGTGAAGTTGGGTCGTATTAAGAGACATGTCACTGGGGGGCTGGTGTAACGTCACTTGATGATACACGGTGCTAGGGTCGAAATTTCATTATACTGATGTACATAGCCGGAGGGATATACGGGTTTTATTCATCTTCTCACCGCATAGAAGTGTTGCTAAACACCCGAGGCTTGAGCTCCCGTGTCCAATATGGCTCGCCTCATTATGATGCAGATATACTTATTACTAGGCACATGCTTGTAATTAGCCGGAACGTGACCTTCTGCCGAGGGTGATGCGCCGAGGCACTGTGCAGGCTTCCCAAACTAAGTCTGCTCGAGGCATCCGGCTATATGAATATATATAGAAAAAGCAGATTTTAATGCTGAGCTCCGGCCGTATCTAAAATTTGCTAGATTTTTAATACGCGCTATCCTTTGCTGCCGTCCTAAGGTCTTCATTCAGTGATCAATATTCACAAAGCTAGCCAGTACTACATGTAGGTGATGCTTTCCTGTAGTATTCATTCTAGCTTTACTGACTAGAATCTGGCTGAAGATCAACATACTATAGCTAGAGAATCTAGAGATTAGGATGAAAGATTGAACCAAACTTGAAGTCGAGCTAAGGTAGCCGGGAGGAGGTCTCACCGCACAGCTGGTGTTGTGTTGTCCGAGTTATTGAATAAGTTGAGTAATTATGGCCGTTTGATCATAATGTTTCTTCCGATATTAATGTAACATGTGGTGTAAATCTACATTTAGTGATGTACAATGTAATTTTCAGCAAGTGTAAGTACGTGATCAATCCAGAGACTCAATTGATACTTTTTGTCACCTGCCCTATATATGAACACTAGTTCATTAAAATATATGCACCATCTCCCCCTCTCCATTGTAACAGTCCCAGTTACGCAAGAAAAAGTATACACGCTCATCATTATTATCATAGTCCAAAGGACCCACAGTAAATGTTATAACGAAACTCACAGAAAAGGTGTCGTTATAGTTAGAGATGAGAAAGAAGAGCAAATCTTAGAAAAAGTAAGAAGGTTGGAGAAAGATCAAGAGAAGTCACATCGATAAGAGAAACGGGCTAGTGGTAAGGTCAAAGCGTAAGAAGAAAAGCTGAAGAATGTGAGTAAAATAATTGAAGCAGGCTCGAATCAAACAAGCAGGTAAGGATTTGAGGAGGGAGGAGAAAATTTGAAATTTAGTAATAGTGAAAAAAACAACCTATAAAAGAAAAATGAGAACGATAACTTTTTAATCATAGGAATACAGAAGACTGTAACTATCAAGTGCAGGGACAAGGTTAGTTGAAAAATGAAGGATAAGAAAAAGAATGCTTAAGATCTTTTCTTCCTCCCTCCAGCTCCTTCCATCCGACCAACCAACTCATTCATCCCAACAGCAAATTCTCCGTGTAGATTTCGTCTTGATGGACGCATCAAGTTTGACGTGTGGAGCTCCTTGTTCCACTTCACGGAGAGTTCGTTTAATGACCCGGCACACTCATCCGGGGCGAAATGCACTGTCATGCCTTGGAACATAGACGTCTCATTAAAGTATCTCCTTGCCCTCAAGGCCATCGTGATGCTTGTGAACCTGATAATCGTCATCCTTTTGTGCTCGGGCCCACCAGGTCCAATCACGGCCGTGGTGTCAGTGAAAGATTCGATCTCGACCTTGTGTGGGTGGATAGCTCTTTGCAAACGTTGGATGATGCTCTCGATGCCCAGAATCTCGGGGATCCCAAAAGCAACAACGCATCTGGTTGCGTTTTCGTTGTCCACTGCCTTTCGGACCGAGTCGGAGAGCCTGTCGTAGCCGCAGCATTCAGGACCGATGAATGCAGTGAAAGAAGGAAAAGAATTGTGATGATCCTTGGGGCTCCACCAAATCCCCCCAACTCCATTGGTAAACTGCTTGTAGGCTTTAGCAGCTTCAGTCGTAATGAAGAAGACTGCGGCGTCAAGCTTATCGTCTACAGCGAGGAGGGCGAAGCGTTCGATGGCACCACCTCGAATATTGGCACAGAGCTGACTTCGAGTGATGTTGGCTGGCAAACCTCGAATGTAGACGCCACGGGTAGAGGTGAGGAGGACTGGAGCGGCATTGGAGGTTGATCTGTTTCTTGATGCGTTTGGGGATGAACCCATTGGGTTGGCAGGATGCAAGCATTGTTCAGGGCTAGTTATCACCACTCTTTGCTGCTGGGAAAGTGGTGGATAGTGACCCGACGTCCAGTTGGGGTTCGCGGAGACGCGCGGCTCAATTTGGAAGTTTTGATCATGAGGTTCCATCATCGACATCGATGAGGTACCTCGCATCGGTACAGGAACATCTGAGGTTACCGCAGGCCGGTTGCTCACACTGCTCCTAGAATGCTTTGGAGCTGATGGATTGAAATGGCTCTCAAGGTAAGGCTCCATAGGAGCTGCCTGAGTAGAAGGCTTTGCGCGCCATATAGCTGGGTCGATATCAGCGATATATACGGAGCCTATGGTGCTATCTTCAACATCTCTGTTGAGTTGCGGAGCAGAAAGCTTTTCTTGAGTTGTCGTAGGATTGGTGGTGGCTGCCTGGAATGGTACACCTGGGACAAACGCTGGTGGGGGTTTCCAAGCTTGGGCACTACCCCGCACTTCAGTGGACTTTTTGGGTGACACACGGGAAGGCTTCTGCAGTAGTGGGTTTACAAGAGGCTGCATTCTAAACGACCTGACGGGCGCGGCATGCTTCGCTTGGGTTTCGACCTTGACTGATGCACGTGTTGGGCCTTTTGGGTTCATTTGCTCGAACAATTGATCAGGTAACATTTCAGTTATTTCTAGAGTTGGTGCGTCTTCAATTTTCGTGCGTGTTAATATCTGTACAGAGAGCTAATACAGAGGCTAATAAGGTACTCACTTAGCATAGCATTGTTTTTGATTCTAAAATCTGGCCACTTCTCATCTTGCGCTGGTAGAGGCGGAGGCTTGTAAAAATTGACCCAGAGCTTGGACTCAAAAGGATGAAAGAAAATGTCATGGTTCAATGAAATTGAAAGATCTAGAGAAATGCGGGATGTTTCATTCTGCTCCAGCGGGTGAGTATGCATCTCCTTCATAATCTCCTGGAGCAATATCTCTCCGGATGACCCGCGTGCAACAATGTCCGCTGGTTTGTGCGGAGGAGAGTTCGAACGCTTTAGAATCGTTCTAATAGGTGTTTTAGGTACGTCTTTGTCAGGAGTAGATGAGACCTGTGCGGGAGTGCTTGTTTCGGTCGGCTGAAGATACTTCTGAACAACACTAGCACCCGCTGGGACGAAGACGATGCCTGGATGGCGACCTGGTGGGGTGGGGGTAACTCCTGGGGCAGTGTACGCTGAACGATTATTAGAGATCCTACGTCGTGGGATCGTGTACTTGTTTCCTTTCGCCATTTGTGTCATTGCTGAGATGGGCAAGAAATAGAATGGATTGGAACGAAATACTGATGAAGGAAAGATGTGTGAGAATGAGGTAGATGATGTGAACGAATTTGCGGGATGAGAAAGATGGGGGGAAGAGTGTAGTGAACGAAACCAAGAGGGAAGAATGGGTGTGCCTATGACTGCCTGGGCTTAACACAGATATCTGGCAGTATGGGGTTAGGGCAGCCCCCTCACCCAAACGCGTACTAGCAACCTCATTTTACTCATGAGATCAAGATTGAATAGCCTGCATATGGTTAATAGAGGCAGGAATTGCTTCGATTCACACAGATTGTCCGTTGTTGATCGTCGTCATGATCTATCACTCGCTGGCTCTGGCTGGCATGACGGTTCCTACGAAACCATTAATCGCATCCTTCAACTTCTTCGACGTTTTCATGAGTCGAGGCAGCCTGTCTACCCCTCGAGACAATCTGTGGGGATAAAGGAATACATTTATCCTGTGCTCGTATATACATATATGTACATGTATCTACCACCTAGGATACATGTATCTCCCCGCGGGATAATAACCACTAAAACTTAAGCTTATGGATAGATTTTCAATTAGGTTAGAGGGGGATTTTTGACAGGGGATATGGGCATGTACATATAGGGATCATAGATGCTGCATGAAGCTTATGTTGACCTATGTAACGGAATCAATTTAAATTATTATTTTATGTCACAATGTCACTTTATTTGTCCATAGATCAAATGTTATAATTCCAATAATACACATGTGCATATATGTAGTCGATGAAATCAACTTAGAATCACATTCCAAAAAATGTACATATGTGAATGGCCCTCTCAGTTATTGCTCTATGTATGAATAAATGCACTCATTCAAGAATATCAACTGAGTGATCAGCCCTGTTGCCCTCAAATTAATTAATATAGTGTTTAAATCGGTATGCAAACTACTACATGTGGGTATGTTTGTTATACCGGATTGGCGAAAATACCCCACTAAAAACACCTAACTGACATGGTCTGGGGTGTGCTAGCAGTGGTTAAAATTAGCGCCACAACGCGCCACGCGTACAAGTTCATACAGTTATGACCCGTCTCTGCAGGCAATCTAGTTCCTCTCGTCCCTTAGTTTCCCCTCCGTACATCATCATCTTTTCGTACTACTCTCTCCTGTTACACACTGTCACACGCAGAAACTCTCTCCAAGCTAGCTGCTAGCTCTCTTTCAAGCTCCTTGTACCACAGGGTAGTCCGATTCTGGGGGAGCCTCTGGTTCTTATTGTGCTCTTGTAAAAACATTCCTGGAGCCGGAGGAGGTTTCGAAACAGCAGCGCGAATCCACATGAAAAACAATGATTCTGCTTCGCGGTCTGGGCGTCTAGAGGTAGACACCTACCGTACAGCAGTAGGAAGTAAAGAAGAGCAAATTGGTGGTGGTGATCTAGGTAAACTAAGATTTGACGATTCGATTTCTAATCAGAACCAAGACGGAATTTGCACATGTTCAGAACCTCGTATTCCAAGGATCCCAAGCACAACCTTTTTACAAAATCCTGAACCCCAACCCAAACTAAATACATGTCCATTTGATACCAAAAAATTTAATTTTGCTAAAACTGGTTTTGAAGCTAAACAACTTACGGCGGACACCCACACCAAAATTGTTAATTCAAATACACATATTCAGACTCCAGCACTCACAGACAGCCCAAAAGCCCAAGAGAAACGAAGGAGGTCAATCAATGAATATGACAGTAGCGATGGTGCTAAGAATCATTCCAGCAAGTCTCGTTCGGTCGAAAATGTTTTTGAAGCCAAAAAAACTATAACAGACGCCCAGAACGACATCGAAGGTTCGACTACACCAACTGAAGCGCCTCCAACGGTCTCAGAAAACTTAAAGATCCGGGAGAAAGGAAGCAGTTATCTCGGTGCGTCCTGCACTAACAGTGACGGTATACTCAATTCTGCCGTGTATAGTTCTAGCAAAAACATTGCTTGTCACGATTCTAGGAAGTCTGGTCCTGTTAAACCTGTTTTTGGAGCCCGAAAAAATTTCCAGACTATGGAAGATACTCACATTTATATCGAAAATTCTCGTACACGGTCTCCAATCTCAACATCCTTGGAAGGATCAAAAGTTCTGGAGAAAGAAAACAAACCGCCTCGTAAAACCGAGGGCAATAGCGGCCTTAGACATGTTTCAAATAAGTCTAACCATGTTAGAAACGTTCTTGGAGCCAAAGATGAATTCGAAATTACGGCAGACACTTACAGTTACAACCATATTTCGAATGCTCCGATTCAACACTCCACGCTTTTGAATATTCAAGACAGAAGTGCATCTATTGATCACATCCATGGTAGAAGCACTGTTGGACACGATTTTAAGTCTGGTTCAGAGAAAATGATTGCAGAGGACAACGAAAAAATCAATACATCCACCTGTACAATTGTCAACACTTCGAGTACTCCGCGGGTTCAACATCTTCCCCCCCCTGAGAAGCCAAGTGTCAAATCTAGAGAAAACCAACTACTTGATGAAAGATCTAATATTAGTTTTCTTAAGAAAATTACCACGGGAGTCGATATCACAGCCTCACAGACTGACGAAGCTCTAACCAAGCTAAAATTTCAACCAAAAACCACCGGGCATAAAGAGATTTACAGCAATTATATATTTAACAGCTCTGACTCCAAGAAAACTATTTCAAGAAGTGAATTCAGTTCAACTCCTAGGATTTTCTTGCCAAAGGTCGATATCTCAACCTCACGGATTTACAAGAGCCAACTATTTTCTCCACGATTAGGATTTCGCCCACAAGAAAGCAGGACTCTTGAAGAAATCTGTGGCAGTAACGAAAGCTCATTTAATAATGTCGGCCATGTTTGCTCAGAACTTTCTGCAACCTCACAAATTCAGGATTCATGGTCCCCCAGTCTCGGTATAAATGGAGGTGGAGATGTTGAGTACAAATATGGGAACAACGGTGGCGAGGCCGGTACTCCAGTTTTCGATCTTTGCACTGCTATAAAGAATACAAATTTGGAGTTCCTGCCAACCAACGAACCACACGGCAAAGACCGGTCCAGGAGCCCGGACCCGTTGGACTTCCTTAGCAAAGAGCTGGAGCAATACGCAGAGTTCTCCCAGCATCAATCTGCCGCGGGTATCTCTACAGGACCCTCAAAGACATCCGTAAACCCCCTTTACAATAAGTTTGACGTTGCGACATCCAGGCCACTCACTATGACGATCCAACAGCAGCTTGAAATCCAGCCAAAGTTGATCAAGCTGTTAGAAGACACTTTTGGCAAAGTGAGTGCAGAGATTCTAATCGCCAATAGTGCGCCCAACGTGGCCAGGCTGATTGCCAGCGTCGACCCCGCATGGCTATTCTTAACATCGGTGGACCAACGGCCATTGAGAGTCTGCGACTTTCCAATGGCGGCATGGAGTCAACTCGTTCACCGGACAGTTGTGAACGTCCGGGAGCTCAATGATGAACACGGCATTGCCCTTAACCTCACTCCTGCCGTCAAGGGATTGGAGGAATCTGTGTTGGCCAATGATCGGTTTAGTAGTTGCAAAACTGCATGGAGTCGTTCGAACAAGCACTTTTCTCCACCGGAACAGGGCAGCTATAAGGACATTAGAGAGCGACGTTACCGCTCAAACAACTCCCTCTGGGGCGCTCCTTCTGAGTCGGAGGTCTGCTCAATTTCCGATACTTCTTCAACTGTCTCTTCTAACCTAGACGTCTCCGCTATCCCCGGTGTTTCTACCACCACTCTCTCCGCGTCGGCCGCACCATTTATTCCCCGACAGCCTCCAGTTCAGCCATCAGCCCAGTCGACCAAAAAGAGCCGGTCTAAGAAGCCCATCGAGCCACACGGTCGAGGTATTCTTATTAAGAACCTCCCTCCGGATCTCACTCTTGCAGAGCTTGGCACACACCTAGGTGGTGGGCAAGTGGAGCGCATCGACTTCCACGATGGCGAGTCTCGAACAGTAGTCGGAATCTACTTCATCTCCCGTGATGATGCAGCCTGTTACCGGGACGCCGTCAACCAGAACCGTGGGATCTGCTGGGGAGGTGGAATCGTTCCTGGACGCTCCATACACATCCCACGGAGCTTTGTAGATGTCATTCCGTCACGGAAGGGAGGCCACGAGCCGATCAAGCCAAACGTGGTGATGGCGATGGAATCCGAGGGGGCCACGAGATGCCTCGAAATTACCGGGCTCCCATCTTGGGTTAATAAGGAAAAGCTGCTGGAAATGATCAGGAGGCAGAGCAAGGCTATCATGCCTGCTGTCGAGTACTGTGCGGTCGGCAGGGACCCGATGATGAAGCACCTTGGCCTCAAGGTGGCAGTCATCCGGATGGCCTCGTTGGGGACTGCCCTAGGAGCCAGACTCTGCCTCCGCGACAGGAAGGGCTTCAACCACATCGGCTTCAGATTCCTCCCAGATCCGTGCCAGTTTGTAGATCTGGGCCTACTGATAGCGAAGTGGGATAACGCCGATGAGTTGGACAGCCAGCGTAGACTTCTGGACAGCCGGGCTGAGATGGTCCGTCGGCGTGTGCATGCGCAGGCGGGAAGGAGGAGTGGTTACCGTTGGTATTAAGAGGAGGAAGTAGGGAAAGGGTAGAGGAAGCCTAATGGAGGCTGTTCTCTATATATTTGAGTAAATTTTAAATCCTTTGAACAGGCCTATGATCTTGAAGTTTGAGTATGGTGAATCAAGATGATGGTGGTGATTCAGTAATTGCATCGAATGATGCTTGTGATCAAACTTTCTTGGGGCGTGTCAGGCCTACAGATTCTACTAGGTGCGGTACTGGATCCACCCGCCTTTTTGGTACTGTAGTAGAAAGGAAGGGGAACTCTCTGGATCTCATGTATCTTAGACCACGGGCTCGCCCACTCCTTGGAACAAATATTAGTCATTCTATCATTGAAACTACATCATGTAAATGAAAATGCGACGGGTTGAATTTTAGTATTTATTGTGCCTACACGTACATATAGTGCTCGTCTATGTAGCTATATGCATTACCAAACAATACATGTAATAACAACATGTACATGTAACTTCATACATATATGTGGTCTCTCGTTCGAAAGAGGTTAGTGGATAGAATATCGAGTGATATCTCATGATGAGCTTACTACTGTAACAAAAAAAACGGCCACCATGTACACTATCTACCCATTGACTGTGCTTGTACATGTAGTATCGTGCCTGGTTGAGATTTGGTCTTGTACACGGTGGTAACAAGACTACCGGTATCCCCATTCGCCGGCACATGCAATTGGTGCAGTGGCTGCTCGGAACGATCAATCAATCCCTCTTCGCATGCGCGCAACGTCGACGGAGGTTCTGTACAAATACATCCTGACTTCATATACATACCGCTTATACTTCCCTCTATCTTCAAACGACAATAATGACCAGAGAAAGAAGATAGCTGCCAAAGCAGATAAGCAAATGTATTCCAGCTATGTATAAACCACAAGATAGCTCCATCCGGCTGGGAAACCCTCTGACGTAACATGCTAGATGGACCTCCAGATAGAAAAAAAACGGCCAGAGAAAAGAAAGCAAAGTTTAAGGAAACAAATAATCAGCACCTTAGGTGCCAAACGTAGCGCCCACGATGAAACCCCATATACGTGCTTCGAGTAGCACAGGTCAAACAATAAGTCCCGCTCTCCTCAACGCCTCCCGATTCTCATTCTCACCCGGAGCGTTTCCCGAAGGGTTTGCAAGGCTCCAGTTTGGTCTGCCTGATAGTCTGTCGGGCCCTGTGAATAGATGGCAATCGTTCTCCGGGTGCTTCGGCTATCCGTGCGTGCAGGCACTCCATTAGCATCATCCGGGTGGTTTAATCGATTTCTTGCTGGATACGACGGATGGAGGGGGCAAGCTTACATGTCTAACATACCGGCAGCAGAACCACAATTTGACGTTCCGCCACTGCTTGCTGAGCTTTTTATGGAAGGCTGCCCAGTTCTTGCATTTGACGTAGTAGTAGTAGCTTATACACAAAATACAGCTGATGAGGAATAATGAGCCAAAAATAATGACGAAAGCTACGCCGCTGGAGACCAGCCAGGGAAGCTTTACAAGCTTGGGGTCCTGGTAGGTGGGAGGTAGTGGGGCCATTTGACTTTTTTGTGTGGTTCTAGGAGGTGTTAGCGGCCGTACCTCAGGTGATGGTGGCGTAGCAGTGAAGGAGGGACGAACATATCTGTGTTGGAAAGGTATAATTGGGACGTCTCGAGTACCTGATAGCTGGAGGCGTTTAACGAGTCTGCGGACTATATAGATTCTTTGATAGCCAGCAGGGTGTCCAACAACGAGTCTGTGGACTATAGAGATTCTTTGATAGCCAGCAGGGTCTTCGAGATCCAACAGAGAAATAGTATAACGAGCAGCTTTCACGAAGAGGACCGAGAGAAAAGCCCAGAATGAAGAAACAACAATACGAAGGGGTGTTCAGGATGATGAATATCAGAAAGCGGGAGAATGATTTAAGAGTAAACGTGGAAGTAACGGAAAGGTAAGATGTTGAAATGACAACATAAATCGTTACGATGCCATCTTTAATTGGGGTGGACTTACTTACAATGGGCTTACCACCCACTCAGGCGCTCGGAGTTGTATTAATACCACGTATGCCCTCGTTCCGGTGCTTCCAACACCTTGCAACCCCAATTATTCTAGTTAGGAGGTGGCAGGAATGTAAAATTAAATACCAAACTCGAGATTCGTGAGTCTTTGAAACCCAGGGCATAGTCAAAAGTGTATATAAATCTACACCCTCGAGTCTCTCTCCAGAAACGCCTTCAAAATTAAAGACAGTGCATGTAGCAGCCCCTCTCTTTTCTTAGATCCCACCGCTTTGTTTTCTTGACTGCTTCAATACTGTGCAGTTTCTGTTGCTAGCTGGCCAAAGGAGGAGGCCTCGACATTATGAACAAAGTCTAAATTTATTATTTCCCTTACTGAGCCTTCGATTCATCTCTCCCACCTGTGGTCGTATATCCTCATACTGCTTAAGGCTATCGGATCATCTGAAAAATTTAAAAGTACTCGAGGATATGTGTCTGCACAAAGTGCGACAAAAAGACAGTCTGGGAACGAGACTAGGGAGGATATGCTTGTGCCTCTACATGGCAAAGAGTACATGTAGTGACTAAATAATGCATTCTTCACCCCCGACTATAGCTTCTTAACGACTCGGTTACTTCAAATTCAGATACCACTCTCCATATTTGCTAGCTGCTAAGGCTAACAAATATGTCTACATTTATAATGGTAGTACAGGACACGGTTCTTCACGGGTTATCACTCGATGGTTCTCATCCCACATTGTGGGGGATATTTATGGGGAGCGGGCAAGAAACCAATTCGTAGGAAATAAGAACCCGATTGACTATCTATATATCTTATAGCTGCTATTTTCTTAGTCTCGAATGCTCCTATCTCGTAGTGCAGAAGCCCCTGCTACACAGCGTCAACCGCTGTCAACCGCTGTCACTGGCACGCGCACACCCAGCTGGCCAGCGTACACAGGAGCAACACTGCCAACCCTTCTGGTTTTCACCTACCTCTCCCACCTCCCCACGCTACAACTATCCAAGACCACACTCGAGCCTCGGACCTCGAACATCTTAAAAACCACTCCCCTAAAAAGCCTCACCCCTCATCCCCCTCTTCTTCACTCAAAATGCTCGGGAATCACGTTATAATCCTCGTCATCAGCATCATTATCGTCCTCATTATCCTGCTCATCTGGGGATCCATGATCGGTCTCGGTACCTGTGCGGCTTTAGCCATCATGAGGAAGAGAAACAACGACGACCCAGAGGGACAGGCTTGCCCACCCCTCACCATCATCGTCGATCCAGCCACAAAAGCTTAAGAGGGTGGAAGGTCTGCATATACCCCTCCTGAAGGTCAATAGGAGCCGCCCGCGTGTAAAAGGTTTGAGAATTATCCCTGGTCAAAGCGCCTGGACTCGATGACTAATAGAATGAGTAGGGGGAGATACGTTTGATGGTTTCTGAGGTATAGATGGTTGTTCATGGTACACGGTTCGGGGCTTTGAGCGGCTTGGAATCTTTAGTCAGATCTATATTTGACTCATTCAGAGAGCTGAGTTTCTAATCTCAATATTAATGACTTGATTTCTCTCTTCACAAGACTGAGGATCGCTTACCTCATACTCTGATACCTGTATACACGATGAACATAACCAAATCACGTCTGAGTCTCTGTAGTCTGTGTGAAGTTATTAGTACTTTTCACCGTTGTTCTCCGGCTATGCATCATATGTCTCTCAATTCCCTCTAGTCTTCTTAGGGATACAATGAATTGGTGATAGAGTTCGCCGAGGAGGATAGAGACTGGAGTTGAATGAGAAAGCATAATACCCGTCGCCCTGATCAAGTTATGTGGCCAAGTTCTTCCATTTGTATAAATAAGCTATCCTAGCTCAGCGCCGTCACACTACCCAATGGCCTACGATAATCTTTGTAGAGATTTCTTACTAATACCGGCTACTGCTGGTACTGTCGGAGGAAGGACGATGCTCTTGTCATGAAACTCCCGGCTGCCTAAAAAATTTTCTCGCTACTAGTTAGTACGTCCTTTATATTTTAGGATATGTGTACATTTCCTCGGGTCCGAAGTACATACGTGTAGGATATATAGCAGTTTTATCCTTCAGAATTCACCGCGTGTTATCTTGGTGTCCGCAGAAATCGTGTTTATATAGCGCCTCCTCCCAGCTATTCGCGTGCTCTTCTTCTTTTAGTCAGACGGCTCCGACAGAAACCTCGTATGCATAACTTGCAAAAGTAAATTGCTCTCTTCAGTTCTTTTCATTTCGACTCATATCATATACCTGGAAGTAATCTCGCCTGATTGATCGATTACTTCATTGATTGCGTGCGCAGTCGCTTAATAATATAATACACAGCTTCTCTTCCTATTAATTAATTAGTGCACAGTAGTAGATTAGGATTTTCAACGGGGCTCAAAACTTTATCTATTATGTATTTTACAATGCAATTAGCCTTCCAATGCAATCAAGCTCAGTTATTCAAATGTTATATCTGAGTGTCCTCTCATGTATGGATTGGTAGATTAGATATTTATTTCTCACTCGATGGTAAATCAACGCAAGTACATGTACCATAGATGGATATATTCTAGGTTCCCTATTTAACATTAGCACAAAGCAAATTAAAATATCAACTTACTCAGAAAGGGTTTTGTGGTGAAGTGAATTAAGTAGTTTTCGGTTGGAATATTGTTGACAATCTTTGTTTATTAACTTCGGTAGAGGCAATAGGAGAAATTCTTCTTCAAGCTCTTTGGAGAAAGTCATCTTCCGCATGACCTTCAAGAAAATATCGCTAGTTCGAGGCTTATCTGACTGGCTGGGGCAGAAAATGCTAGTTCCAGACTAAGCGTCAAAAGGCCATAAAATCTTCAGCTACCTTAGATTCAGATACAGCATAGCGGAAAAATATATGTTTTGCTGAAACATGAAAGGAGGTGACGTTCCGTTTATCAAACTTATCCGGGGTGGGGGGGTTCAGGTCTGGGAGCTTGCACTTGAAGCTTGCTACCCTTCACAATCTAGATCGTGAAGCCATGGCATTTATGATTAAAAGATGCTATTTTTGAGGGGTTTGTTGTGAAAGAATAGATTTAAGGACACTGGCCATGGATTAAAGTTATATATGTGAGGCGACTACACTAACTGTGATCTTGTGGACAGGAATTAATGTAGAAAATTCACAGTTGGTCCCCTTTGATATCTCTTTCACGGCACGCCGCCGATACCGATAACATGTACTCGCATATCAAATATGTATTTGCGCAGCCATCAAAACACGCGCAGAATCCTGAGAGCTTTCCCATCTCCCTTGAAATCATGCGTCTTCTATCTAGGCACCTGTAAGACTCTACAGGTCGCTTTTAGGCCATATCTACAAAGAACAAATTCTGAAGGTGAAATGTGTCTAAAAAGGTCCTTTTACTGCACCTTTACGAATGTCTCAATTAGGCCAAGAATTTAGAGCATGAATCCCCCTTGTCAAAATTCTACTACACTTGGTTGTTGATATTTTGGTATAAGTACGGGACCTTTTATAAGTTGTTGAAAACCTCGATTTTTGGTGTGTTTTGCTGGTTGGGCAAATACATAGTTGACAAGCGAGTACAATTCCAATAAAGAAGCCTACACAACAGACGTCTGTCAGATTTGACGATTGGATTAGCCAGTTAATTAGTACATGGTATCGTTGCTGAGCTCGAGCTCAGTGATCAACAACTCAGTCGTTCTTCACATCAATCTAAATTTGATTTCAGTATGCTTTCAGCTCTTAGATGTAATCGCAAACAAGACGATATAGCCTATGAGGTTATAGGCTCAGCCATTGGGACGCAAACGGTATTTTTGAGGCCGTAATGGCTACATTTAAGTAGGTACACGTATGCATATATGTTGATTTACTCCTTTTGTCTCTTCTAATTTCTTGTCCTCTTTATATCCCCGTCGATTGTGGTATGCCCGGCTAAAGTTCTAGCCCACCCTTCGATCGACAGATAGACCGGTACCAGTGAATCTACTGCCGCCGCTACACCACAGAGCTAAATGCCTTCATCACCTTTTCATCCTGTCCTACCAAGCGTACATGTACTGAAGATTCTTTGATCTTAGAGATCTGCCGAGAATGAAAAAATACTATCATTAGGCCGTGTCTTATCCAACCTTGTTTACCGTTACCTTCCTAGCCAGCTGCACCAAAGTAAACGAAGCCTCTGTGGAATGGAGTTTACGATGAGGCTTTATATTTTAGCTCTGTCAATAGGGAAACAAAGGAACCCCATCGTGTGATCACGAATATTATTAACGAAATGCGCGGACATCACCTACATGATAGACGGCTGTGTGTCGAACTACCCCACGAAATTCTTCACCGCTGTCTGATCGGTAACTGATACAGGCGTGAACCAAAAAGAACGATTTCTGTGAGTTGGGTAGCCCTAGTAACTCAAGAGGCCCGAGGGGCTACGTTACCTCTATCAATATGATATGACCACACGACATTGATTTAATCAAGGAAATCTTATACTTGCGACCCCAGGGTCATCGACCCGGTTACCCAAGCTATTTCCCGAAACCAGATGACTGGAATCTATTTTTGACAGACCCTATTTAATGATACTCAACTTGAGGCTTGAAGATTGACTGAGATAAGTCTCTTGTGAAGCTAAACCCTCCGCCCAACTACCGAACTTGCATCTCCTAACTCATTTTATGACCCTCCTATCAATATTCCTTTTTGAGTTCCCACGGGCACCAAGTCCCTTTAGCACAAAGCCACCTCTATACAGAACCCGGTGCAGCCCCCCAATACACACAAGATTAATAAGCACAACACCGACAACTATTCCCATAGTCACACAATTTGGCAACATCGTGGATTCCTTGATAGGACTGGTATCGTCAACAGCGTTGCAGAGATCAGTATTCATACAGGAAAACTCTTGACGATCAATCGCGTGTATCAACGCCGGGACCTTGCAGAGGTATTGTGCCTCTATGGGAGCATAGTTACTAGCACAGAATCTGCGGCAGGTGGGATCCCGCATTTTGAGCGTATCGTTACCATTTCTTCAGGAAAACTCTGACACGCTGTTTTAGAGACGTGATAGGTCCTGAGTGTTGTGGGGATGCATGATCAAATCGTGTGTAGTAGTGAGGCTAGAACACTGTTACGACTGCTAGCATCGCTGTATTCTTGGTATCAGCCTTTTTCAAAGATGAAAAGCAGCGCAGGGGTAGGAAAGAGAAAACTATGCACGACCTGATCATTAGATTATCAAGAGGATTTCTATATAGCTTATTCATACTGCTTCCCGAGGTGAGTGGTATTTATACACGGTATAACTCTCTTGATACAAAACGTATCATTACAGACACGTATTAAAATATTTATTTTCTCGGGATTGTCTTTGCCTCAGCAATGCCCCACGAAAATTAGGTGCCCTACGTTTAATATCAACCCAAACAACCCAGAACCAAGGCTACCACAACTCTTCTCTGCTATCGCTTCCGTCCAATTCCACAGATGAGTCTTGATGTCTCATTCTCCCATGCTCATCCATTTCTATTTTACTACTTTTCTGTCGCCTTGCCTGTCTTCTTTTTCGTACGCATAAGTAGATTGTAAATGCAACTCCGGAAGCGATGAAGCATCCGCCTATTGTTGCACCAATAACCGTACCCATTGGAAGCTCTTTTAATCTTACTTCTGACTTTACGCACCATTCTGTCCATCCTGTAGCCTTGTATCCAAAACATTCAGCACAACTATTTCATACGATACGATGTTAGTCGATGACTACCTGGTAAGATGTGTAGTCCAAGTTGAAAACGATGTGTGAACCTACGTTACGGCATTTCGTGAGTATCCACGTGTTGTACACAGACATTCCAACTGTGTAGCCGTAAAGAATGATGTGTCTAGATACGCACTGATCGGGTTTTGTATCCTTGCCCCGCAGACAACCATCGTATCAAAGCTCTCAACGCATTCCGGGGTTGTTTCGTAGCAGTTCTCCGCTTGGTAATCGGTATAGGTTGCCCTATAAGTAGCCTCGCTGTTGTGTGAAGTGAAAATCAGGGTGAAAATGATTAGGGCAATGTTGACAGGCAGTAACGAGAAACTTGGCATGTTTCCTGACTTCTCTATATGAAAAGCTAAGAGGGGCGATGTAACAACAATAAGGTTTTTTCTTTCTCTCTTTGAAAGATTGGCTGAGGGGCCAATGGATGGCTTAAGGGAACCTCTACGATCTAAATAACTCTTTCCCTCCTACCATATTCATCCGAGACCGCCTTAGCCCCTGAAGCTATTAAGGGCAGCTTATAGTATATACCGTTTTCGCTTCGTTTTACATTGGGTGGCTGTTGGCACACGCAGTCGCCCGGCGGTGAAACATGCGCGCTTCCGTAGGGACGGCAACACAATGTTAACGCACGGCAATCAAAGGTGCTACATGGAGTGGGAGGACAATGGTAATGCAATGAGCGCTAAAATGAAACGGCACTATTGATTAACAGAGGACACGATGATGAGAGAAATGTAGCCTTGTCTGTTTGTCCTCTCCCCGAGAGAAGATATCTGGCCATGCATGGGATATATATATGGATAATATAACGTATATACTATGTACATGTATGTATGTATCATACGCTAACATACGTACATTTATTAATCTTATAGTCCAAAATGCGTTGTACTTTAACCTCGCATGATTTGTTTATTTGACAGAAGACTAATACAAGTACACAGATGAGAACTATAGCGATTAAAGTAGGGTATCCCTTTTGACCTTGTACTTAAAGTAAACGTCGCTTTCGGGTGGGGTAGTTAGGAGGAAGGTGGCGAGCTGTAGGGGGGGAGGCAACAGATGGATCAATTACATTTTCCCACGGTTTTAAAGTTGTCGTCACAGCTATTAAGTTTCTAGTTAGTTTTTGTTCCATACGCATATATAAAGATCTAGTTCCATAACACCGCGATCGTCTATAAGAGGATCTCGCAACTGAACCCAAGTGCTTTCAGCGGCCGTTATTTTTCTACATACATGTATGTATAGTTCTACATAGATGTTAGAGGACTCCCCTGTAAGCGTGAAAAAGAAAACCACCAATCCTCTGGAGATTTGGACAGCTCATAATGATAATTCCTGGCCCAATCGGGTTAAGCTGTATACCAAGCCGAGTGATGGGTTGTGTCTCGGCTATCCTTCCTAGTATGTTTTGTGTGACACCAAAGCAGCTGTTGAAGTATCTTGAGATGGGAGCCTCATAAAAAGTAGTACGTATCAGGAGTTTTTTTAAGCTATTTATGAGTAGCTTATAGAGGGGCTTATCTATAAAGTAGTAATTAAAGTAAAACAAAACGAATTACTTTTCGGCAAGTTATTATTTATGTAGCTTTATTATGTACTTAGTATCCCGAGCAATTCTACTCACTCTGCCAAAATTAAATTGCCGCTTACTCAATATTTTCCCGGGGTTTCTCATTCTTTTATTACCTCTTAGAAGGTTTTTATTTTCGATAGTGCCGGCGCCATCTTGGATCACCACGGTCTCGCCTCTTTAAGAACTACCGCAGTAATGCTTACGTCGTTTCGGGACTTATCTCCCCTGATGATAGAATGTCATAAATCGAAACAGCTTGTATAAAACGGCCACCCTCTTCTCATCATTTCAATATGAATTTCTCGGCACGTCTAGCTGTCGCTTTTTATTTGCTATAGGAGCCACACACAGCTCTTAACCCCTCGAGCTCGTCCGGTGTCAAAACCTAAAAGGATTGAGCAGAAGCGGTCATCTACAAGTCAACCTCAGCCTCACATCATTTGAGTTTAAAGTTGCCTCTTGATATAATTCGGAACCGAAGATCTCATGAGTAAGGGGGTATGACTTCAAAAGCATTTTGCGACCGCTGACTGCTATATATCTTTATAACGAGCGAGCATCACTATATGCAGCATCTTACTACATGTAGATGCATGTATGTTAAGACTAGGGTCCCGTGATAAACTCAGAGCTGGAGTTACCAACTGCGTTATAAACTCGGCCTGTCATAAACTGCTGTTTTTAACTGAAAACTTTCATAAATTCAGACTCAATCTTCCAATTTTAACCACCAAAATTACCCTAAATTCCTAAAATTACATTAACCCACTCCCGAAATGGCTGTTGAGTTTGACAGTGACACCCAGGTTTTCGACAGCCAGATTTTAACCAGTTGAAAACTGTCTTTCATAGGCTCAGTTTCAAACTCCCGAGTACTTTGTCACCGGGGCCCTAGACTTAAGACCCTCCCTATCGGGCAACCGAAGGGACCCTAGTCGGATGTAACTATATGTGGCTAGTCAGCTCAAGCTGATGCGAGATTAGATCAAGCAGATAAGATAACGATAACCTTCGTTAAACGTCACCTCAACCCCCAACCCTCGACTATCCCCTCAGCCAAAGCTAAACGGTTCAATTCACGCCTCAGCGATCCATTTCACACATACACATACCATGGCATCTCAAGGACGTCTTTCCAACGATGAGGCATGGCGCCCCTCCCCCTCTCACTACTCGTCAGACAAGAGGAAACCACTAACACCCCGTGCAGTTCTTCACGCAACTGACTTCTCTCCTTGCGTCCACTTCCGCCAGTGAGAAGAATTCCGTATACATTACCCAAAAAGTTCTGCTCCCTTTGTCTGAAGACTCAAAAACCCCCGTCGCACCCACAGACCCCGACGCGCCACTACAGCTCCTCATACGCGCTACCGATGGCCAGGAAAAGGTGAAGAAGGTAAAGTTCTCCACAGTAGTGGAAGCTGGGCAGTTAGAGGCCTTCTATGTACGATATGCGGAGGTGGCGAAGTCAGGAATGACCACCCTGAAGAAGAGGGATAGGAAGGCCAGGAAGTTGAGGGCTAGGAAGAAGGGGAAGGCTGTTGAGGGTACTACATGAGCGCCGACCGTTCTTGCAGCATAGAGGAGGATATAATTCACATTCATCTGAATGCGGGTTTGACCAAACTTGACCTCTCTATTTAAAACTAATATGCAATAAATCTGCCTAAACCGTTAACGTGTGTTCTGAGGATTGTATATTATATTGTGCAATTTATTTAGCCATTAGGGGGCATCATATCGAATTGGTAGAAACCAACTTCAACAGCAGAGAATCATCACGAGAACTACCTTACCTCACAATCTCTAAAAACTAATTTGCGCATATATATAAACAGCATATCCCTCGCGAACTTAGCTCTTTACACACACCCTTTTAGCTAGATAAACATACATATAAGGGGAGACTAATTAAAACTATGAATTCCCCACTCCATGTACTTAAGGCTTGAGCTCAGGACGAGAGAGTGTTACAGTACAACAAGCAGCCTCTCCCATCAACATAACCCAGACCTCATCACCACCCCCTATATACAATATATATATCTACCTATATAGCTATACCTATGACATAACCTAGATACGAGGATAGGTGATACCGCCTCAATAGGGCTTAAGTTGGGACACCAAGGTATATGTAAAGGCCAAGCTGCACTGGGTTAGAGGTATACCTATGGTATTGGTTCCCTACCATCTAGCTTGACGATCTATTTATGAGGTGACTTTGCACATGTTTACATATCGATCGATCTTATATGTACTGCCCATATATGTAGTTGGTATGTACCTTAGCGCAGGCGGAAATATGGGTGAGAAGAGGTAGCTTAATTAGCCTAAGAACCACAGCTAGAGCGAAATTGTGTAGTTCCTTTTTTATCTGACTTTATCAGCAACTAGTACTGAGGTTGCCATGAAGTGATGGGGGTTCCATTGAATGAAGGATCCGTCCGGTCCAATCCCTATATATGAGTCAGTTATATAGGTTCCTCGATTTGTAGAATTGGTTTTTAGACTCATTTCTATTACACATATACCTATTATATACATGTAACTAGATTTTATCCCATAATTTCCAATAAACGCAACACATCTAGTAGATTAGTTATAATTAAGGGTCATTGGCTTCTGCTAGCGACATTTCGCTAAAACTTTCAGGAGTGCCGAAATTTAAATCTTCATTTTCTAGGTTTACTATATGTACGTTACTAGTATGAACCGATTGCTTATAACGAGCAGGGATTAAACGTCTTGGGTGCAAACTATCAACCTACATGTATTTATTTTATGTAATAGCCGCGAAACAGTCAAGCATCCCCTAAGCTACATGTATTCTTAAGTAATTAACACAGAACCTTCACCAAGAGTAGATGCAATGTGCATTTAGCTCTCAAAATCAACAAACTTAAAAATCTGAACGGTTCATCATGAATTACCTGACATCTTATAAACCGTAAGATCATTCGGGCCACAAAAGGTCTTTGTGACAACTTCGTCATAAATCGTCACTCGCTATCTTGTCACGTGATTCATATTCCTGTTTTAATGTCAACGATAGACGAATAGAAAGAGCAAGTTTACTATTAATTCCATAGAAACGAGAATTAGCCACAATGAAACCATTCCATGAGTATATACGTATTCGGAGGAGCTTGCAATATTCTACGGCCTGATAGTACGTGACTTCCAATCGGTTGTATACATAACAAAAGTTACCTACGCAGGCCACCCTCGATAACTGACTGAGAACCCTCATCATCCAGTATACCTAGGTCTTTTTACCTAGTGGCAACTTACTTTCCATTAGCCCTCTTCCATATCCATCTATGGATTGGTCCGAAGGCGCACAGATAATTGCAAATCCCGCATCAATGATATCTGGGCCCAATGATACACCCACGACTATATCAAGCGAATTAGCTACAGGGGTTTCGAAAACCCGTTGGAGTAAATCTTACAGCATCACAAGAACCTCAACTCGGACACGTAATTCAGAAAGCAGGAATTCAGGTGAAGCGCCTCACAGTGAATCCTCATCTACGTTTCATATCCCATCGGAGTCCTGCACGCTCTCAGTCCCGACAGAAGCCCTATCAACTACTGGAGATCAAGCACTACATTTTCCTGTGCTTACCACCCTTACTTCTATAAAGTTCCCTCCTACCTATATCTCCGGCGCTGAAGGCATCACCTTACCAACCGAACGCCCGGTATCAGAAGGGCTCGTTGGCTTTTCTCAGACGGTATCAGGACTACCCACTCCGCAGCGAACGGCGGGAGAGGCTCTAAAGCTTTCACAGCCAATTGGCTTATGGGCTTCGTGGAATTCTGGCCAAAAGGCTGCCTTCCTATTTGGTTCGATTGGTTTGCCTGTTATTCTCATTCTATTTGGCTTCGTACTTTGGCTACGTATGAGTAGACCCCACAGAGAATCAGACAGGGTTGATCATGAAGAGAAGGTTGGAGCGGGGAACAATGGCAACGATTATAGCGACTGCGGTGGTGATGCACACCGAGAGATAGAAAACGAAGACCAACGGCATATAGAGGCAGCAGAAGAGGAGGAGATGGCCAGCGGCTTGAGAAGGGTTTCGAGCTTTAGCTCCTTATCGAAAAGAGGTCTCGAAAAAGAAATAATCCGGGACTCTGGATTCGCCTACGATCATGAAATCCACGGGCATATTTCCAACGCCGCTACCCGGAGGATATCGAACAACGATCAAGCCAAATCGATTGGGAGGTCATCTTCTCATTCTCCTTCGGACCGAAGGGATAGTAGATCTTCGTCATTACCCGATGATATTCAAGGAAGCATTGGTAAAAGAGAGCTAAGATCTTCAAAACAAAGTTTTGATGCATCCATTGATAAAGTCGAGCAAGTTTTTTCTTCGGGATCTTGTGCGGGTTTGGCCATCGAAGAGACATCTGACAATGCATATTCTCTCGTCGCTGGCCCCTCGAGCTCCGACATGTCACTGCGCTCTGAACCTGCCAATTTAGTAGATGAAAAACAATTGGATACCTCATCAGTGGCACAAACGACACCAATGAGCCCTGATTTCTCCATGTCCAGCAATTCTCTCAGGCTCATTCGCTCATTTTTATCCTTTGAGACACCTCAATTCCCGGAACTAGGTGCAGAAACCCCCACGGATATTTCGGTGCAGGTACTCCCCGATGATAATGATAATCGAGCTGGTACAAGTAATGCAGGGATCCACGCACGTGATGAACTAGCTAATACATCTAGATCACATGGCCGTGGGGTTCCTGTAAGCATAGTGTATAGTCACTCTGCACATGTGAAAACTGTTTACGCTGTTGCAGCGGAGGAGGGGGGAGATGCTAGAGAATGCTGGCAACGTAACACGGCTCTCGAGGGGCCTAGACATAATTATGGCGATGTAGAATAATAACAGAGTGAAATTCAGCACCTATGTTGAGAAGCTAAGAAGAGGGGAAGTTCCAAGGTGAGGTGAAATATGCTGTGAATTAATCTCATGTAAAAATTGGAGGATACCTGAACTCGGAGGTGGCGTATCTAGCTAGATAGGGGTCAATCACTACTTCACTTAGGTACTTCCATAGAAACTGTTTCAAATATGCACGGCGAGTTTAAAAGAAGCTTCAAGCTACCCAAAGAAATTAATAGCAAGGAGAAACTGGTCATCTATAGGCGCTTGGTGTAACTATGTGTTGCTCGCGATTATATTAAATTTACTCATGCTATGCTATCCTAATTAAATTCAATTATTTTTGTCATCATGTTTACACAACGTATATGTATGCTTACATTACTTTGCATGTTCCGTCATTGGCACTGATGTATACCACCCGGTTAAGAGAAGTACGCCCTTAGACATTCTTATCTTGATAGTATACATAGTGCTTTGGAATCTCTTTTTGTTTTAACTATTACCAACCACTAGAAGTAAAGATTGGAAATAACTTCCGTCGGTATAGTCTTTCTGATCAGGCGAGTTTCGAGAATCTTTAGTAAAATGTGATAACGTTGTATTTGTAATCTGACGATGGTTCTATTTTCGTTAGTGGCCAATTGTAATTTGACGGTTTTTCAGTGATATATTCAGGTGATGAAGTGCTCGCATGTACATGTTTAGCTAGGCCATTTTGGTACGCCAAAAATATCTGTCCTCAGGGTAATTGTCTTCGGTACTAGAAAAGGCTGGATAAAGGAAACTTAAAAAGAAAAAGATGAAGTTCTTCCATTCGCACTGCTGAGTTCAAGGCACAACTTAGACGTCAAACACAGGAAGTCATGCTGTAAATGCAGACTCAGGCAGGAGCTTCGGCGTATTTCCTTATCCGCCGGTACTCTAGGGTGGGTAAAGCTAACATTCTGCAGGATCAATGACTATCCCAAATATTCCACGTGCTTTTCTATGCCTCCAATATCCCGCAAACAGTGCCTGATTCATCATATCAAGAAAGCGGGAACTTACCTAATGCTTCTCCTCTCCTTGTTATACAGTCCTATTGCGTTCACCAACCAATCCTCATTACACACCTACGCTGTGAACAAGTTTTTTTTTTTTTTTTCACTATGTCTGTTGCCGGAAAATGGGAGCCCTGTGCGTAAAGTAAGAAATGCATCGAATCGAGCAGGGTAGGAGATGTTGGGAACACGTCGTGGCCGAACTTCTGTTTGTCATGTCGATGATATTCACATAAAGGTGGTATAAAGCTGGAGATCCTACACTGGTTGAGATCGTATTTTCCTCTCTCTTAGGCCATTATCCAAAATAAATTATTTGGCAGTACTTCAACTTATTTCCTTTCATCCTGCTTTCTTCCCTACAACTTCGGAAGTACTTTCTAGTACCCTAGTGGACTCCCTCTCCAATTTGGGGATTTATCACAAGACTCTCCTGCGTCTCCCCGGTATCCCTAGAACATGCCACTTATACCTGTACCTACCCGTTTCCCTAGCTCAGTTAGCTTTACTGCCCTATCCTACAATATTTTTCCTCGTGAACTTACTGAGGCTTACAATGCCGACTCAAAGCGTGCAGTCAGTATAAGCCTTGGTATAATCTTTGGAATCCTACTACCCAGCGTGATTGTCAGTATATATTACTGTGTTTGCTACAAAAAAAGACGGTTAGTAAAGATCTGACTACCCCTAGAGATAAATTTGTGATAGTTATGTGATGCATAATTTGGAGGAAATAATTTTCTTTTCAGATGAGCTAAGAAATCTTCCAACAGTAACCATGAGAGTCCAAATGACGAAGAAACTTTCTGCACAAGCGTTTGCGGCGATTTGGCTAGGTGTACAATACCGGAGCATGGGAACACCCATGGGAAATGCAGCAGTGATATAGATACCATAGGTGGCCTCGAGAATCAGATACGAGGTAACCCCGGATATCAAGATACGAGTACGCATACCATGCATACAATCCCAAATGGGAGAACGGGTCGAAATCAACATCGTCAAGAAATATTAAATCGCCAGAATAATGACTTCCAGGAAGATCATGGAAGAGAACACCGGCAACGGGCGATAAAGGTCAGAGGCTCCAGACTAGGGACTGAACGCAGCGCTAGAGGAGCTCGCAAAAAGGGGAATAAAACTAGGCGGCCCGGGGCACCGGTCTCGAAGTTGGAAACCAACTCAGTTAGCCTGGAGCAATGTATATCAAGACAACTAACAAACTCACCACCTTTTGATCTCACGGTTCCCTCTCGGTCCGCTCAGGAAGGCCCACCAAATTCTGATAATCATCAGCTTCCTTGTCAGAGCTACACACGAACTCGGTCACGAAAACGTTCGAAAACAAGAACCCCACAATCACACACGCCGAGCCAAGATAGTAATTCTGAGGTCTCCTACCCAGAAAAATCCCACATTCCACCTCATAAATCAATTGTTCCTAAGCCTCGGCCATTGCGGGAGTTCTGGTCTGAGAACGAAATCAAACGTGAGGATAGAATGGTTTATTCATGTGAGAAATTGGATTCCGGGAAGTTTGCGTCCCTAGGATACTCCAGCTCTGCCCGTCTTATAGAACCTACACCTTTTCCACCCAACACCCTCCAAAACGACAGCACAGTCTCATTTGGGGAAATAGATGGAAAGTCTATCGATATTAACAGCGGCATTCATGATGGAGAGGAATTTGTGGCCCCCCGAAGAACGATGGGTGGTGCTAAATCGACAGAGCCCAAGATTGAGCTAGAGCATCCTGGCACATTGGTTGATTTTGGGCGAAACGGCAGCCTAAGTAGAATTTCTACCACATCCCGTACTTCTAGGGACATAGATATAGCGCAAGATCCAGTGCCTGTGGGGCCAGTAATAAATTCCATAATCCGTCAATTTACACCTATACTAAATCCATCACCAAACTCACTCACAACCAACCTTACTTCTCTCGAGAGAAGCCGCCAGTGGTCCGATTATATGTCATTGAACACTACCATCGGATCAAGTGACCCCAGCATCGTTTCGGGCTCCTCTCCAACATTTCTTCGAAACAACGTTCCCCATGTTTCTGTGGTTTCAAGCTCCCCTATAAATTCTCGAATGAGCGATCGCTCGAGGGCAGACTCGCAAAGCTCCCCAACAAATGCCAATACAACTTATACTTCAGAAGAAGTCATAAGTTATCACTCGTCTTCCAGTTCATCTTCAGAATCTGTTGCCTCAAAGTCCTACTACAGGCCTCTAGGCTCGCCTGTAGCTTCAGATACCAGTTCTGTTATCAGCATGGCTGGCTATCTCCTTGGAGCTGGTATCCTAGGCCATGGGTCTAGAGATAAATTTGAGTTCAACGACCTGGACTCTGTATATCGACTAGGAAGCTCTACCGAATTCGTTGAGGCTGGAAAAATCGGAACCCATTTTATCCCTACCTCAATGTCCCCCTCTTCGACATTGGGATACGATGTTATTTGCGCGTCGCCATCTCTTGATGAGACCATCGTCTGCGACAACACTCAAACTGAACCCTCAAAACTCCCCGGAAATACATGCAGTGAGGCTGTTTCACTTCCTAGAACGCCTATGTCAGCAGGATTACGAGATACGAACACGGTTGGTATACTATCATATGGGCCACCTCAAAACTCATCAGGATCAGCCTCAAACGGCAACTCGCAGGGCCGTCGAGGAAATCACGTCTCCACTTCAGAAGTCACAATCCATTATCATCCAGGAAAATCATCAGCCAGTACTGTCGCTCGAGGGTCCCATGTAGGCGATTCACGTGGCCAAACTTTCGTTCCTCCAGTAACGATTACTCAGAACCCCAAAAATATTGCTGCCTCGCAGTTAATAAATCTATTGCCTGAACGGATTGATACCAAGTGTATAAGGCGTCGTGGGGTCAAAACAGAGGAATCACAAATAATGAGGGGTGCGAGACATGAGTTCCGGGGTATGCAGAGAGCTGAGCAGGTGCATATAGCAAACCTTCCCATGGGGCAATCAAAGTACAGAGCGACAGTAGAGAGTGTTGCTGATAGTGAAGATGAAGCAAACGGTTTGAATTTATAAAAGATTAGGGGTGATTGTATGGGGAGAGGAGATGTGGCGCGTATATGTGGTGGTTGAAGTGCGCTTTAACTTATTACTGTGAATGAAGACATGTAGGAACCGGATTTTTTATGTTAATGGAAGGGCAATGGAGTAATACAAACACAAAATAAATGGTCTACCAGAGTTACAATATATAAACAGCAAACAAATTCTGATGAAGCGTCGATGTCTCCTTACTCTGAGACGCTCATAAGTCTATAGCCTTTAGAGTAGGGAAATACAGAAGGCTTATATTCCTTCATGTGTTTTCACGACCGTGATCGGAGCTAGTAGGCATCTTTTACTCGCTAGTACACCCAACCCTCACTCCGTGAACCTCTTTTGCTGTTAGGTCACCTCCTAGGGAGTTAGATTTCTTGAATATCACGACGCCATCGTGGGCCTAATATGTCTCCCTTTTTTGCTGCAACGAATGAAGGGATGTATTCAGTCTAGGATACATGTACTCGCTATCAACCATAAGAACCTGAAAATGCGAGTGACGGAGACAGGGATAATTGGTATGGAGAATTGTTTTGGTCCATACAAATTATCCTTGTCATCGGCACCTGCATTTTCAGGTTCTTATGGTTGATAGCGAGTATGTAGTTGCATATACATGCATTTAATATAATTTTTTCTTGAGAGGATGTGCATGCCAGTGAATGTATGCTCATGTAGCAAATGTACGTAGGTACATGTATATACCAGCTCCATGTACTTTGGACATGAATAGGATTATTAACACTATTGGCTACCTGTAATCTTGCTTACCTACCTCAAACCGAATAAAAATTCGAACCGAAAATCTAAACTGATGATCTTTGAACTCGAGGATGTGAATTTACCACTTGTCACGAGTTTCGGCATCCCACCTCAACCCCCTGTGCTCTACATAGCGACGTCACCACAACCACAACCACAGCCTCACACCCCCACTATCACCAGCATCTTTAACATCACAGACCTCACCTCATCGCTGCTAGAAATACTCCCTAGGAGCTCAGAGAGACTATTCTCAAAAACCTGTGTCTCGCTGCTTATCGTTCATCTCTATCTACAACTGTGACTGCTCGCTCGCTTCTCCCTTGACAACCCCTTCACTAGCAATGTGGGAGGACAATAACCCCCTCTCCTACGATCGCCGGTCATCTACCTCTTCGTTCCATCGGCCTGGGCTATCTCCAGCAGCTTCAGACGACTCCCACGGTGCTGACCCGCCTGATTTCTTAACCTACCAGGCTCCCTCTGAACACTTCCAGGATGACTCTCCAACCCGAAACAACCTAGAAGACGACGATGACGATGAGGGTGAAGAAGAGGAGTATAGACAACAAAGAAAGCCCACAGGCTATGGCTCTCGGGTTGAACAAATGTTAATGGAAAATAAGGATGTTGCCATCAAGATTGCCGACGCGGGGAAGAACTCGGAAGGAAGTGGTGGTTACATTGTGTACACAATTAGGACTGGGGTATGTTTGATAGCTTCCAAAACTCCATCCCTCACCAAGATATAGGATTTTAAAAAAGGCACGATCGGCACAGGTGAGATTGAAATTTTCAAGCTGACCAACACTACAGGACCTGGAAGTTCGTCGTCGCTACTCCGAATTCGAATCTCTTCGCAAGAATCTCGCCCTGTTACATCCCTGTCTTATCGTGCCCCCCATACCAGAGAAACATCAAGTCTCCGACTATGTAGCCGCGCCCACGAGTGCTAAAGAAAATGTTAACATCATCGACCACCGGAAACGTATGCTGGGGGTCTTTTTGAACCGTTGCGCTAGAATGCGTGAGATTCGGGAAGACAGTGTCTTTCAGAGGTTCTTAGATTCTAATGCCAGTTGGGTACTTGCACTCTCCCTAGCCAGAAATTCTGCACTGCTAACTTCGAACAATATATATAGAGCGAGGTATTGAGCTCGCTCCCAATCTCTAATCTGCCAAAACAACATTTAAAAGCTCCGCCTCTCGACCCCTCAAACCCCTCCCCGGGGCACGCCTTTCTCCCAATTCCCTCAACTTCTGCTAGGCTCAAACAGAGCTCTCCTCCTTCAACACCGCATGGTACCCGTGAAGGTCAACCTTTTACACGATTCCCGCCACCCAACCACGCGCTCTCAGAATCAGAGCTTGACCCTTACTTTACTAGCTATGAATCTGCCACCCGAACATACGAATCGCTTTTGACTGGCTCTATTGAGCGTGTCAATCGCCGTATTCTTAAACGATTAAGTGAACTTTCTCTTGACTATAGTGAACTTGGCGCTCGCTACAACGCTTTCTCTCTATCTGAAACCGGCGATCTTGCAGCTTCAATCGAGAAAATTGGACAAGCGGTTGACTCTTCCTACATTGCAACAGAAGAGCTTGCCAGGGTCCTTGGCTCTGGCTTTGCTGAACCACTTCGCGAGTCAGCACAGTTTGCCGGTGTAGTTCAAAAGGTTCTCCGTTACAGACTTTTAAAACGTGTCCAGGAAGAAATGACACGAGACTTATTGGCGCAAAAACGCCTCCTGCTACACAGTCTTGAACGCTCTGAAAAGGAAGCGAAAAGAATTGAACAGTATCTCCATGGTGACACTGATGCTTCCAATGGAGAGTCTAGAGGTTCTGGTGGTAGTGTAGATGGTGGGTTTTCAGGTGATGAGGTGGAAAGCATTGATTCTGGTGATTTCCCCCCTACGCATTCGGACTCTTCGCCTCCTCCGCAGAGATCTAAATCAACCACCCGACCATCTAGAAATAGCATATCATCTTCCTCTGCAGGTGCATCATCATCGACTTCACATGCTCACAGAAAATCTTCTTCCTATAGTGCTCCGGCTTCTGCTACATCCAGTGGAATCGGTATTATGGGGGGTGGTATAGCTGGTGGAAGTGGATTTCTAGCGAAAGGATTCGGGAAGCTTAATTATGCTATCCACGGAATTGTTGACGTAGATCCTGAAAGAACCAGGAGGGACAACATCGGGAAAACGCGTGAACAGATCAGTCAACTTGGGGCTGCAAAGGAGGTGGCCGAGGGAGATGTGAAAGATGCCAGTAAAGGCGTATTAAGAGATTTGAGGCGATTCCAGAGAGGAAAGGAAGAGGATTTGAGAGCTATGATGGTAACTACAATCTTTGTTAATCACCTTTTACCAAGACTAATAACATATCCATTCAGATTGTATACGCTAAATGTCACATTGAGTGGGCCCGCAAAAACCTGGATAGTTGGGAAAATGCTAAGGAAGAGGTGGAAAAGATTGTGGTCAGATAATCAACCCGATCACTGTACGGGTAAAGGTGGAGGCTCATATCATTGGAAAGAAAAACTTCAACTGTTTCCATAAAAACATCCCCTCAGCTTTATTAAGAGGGCTGCACTGTTGTTATTTAAGAAAGAGCACAAATAGTGGGCTTTTTTCAGTTCACCCGAGAATGAAACATGACAATTTTATGAAAAAAGAACTCTTGAAAAGTCGACATATTTTAGCTCTCACATGAATCTATTCTCTAGCAATCAACAACTATTTATCTCTACCACAATACCCACCAACTATGGCGTCGGTCTTGCTTGACACGATCATATGGTATCACTCGAATTTTCCTACCTTTCAGTAAGCAGATGCTTAGTCAAACAAAGCTGCTTTTGAGGAAGTGTTACCCCCTGTTCACCATCAATATTAGATATTCAAAACAATGAAAGATGTCGCATCTTTAGGTACTAGCGCCATGTGGCAGATTTTGGAAGCCCTTTAACGAGATAAGTTTGATTATTACACCTAAAGTTAACTATATCAAATTTAGCTTAGTAAAATAATTTTCCTTAAGGAATTAGCTGGCCTCGTTGAGGGTGTGTATTTTTGACTAAGTTCAAAGCCACTAGCTAGATGTGAGAGCGAGGCCAGGGCCGGTGAGGCCTTGGTATTGATCTTAAGCTAGCTGCATGTATTATACCATTGCTTGAAATCCTTACTCCGAGACTAAACTTAACCCCGGATATTCGCCAACTAGGGTGTCACCAAATTTCCTCTACCAGTAACATTATCCTTGAAGAAAGTGTGGCTAATTAAACTTAGCAGCGGCTCTACTTGGTTTTCTTGAAAGGCCAAGACTAGACATCAAATCGCATTGTCAGTTATAACTTATTCGAATATTAGTTAATTAGGGATTTAAACTATTCCTTACCAGTCTCAAAGATGAAACCTTCCTACTCTGAGATTTCAGAAGAGAGACCTTTGTTTCTTTCATCTCCTTTCCCTCCTTTCCCTCCTTTCCCCCCTTTGCAATTTTAGCATCCCTCGCATCCCTCGCATCTTTCTCACCCTTCTTACTCTCTTCTAGACGGAGATAATTTTCTTTTAAATCGGTCAAGTCTGAAAACCCTTGGATCCTCCGCCCAATCTGAGTTGACAAATAACCTGGATGGATATCGTAGAACTGGGCTTTCCCTACCCGGTTCGGAGCACAGTTCTCCTTGACGGGGTCCCTCGTAGGAATGAGAATAACGCTGGCGAATGATTCATCGTACCCATCGAAGAAGACACCCACCCTGTCATCTTCTAGACCATCTCTCAAAAGTTGAATGACCTTGTAAGTGGCCCTCATCAAGCTGACGAAATTCGCAGACTTCATAGAAAACACATCACCTCTGATCTGCTTTCGTGGGACTAGAATAGTCATTCCAACGCTACTGCCATGCGGGTCAAGGAACGCAACATGTTCGTGGTCCTCCCAGATTCTATGGTGCGTGACTTGGCCACGGATGACTCGAGTATAGTAGTTATTTTCATCGGTCTCCCCTTTAATGCTGAAATCTTTGGGTTCAGCGGCTCCCAGTTTCTTGTGGACCATAGCAGTGAGCCCGGCTGAATATATATCTTCGCCCTTCTTGGAAGTTAGATAAGGTAGGTTTGTGTCACGTTGCATTCGTTCGTAGTGCTTCCCGGCCCAGTTCTTCTCCTTGTCATCAAATGGTAGGAGAGAAAGTGTCCCGGTACCATTGCAGGCCAGTCCAACGAAGGGGGCATCTAAAGAAGCGGAAAGAGCCAAGGACATGCTCCAAATCGAGACCATTGTTTGCATAAATTGGCTGTAGTTCAAGTCTGAAAGATTCGAACAGTCTTTCAATGTTGCCACTATTTGTCCCTCGCAGATTGGGTAACGCGTGAAGCCTGCTTCCAGAAATGCATCACATCTAATGAGGTGATGGGGAGTGACTGGGGTTGAGTTTCCGTGGACCCGAGTCCAGCTACCAGCAAGGTTAGAACAAGTTGAGACTAGATGAACACGAGTATTCGAACGGATCTCTATTGCTCCGGTCCTATCAACGGCAATAATTGAATGTGGATTGCAATCCTTTTCAAACAGGAAGTCGAAGACTTGGTCAACAGCTCCTTTGATCGTTTCGGTTGGGTCTCTCTTCAGCATGCACACTATTCTCGCCGGCTCGTACTCCGCGAGATCCTCGTTTGTACCAGCGCTGTACCAGTTAGTAAAAGAGTTACTCCATTATCAGACAATAAATGCTGAGTAGCTTACCAGACAACGGCACAATTATTATCGCACATTATTCCCGCACAAATTTCAGGCATAGTAGTAGGATCTCCAGCTTCTCCAGCAGGCCCACCACTCGAAACAGCCGCTGCCAAATCCCCATATTTATCCATGGCAACAACACCCACTCCTTCCAAGAAGGTTGGAAGATATGCTGCACGATATAACTCTATCGTAGTAGAATCCAGCCAGTTTCTGTCTGCCTCCACAAAGTAACCGTCCGGCATTCTTCTGCATCTAGACTTGCGGCCAAGTTCATTTGCTTGTTCTCCAAATCGAACCCTAAGATCCTTATCCAAGAATGCTCGTGCAACACGAATCGGATTCTTAAATGACTGAATGCCTACAGCAACCCCATGCCTTGTAGGAAGATCCTTTGCCCTCTGTGCTCCTCCTATGATGGCCGCACTACACTATTGAACACACAAAATCATTAATATCTCTCCAATAAAGATAAAAGATCAAGCAAATCTTCTAAGACCAACCGGAGGGCATTCAGAATCTATCCTTGTGGCGCCTTTCCCCGCGTTGAAATAGCCCATGTCCTCCAGCGTATAAACCACACTCTCTACAGCATCTAGGGCAGTCATGCCCGCCGCAAGTTCCCACCCAATCTCACGACAAATATCGTCAATTGCGTCCATGACCGCTTTCTGTTCAGATTCAGGTGCACTCCATGAATCTGCCTGGCCGGCCGAGATGGCGAGGGAGAATACGGGACAGGGAGACTTCTCGGGGGGTTCCTTCCGAAGGGCTTCTTTGATTGCAAGTGCCTGCTTTCTGGCTCGGTACTCGTCAATAGGTTGTGTTTTACTGCTCATTTTATGCTGGTGTTGCAGGAGATTTAGATGTGGGTAAATGAGGGGTTGGGAATTTGTGTGGTGTTGGGTGCGAGGAGTGGTAGAAAGAAATCTCGAGCAGGTGGTGGAGGGTATCAGCGTGGCTGGAACAAGACAAGACGAGTTGGGGATTGTTGATTCGCTGCTATGTTCTAGAGGTCCTGTGTTGTGTATGCACCTGCGGTGTTATGCCTGGGAGGAAATTACTATGTTATTATAGAAGGTTCCGGGTCACACTAAGAAAATCTCTTAGCATTCTAGTTAGAAGGATATTCAGTTAACATTGAGCTGAGAGAGAGAGGTATGTCACGGGACTGGTGAACTTATGTCCTTTCCCCCGCCCCACATCAAGTTTTTTCTATTTGTTTAATTCATTAATTTCATGCAGCCCACACCAGGTTGTAGGCAAACACAACCACTCCAGCTGCTATTTGTAGCAAGAATATACGGGAGCATTCACATAATTCACTTTAGCTTCGGCGTATTTACATCATGGACACTTTGGCACTGCGTGCTCGCGCTCCAACAAGAGGGTCTGGATGGAAACCCGAAACGCCTGGGTTGCCAAGGTTCAATCATAATCCATCACTCGCTCTTCAATGCAAGGCAGCGAAAAACGTGTGAATGCCAAGACGGTTATCATTTACGTTGAAAAAGAATCTCTGCCAGTAAAACTATCTTTTTTCTGCATGTAGTTCGCAGTTCAAAAAAGTCTTTAGCTTAGGCCTATAATCCTGAAATAATCAATAAATCAATTGGGCCTATAATCTGGTCGTCACATACTATCACTCGCTATTGATATCAATCTTACGCCCTTCAGCCTTCCTCACTACCATCAGTATATTCGCTGCCTAGCCGAAATTATTTGGATGAAGTGACAAGAGTATTGAAGAATTTGTACCAACTACGATTTCGACAGACGGATGGATGACTGGGGTGGTAGAAGCGCAGTAGAGGAGTAAGATGCATAGTGGACCTTTTCTAGTGCTGGTACCCCTGGGAATAGGGGGAAATGGGTGTGAACGCTCATACAATTATGATGGCCGCTATCAGAAAGAAATAAACTACGGGATCTTTGGTGGGGCTTTGGGGCAGGAGGGTAAAGGAAAAAACAGTAAAGGTTAACTTCAAGGTGAAGGTAAACAAATTAAAGGTGAATTAAGCTAGTAGTATGTATAATCCTTCGGGCGTACCATATAGACTAGATCAGGAAACATCTGCCGTTGACTTTGGTAGCAAATTTCCTGTACAAGTCAAAGGAAGATAAGAACAATTCGTGCGGCAGAGTGGCAGGGTGACGGGTTGAGTTAGTTGTGATCATGAGTGGAGGGGGTTAATTGTTCTAAGCATGCACCAAAAGCTAGAGGTGGGAGATATACCCCTTCTGGGTTTCACCAGACCAAGCCTGTGCTCATCCCTAGCCCTCTTACGATATAAGCTCCTACATGTCACATAGCTTGTGATGAGTATATGTACGAGCGTAATTACGTAAGCCCGACCCTATCCTTGTTGGTTTGTGACGAGTCTAGATTTTTACTACATCTACACGCAACTACAGCGGTGCCGCGTTATGAATATATCCTTCCTAGTAATAGTTTAACTCTTCTCACCATACAACGCACGCCTCGGACCTGTATATACTCCATTACACTTGGTAGGATGACTGCTCGATATATGATGAAGTGCCGCTCGGTATTCCTTGAGAAAACTCTGCCGAAAGCTAAGTTGGGGTTACTAGGTGTTGCCTGCTATATCTGGAAGGGGCGATGTGGAGTTGGGAGCTGTAGAGCTATAGACAGTTATTAATATAACTTTAAGATTATTCTATTTAATATACTTAACTCCACCCGTACCAGCTCTAGAGTTGCTTATCGGACTTACTCATCCCGTTGACTTGAACTCTGGCATTTCAACGGGGGAAGTAAGAAGAAAGCCAGACGCACGCTTATCAAATCAACTGACTTTCTTGCTCTAATCTGGTACGGGTGTATAGCGACAAATATTTAATATCGATAACATCTCTCCTCTCCAAATTATAGACACTATAGGTACATATTTTAATTGGACCCATGGCTTGAAGTCCCCCTCAGCACCAGGGCTGCCAAGCATTTAGCCACTCACAGGCTGTCACTCGAGAGTGCCATTGGCTTACTTCCTCCGATCCGGAAAACGGAGAAATCTTCGGAATACTGTCCGGGGTTCACCTTTGAAACTCAACTTACGCGTCTTACCGCCAAAACTCTGTAGTTTCAAAGGCACATCCAGATACCCCAGCCCCGACACCTCGCTCCTTCGATCATGCGGTTGGGAAGTTGACCGCTTGTAACCCAAAACCCTTCCACCTTCTTTACTCTGTTAGTGACCCTGTTGATCCTGTACTGATATCGGTGTCCGCTCCGCGCAGCCAACGTCAGAGTGACTACGCCAAGTGTAGATCAAAGTAGAGAGTGAACCCTTGGTATGAAGCGAACATAAGCTCCGATCGACGTGGTTCTATTTTCGGTATGTCGGGGAGATGTGGGGAAATCAGATAAGATGCGTGGTAACCACAATACCACCTTGTTTTGGCGAGGTGATGTGAGTTTCTGGAGTTTGTGGAGCTTGTGGAGCATGACTGTACTGTCTATACACATTCTGGTACATATCAGCTCAGTGAAGCATAAGCAGCAGGTATGAGTACTACATGTACCTACTCTAAAGAGCATTGCGAACTCCAGTCGCACGCGCGGCTATCCTGGACCAGTTTCTCGGTAAGGCGCGTCTGTTCATAGCCAGAAACTTACTGAGACATGTCTCACCTTATTGGGTCCTAGAGCAGCAACCGGGTTCTTTTCTCTGCGTGGGAGCCGCATGGAAGATAATTCTCCGCATATCTTGGAAGCTTCTTTTTGAGGGGTTTTCTCCCTTTCTTCTATGCATTTCTGTGCTTTTATCCGGGGAGTTAAGGTAGAGCGCGCAGTCTGCTCCTCAGTGGTATGATCGTGAGATGTAACCAGGTAGTATTTCAGGCTGAGCATCTCTGCGGTGAGTGCTCTCCATATTGTATCATGTAGGCAGGGACTATATTGTGTTTCGATATACCTCTGTAGGTGCTGTTGAGTGTGGGGGGATGTTTGTGGGCATATCGGCCTTCTGCCCTCGGTAAGAAGCCAGGAAACGACCGCCGTTAGTTGGTTGAAATGTGAGTACATACATGCATGTAGGACAGCATTTAATTAGTGACTCTTGAGGCTCAATTCCTCAGCTGGTGGTGTACGTACTGGTAAGGGCTTGTGGTGGTACGAAATGTCTATCCAACTAAGCTCGCGTGCACTGGTTCACTGCAGAGTCATTTCGAGAGTTTCATTTGCTCTAGGGATCAATAACATCTAGGGCCGGATTATTCATGACCTCATCTCAGCACTGTCTTGTCTCTTGTCTTCTTCCCCTCGATGGATGAATGGTAGGGAAGCTGGTTCAATTCTCTCGATATTTGTAGGAGATACTAATTCTGATACCTACAAGTGCATGATATTACACAGAACCCACTTACACGCTCTGCTCTAGGAGTACGAGTCTACAGATAGGCAGTTAGTAAGTGGTGTTACTGGAACGAAAGGACCTCAAGTACTTGGCTGGAATTGGTCGTCTGAATTCCAATTTACCCATGCGACTCGAGTAACCAACTGCAGTAAGTGGATGAGAGACATGAAGAGGACAGGAATCCACAGCAACCAGCACAGGTAGAAGAGAGAAGCGGCGGGAGAAGAGTTGGTCCAATCCTGCTCTATCCTGTGTGTTAGTCACTCTGACTTCATTGTGGAGAAAGGAGAAAACGGGAAGGACGTTCGTTCAACTCTTGTATCTACCTATCTCGCAGACGATTTCCTCGTCTCTCTTGGTTTCATTCATCTTCTCTGAATATACTCAATTCAGCCCCCCTCTCTGGCTGTTTTGTTTACTATAGTTCTGATCAATCATTCAATTCACCACTGTCACCTTACTGTCACTTCAATCTCGCTCTCTCGTGTCTCGCGGGGCTTTGGGGTTGGAATACTCAATAGCCTGGCGCCCTTTCCTACAATAACCCCCCTCCCACACCACACAAGAGTTTCTCCGCAACCGTGCCCATACCACCATATTCCCCCACCAAACCACCGGTGATCTTCTCCCTCCTCATCACCACCTTGTTCATCTCAATTGCATCCCACACACCCTGCGCTCTCCACGTACAGAACTCTAAGATACGCTCAGACGAGGCTGGCTGCATTTTCCGTTTCAATAGCCAGTCAAGTCAAGACTGTGGGTGCTACATACCAGATAGCAGCCAACCCCCATCAACAACTCAACGATCATCCCTCAACCGGCAGTCCCAGCTTTATCAATCAGGGAAAATACATAATGCCATCGCCTCCATCAGTCAGCCAGCTCCTGGGTATTAACCCTTTCCCTGCAGAATCCTCGCCGATCCCACCCCCCGGCAATTCCCGAGAACCAATGAACTCTTCCCTCCCTCATCATCCTCCTCTACCAGCATCAGAAACCGAACTCCTGGCACGACTCGACCAGAAGCGGAGGGAAATTGAGGTGGAAATCGAGGCGTTCAAGGCGGCAAAAGAAGAGGAGTACAGGGAACTGGAGAGGTGGCTGAGAGCAGAGCAGAAACAACTACAGAACACGAATGGCGGGGATACGACGACACATGATGCCGCGGCGGCGGCGACAACGACTCCAGTACCGTCCTCTAGTAACGATAAGCAATTCGCCCATGGTGAGGAACAATCCGGACGCACTTCTGGAACTGTGGGCACTGGCACTGGGAGCCAGATCCCGCTGGACCTCGGCGGTTCGAAGCTCAATGACACGCTGAAGCTCGAGCTCCCTGACAACCGGAAGCAGCCAGGTGTGGACGAAAGCAGCACTGTCAGCAGTGCTACCACCTCCCCGCCATTTGAAAAAGAACTGCAAGCCGCGGGCCTCTTCACTCCTCGATACCTCCCACTGCTTGATAACAACTTCTTTCGACAAAGCCCTCCGCAGGATAGCCCGACTTCGTTACCACAACCTGCCATGCCGAAGCCTGCAACTATTCCAGGTCCGCCATCGAGGACAGGAAATACATCGCCGGCATACCCCCTCGCTTCGTCACTTAAGAGTTCTTCTGGAAGTTCAACGGGTACGCTCAACAAGTTGAAGCAAAAATCGCCGAAACGGGTTACGTTCCGCTTCGAGGATGAGAACTCGGTACCTTCGCGCAGCAGCCCACCACCGTCTACGAAGGTCCACTGGACTTTGGAGGAAGACTATCCGTTTGATGATGAGGATGGTCTTGTGGAATACGAGGGAGAAGATGTTGAGGAAGTAGACCAGGAAGAATTCGAAGAGACGGCTGGCAAAGTGGAGCAGGTGGAGAATATCACAGAATATGTAGGCGAGAGGTCTACAGGGGATGAGCTGGTTGTGCCTACGACACTTGACAATAGTGCACCTAGCATACAGGGCGGAGATGTATTCAGTGGACTGGGTATCAGAGGCGTGTCCGGCGGGCTGGATACGACGAATGGGAACAACCCAACAGCGCCAGGATTCGACTCAGATGATGATGAAGTTAATGGGGCCGGCGTGGGCGACGACGATGACGAAGAAGCCCTCTTTGATCTGGACGAAACAATACCAGAAGTCGTGGATAACTCCCCGCCACAGCGAGATTACTCGGCACTATTAGACACTGCGCTACCACAAACGAACGATCGCCTTACAGCATCTAAATTTCCTATGCTCCCATCGTTTACGCCAACATTCCCTTCAGTTCCTGCGTCCGCTTCAGTCCTGACTTTCGGAAAATCTCCTGGCCCCCGCCTTGGGCTACCTAGAGCGGGATCGGGAGGTGCTCGTAGGGGTTCCCTAAGCTCCTCTCTATCACTATCACCGCTTCTTGGCCAAAGGAAAGAAGAAGAGGTAATTGCCTCTTCGCTACCAAGTTTTGGATGGAGGGGTGGTATGGGTATTGAACCGCCTAAAAGCGGATTCGTTCCCACACCTGGTGGACGGTTTAGAAGAAGAAGCATTGTAAAATACGACCTCCCCGAAGATGATGTCGACTCTCTCAAAGGGAAAGGCAAAGACTCACAGACAGCCATTGACGAAGAGGGGGAAGACGAGGACGATACCCTTCTACTAAGCCGTAGCCCGAACGCAACATGCCTGCCAATGTCAATAAGCCGACATAGTCCTGCCGCGTTCGTAGCCAAGTCCTCGTCTTCAACACGTAGCCCCAAGCTTCCTGTCATCCAAAATGACCCCCAGAACTCGCTTCCTATCGCTAGGTCCCGCTCATCGCCAAAGCCAGGTCGATCCCCCCTCTCAGGCGCAGCACAAGTGCAATCTGCCCCAACGCGCAAGGTAGACTCTGCAGACCTGCTCGCAGTGATGCCGGCATCATTCTCAACGCCAGAGGAGGAAGGCTCGCCGGAGAAGAGCGACTCCGTGACTAGCTACCGCCGCAGCTCACCATTCCCGTCGGCATACGATCGCACGCCGTATCGGACCGCACATGCCGCTGAGGTGGCGGCCGCGGCTGCACTTAGGGACGACGAGGACTATGGCGGCGCGATGGAGAGCGTTGTGGGCGGTGTTGACGGTAGGACGGGGCTGGACCCGGACATGAGTAGCTTCTCGTACCGGCCGAACGCGGGGGCAAGGGCCAGGAGGGGCAGCGGTGAGATCGGTGTTGACATGGGCATGGAGGCTATGGATCCGGGGCAGATGAGCTTTGGGATGAGGATGGCGTTCGAGAACGTTCATAAGGAGAGGAGCGGTAGATGACTTGGCAGTAGTAGTAGATATGGGCAGTGAGGGAGTTGCGGTTCTTGTAGGGTTGTTTCTTGTTTTTGTCTCTTTTTTTTTCCCCTTACTGTCTCTTTCCACGTCGTTTTTATCTACCGTCGATTATCTATGTCGAGATCTTCCTTCTTCTCCTTCTTGTGCATAAAACTCTCGGACACCTTTTTCTCTTCTTTTCTTTCTTTCTTGGGGCGGGACTTGGGGGTTGAAACATCTTTCTTAAGCCTTCGTTTATGTGTGTGCATGTATGCATGTGTGTATGTGTGTATGTGTGTGTTTGTGTTCATCTGGAAGAACTCATGAGTGTTTGCCGTTGTTATGCATAACTAGGGTTTAGCGGTTGTCTTTTTAGGTTTCCTTTTGTGTAGCGAGTTGTCAGAGCTGTGCACTGGGTTCGAAATCGACATGTGGTTATTCATGGCTTTGTATAGGGATTGGTATGGAGGTGGCGGGGGGATGGGGGCTAGGGTAAGGTAGGAGGGTATGTAGGTAAATTACTGGGTGAATTACTACATAAACTACTGCATTTGTGTCATGGGGGCGCTTGCGTGATGTGGGGTGCTTGTGGTGATTATCATGGGGTGGTGTGCGGTGCGGGGTGCAGGCGGTAACACTCGGGTCACCAGAACTCACTCGGGGATGTCGTTATAGAGAGGACTCTACTTGTGGCTGGCTGGCTGCATGTAGCTACAGGTAGTTTGTGGTGTATGTATGTATAGACTAGACCTAAACACACATGTCCATCAGGACGCCTTGCTTATCTTAAACCTCTTTGTGGTTGGCCATCCCTTGAAGAATATATGCTATAGTACCAGTATATACGTACCGTAGTGGCAATCGATATATATATTGTGTACCTAGAAACAGAAATTGAAATGATAAAAATAAAATAAAAATCGACATTGCTACCACTGCCAGCTAAAATGGGTACGAGTACTATGCGTCTTTGCAAAAACTTCCCCCATACCCCAACTGTTTTACACAAACCCCGACATGCGTATCGGGAGCGGCCCAGCTCCTCCGTGTTGTGGTTTATCTTATATATATACGATATGTCTACATGTAGGATACCACACAATACCCTCACAACACCATAGATACCAACAACGACGACCTAGGCTCCATTTTTCCAAATGACCTAGCTTGACAGACAGATGTAAATCACAAAACTTACATCTGTTTGTACGTTTTTTTTTATTATTATTGGTAGTGAAGTAGTGAGATCTCTGTTGCATGTGTTGGTTGTCAAAATAACTGCCGTTACACGGTTCACCGTGCTCTTTCCACTGCCTACACTGTCATAATGGATCACCGTAGATCCTACGGTATTATTTCCACCGCTGGAACTGTGTGGAACACCGTAATCACTACGGTGTTGAATTGGTTGGGGCTATACCTACATGTACATATATGTAGGCCTTAGTATTATAGTATAAGTCTATATGTTTACATGTAGTTACATGCATGTAGCTAGGCTCAGGGCTTTAACTTGGCGCACATACACATTTGTTGCCTTGCATGTCACTCTAGATAAAAGGCCGTAGCATCGTAGTCTCTTACCGATAATAGTAGTAACAGTAATAGTAACAGTAACAACTGTAATCTAGGTACATTATGCCATTTACCTACATATGTATCTACATACATGTACTTACATGTATGTATCTGTGTTTTATTTTACTGCTACCGTCTATAAACATGAATCATACCTGTGCAACGCCTGTAACATATACAATTATCTTTCTCTACGATAAATGTCAGTTCATAATATTTATCTCAGGCATGCTTCCAGATCAAATACCTTTGATAGGACTACATGTACTTCATTGAAGCACGAAGCCCTAAGCCCTGTTTCGCTTCGAGGAGGGGGGGGGGTCTCAGATGTGTAGATACGCTGCCGAATCCAATTAATAAGCGATATCATAATCGCAAACCTAGAGATTTCAATAAGAGCCGGGTATGCAAGCCGCTGCGTGGGGTCTTATAAGAAAGGGCTTCTACTTTAGTTAGGCAAGAGCAATATTCGATATTCACAGCAGTAGAGCACGGTCTAGAGAGCAGAAAAATTATAATATCAGAGTTATAACTCGCTAGCTACCCCTACACAGCAAAGATCAGCAGCCCCGCCACAGACAGCACCCGGTACAACCAAACCCGCAAAACGATCATCACCCCCCCCACCCCACCCCCATCCACCATGCCGGGCCTCCTCCCACTATCAGAATACAGCTCCCTCGTCTCCCTCAGCACACCCTTCACCCAGCCCCCCATCCCCACCGGCACCGCCGCCGCCGCAGCCCTTGACTCGGCGCTCTCACACCTCTGGGGCGACTACCGCAGGCGCAATGGCCAGCGCGCCGCAGCCCACGAGATCACCCAGCTCGACCTCTTCCACCAGCTGCTCACCGTGCGCGAGCCTCACCCGCCGCTGTCCGAGGACGTGCTCGCAGACGTCGAGAGCACCCTGCGGTACATCAACCACAAGAAGGTACTGACGCCGGTTGCCTCGCTGCCCGTGGTGCTGCCCGCGCGGCCGGAGATTGCGCTCTGGCGCGGCGACATCACGGCGCTGGGCGGCGTCACGGCGATCGTGAATGCCGCGAACGAGAGGATGCTGGGCTGCTTCGCGCCCGGCCATCTGTGTATCGACAATGTCATCCATTATGCGGCGGGCCCGCGGCTGAGGGATGATTGTGCAAAGATCATGGGGAAGCAGGGGCAGCTGGAGCCGAATGGGAAGGTGAAGGTGACGAGGGGGTATCTGCTGCCGGCAAGGTACGTGCTGCATACGGCGGGGCCGAAGGTGCCAAAGAGGCCGGAAGGGGTGCCGAGGGTGTCGGAGGCGGAGAAGGCAGAGCTGGAAGGGAGCTATCGGAGCTGTCTAGAGGTTATGGAGAAGCTGCAGGTCCAGGAGGGGGAGAGCAAGTCCGTGGCATTCTGCTGTGTAAGTACGGGAGTGTTTGGATACCCTCCAGAGGAAGCGGTGAACGTCGCCGTCGACACAGTGCTGGCGTATCTCGACGAGAACCCAGCCACCAGCATTGACCGTGTCATATTCAACGTCTTTACGGCCACTGACCTGAGCTTCTATATCGACAAGCTCAACAGCCTCCTCCCCACGCCCACAATCACCCCGGCACTCCTCATACCCCCCACGACCACATCCCCCTCCCTCGAGCTCGCCGCAAAGTGGCTCAAGTCCGCGCCAAACCTCCTCATCACCGCCGGTGCCGGTCTCTCCGCCTCCGACGGCCTCGACTTCACATCGCACGACCTCCTCCGCAAGAACTTCCCGGGCATGTGGGAGCAGGGCTTCACCTGCCTGTACGACTTCTTCGGCTACGACAAGTGGGAGTCGCCCGCAGCCAAGTGGGGCTACTACTTCTCGCACCTCATCTTCGCGCGGGACTGGACTCCCCCCTGCGGCGTCGACAATAGCGTGTACACGCAGTTGCGCAAGCTCATTACAGCCCTCTATGGCGAGGGCGGCGAGAAGAGCGCAAACGTGTTTGTGCGCACGTCGAACGCCGATGGACAGTTCTTTCGCTATGGCTTCAGTGCGGAGAGGATTGCGACGCCGCAGGGGACATATGAGCTCCTGCAGTGCATGCGCAAGTGTCAGCCTCATGCGTACTGGCCAGCGCAGGAGTTTATTGACAAAGCGATGCCCTATCTGGACACTGTGGCGTGTGCGCTACGGCAGGATATCGAGGGGTGGGAGGATGTAATTCCAAGGTGTAGGCTCTGTGCGGGAGAGATGTTCCTGTGTGTGCGTGGAGGGAGCTTCTTCACGGAGGTACCATTTGAGGCGTCGAATAGGCGGTATTTGGAGTTTAAGAGACACGCGTTGAATGAGGGGCTGGTGGTGCTGGAGATGGGCGCTGGGTTTAATACGCCCGGTGTTATCAGGTGGGAGGATGAGAAGCTGGCGAAGGTCGGTGGTGGACGGGTTAAGCTGGTGAGAGTGGGACTGGGCGGGAGCGAGGAGGTCGATTGGGATTTAGAGGGCGATGGGAGGGCGGTGGGCATTGATGGCGATGCTGGAAAGATTGCGAGGTCGTTGGTGGAGCTTCTGGCGGCCGAGTGATCAGCTATGAAGGTAATAAATTCTTGTAGATAATATCAATTGGCCGTTCGAAAGGAACATCCATGGAGTTTTAGGATGGCTTGTGATTTTTTTTGTCTCTTCTGTTCAGTCTGCATATTTGTGTTTCCACTTTCATCTCTTTTCGATCAACACTCAATGTCCAAAGTTATTCATCAGCTGATATTTTTCCTACGATCTGCTTTTTATGCAGGTATGTATATAGCCAATCTTCTGATTCCTAGGGACAATCTAGTATCACCTCTCCATTATATCGTCCGACTATGTTCTTTGTTTCGTCTTTAGACCTCTCTTGTGTCCTGATCCCCGGGCGTCACTCAGCAACTCTCTATAGTGAAACATTTTGTTATTCGTCTACTATATCGAGAAATATATAAAACGCGGGACAGATGCTAGAATCGATAGCCAGTCCTGTGATATCAGGCCCCAGCGGAGGAGGTTCGGAAGAGGTATATAGCAGAACATCGCGATGCCATGATGGAGGAGACTCCTTGATTTATCCAGTCCTTGGAGGCACGGAGCCCTGTCCTGACACCTGATAGTAGCTACTACACGGCTGGCATATTTTGGTTCTGGAATGTGCAGTAGTATCTATAGGTGACACAAGACAATGGATATATGTGTGGTGGATAGGATGATAAAGAAATTTATTGGCGAAAAACCTTTCGGGAATTCTGTTCAGACAGGGTACCAACATCATGATGAATCTGGAGGTTTTGGTACTTGCTCGCTCCTCGTCAAGCCGAGCTACATGTATGTAGCTATATATAGCTGACAAATCTATGAATTGATACTAGGAGTCCTGCCATTCTCGGGGCCCAAGACCTTTTATTTCATCTCTTTGACTAAAGTGTAACAGATATCTGTTTAAAATCATCAAAACGAGTTTTCTGGGCAAAAACTATATATAATCCGTCCATTTCACCGCACATTCTCAGAGAGCAATATCGTCTTAAGGTGAATAAGCCAAAGATTTCGCATCCTCACTAGCTAGGTGATCAAATCTTTTGACCGTCTTGATTGGTGTGCATAATAACCTCCTTCTTTTTATAGATGCATCACCAGGCATAGCGCTTGCTACAGCTAATTATACTAGTATCCAGAAATGTTCCACTAGAGAAGATCTATCGAGTGATAAGTTATGATCAAGGCTTTGGAGGATCTGTTGTGCTAGTTCCAGCCATCCGCGCTTTCCTCAAGCATCTAGCTCTTAGTCACCGATGCTGCTAGAGACGATATTAAACACTCGAATTTTCCTCTTACCGAGTGGCACTGTATTGAGGAGCTATAATTACCGTAGCTTGATATTGGGCTCGAGATAGTTGTGACAACACATATGGGCGTGCTCGTGCTTACCATTACCTAAGGCTTAGTTTGAACTAATCTTGCTGCCTATCAAATTATTCATAAATGAGTGGTTGGGCTTGGTCAAAGTCCCTACTCCACCGAGAATCAAAGCTACTCGTATGTGATTCTAATAGTTTTCCCCGTGAGATGCCGGCTCATGGGATACTTGGCCCGGGTGAAACTAGCTAGTCTCACCGGGGGTTTCTTTAGTTAGTCTCAAACCCGTCGAGATTTGGGAATCACTGAGAATATTCGGGAGTATTGTGATACTTGGATCCACCCGCAACGCTAGGTTCCTAACTAACGCAAATGTGCATGTATGTATGTATACTAATCCCGAGAACCTGCTCCCAAGTAGGTATCAGAAAGCAGCAGCAAATTTAGGACCAGTTTATAATTTCACCATTTCTGTGCTGGATCATACGCTATCACTCAGATAAGAGTAAGCATGGACTCCAAAATAAGACAAAACCGGACCGCCACAAGGCAGGACGAGACGAGTCTACTGGGGAGAACTAGATGGGGATTAAAGTAAGAACTGTATAGGTTTAGAATCGGGGCTGCACGAGAAGGCGGATAGTTTCGGAGATAGTCTCGGAGGTGGTCTCGGAGGTGGTGATGGCAGGTAGACTGAATTAAAACGGAAACCAATAAACTAACCCTTATTCCGGCGCTTATTATGGCCTAATTACATGGGAACAACTTACTGATACTTCCCTGCTTCCTGTCTTGAATTATCGCGATATAGTTTTGGACTCTACATGACATTGGGGTGCGTCACCAATCCTAATCCAAAGCCTACTAGTAAATGTGCTTAATCTAAAACCTTATCGACGAAGCGTACGGCAGGGGAATACAAGACTAATAAGAACCAGAGATTCTTTGCTATCTTTTTAATGCACATCAAAGCATGGAGTGTTGTTCAAAACTTCGGTTTTAGTAAGCGGATGCGGCCCGAACTCGGTGAGAGAAGGTCCGAGTGACAACCTGTGACCCTCACAAAATCTCAAGGATTACACAGGCACGCGGTAATAACGAAACAGGAGTACATTGTTAAACTACGTGTCTGTTACTCGGAGGAAGAGGGGTACCGATATTTTTGTCTGCATACATGTATTTACGGTAGGGGTATTGTATTACATGTGTGCATTGATCATTCGCCATGCGACATTGATTCGCTATGGGGGGTGTCGAGAATATATATGCGACACCGTGAGGAGAGGAATACAACAGTTCCCACAGACTAAAGAATATTCATAAATGAGTTATTGGAGGCAAGTGAATCCCGCTGTTATCCTGTTAGCGGGGTGTCGGGATTGGGTGGATCATGATATATCACTCTGACTGCCTGCGCTATTCTCTGGCTCCCATGCAAGTGAGACAGGACACGTCATGTAGATAGTTCGTCCTGTTTTTCTTGTGCTATAATGTAGCTATACAAGCTAGGCACCCGTGCCTATCGTTTAATCAAGTTTTTTCGTCACCTCACGATATCGTTCCGCTTGAAGATTATTACATGTAGTTTTGCAATCGCCCATTTCACCAATTCCTGTGGTGATTTTGGAACACGTGGGCTCATAGAACTGGTATATCTATTTCATTAACAGGAATATGCTGGTTCTTTGGGCTCGTTTCTACATAGTCTGACATTTGCGTAATGTCTCACTCTCATATCCACTCTTTGCAATTGCGCCATGGTCACGGTCCTCCTTCTTGTTATTGGTCGTGTGAAAAGATCCCTGATATCAAGGTCGGCCATAACGACATTCCGTGTTATACCGAGAGTATATATCCCCTGTATCGGAGCCTATTTCTAGGTTGAGGGTACTTTGGAAAACGAACCGTGGCCTATCGATCCTCGGTGAGACGGCTAACTTTTTGCCGAGGCAGCTGTCATGAACATTCTGGAACACTATCCTAGCACTGTCACTTTGAGAGAAGCTGTCTCGGGACTTCCGTGAGCGGGTTTACTTATCGGTGTGGCACATTGGGCCGGGTTCTCTGTGTTGCTAGGTGGCCGTATAATTGTGCTTCAGGTTGAACATAAGGATATCACAGACAGATTTCACAAAGATCCAAGTTTCATAGCTCGGGCAGATCAGCATTGACATGAATCAATGACTTATACATGCACAATTAACACTGCACCGTGCCCGGCCCGGCTCTACCAGACCTGGATCTCTGGCGTATCTTGTCTTAGATATGCTTCCCGTACGCACCGCGAAGAAACTTTTTAAAACCATGCCAAGAGTCGGGAGCTCTAGACCAAGGTTTTTTTTCCACTACGCCAGTTGTAGCAGATATGTTACCATTCTCTTAACCACCGACACTCCGCACTCGTCTCATCCGGGGTAAAACTCAAACCCAATACAGTGTCACCGTCCCCCAGAGATCATCCCGGTACCTTTAGGCGCCGCAACTAGGATTCTCTTCCCGAGCGCGCCCAATAACAGGTACTTGCAACCGACAGTCATGCCAGGGCAGCGGCCAGGAGCTAGGAAGCAAGGGAGAGTTTTGGATATCCTCACGTTGAAGATGCGTAAAGACTCTCTCTATAGCACCAAAGTAAGTATGGACCATGTAACTAGCTACTCTACCTGCCGGCATGGAGCTAGAGCTGTCAATTGGTAGCGCCATTTAAGTGATGGAAAACTTTTTAAGGCACACTGTTAAGCGAAGAATACACAGGGGGAAGGTAGAGTATGTAGCTAAGATCGATAGCCACAAACTCTCTCGCTCCGTGAGTGCATGGAAATCCCAGATCAGATCTGGTTTTATTCGTTATTCTTGTTTGTCCTTCCCGGGGTGCCTGGCATTAGCCTTTGGATATACACTAGCTTGCTCTACTAGCTAGGCGTTGGAACGGGACGGCGGGTATTTTGCAGTGCGGATAGATTGTGAGGAGCCAGCGAGGAGGAGGAAGAGGAGGTGGTGGTGAGGAGGTGAGGAGATATGGAGGAGAGGGATTTTCACCACGATAAACAACGCAGCGGGACGTTTCCCAGCGGCCGTTGCCAGCGATGTACGATCCAGCAACGTTGGAAGATCGTGGAGCGTCGACGTTCCTGCGCCTGAAGCGCGTACTAGGGGGTGGGTTGTAGTAGCTATTTTAGCGTAGGGCTGCAGTGACGGTGCGGGTAAATTTTGAAAGCCACCGAGTGATTGCCTGTGATGCGTGGTAGTGATGAGTAACCAAACCCGCCAGACAGGATCACTCCCAATATATTTCCAAGATGTGAAAGATGGAGGGGAGGCTGGAAGATTGAGATGAAGATGGTGAATAGCCTGGTAGAGTTAGTCAGTGGAGTAGAGGCCTATTGGACAGATGCTCAAGATCGAGGATCTGGCCTGGTTAGGCATTTATCCGGTGTTCGCGATCATTATTATTCATGTTCGTGGATGCTCACTTACTCTAGCTAGCTAGAATACTCTACATATGCTCAGGTACATACATCATGTACATACTGTTTTATCCGGGCATCGGCGTAATAGCAGCTTGTTTGAGCACAGTAATGTTTCAGGTGGCCGGGACTTGATATATAGCGATTGTTTCGATCTGTGCGGGGAATGGAAGCTGGTGCAGCTAGCTACCTACATGTCTAGCTAGAAGTCAGAGGAAACAAACAAGTCTGGAGAGAAAGTGTTTATGCTGGCTGTATGTACTATACTGGCAACAATTATTTTTTGCCTGTCTGCATAATAAATGTTTCTACCTACATACTATCACGATTCCGCCAGGATGTTCCCCGCTCCCCCTCGTCCCGCGTCCCCCGGCGGCCATAGGCGGGTGCTACATGTAGTCAAGTTACCACCTTGGCTAGTGCAAAGCCACCCTGCCCGCCTGGCGGCGACATGACAGCGGCCAGCCAGAGTCGCACACACCACACCCACCCACACACACACGCGGAGCCTCATGCGTCACCCAACCGCAACCGCAACCCCACCACCCCACCGCCACTAGATTCCTGCGAAACCGGGCCGTACCATGGAACCAAACAAACAATTCGCGGGGAGCCAGAAAAGCAAAAAAGAAGAATAAACATCCCGACCGTCTGGCATCCCTCTCATCACCTCACCTCACCTCAACTCAGGGTCTACTGCTCTGCTCTCGTAGTGCCGCTAGGGTAGCTAGAGGTACATCCACGTATCATATCATACACTACCACGTCACATGGAGTCACTCACGAATTTGATTGATGGGCAAGTGGGTGAGTGAGTGAGTGAGTGATGAGGGTTTGCTCGCAGTCGATCGCGCATAGAAAGATGAGATCGGGGGCGCCATCGACATATCTGCGCTGCCCGCCTGGTTGTGACGGGAATTTAGCCAGAGTACGTGGGTCTCTTTTGGCTGCGAGGGCGTGATTGGTGAATGAATGAGTGCTGGAGTAGGTTTAACAGAGTACGAGGCCTGTAGGTAGGTATGTAGGTAAGTAGGTATTGTAAACAGCTAGCTAGCTAGCTAGTAACGTGCTCTGCTCTATGCTCTATGTTGGCTCAGTTAGAGTAGCTAGCTAATTAGCAAGGACAGAAGCAGCAGCAGCAGCACTGGCAGAGTAGCCACAAGAGCCAATGTGGGGTGTTTGCGCTGTACGTCAGCCAGGACAGCACAGAGATAAGGTAAGGCATGGTGGCATATCTGTGGTGGAGATAAAGTTGGGCCCCACGATAGCGGGTTCTGGATACTCTACTCTATTCTAGTGGGGCTGACATGCTTGTCTGCTTGATTGTCATGAAACCTCCCTCACTTTTCATTTTTTTGAAATGGGAATTAAAAGGAAGAAGAGACGTTACGCTACATGAATCAATTAAGCCACAGCGAAACAACGTCCGCCAGCTAGCTCGCCGCTTACTCCATCTGCCTGATATACTCTCTTCTATGCCTCTATGCCTCTACCTACCTTGGTGATCTGCTTTTATGCTTCTCCCACCCACGCATACTGCCGGCTACTCTACTCTACTCTAGCTAGCTATCATATCATATCAATCACGCGCACGCTCTTGATATCACAGCAGCGCAGAATAGCGCACCCTAGACGCACGACATAATTGCGTCTACGAACACGACACAGACGCCATCCGGAACATTCTAACAGAAAGTGAGGATATGGGGTTGGTGATGTGACAGCTGTCGTGTTGGAGTTGCCGGTACCGGGTGTCTGTTCTGTATCCCGTGACGGTGACGGTGACGGTGTTGCAATTGAGATGATATGACGGAGTGGGGTGCAGTAGGTGCGCTTGTATGTTTATGTATTGTTGGTGTAGATGTACTTTAAATGTAGATGTAGATGTATCTAGATGGATTACTGTGGTATGTAGCCTACTCTGGTAGGAATTGTATATATGTCCAGTGGCTCTAGCTACAGAACCGGGAATCACAACGCCCATCACGGTCACGCAAAGCTGAAGCCAGACATTGACGCTCCAGATTGGGGAGACGAGGGATGCCTGATACCCGGTAACACTGGTCCTCTACTCTACTCCAGAGCCTAGCTTCCTCGTCTCTATGCCTTCTCCTCTTCCACTCAATTTGATCATGTAGCCTTACTATACCCTACATTACAAAACACCCAATACCAGGCCCGCAAACTAGATGACGATGATAGCCTATCGATAACCCACCCACTCACTCACTCACCCACCACCCACCGCCCAAAACACAGCCCTGTGATGCAACAAACCCTCCCAGCTGGAGAGAAAACCGGTCACTAACTCACTGACAAGCTAGCTAGCAGCTCATTCGGACCACGTCGAAGGTCGTTTAATTGCACATGCCCATATTGATCAGACAACCGGCCTAACCACCTCCAAACCCGGGTACTCTCGGCCGGGCGGCGTTTGCGTTTGTGTGTGCGGGGAGCACAGCACCTACTCTCAGTATGATGATGATCCAGGGTGGATAAGTGGTTGGATGGATGGATGGTAGGGAAGGGAAGGGAAGCTAGCGGCCCGGAGATCAATGTTTGGTTTCCTGTGAGATCAGATCATCTCTCTCGAGTCGCTCGCCTCAATTCATCCCGGTGCATACATAGCATAGCATACCCACACCAACAAACATCCAAAGACCGGTTTTCCGCCTACTCCGCGTCCGGGGTGGCGAGCGAGCCCTGCAAGGGCTAAATGGCGATTCATGAAGCTAGCTGCTAGATACATGTATGTAGCTAGAGCAACGCTTCTGGAAAGGCGGCTGGCTGGCTGGCTGGGCCTGGGGGGGGAGTGATGAATGCGGCTCCCAGGGTTTCTCCATGTTGGATGGATGGAGAGAGATGCCAACTCATCACCTACTCTAAGCCGGGTAGGTAGGCACTGGCCAAGCAAGCAATCAAGCAAGCAAGCAGGCAGAGAAGAGAAGAGGATGTAGGTTTTTTCTTTTCTTCTTTTCTTTTTTACTTTTTGCGTTGCCTTTTCAGGGGAGACTTTGATGGGAGGAGGCTGGGGATATGTGGATGGCTTAATAAGGTACAATAGACACCTAAACTCACATAAGCCCGCGTTAATAGATTGAAATTGTGGACCTGGCCTCAGTCAGTCAGGACAGATTGGTATCTACACAAGAGTTTGAGGATTAGAGGATTAGACAAGCAGAATCGCATTGATGTCGGGATCCGCCGCCTGCGCGTATCAATCAATTGGGAGACAGCAGTGCTAGTAGAGGTACAGTAGCTGGGTGCAAGAAAGCATGACGAAAGGAAGAAAGGGTCTAGCTAGCTAGAGTACATGTAGCTTGCATGGATTGATCATGATGGCTAGAGTAGAGTACTCTAGAGTAACGTCTCTAGAGTAACGTATGCATGCATGTAGGCAGGGAGAGTGGCTCTCCGGATGCATGGAAGACTGGCAGACGGGTCCGGAGAAGGGCAGAAACAGAAACGTGGGGAGGACATGTACTGTTCTGGTGTCCAGATTCTTGTTCTTGTTCTTGTTCTTGTTCTTGTTCTGGGAGGAGAGACGAAGAGAGGGATGTAGATCGTGTCACTGACGTGGTGGACAGATAACTTGGTACCTACTCTACTCAGCTACGCGCCTTATGTAAGGAAACTCAACAACCGAGGCGGTGAGAAGACCGCTTTGGGGGGGTGTTTTGGGGGCGGTATCGGGCGGTATCGTGAATACTAATTAATTGAAGCTACTATGATATGTATGGAGGGACGCAGGGAGCTGGGAGGGCCCTTTTTCTGCCTACTTGAGATACAACAGTTTCCTGTCCTGGGGAGCCACAGCTCAGTTTCCGCCTTATCCTTCTTTGTTCTGTCTGCCCTCTCCCTCATACCCCATACAACCCCTGACCCCCATGTTTCCATCTCATCACAGTGCGTGCAGCAGCAGGTGGTTGTTGAAACTGGATCGATACATAGAGGTTGGAGGTTAGGTTAGGTTAGGTTACTCTAACACTGCGAATCTTACATTAAGCCCAAACCAACCAACCAACCAGGTTCGGTAGTGGGTAGTGGGCTAGCGTTATCGCTTCCGCTTCGGCCCTACTAACGCTTTTTATCTAATCGCAAATCGCAAATCGGATCAGCCTTACATAACGCTCCCACCTCACAACTTGCAAACAAACCATGCAGTCACCTGACCGAGAATGGCTGGGTTATCAATCAATCATATCATGCGTGCGCGCGTCCCGCCCGGTTTCCCGTGGGACGGCCGCCGCCTCTGTTCCGATCTGATCGGAAAGTTTTTTTTTATCCTTTCCTTTCGTTTGCTTATTTGTGGGGGGGACATCCGCGGGGATGCATGGACAAAAAAAAAAGGTGAGACAGAGAGAAAAAGGCGGGATGGAGATGTTGCGGATCGGGGCCATTACGGGTTGATATGTGTGGTGTGGTGGGCCGCCGGCTTTTTCTGCTTTGCTTCGGCCGAGATGAGATGGTGGAAGAGGAAGCAGAAGAAGCTTACTTTTTTTTCTTCCTGGCATTCCTTCCTGCACTCATGATGGAAAGGGCACAGGGAAAGGGAAAGGGCGGATACTGGGGAGTAAGATTGCGAACTCGTATCGTATCGTGCGTGTCGGAGTTAAAATGTGTTTCGGACGCCGAGCGAAACATTGTCGCCTTATCGATATGGTCGCTATGTTTGTAGGCATGTGGAGAGAGGATTTGCCGAGAGAGAATTGGAACAGGCGAGACAGGGTTGTCTGATTGTTTGTTGAACAGGCGCAGGCAGGGTAGGTGCTGGTAATAACTTGGAGGACGTGGTGATGACCGGCGTTGTAATGGCTCGTGAGAGTGGAGACAGATGTTACGAAAAAGGTATAACAAGTGTCGTGAGGCGAACTGATATAGATACATGTTGATACTTGATACTCACTCCACAAAACCACCTCCGAGAAACAGATGTCGTCAAGCTAGAACATACACACCGGTATTTACGTTGCAAGAATCGGGAGACCGGTCATTGACCCTCAACAACGACGACGTCAATGATTGTCACAAGCTACATATAGCTTAATAGCAGTAGTTATAGACACTTGATCAAGATAAACATAAGAAACTAAACCGCAGCAGCAGCAGCAGCAGCAGCAAGGCCCATCCTTTCCATCTGAACGGCCGATCTTGCAGGACGTCGGCCGACGTGATGGAGAGATGAGATGTCATGAAGCTTGGTACATACTACAACTTGCATAGGAGCTCACATTTTCGCTTTTTTACTGGCGGAGATTGGTTTGTAAACAAATAAACAAAACAAAACACAAAAGTGTCTGGATATGATATGGAGTAAATAGTAAATAGATACACATATCCGAATCCGGTCGGGCGCTCGAGAGAGAGATTGTTTCGTTCTGTAACTTTCCGGTGAGTGTGCCTAATTGGGTGGGTTCCACGAAATAAAACCTAAACCTATTTTTCGCGAAACAAATATATATCATATATCGGTGGGGATGTACCGGTACAAGTGCACGTACAAGCCACCCCACCACACTATGATAGAATGCAAATAGAAATGGAAACACACACACTTCCATATCGATCTGTAACTTCCGGAGTCCGGACCACCAAACATTCTCATAATAGAAACCGCACGCGTGGGGGGAGGGGGGGTGATAGAGGTCGTACCCTTGCTTCGGAGGATAAGTTTTACAGGGTACTGCTGCCAAGGATATTATACTACATACATATAGAGTACCTAGAGTGAGTGTGTACGTACAGATGTTTGGCAGGATACGGCAACTCACTAACTGTGATGGGTAGAACACTCTAGATAAGTAGATATTGGGTGCATGGGTATGTATATCTCGATGATCTGCGACTCGGCGATCCATATGAGTGTCATGTTAGCTATGTAGCTAGCTGGAACCATTTTCTTTCATTTCATTTCGGAGAGATCTTCGTTTTTCTGGTTTGGACTTATTAATTGGCCGCCCCCGGCCCCCCAATTAGCGGGTTGGGGTGCAAACGGCCACCTGCTCAGAGTGAATAATATCGCGGGTTGTGTTTGAAATTCGTGAGGCGAGGGACGGAGAGAGAGTGGTGAGTGAGCTAGGCAGAGAATGAAATAGAGTTCCGTATCCCGGTGGAGAGATAGAGTATCTGTAATCTCTATGTGGTATGTAATTTAATTTTGGGGCTTTGGGTTCTTCAGCCACAGTGTGGTGGGAGCGTGGTACTGGTGGGTTTGATATGGCCGATTTAAGGATAATATGTTTTACTTGTACCCTACTCCAGGTACTCTATGTAGGTACCGGTAAGTTCATAGTGGCTTTTCATGTAGGCAGAGTTATAATTATGCACATAACGGCGGCATACTACATCATAGACTACAGTCCATATTTCACCCCATTTGCGTACCGGGTATTAGCGAAGCCCGCCAGATAAAAAAAAAAGAAGACGTTAAACGTCTTTCTCGACTTTCGCCCAGTAGGCGTAGTTAGTTTTTTGCGCTGAGAGGGGAATATGGTGGATGATATGATACTGGTCAGATTATCACTTACTCACCGAGGGTCTCATGACTATTGGTTCCAGCTCGAATAAAAAAGAACAGAAACAAGTTTCGACGGAACGGCCGCGCTCGCTGCACCGTGTTCATCCGACTTACCTGGTGGTGGTGGCTAGGGCGACCAATGATATCTCGACGACCAAACGAGAAGGGTTCGTCGTGTTCGGAACTCGGCCATCATGAGAGATGGCCCATGGGCTTACCCTGTGATTCGTTTCGTTTAGGAATGTAATGTAGGTAGAGAGTGTACTTTTTTGCTTGTTATATCTCGCATTTGTCACCTTATGGGGGGTTTTTGCTACTCGTGCGGGTGTTTAGGGCAGGTGGTAGTAACTGTGGTGGTGGTGGGCGGGGATGGGGAGTGGAGGAGCGGAGGAGGAGGGGGAGGTTCGTTAGATTAAATTGATTTTTGCCAGTTTTTATTTTTTTTATTTTTTTTGGTGGAAGACCCTCTCTTTCTTTTCTTTGGTCGCTCTGCAATACCCTATGGACCGCCGCCTCTACACTTCTACATACTAGTACTTACTCTACTGTGTTGCAGCATCTTCACACCACTACAGTATGTACTGGCATGTAACCTTAAGGGTGCCTCCCCTGCACTCTGTGCGTCAATGCATTAGAAAAATTTGCAATCTACATGCAACAGTCTGAAGACGAGAGTTATGATGGATGTGGCGCGTGGGAGGCAAAAATATTGGGTTCTCACTGTCGTAGCGGGGATCAATTGGGGTGTGTAGGGAGGGTGTCACGTAGAGAAGAGAGTGAGAGTGCGCAGGCAGTTGATTGCTGGAGGTCAGATAAACCTACCTAGTCCTTGTTTGACGTCTCTGCTGACTGCTCATATGACATGGATAATGTTTAATGAGGTCTAGCTCGCCCTCCATCCGACGAGTTGAGAGTTGAGGAGTTGAGTCGGGGAGGAGTAAAGTGGAGGAGAGGAGGGGAGAGGAGGGGAGGGCCGCGACAAAGGCGGGCTTACGAAGCGGTGGTATGTAGTGGGTACATACTGGTTGTCAAGGAAACGGGGGGGGGGTATGAAGAAAGCTGGGGAGGGACAAGCCGATGATCATAAAGGGTATCCGACTGGTCCATTCCAACGGACGCTTGCCACGTCGACAGCGGATGGATGTCAATGACCTGGGCGGGTACCTCCTGTAGAGAGTAGTACTGTATGTACCGTAGAGTACCTCACGCCTAGTATGTACGGTGTAAGTACCTACTTCTGCCTGCCTCCCTTATTAGCTATGCGGTTCTGAGGGAGGAATAATCTCCCACTGCATCTGTGATCAGGTAGGTAACCCCCCCCCCCCCCCCCCACACTCATCCGGGCCTTTTGTTGAGAGATCTCGTTTCTGAAGAATCTACTTGCCATATGGGCCATTTTACGCGCTGCACGACGGGTTTTTATTATTTTATTTTTATTTTTACCCTTTTCCCTTCCTTCTGCAAAGTGATTATGAGCCGCTCAATTATTTTTCATTTTTTTTTTTGATTGAGCGAGGAACCTCAGTCACGAAATGTGAATTATCATTTCCCTCCCTCGTTCCCCCCAGTCCAACGTCGTCATCAAGACCGTTTTTAACCACAACCACCCCAGCAACACTTGCAACTGTGTGCTGATATTCTTCGTGTTCCCCATTCTCAAACCTCGTCAAGGGCCCGGTTTTGGACAAGTCTCGAAAGTACTCCGGCCAGCAGCAGGAGGAGAGGTGGTTGAGGTTGCACTTTCCCTTGCACTTTCCCTGTTCTGGTCTCACCGGCCTTGAACCACACAACCGCGCGCAGTTCTGCTGGTGTCAGTCAACCCACACAGCTAGAGTAGCAGGAAGTAGGTAGGCAAGCAGCCCCGTTTTCTGGATTCGCATGGAGATATGTAGCACACACAGTTCAAGCCTCAATTACCACAGTCCGATTCGTGGACGATCCAAGACTCTTTTTTTTTTTCTCCCTCTCTTTGATTAAGCTGTCTTTAGCTCTCACTCGAAAAGAACCAGACCCTTTAACTGCACTACCCCACATCCCATTGGACGCTGGGCGTTGAGCGGTTCCCTGGTTGGGTTGTCGAGTGACTAGAGACACACAAGGGCGTGAACGAAACAACGCATCCACTGGTGAAATCAAGCAGGCCATCAAGTAGGCAGTTTGAAGCACTCCACCTCTCTCTTTTTTTTTTTGCTCAGCATATTATTATCACTGGACTCTTTTAATTGATTTATTACCCACCTGTGCCCGCACGGTCCCCGCACGTATGTAGGTAGGGCATGTAAAGCTGTAAGAAAGAAAAAACTGCCCTGCTTTGTCTGGTTCTACAATTTTTTTCAATCGTCGTCACTTTTCCGCAGGTGATGCGTATTTTCTTTCACCTGTCTACCACTCTCCCCCGTCCCCTCTCCTGCTTTCCCTCCAAGTGAATGCATCACTCACACATCTTCCTACTCTCTCCGTATCCGCCCTTAATCCACTGCAACTACCTACTACCCTAGAACTACTACCACCAATCCCACCTCGTAACCCCTGTCAATTCTTTGGGTGGGCCTTTAAGCGACTACTTTTGTAGACCGTCTCTATCCCCTTCCACTAAACTATTCCCCATTATTATTACCTTACCTATCCCCCTTCGCCTCTTCTTGCAGTTGGAATCCCCTTCCAGTTCCAGAAGCCCCCCAAGGTTACTGTCCTTAAGGAAGCCACATCCCATCTTCCTCCTGCGACCCATCGTCGTTTATAACTAGTCCAATCCCCCTCCACCCCCCCCTCCAACTGCTTGGACTCTCACTGGATCTTGCAACCCACCCACTATCCATATCCAAACACAGCACACCCTCTTGAATCATTGCCTATAGACATCACCGATACGTTCCCTTATCGGTCCGGCCTGCTTGTTTGATTGCTTGATTGATTGTTACTACCTCGACTACAGCAGCAGCGGCAACCGTCCGTGTACCATATTATATCCATCCATCATCCTCACCCCTCGCATCTCTAATCGATATCGTTGACGATACCGATACCGAGTCTCCGTTATCAGTTTATCAAAATAGCCTATCCCATCCACCTCGCGTAGTTAGTGTAATATTAAAGTTCTACCCTTCCCCCCCACAGCAGCAGCAGCAGCAGCAACCCTTCCCATCGACCATCGAACCAGCTACAGTAGCTCAGATCTTTACCAATGGCTGTATATGAGGAACCCTATGTCGAGGACTACAACTCGGAACTGTCTGAGGCCATCCCTCTGACAAGACGACAAACAACAAAACGTGCTTCGGGTCTGTCAAACTCGATATCTGCTGATTCAACCAGCTATGAGCCAGAAAGCACAAATGTGTCGGATTCTGGATACTCATCACACGCTGAGGCCAGCACCCCAGGAGAGACTCCTCCGCCCAAGTCAGCGACACCAAGTACCCCATCAAGGAACCAAGCTCGATCCAGCCGCTCCCCATCAAATCCGGCACTCCCGCCATTCACTAGACCATCGAGCAAGTCCTTCTCTCGTGCCCAGGCATCGGCGGGAACCGTCCCCCGGAATATCCCAAGCAGCTACAACACGGTGAGGAGGGAATACAGGGAGAGCTCGCCGTCAACTTCGACCGGTGGTGCGGATGATTGCGATTGTGCGGATTGTGGAAAGCCTTCAAAGCCTATGACTAGCTCCCCAAGTAGAAACAGTGGTGTCTGGCCCACTAGTGTCCCAGAGCACCCTTATCAGGCTACGTACTCTTCATCGCCTTCGTCTTCTTCGTATGCTTCTTATCCATACCCGTCAAAGTACGATGGTTACAGCGAGAGTGCCCCAACACACGCTCCGTATGCCACTGATCCTCGTGAGGGGTCGTCTTCAAGAAGGGAAAGGTCGTCGACACAGGCAGCGATGCCTCCTCCCCCGAGACCATTGTCGACTTTTGCAGGTACTACAGCAACAACATCGTCACACAGCCCAAGTGGATCGTGGTCGCAATCCACCTACAGCAGCTCTGGATATGCTGCACACACCTCGTCACCAACTCCAGCGGCGCCGGCTCCATCAACAACATGCCCACCAACGTACTCGTCCTCGATGTATCCCCCTCCTCCGATAGATACATCTGTGCATTCATCAACCCACACATACGACTACTCGCCCTATGCTCCTCCGTCAGCATCTGCTACATATGGACATTCTTACACTCCTGACCCATACAGCCAGAGCCCAGTCCCACCGGCACCAAACTATTACCAGGAGCCCAGTTACCACTCGGACAGCCACCACTCCGACAGCTACCATTCCGACAGTTACCACCAGCCCGAGTACAGCTCCCTGCCACCCCCACCCGCGTTTATGGGCCGTAGAGGCAGCATGCGTGCCTCGGCAAGTGCAGCTGTGCTCGACTCCAGCGAGTACTACACTCAGCCAGAATACACTCACCCACAGGTAGCGCAGCACCGCGAGCGTCGCTCAAGTAACCGTGTCCATAGTTCAGAGAGGCCCACGTCATGGTACAGCCAGTCACAGTTCCAGGATGTTCCCAGCAGAAGTGTTTCCGTTCCTCCGGCCCAGTCGGATCCTCAGCCTGCCCCGACATCGAGCCGTAGAATGGCAACAACGCCGCAGCCGATCAGGAGAAGGGATAGCAGCAACTCGCAGGGCTCTGGCTCGCACTCGTCGAGACTTCCGTCGTCGCTTTCTCGCTCAATGGAGACTTGTGCTATTGATGATGAGCCGCCTTCACGTTCATCACGCCATGGCCACAGTCATCACCGTAGCAGCGGGTACTATGAGCATCATCAGCATGGTGCTGTCACTCGCAGGGATGCTGGGACTTTGATGCAGAATAGCCACAGTAACCGTAGCAGCGACTCGGGAAGCAGTGGGTACAGCCATGATAGTGGAAGGGAGGAGCTGGTTGTTCTGGATTCAGATGAGCCGTTCACTATGAGATACCCGGCGGGCGTGCCGGTCAAGTTGTCGCTTAATGGTGGCCACTCTCCGAGGACTATCTCTTTGGGAAACAAGAACGACAACTTTGAGTACTCGATAGGATACAAGTACGTCCAGCAGAGGCAGCAGCAGTTGCATGCTCAGCTGAGTGGAGGAACTGATCACTATGATCGCCGGACAACCAGCGCGGATTATTCGCACAGGAGTTATGAGCGCCAGAGAGTTTAGGATTTTATGACCGCTGGATGATTTGAATGAGGGAAGCAGGAAGAGCATCGGGGTTTGCTCGCTTTTTTTTTATGTTTTGACGATATGACTGTTCTTATATTTCTTATGTTTTTGGGTGGCCGGTACTTGTTTATATTTTCTTTTTCTTTCCTTTGTTCGATAAAGATCATCGGACTCATACTTGACTCATTTTAACACCTTGGGTGGCGATTAATCCTATTTTCGGCAAGATTCTCTTGTCTTCCCTTCACTTTTTACAACTATTATTACTAGGGGGAAGCAAAAAAGGAAACGGGACTTGGCGGCACTTCTTGTGTTTGTTTATTATGTTTTTATATCTTTTTTCGGCCTTTTTACTTTTTTTTTCTTTCTCTCCTTTCTTACGGTTTTTGGCAAAAGAACGCGGTTTCTTTAGCCCGGGGGACCTGGGTACTGGGTTGGGCGCGGTTTCTGGCTGGGTTTTTCATTCCGATATACCTTTCGTGTACTTTTTTTCTCCCCTCCCCCTCCCCCAAATCCTACCCCCCTTTCTGTTCCCTACAAAACATTCTTTTTTTGCAGGACGAACTTTTTCTTCTTCGGACCCCTCAGCGGTGTTGCGGGGATTGAGGGGAGAGAGGGAGAAGGCTTGGGGGGGGGGGGGGAGTTTTACGATTTGGTCTGTTTTTTTTTTGATATCAACACATTATTTAACATTTTCTTGTATTCCAATATGTGGCTGCAGCAAGGAAGGAGTTAATGAGACTGCCCTGGAACGCATCTTCGCTTCGTTTTTCTTCTTATCTAGATGGAGTTCGCGGTGTGGGTTACGTGTACTTTCTTGCTTACTACTTACTTACTTCTACTATTATATTGGAACGCCCCCCTCCCCGCGCTCCCCTCCCTGGTACGAAAGAGAGGGAGAGCGAGTTGAGAGGGCGTAGGGGAGAGGGGAGGGGGCACCTGGGAATCCTTTCGAAAACAAAAAAAGTCGGGGAGAAAAACCGGAGAGGGGAAAAAAAAAAGATTGGGGATTGTTCTTTCGAGTCGCTCGTTTGGTAGCTTTGTTTTGTTTTACTTATCTTTTTTTCTTTCTCTCTCTCACTCTTCTTTTTTAGTCACGGGGAGCTACGTACTTAGCTGCGCTGGGTGTGGGATTTAATGATCTGATCACGCTTTTTAACGCTTAACGCTTTTGATGAAATGTTATGGATATGTCATGTCAATCAATTATTATTATTTTTTTTATTAAGCTTTTTTTTGGTCGTGCTCTGTGCGTGGTTGCCTTAATGCTACCTAGGTAGTTACATGGTGATTTACCTACCTCTACCTACCTTAGCACTAGGTAGAGTAGAGAGCTAGAGTAGGCAGTGCTTGTGAGGATCATGGAGGGCTAAGCTTTGAGGGTGACGGTGACGGTGGCGATGATCATACACACAAATAGGTAGCGAGTGACATGTCCTGCAAGCTTGGGCTGGTGATAGGTTTTTTTTCTGGCGGTCCTATCATTTCCAGTGGCCGCACGTATATGCCTTCAATGCATAAAGCATAGTGTGGTGTTACTGCTTCTTCCGTTACACAAGTACATACCTACCGCCCTTGGATCAACGTCATGGAATATACGGAGCTCGAGGTTTGTATCAGTTGTATGGGCTCTTGGCCTGCTTTATGTGCTGTAGCTAATCCACGCAAACATTGTTATTGAGGTTTGCTGGTTGAGTGGCCATGGGTGGAGGGGAGTTTTGTGAGTAATTGTAATTGTAATTGTAATATACGTAATCCGCAATTGCGTTACTGCTGTCGTCAGTTGTCTTGTCTTGCTTGCCTTGTAGCTTTATGTATGTAGGTAGGTGCTGTTTGAACATGTTGCAGATGTTTGTCTTGGTGCTTGTCTTATCACCACTAACCTGCGCATGGGCTGGGCTGCTTCTACGTAGGTATTTACATGCCTCAATTCACTCGCTCACCTCACATACCAGCATCTCCAGCTTCTCCTCCTCCTTCTCCTAGGGTCCCCGCGCTGTGCGTGCTCAACTCACTTATGCTCATGCTCACGCACGTATTATAACCGCAACCGCAACCGCAACCACTAGCTGTGTTGTGTTGTTTCGTTATATTAACTTTTGTTTTGCTTACCCGCTTACCTAGCTAGCTAGCTAGCTATCTAAGCCGCAAACACAATGCACCCATTGGGTCTGGGCAGGTTACGATACAAGCCGATGAATCACCACCCACTAGCGCCCAGAGCGGAAACAATCGTTCCCGCCGGCGCTGCGTTGCCCGCTCACCCACTCACTCATCCAGCTACACAGTACTACTACTAGTAGCGGTTGGTGTTTGGTGTTTGGTAGTAGTGGTGGTGGTGGTGGTGGTGGTGGTTGAGGTGTTTTTTTTTTCGGCGTGGCATGTCATTGACACCTACCTCTCCACTCCTACCTACCAACCTAGCACCCACTCCATCATGGCCTCATCTCACGTGCAGGCCAGACCTCGCTGCCGATCTGCCCGCCTCGCGGTTCCTGGCGAGCGAATGGCTACCCGCCGAGATTAGGGATTTGCGTTGTCGGCTTTTTCCTAGGGTGGTACGGCCGGGGACGCGACCCGCGATTGAGTCCCTGGGTTGGGTTGGGGGGTTGTTGCATTGGTGCTGGGGGATTGCGGTCTGGACTGGCGGCGCATCTGGTGTATGCAGAGAACCTCGTAGGGTAGGCAGCTGGATGGGTACTGGTAGTACTGTGCTGGGTACTGCTGATGGTGGTTAGAGGATTGGGTGGCCTATCGCTATGGGGACTGTGGATCCGGAAGAGGTCTTTTTCTGCTTTCTTTTTTCTTTCTTTCCTTTCGTGGGATGAGGGCTGGGTTTGGGATGGGGTGGGCGTTTGAGAATCTACCCCGTATGTAGAGTATCCTAGGTATATGTATGCGGGTAATTAGAGTACTTGGGTAGAGTACCTAGAGTAAGTAGCTAGGCTGGTAGAGGAGAGGAAAGGAGAGTGCTGTTCTGGAAGATCTGCAGCTGGCTGCTAAATTAAACTACACGTGGCGGGATGGATGGAGACAAGCTGCAAGTAGGGAGAGTGTTTTCGGCTTGGGAGGAAGGTAGCTGGTACTCGAGTACTCTAGAACAGAGTGCAGGTGTGGAGTGCAGATTGTGCAGATTGTGCTGATGGGTAATGTTGGGGTACATTGCAGAGCAGCATGTAGGTGGGTGTCTATTCGGAGAATACACAGAATACTCTAGAGTATATATTGTAGAATTGGGCATGTGCAGCAGAGAGATGCTGATCTGCTACTCTACTCTACTCGGGATTGTCTGCTTGCAATTGACAGAGTGGCAGTTTGATGGAGCTGCCTCCTGCCCGAGTGCTGAGCTGTGGAGGTAGAGTATGTAGGTGTAGGTATGTAGGTATGTAGGTACTCTGCCATCTCCACACTGATCTACAGACTCAGGATCTACGTGTAGGTAGGTACTCTGCCATTCTGCTAATACCTCGTCCCTCTACTCTACTCTACTGACTCAACCTCAACTCTACATACCCGCACACGTACTCTACCCCTACTCTCCATCCATTAGACAGCACATCGAGTATCTCGAAGCCGTCCGTGACCGACAAACAGCCACATATACATCCACATCTCCTCTACCCTACACAGAGTAGAAGACCAATGCCCCGATTCCCATCGGCTTCCGCGCTCGCCCCACATACACATATCCCCCCCACATGTCCTAAACAGGCATCGATACGCCTACCTGCCTGCCTGCCTGCCTGCCTCCTCCAGCACAGTAATCATTCCCCGGCCCCAAGTACACCCCCGAAACAGCCACAGTCATATACCGTCCGAGTGAGGATATCCCGGAACTGGGCGCTGTTCTTTCTGCGGCCCATGCCATTGAGTCGCGAGTCGAGTCGTGGCGAACCGGAAAAATGAAAGAAAAAAAAGGGCAATTGGAAAAAGGGGAGCCGGCATATGTAGTGTAATGCAATGTACATACAGCATTGAAGAAGTATAAAAAAAGGAAAGGAAAAAAAAAGACCACAGAAGCAGGAAAGAAGAAAAAAACAGAGTACCACCGTGGGATCCCGACTCCAGTACCTAGTACCCCGGTGGATTGACCCTCTGGCTGACCCGCGTCCATTTCGGCACCTCTGTGAATCAGAATCGCCTCCACCGTCAGCCACCATTCCATCTCACCACATTCATCCCACCATCCAGTTTCACTTCACCACCACTCACCACCGCCACACACCCCAATTAAGAAAGAAAAAAAAGGAAAGTAGGGCCACTCACTATGCACCCCCTTCCGGTACTTCTTTGCATTGCGGTCAAACAGCGTGTACTTGTCCCGCGGCTCCATCTCGGCCTCGGTCGGCATCTCCATCTTCCACCGCTCGACGGCGGCCGCTGACATGCCCTGCTTTGCGAGAGCATTGTCGACACACTCGACAATGCGGTCGACGCGGCGCAGGCGCTGGCGCTGGCGGTATTTCTGCATGCTGGACATGCGCCAGGGGATTTTCCTGTGGTTGGTGCGTTGGTTAGTGAGTTGTGTTTTTGTGGAGGCGGGGACGGGGGTGAGGGGGGGGGAGGTACCAGAGGAGACCGCCGCTCAATGGCTGCGTAGGGCGGAGGAAACCAAACATTGTGTTGGGTGTGGATGGGAGGGGGATTGGAGAGATGGGAGGTGACTGGTGAGGGCGGTGAGAATTGACGTTGGAGGTGAGGTTGCGATAGTGGTTTGGGTTTGAGGCTCTGACGGCCCCACCACACGCGGATTACATAAGTCAGGCGGTCCCTCCCTTGCACATGGTGGGGGAGTTTGTGTGCAGCAGCAGCAGGGAAAAAAAAGATATATCTCCAACCCCGCCACCACCACCACCACCACCAATAAATTGATCGATCCCTCTATAAGCCCATCACCACCACTCACTCACACACTCACACTCACACATCTACATATATATATATATAGTGGGTCGGGGAATGACCTCGCCGTAACTAGTGTTTGGCTATACTCTCAGTTAGGTACGCGTTGAATAGCACGCATGCGTCCCCGTCGCTCAGGTCACCGTTTATGCGTCGCGCGATACAGAGCACCGTCTCCTGGCGGCCACCACTCCTCTCCACGCGGCCGTTACTGAGAAATACTACCACAACTAATACAACCATAACCACAGTTGACACCAATGGCTGGAGATCCTACGTAAGCAACGTGAGCGGGAACAGCGGCGGCGGCGGCGGCGGCGACGGGAAGAACAAGTGGAGCAACGACAAGCGGTGGAAGAAGCCTCCCGGGGTAAGCTGGGACGGCTTCAGGAAGACCAATAAGCACTTCGGGCCTCGGGACAAGTCCCAGAAGAAGGGACAGAAGCGACAGGAGGAGGAGAAGAAGACGGAGAAAGCGCCCCCGGGGGTGGCGGGTAAGCTGGCCGATACAGAATTATCGTTCGAGAAGCGACAGGAGGAGGAGGAGAAGAAGAAGAAGAAGACGCCCCCGGAGGTAGCGGGCAAGCTGGCCGATACAGAATTATTGTTTGAGCAGTGGCAGCACATCAACGAGCGCATTGCCACCTTCTCACAGCTGCTTGACGAGTCGTCCGTTGCGGCGCCAGAGTCATTGGAGAAGAACAGACTGGTGGACCAGGCCGAGTACTGCATGAATATAAAGCTCTGGCAGATCCTACTCAAGTTCCGGCGCCGGCTGTACGAAGACGCGGGGGTACGTGAGATCTGGGATGGCCTGCGGCTGCGGAAGCTAGACCTGCCGACGGAAGGGGCGAGTGCGGATGAGCTGTGGGATGTGTTTTTGCGCTCTGCCACGAGGGACGATGCCTTCATGGGTGTTGTGTGGGAGTATATAGAGGAACTTGACACCCGCAGCGGGAATGCCTGGAACGGCGTCTACGATGCTATCATCGGTCGCTATCTCGTCGCCGACCCGGCGAAGGCTAGAACGTGGCACTACAAGCTGTACCCGCGGCATGCCTCCAGGTCGCTGCCCGAGCTGTTTGCGGAAGTGCTCGCCCTCAACCCGAACGCCCACACGTACCTGCGTATCATCCATGCAACGACGAAGAAGCCGGCGGGCGTATACACCACCATGATCCCGTCGCTGTGTAAGCTTGCGCTTCACCCCGAGGCCGTGCGGTGGCACCAGCACTGTCTGTCGTTCGAAGACCTGCCCGAGGACACCAGCGCGGCGGACGAGCTGGTGTGGTGGATGGCAAAGTACGGGACAATCAACGAGCTGCACCAGCTTCTGTATTCATTTGTGGAGATGGGGGTGCCCATGAGGCAGAGCACGCTGACAAGTATCATTCTTGCGCGCCCAGACAAGATGGAGGCGCTGCGGTTCATCCTGGCCCGGTCGAACGAGTTTGACACAAAAGCCATGGGGGACCATTTTTGGGCACAAGTGATCTCGCAGCTTAATATCGACAAGGAGGATGTGTATCGGTATCTGTGCACGTTTGCCGTAGGACTGACTGTCGGCCAGCACACAGTCAAGGCAGCGGCGAAGAGGTTCGACATCGAGGAGGATAAGGCGGCCTGGCTACTGACCGAGATTGGCCTCACGGTCCGCGAAGGAGAAATCATGCCGCTGGCCGTCAGTGAAGTCGAACCACAGAAATCTCCAATGCATACAGATCTCACCGCATCTCGGCACCCGCGGAACATGGCTGAACTCTCGAAAACTCTCCAGAGACTAATCAAAGCAAAGGACTGGAAATCCTTCGACGAGCTCCTGTCCAAGCCCCTGCCTGGCCCGCCCGACGCAACGCTCAGCAATGTCCTCCTGCAGTCGGACCTTTCGCGCGGCTACATCCAGGAAGCCCTCCACAGATTTGAGCAGATGCGTCTCTCCTCGACCATGATCTCCACGCCCTCCATCCAGCTCGTGATCTCGACCCTTCTGCGTCCCCGCCGCCGCGGCCACCACCCAAGCGCCCATCCATGGTACATCGAGGACGACACCTCCCTCGTCATAGGCCTGCTCTTCTCCCTCCTCCGCAGCGAGGTCACAAAGGTCGAGCCCCACCTCTGGGAAGAACTCTTCAAGCGCCTGGGCATGATGGGCCGCCTGAAAGACGTCGAGACGCTCGCCTTCGCACTCCTAGACTGGTACCACCCTACGCGCGCCCCCGACACCCGCCGCCGCTACGCAACCGCCATAACTCCGCCGCCCAAACCCCGCCCGCAAACCGTTGCGGAGCTCGCCGCCGACTCGCCTGCAGCCCAGAAGAAACCGACCCCAATCCGCCCCACCGTGGTGGCCGACATCAGCCGCCACAACCCCCTCAGGATAATATTTGACAAGAACTTCTTCCAGGGCATCGTCGAATGGGGCTTCCTCACTTACCGTCCCTACTCCGCCGAGAAAATGCCACTCATACCACGGCCCCCGCCGGAGATTGTGAGACACCTGCCGAAGCGCTACCACGAGTGGAGGGGCTGCGTCCCCCTGTTTACGTGGGGTATAGGTCTGGCACGGCGGCTGCGCGAAGCGGGGGTGTATGTTGACCCGCGGGTGATTCAGCGCGGGCTCCGCGTGCGGCTTGCGGCGGCGTTCCGGCCGGCGAAGATGCTGGAGACGCCGCTGCCGAGCAACCAGCTCAGTGCTGCGCTGCTGGGGTATCTGGATCTTGAGCAGATTTTGAGGGCGGTGAAGAAGGCGTGGGGGATGAGGCTGTACAAGGAGAGGAAGGGCTGGGATAGTCATATAGTACTGAATAGGAGGATGTGTGAGTGTGGGAAGGAGATGTTCGAGGTGGAGGATGGAGAGAGGCAGAAGAAGGAGAGGGCAAAGAAGGATGCGGCAATGTGGGCGCAGGTACTAGGTACGGCGAGTCCGGAGGGGGTGATATTGAGGAGGATGAGGAGGGATGCGGGGGTGGGGGGGTTGGCGAACGGGCAGAAGAAGAGGGAGGGAAGGGCGGGCGAGGTAGCAAAAGGGCAGAGGAGAGATGGGAGGGCGGGGGGGTGACAGAGAGGGCAGAGGAGCAAATAGGGAGAGTGGGCTCTAGTTTGTGTATACTAGCCTTTTCTAAATTCTTTTACTTTTTGTAGGGACAGGATTCTTGTGGCTTTTCTTGTATTATATCCATATCCATTTGAAGTTTTGGGGGCGTTTTCAGGCTATTGGTGATCGAGTTGTTTCTAGCTGGGGTCTGAATTGGTTTCGAGAAGACTTGCCTGACCCTTTCTCTATATTGCTCGGATGATTGAAGGATTGTAGAATTGAAGGGTCGAAGGATAAGTGGAATGTTGTCGACGAAACAGGTCGTCGTAGCTTAACTTAGAGGTCCCAAAGCTTACACATACCTATCATCATAATTAATAGATTACAACCGTACAACACTTGTAGTGGGTTTTAATATCTAGTTTTCTAATCTACCCTAGCTCTGGGGATCGGCTGGCGGTATTGTTCTGGAAATATTTGTTTTCTTTATTTCTCTTGTTTTATCTTCTCCATCTAAATACATGCACTTATGGCAGACAGGGGCATGGAGGGTTGAGGTTGTACCCTTATAGGACGGATATGCATGTAATAAATGCCTATAAGGGCTGGGTTGAAGTCTAAAAGAACCCCTTACCCTCAATTCTCTATCCCTGGCGGTCAGTACTTCCCAATCGAAACAGTGACCGATACGATAGCCATTCTCTGCTGAGTACAGTTCCTGTTTGTGTTCTTGTGAATTGTTTACGCTACAGAGCTCTATATTTCAATGAGAGAGTCCTACCCTTTCCGGGAGAGAATGAACAGTAACTGCGTTCAGCTGAGTATACATAACTGTACCTGATTTGGTCACTATTTCGGTTGAGACTGGCTACGTCCGAAGGGATAGAGACATTCTTGTAGTTGTAATTTGGATAAAGCCGTTTGCTTGCTACCTTTGGTTCAGTATATAAAACAATGTGCCTCTACGCTGTACCTCTTAGAGGGCCAATTAGAGGATTCCAAGCTGCCGCTGTATACAGTATCGTAATTAATTATCGAGATACCCAATACTTCCATGGCCAAGATACTTAGGAACTACAGTACCCCGAGAACAAAGGCTCCCGGAGTGATCATGGGTTCACTAGTACTACCACGGTCGACTTTCCCTATAATCAAAGGGCATACGTAGGTGTACCGGTTCTATACTTACCTGTATGTATATATAGTACGTCTTGCACCCAGCCCCTACGAAGCAGGGGGGTTTGGGCCGGACGAGCCTAGCTTTCACCTATTTACGTTGCTGAAATCTCCCTGGATTCTCCCTGTATATAAGAATATCTATGGACAGTAGTACGCGTCAGTGTTGTACTCCATAAGGCGAGCGGATTCAATTAATTATTTATATAGTTGTACGTGTAGGGCAGTGCTGGCTGTACCTACTGATAATTGGGCTTTGGTGTTCTGGTTCGTCTGCTTTGGGTCTGGGCCTGTCTCTAGACTTTTGTCCTTTTGCCCAGTCTAGACTTTTTGTGCTTTTGCTCACATATGAGATATCAATGTCCTCGGGAATCAATTCATGCGGATTTGGAATATGTGGATCCAATATGCGAGACGTGCTTATATAATCTACTAGCGTGGGTGGGTGTGTGACTGGAAAAATGGAATAGTGTAGTACTACGCAGACTTTCCTAGTATTCAAAATAGATTAGGCGGTTGAGTTAAGGTAGGTACGTCGACGTAGGTCTTGATACGATTATGTCACTAACCGTCATTGTAATATTATAAAGTAGGAAACGCTACCCCCCGAAGATGTAAAAAATTCAAATACATGTACGCCTCCGGTCACAAGTCAGCTCTTTTCCTGCATCGCGGTGATCAGTAGGCTAATTGTAGGATTAAGAGTCGCAGGACCCAACTACATGTTAAACTCATGTGCTAAACTCGAATAGTATCCATCTGCTCATGATTATCGCGTAGGGATCATACCTGAAACCCCCCCCACAGCGTTCACGATATCATGAGTACATGTACTGGACATAGGGCCAGTATATAGTCACCAACATTTGTAAGTATGTACATGTATGTTGGTTTATTGAGGTACATAAAACTCCCTCCGCAATTGAATTTACCTTACGTCTCCATAATTATAAGTAAAGCCGATCAACCTCATGGGAGGTCCCAGTCTACAATTCGTGGAATCCCGACAACATTCACTCACAGAGTGAAGCTGGTGGATCCATCCGATGACGGTCAGGAATTAATCTACAATTGAGGCCAATAGGGTTAACTTCGGGATCGACGCCAAGGCCATATTGTGCGCCCCAAAAATATATTTTTGATTAAATTGCAAATAAGTTGCGCTGTGCACTGTACTGGTGCAAAGGTAATAAGCGGAGAGGGTGTAGTGCTTGTGACAATGGACAAGTCACAACAGTCATGGTGACCTTGCTAGCTAGACTGTTCATTGTGTCAGGTCTTAACGTTTCTCCATCATCACATCATTAAAAAAGATCCTTCCTCGGGCTCGGGTAGGGCCAAAAACTATTCTGAACTTTTCCTTCGATCCGAAATGTAAAATACTCGAATTAAAACAAGGGCATTGGTCAAGCCTCCTCATCACTATAGAGTACTTCCTAAGTTACGGTTTTATTTCTTTTTTTCTTTTTGGTCTTTGCTTTTAATAACCCTTACTGTTTACAGCAACGACGTAACTTCTGCAGTTAACGTCTTTGGATCCGAATACCTCACTTACCGGTCATCTATCGATGTTCCTATAACGTGTGTCGCTTACATACATTTTAACACATCTTACGACATAACTACATGTACTTATCGTTGGAAAGTATAAAAGCAGGTCAGTTAGTAGACACAAAAGATGCTCCGAAATGAGCCAAGCTGACACAACTCTAGTCACAAAGCACAGATGTAGAGGCCAGAAGCATAAGCTAAAGGTCGAATATCACCGGCTATAATACAATCATCTTTTCGGCCTCTCTCGAAACCCCTCCCCCCATCGGCGAGCTACTACATAATTAGTATATCAGAAAACTGCCGAAATTGAATGCTAGCGCTCGTTGTCTTGCCAGAGTCTATCAGTAGTTCCTGCAAGTAATATATATGGATTTCCTCGAATGGTTAGGCTTTTTACTCTATATTCGCAGGCGGTACGCATCTCCGGAGATGGTGCGGTCACTTGCTACGCAAAATTTAAAAAGAAGTTGTGAGGAGCTATTTGTAACTCCTCCGTTGGGGATGGTTGGGAAATTTCGTTTGTAGAGGAGATGATCATTACCAATTCTATTCTTGGCATGTTCTCCGAACCATAATCCATGATGTCAACTCTACCACACCGAATGAGCGAGTGGGTTTAAATAGGCCAGTCATTCCCGACTATAGATTTTCCACCCAGCACGGCGGACGTTCTTTACGTTTGGTCAATTGTCACGGCCGGTCCCTAGTGCGAAGACACTTTCTACCTCCGTTTCAAGATTGATTGATTTTCCAATTGACCTGGCGAGGGAACCGGTGGTCCAAAGGCCTGTAAAATGGCCCACCTTGGCCCACCCCGCCAGGGATACCTCTCCCACTCGCTGTTTATTCCCTCAAATAGCGGTTATTTAACCTTCTGGCCCTCTCCTCAGCCCCTCTCCCCACCTGAGCCCTTGGTCAGTCGCCAGACCCAGCTCCGGAGAGAGGCTCGTCGCCAGGAATGGCGGGATAAACTCTTCCTCAAGCTCCACCGCCAGGTCCGGCGGCTCGAACTTTATCACCAGGCCTACCCCGAGCTCTACCCCCCACCCGAGCCCGAGGCTCACCCCGAGCCCGAGGCCCACCCCGAGCCCGAGGCTTACTCCGAGCCCGAGGCTCACTCCGAGCCCGAGGCTCACTCCGAGCCCGAGGCTCATTCCCAGCCCCACCAGTCCCAACTTCGTTCACCCTCTCCCCATCAGCTTGTTGGCGAGGAGCCAGATCCTCCAATACCGAGATCAGCCATCTATAGGCTACTAAAGCTACTTTGCCCTACGCCGGACGGTGATTTCCGCCCTACGTTGGGCGATACTGATGGGACCTATGGTTGGCCGGGGTACACTGGCGTAGAGAAGTATCCCAAAGTCAAATTCCTGGACAAAGGTGGATTTAATATCGCATGGGTTCTGACCATAAATGGGGCGGATGTAAGTATAGAGCTTTATCTATATGTATATACATTCAGAATGTTGGGTAAGCTAACCTCCTCCTCCACAGGGCCAGCCAAGGCAAATGGTTTTTCGCGTCCCGATAGACAGGCTGGATGGAGGCCCAGGAATCAAGGATAGTCTTGTGAATGAGGTTGCCAATCTCAGGTATATTCGCAAGCATGTGCCAAGTATTCCGGTTCCGCAGGTGTATGCTTTTGATGGCGGCGACACGCTTATTGGGGTGCCGTTCATCGCGATGGAATTCATCTGTGGTAATGCGCTCAGGGACATGTGGCCGATGTATAGTGAGGTACAGCGTGATATTGTCTGCGATAACTTGGCCAGTGTCGTGATGGCAATGATTTTCACCGAGTTTGAAAAGATTGGCGGTATCACACTCGAAGGCGGAGGCCAAATTGGTCCTGCTGTAGAGTATTCGAGGTTTTGTAATTCATGTAGGGTATGTGTGTGACGAATGTGCTACCGACTTTGGCTGTTCTGTTTTTGTGGTTGCTAATGTGGCGTGTATTCTGTGGATATAGAAAGAGCAATACACTAATCGGTGTTATGACATTGGTCCATACGACTCTATCAGAGACTATGTTATCGCCGGTTACGAAAAGGAGTTGAAGTACTATACTAGTATCAGCAACGCTATGTGTGGAGAGCCAATCACTAAGGAGCTCGCCAAAAATATGGTTTTCACCGATACACTGAGGAAGGCGTGCAGGGAATTCTGTCACTCTGAAAAGGCAGATTCCATCGAGCCATTTGTGCTAATTCACGGAGACATGCACGGCAGCAACATCCTCATGAACGATACAAGCATCGCCGGGATTCTGGACTGGGAGTTTGCGGGGTCGTACCCGCTTAGTGATATGTTGAGAAGGGGCTTTGGCAGCCAGGATGCGCCGTGGGAAAGAAGGGTCAAGGATATAGTGCTTGAGAGGGTGGGCGAGTGGAAAATGGATATGTTGGAGAGCTACGAGGAGCCTCCGTGGGCTAGGGTGAGAGGGCTCACCGCCCCGGTGTCGAAAACAGGAGAGATTGCATATTATGAGACTATATAAGGAGCTGCCTTATAGATACACACCACTCCCCAATTCCCCACTCCGATCCCTGTGCCCGGCACGCTCTCCATGAAGGAGGTCGCCGGTGCCTGGAAATCGCTCTAGTGTGGGATAAAAAAGCTCCTTAGGTTCTGTGCGGTTTTGGTCATCTGGAATTAACGGCTTAGTTATATGCATTTTTAAGTGAGAGTGAAGGTCTGTATATTGGGAGATGCTTACTCGCCCCCACTAGCCTCCGTGTTTGCCGCCGCTCTCAGAAGGCCGCTAGTTACGATAAACTGCGCAAAGACTTTGGCAATGCTGAGCGACAAAGCTTGCGTGTTTTTGGGGTTAGTTACATGTATATGTAATTTTTGTAGTGAGAGTACGTTCAAATATAGCTCTAAATAGACAAATATTACTTTACTGATATTCTGTAAATGCTTATAACTAAAGGGTGACATGGAAAGCTGATGAAGCACCTGTATCTGCGAGGTTGAATCGAATGGTCTGGTAGAGAAGAAGATGCGTCAGCATATGGTGTTGTAGATTGGAATTGGGAATAAATAGTAGCGTGATACCTTAAAGTAGCTTAATGAAAGCGCACGATATTTCATTTATCAATGGGCCTAACCAACTACATGTGTTTCCCAATGAAAAATGTATGTACACGATCGAAAATACATCAACCGGATTTCAAAGAATCATCCTTTCTTATTAAACACATGTGTAACGAGCGACCCAAGCTCAAGTGAAATAAAGAGAACACGCAAATAAACAAAGAATCTCCCTTAAATGTATTAAGGAGACACTCATCTCAATTCTGAATATTATATATATGATAAGCAAAATACTTGTTGGCCGGTAGTGGCGCCCCCACATATCTGTCTGTGTATCTGCCTGCGCGTGTGGCACTATTATATATAACCTAACATACATGTACTCACTCATACTACCCATAGTACCCATGAATACCAAGACTGCAGAAAGACACGAGTGATAGCCTATGATTCTACCTACCTATTTATATCTTCCTGGCTGGGACACTGTGGGGTGTCGGAAGCAATAAATAGCCAAGGTACGTGCGTAGGGGGTATTGGGTTGTGGGATTCCCGGGTCGGGGGATGGGGATTTGGTGGCTGGCTGGCTGGCTGGAAGCTTCTCTTGTCTGCCAGCCTTGGCTGGTGTTATGGTGTGGAGGGTACAGGCGACAGCTATAATATTAGGATGCCTCCTACTAACTATGTGTTAAGAGTGATGAAGAGGGCGGTGTGGTTGAACAACGGGATGATTACAGATACCGATATCACTTCCATCCATCAGATCAGAGAAGTTGGCTATACTCTTGGTCTTCATGGAGAACAGCCTTGTGGTGTGGGTGTGGGTGTGAATGGAGTACGTACTCCAGGTGGGTGGGTGCTGCATACATGTATGTAAGGTACCGCTACGGTGTTACTTACGGGGGTTGATGATTTGGATGCATGTATGTATCTATGTACATACATGTACATGTATCTGGCAGGGTAAGCCTCCTAGAAAGCAGCCCGTAGGTGCGTAAGGGGGTCAGTGCTGGGGCCGGGAATTAGCTATCGGCGCGCAATGAGTGGGCGTGGTTGGCCCCCCTGGGCTGATTCGTGTTTTCAAGTCTATGCACTTGCTGACGGGCCACCGATTTCGTGGTGCGGTGTTGCGGCATCAACCCGCTCGGGAACTAAATCTCGTCATTTTACAAAAAAGAGGGGGGGAGAGGGGGGGGGGGGGTACATGTGCTCTACATGTTGTACATTTTGGCCTGGCAGCGCCCAGATACACTATATTTTGGCACAGCACAAACACTACCCAAAGTCAGAGTTCGGGTACAGAACAACTCTGCTATGCCTGAGGATGCATTGGTCTGTGTTTACAAATAAAATATCCACTTCCACTACAAAGAGTCGCTGTGAGGTAGCGAAAATATATTGTTAAAAACCCAGAAAGCGTCGATGGCAGACATTTCCTTACTCCTTCATCACCAAGAGAATCTACACACTCAAGTTGGCCTTGGGATGCCCCTCATGTGAACATTCATTCTCTCATTGTTAAGACACCACCGAATGTGCATCATTTTCCGACACCCTGGGGACATGTGCTCTATGTACAGCCACTCTGCAAAAGTGTTCGTGATTGGGATTTCGGAGTGAGACATTTCACTATGTAATCGTGGCGGACCATCAAAAAAAAACCCCTCAGGAGTTTCCAAATGATCAATGGTACCCAGAATCAATGAAAAATGTGATCAATGGCCTACCTTCTTTTATCTATAGTCACGAACTATATTATATATCTCTGCTATCCTGAACCTTAACATTAAAGGTAACATTAACATTACGGGTGCGCCACACTGCGCACTGACATTAAACCAAATCACGAACACTTTTGCAGAGTGGCTGTATGTATGCCGGGACCCGGTACGGTGTCCGCCTCGCTGCGCTACTGAGCACTCAAGATCTAGAGTGCATATACCATATGTTTCACGCAGTGAGTGAGGCCGGGGGGATGCGGCGGGTTGCGTTCGCTTGTCTTCTATCAAGACGCCGCGGATCAAAGTAAGGTAAAGTATAGACCCAGACTCTCCGCCACAGCTTACTACATGGAGAATACGTATACATGTATGTAAATATCGCCCGGCCGTAGAGCGAGTGATAGCTCGTGATTGAGCCTATCTATATGCGTCTTTCTTTACCACTTCAGATTTCAGTGTGTGCTACACCCGAGGCTAACGCAAACATAAAACACAAAGTGGTCCACATAAAGCTTCGAGGTGGGGAGGGGGAGGGGGGCGGGGCCGTATCATGAATAATCACTCACCAATTCCGCAAGGAGGCGAAGTTAGGTTTGTATTGTATAGGATCCGATGAAGCGCTGCTGTATGGCAATAAATAGGCTTCCCTGATTCAAGGTTGCACCCCTCGGGGTGGGGAAGTATATACAAATACACATATATGTAGGGGCCCTGCCATTAAGTTCGCGAGTAACCACACGGCCTGTATGTTGCCATCCTTTTCGAAGGGGCGATAACCCTAATTGTTACCGGTTCTCGAAACAGACCTAAAGATAAAGCTGTACCTCTCCAGACCATCGGTACAGCCCTGATATGATGTGTTAAGTTGTTTAGACTCTGTAATCATAGGTCTATGCTTTGTCGCCGATCGCGACCTGCCTCGCAGGTTGACCGGTCTTCTGAGGCGAGTCACGGAGTGAATATAGGGCCTGAGAAGTGATGCATCTTTCTTGATGTGTAGGAGGAACACGCGTACCCTGATCTTCACCATTTGTAGTGATCAAAAGCTTTCGGGTGAACTGTGTTATACTATATATATATATATACATGTATATATGCAGTTCCCGCCAGTATACAACATTGCCCCCTTGGTTAATCTATCTTAGGAGTGTTAGTACCCGCCTAGCTTTGATTTTTCCCCCAGTACCCACCTCCAAGTTTATTTCCCTCACCATACCGTCCTCAACGTTTTTCACAGCTTCATCTTCTTGATCCACTATTCAGTCATGGAGAAGAACCTCGACCCTCCGTCTCTCACCTCCCAGACCTCCCCACCCTCCTTCCCATCCTCATCACCATCGCTCTCCTTTTCCTCACCGCCCCCCTCCTCCTCCTCCACGCCCCCACCTCCAGCGCCCCCCAAGTCGGCCGTGCTACCGGCCTCTTCGGCCGCCTCAGCCACTACAAATCCGGCCTCCGCTGGCTGTCCGATTCCACCTCCCTGGTCGCCGAAGGAATGATGCTCCACGGGCAGCACGGCAGGCCTTTCAAGATCCGCGGTTACTACTGCTGGATCACTTTCCTCACGTCGCCCGCATAGCGCGCGGAAGCGCGGCGACTGCCGCTGTCGGTGCTGTCGTTCCGCGAGGCCGCGGATGAGGCCCTGCAGTCGCAGCATACCCTCAGTCCCGGGCTCATGAAAAGCGCCTGGCACATGAAGCCTATCCAGCAGGATCTTGCCCCGAAGCTGGCGGGCGCCATGCACGAGCTTTCCAAAGAGGCGGTTACGGCGTGGCTGGAGAATACCGATATCGGCGCCGAGTGGACAAAGGTGAGCCCGCATAGAACGCTGGTGGGTGTTGTTTCGAGAAAAATGGACCGCGCCCTTGTCGGGGAGGCGCTATGCAGGAATGGGAGTAGATGGCGGCTACCACGGAGCTCGCGACGAAGGTTATTGGGACGGCGGCACAGCTCCAGTTGTTGCCGCTGTGTGTGCGGCCGTTGGCGGTGAGATAGATGCTTTGGGGGAACAGTCAGCTGGAAACATTTCTGAAGCATACAGACCCTATCTTTGCGGAGCGAAAGCGGCGCCAGGGAACATGGAGGGAAGGCGAGAAGCCGGACGACGCTTTCCAGTGGATCTTTGAGGCCGTGCCGACTGGTGCTAGCTTCCGTCATATGGCGTTGCGTCAATCCACACCACGTCAAGCACGCTGACGCAGGTGCTCTTCGACCTGTGCATGCATCCGCACTACCAACCGCTGCTCTGTGAGGAGGCCGAGGAGGCCCTCAAGGACGGGCTCTCCCACAGCGCCCTGAGCAGAATGAAGAAGCTCGACAGTGTCATCCGCGAAACATTGTGTACGAGCCCGGGAAGGTTCTTCGCTGTCGCGGAGATGAAGATCGTGCTAGCGTATATACTCTGCAACTATGAGATTGGGTTCCAGTCAGGTACTGTAGAGAGGCCGAAAAACTCTACAATCGGGGTTTTCCAGGTTCCAGATGCAAGTGTGGAGTTGGAGTTTAGAAGGAGGAAGCTGGGAAGGGAGGAATAGGTTGTTTTCAGGGCGATCCTCTGATATTGGGATCCGGCTTAGGCGCCTTGATTTAGGTATTTATACATTTCTTTCTGCGCCCTAGAGCCCGGTTAGTCGCAAGGAAGGCAGCTTCCTGTAGCCTTTTAAGTTCTGAGCTACACAACCAAATCTTCTTTGGCGGCATGCGGTTGTCTCGAGTGATGTCTCATGATGTTGTGGTGATTGAAGGCACCGCCTCTTATAATGTTATGGCTTTCTCAGCCTCATGGCCACACGTGTGAATATTTTATAAGATTTGCATTTTGCATGAACTGCCATTAATCTATAAAGCCCCCCATCGATCCAGATGATCTTGCACTGTAGGTTTATTTAATAAACCCTATAGAGCCAGCACTTCTAAGCTTTATCAGTAAACACTCGTGGCCCTCCCTTATCGATTCCATCCGTATTTCTTAAATAATAAATTTGTGATTGAATAGCCCTGATAATGTATGCTTTATTCTTTAGTTCCAAATGCAGGTGATATAACGATTTCCCGAGTATTATTTCAGGTGAGATCTAGTCTGTATTTAGGTAAGTAAGTAGATGGACAGGAACTTGTCCTTTTCACATATATAGATGACGTCGCTCTTTTAGGTCTGGAGTACCAACTCTGCCATGGCATTTGTAGCGCAGAACTTTTGGTATCGAAGACTTGACTTGCCCTAATATCGCGGGTATCTCTAGATCAATTTGGATCCCTTCGCTCGTTCGACAGGCAGTTTGGACACTTGACATCGTGCGCGGATGCGTTCTGCACCCATCGCATTTATCATCACTCTTCTGTAACGCGCGCTTTGAAACGTACATTAAACTTTTCATGGGATCATCAAGGCAATTTAAGACTTGGGAGATATGTTTAATTGTATGATATTTGTCTATGAGTGGTTAACTGAGTGATTACTTCAAACGACCGGTTTTTGCTCGAATATTTTCCTTGAATCAAGCTTTCGCATTCCATCGCTAGTGCTCGGTGCAAATATGTGTGGTTATCTGGGACTAAGTGTATTGATAATCGATCTGAAATCAGCATGATAGATTGAGTGAGATGCGGGGATGAGTCAGATGAGGGGATGTTAAGATCTGATCTCGTTGAGAGTACTGGTGGTACAGTAGATATCTAGTTAGACCTTAGCCTTCAGGTACTGGTGCACTCTGTTCGTCGATATTGCGCTTTATACAAGAAACGGAATCTCTTTCTCTCTTTATTTTAAGTTTTGTCGGTTTTGTGGTGAAGTGATACAGTTTAATCTTTCTATCAGTTGCCTGCGGCTGAATTAGCGAGTGATCTTCTATGATGTGATACCAACGCTCCTTAGCGCCACCTCAGACATCCAACTAACAGTCGGCGAATACCGTGATTAGTTGTTGCAACTACTAGGGCTCCTAAGCGCAGGGTAATGTTTCTTCCCCGTTGTGAAATTATGAAACCCAAAGTTATCGCTGCTTCATCTCTAAGCCTGGGTGACTGTTTAGATATGTGATTTTCTCCCTAATAATGAGAATCCAGGGACTGATGGTTAGGGCCACGCAATATTGTGTGTGTGTGTGTACCCTTGTAAGAGTTTGTGCAACATATGTGTGCTTTGTAACTCTCGAGGCTGCTTTACCCCAGGTTTCCACCTGGACCAGTGAGGAACATGATCGTGTCGTTTGACCCCGATCCATACGTGCTCTCGTCTCTTATACTTTTATTTGTACACACATGAGAGGCTGGCTTGCTGATGGGAAAGGCCCATGTGTCCGGTTATGCTGATCTTCCGGCCACAGCCGTGGTTTCCCCTGGTTGAAGAGGTTCGAAATAGTTGTACCCGAGAATGCAACCCCTTGAATATTACAATACATGTCGGTACACATATCTTCTGTGCGCGGTACGTACTGGAGTGAGTAAGGGGAGGTTTGTTGTGTATCCAACAGCAAGTGAGGTTTGCCAGTTTGTTGGATCTGGCTTGGCATGGTTGTAATACCCAAGCCTGTCTAGACTATGAAGGGGAAGGAAGGAAGGGAGGAGGGGAACAAATCTCATAGAAGGGACGAGGAAGAAGGTATATGCTATATGCGTGTATGCCAAACCTAGGGACCACGGGCCGCCTGGGAAAAGTATGTATGATGTAGGTACATGTATCCTATTCTATGAGGGGACGACGAAAGCTTATTATTACCATGTAGGCCGTGCATTTCTCACTTTCTTTCTTCCACAGCTACATGTACATGTATTTACGTTCTTCTACTTGACTTCCCTCTTGTTAGAATACATAATCCTTTTTATTCCTTTCTTTCCTTCTCTTGCTGCTGCCATCACATCTCTGTTCGATACGATACGATACGTATATACATACGCCCATCTTTGCGCCTCCCATTCGCTCAATACTTGACTAGCAAGTAAGATATCAAGGCCCCACTACCTACCTACCTGCCAACCTACCATCCCACCTATCCATCTACAACCACTGTAGAAGTCAGTTTGCCCACCCCACACACACCAAAGTTTCCCCAATTTTCAATCGTCAAAACGTCTTCCACGCAGCAGCCACGCGGGCAGCTGGCGTCTTCAGCCTCCACCACGTCGCGGAAACGAAAGCTGGAGGCGGCGGCAGCAGAAGAAGAAGAAGACTGCTCGCCTTCCTTTTCCATCAATAACACCACCATCCCGACTTATTCTTCCTCTTCCTCCTCACCATCCCCATCCTCTTCGTCTTCGCCTTTTTGTGAAACCTCTCATCCGCCGTCACCTTTCCCATACCCAGAGGCTGCTAGCGCCAACCCCTCCTCTCAGGCACCAGCAATCCCCGTCACCACCCCCACTACAGCCCCCCCAGCAACCACGGATCCCACTGGTATCACTACCACCACAACGATAGCCCACGGAGATATTTCAGGTTCGCTTCCCCTGCGTGTGTTCGGTTTGAGTATCTATTTACTCTAGACTTATCCTCTCTACTCTCATACTTTTCACTTTTTTCTTTCTGCTTGCCACAATACCGCTGCCCCTCCACCCCCTCATGAACTGACCACATAATCACAATCTAACCCTTCTTCGTCTTCCACCACAGATATGGACACTGATTCAAACGACGCGGCAGCTTGCTCCTCCGCACCCGCAGAATTGCCTACCCTCCTCCACCCTACCGCACAAACATCATCGTCCACCGATACCATTGCTCGATCCCAATCTCCCGCCAAACGGCTAAAGTCCGAAGAGGCCCCAAATAACCCCGTTCCCCACAGTCTCGAGGACACGGCCGATCCTATGGACGAGGATACCCCGGAAGTAACGAGAGGAGTCTCCGTGGATATGTCAGATGTGCTCGCTGGCTCATCTGAGGTGGCTGCTCCTTCAACAGCTGCAACTTCGATTACTTCGGCTCCTAGACCGTCAGCTGACGAGATGTTTAACTTGGTGTTTAAAGCACAGGTAGAAGGCAGAATGGTGGAAGGTGATGTGTGGTATATCATCTCTGGGCCGTGGCTGGGCAGGTTCATGCAAAATGAGTGTGGCAATTCCTTGTCAAAGGAGGATGACGAGGGGGAACTAGGCCCGATAGACAATTCGGATCTCGTGGAAGTACCGCAGAAGGCAAATCTTGATCAAAGTATGTCCTCTAATTCACTTAGTTTTGGTTTGTCAGGGATCAGCCAACGCTAGCAGAAATGGGCATAAATTAACCTGGTGGTTGAGCAGGCAATACAGATGACGAAGTTTTCGTGTCAGAAGAGTTGATCTTAATCAAGCCCGGCAATTGTGGAGACGATTTTGAAATTGTTCAGGAGCACGTTTGGGAATCGTTGGTTTCTTGGTATGGCCTTGCTCCAGGTTCGCCAATCATCAAAAGGCGAGTGGTAAATACTTCGGAATTGGGGGACGGACCAAACCTCCAATTTGAATTCTATCCGCCTAAATTTACCGTTTTCAAACTTCGAGACCCTAGCGCACCTATCACAAAAGATAGCTTACAAAATGAGAAGTCTCAATCTCCAAAGGAATTCATCACAACGAAAGCCGAAAAATTTCAGAAGTTCCTTCAGAAGGTTAAAAGACTTGCAGATGTGGAGCCTAGTAGAAAGATTAGGTTGTGGAAAGTACTTGGAAATTTTACAGAAGAAGAGGCTGAAGCAATACCGCAAGGGGTCAAGAAGCCAAATAGAGAGAAAAGCCCAGGAATGTTTGGGAAGCTGATCATAGATTTACAACCGTTTTTAGAGTTGCAAGTAGGATCTGAGCGGGAGCTTATAAACGTCACAGATTCTTCGAATAACGCAAACTATAACGGAAACCTTCGCGTTAGTACTGCCGGTGTTGGTGCCGGTGGGATTATTGTTGTTGAAGAGCAGAGCTCAGAAGGTGGATGGATTAGCGAGAAAAATGTCAAGTCAGCTACGAGGTTTGGTCAGCCAGTGACAGTTACTAGCTACGGGAAACCCACTGCTATTACTCCGACATCCAAGAAAAACACTACATCAAGGAGCTCAAGTCCCTCTGCAAGTACTGCCAAGCATTCCCCGTCAAAAGTTACTGTCATCAGGGGGAGGCGAGAGGGAAGGCCACAGGGAAAATGTGGTCTTAGCAACCTTGGAAACACCTGTTACATGAACAGTGCTTTACAGTGCTTAAGGAGCGTGAAGGAACTTTCTCGATATTTTATTTGTATGCCACCTTTCTATCCACTCCATGAAAGATATTATTTACTAATAACCAATCAAAAGCGGATGAATATGAGAAAGAATTAAACCCTGGTAATCCACTTGCGCATCATGGCAAAGTTGCAAAAGCGTATGCAAGTCTACTCAAAAATATCTTTTCACCAACATGCCCTGCATCCTTCGCTCCCAGAGAATTTAAGACGACCATCGGCAGATTTGGGCCATCATTTCAGGGATATGGCCAACAGGATTCCCAGGAATTTCTCGCGTTCCTTCTTGATGGCCTGCATGAAGACCTGAACCGTATTCAAAAGAAACCTTACATTGAGAAGCCGGAATCTACAGACGAGATGGTTGGTGATATGGAGGCCATCGCGAAACTTGCATCAGAACACTGGGGTATATATAAGAAACGAAACGACTCAGCTGTCGCCGATCTCTTCGGGGGTCTGTATCAAAGTACCCTTGTTTGCCCTGAGTGTTCTAAAGTCAGCATTACATTTGACCCTTTCATGGACTTGACTCTCCCGTTACCTGTAGAGAATGTTTGGTCGAAAGAGATCTTCTTCATTCCAAAGGATGATTCCAAAGGGAAACTACTGAAAATCCCAGTAGAGATGGATAAGAATGGTAGCATAAAATCTCTTAAGGAATATGTGGGGAAAAAGATGGGAATAGACCCCCGGATGGTGAGTCTTTCTCTTTCTTTGTTAGGTTGACGGGGAATGCTTTACTAAAGTATAAAACCATCAGATCATGGCGTCCGAGGTTTACAAACACAGATTTTTCAAACATTACGACGATTCAGCCACCGTTTCTGATCAGATCCAACATAACGATGATGCTTACCTCTATGAGCTCGACGATATACCTACAAACTGGCCTAGCAAAAATAAAAAGCCCAAGAAATCCCTCTATTATGGCAGTGCTTCAAGTTACCAATTCGGAGAGGAAGAGGAAGAGCCGCAACCAGGCGCTCCAGAAACCGAGAGGTTGCTGGTACCGGTATTTAATAGAGTATACAAAGAAAGTAAATTTAGTCGATCGGCGAATCTTGAAGGATTTGCCTTCCCTTTCTTTATTTTAGTCAACAGAGAGGAGGCCAATAGTCTTGATGCAATTATGTCGAAGGTTGTCGAGAAGTACCAGCTTTTGACCAGCCAGAATCTTTACGAGCATGTGCAAGAGGGATGTGATGACGTTGAAGACTATGAGGAAGCGAATGAAGGTGTTGAGATGAACAAACAGAAGGAAAAGGTGGCTGGCGATGATGGACAAGAGGGGGGTGGTAAGGATGGATTTGTCAATGTATCCATGAAGGACGCAGGTTCTGTTCAGGATTCAGAAAATGCTGATGAAGCTGAGGGCAGACCCCCCCAAAATACCAACAGACGTGGCCTTCCAACCGGACTGCAAGAACTTTTCAACGTTAAAGTCAGCAAAAGGAAGCCGGGGGATGCGTCATTGCTCACTGGTTGGCAATCGCTGGAAGCCTCTCTTGATATTAGGGAACGACTATACCCGGATAATCCGCCCACCCCTCCTCCGAGAAAGCCGTCTGTCTTTCCAGCGGCGGGTGGAAACTCGGGAAGGCGTAGTCCAGAAAGCGTCAGTGATACCGATAATTTTGAAGACGCTCCTGAACCTGAAGCAGATATGATGCAAGATGCTAGTGATGATGAAGAGAACCCTCCATACGGGCAAAACTCTTTTTCAAGACCAATCAATGTTGCTTTTGAGCCAGCTATAAACTCTGATTTCTATGGCAACAACAGCGCAAACTCCTCTGTTAAGGCGTTAAAGACACCGTCAAGAACGCCTAGTCCTACTATACTTGACGAGAGTCCTCTTATCAGGTGGGGCGAAGGGCTTATCTGCGAGTGGACTGAATCTGGCTGGGATGCTATCTTTGGGGGAAAGAATGAAGACGACCTCCGCGGCAGGGCGATGTGGAACGACATGCCTGTTTACAATGACCAAGAGCTCTACAATCGGCGACGACGTCGGGAGGACCGTAAAAACAAGGGTATACATCTTGAGGACTGCTTAGATGAATTTGCAAAGAACGAAGTTCTCTCGGAGGAGGACCCTTGGTACTGTCCAAGATGCAAGGTTCACAGGCGGGCCACGAAAAAGTTTGAGCTCTGGAAATGTCCTGATATCCTTGTTATCCATCTCAAACGATTCTCAAGCTCGAGGAACTTCAGAGACAAAATTGATGTTTTGATTGACTGCCCAGTCGAAGGCCTTGATTTATCAAATCGGGTTGGATTGAAAGAAGAAGATCATGGATTAATTTATGACCTGATCGCTGTCGACAACCACTACGGTGGTTTGGGTGGCGGGCATTATACGGCTTATGCCAAGAATTGGATCGACGATAAGTGGTATTACTGTGATGGTTCGTACAACTTTGGCAACAATTTCTCCTATACCTGTTTTACTCCTACTAATGGCGGAAATAGATTCAAACGTACGAGAGGTTCTCGACGCTGATAAGGTCATCACACCGGCGGCTTATCTTCTTTTCTACCGTCGCCGTGCTAGTCGTCCATTGGGAGGGCCGCACTACGAACGACTTATCAGTGCTTTAGAAGGTGCTTCTGAGGACTCAGCCGATGAGACAGGATCTTCACGCGACGCGTCCCCTAACCGGGCGGGGGAAGGTGGGCTATCCGACGACCGGACCCACAGGTCGTCGGGCGGTGGAGTCGGTGGATTTTCGACAATTTATTCCGATCAAGTTGGGAACGGAATTCTCTGGGGTGGGGGGTCGGGCTCAACCACCAAAGCCTTCGAAGATGAGCAGCTACCTGCCTATTCCTCATTGAAGCCTGACGATTCGGAAGAATCAGGCATTGAGATGACCTCATTGCTCACAGTCGAGCCCCAGCCAGTAGAGCTATCATATACCGAGCTGAAGAACGAGCTTATCAAGGATATGGACGAAAGTGATCCGGAGGCTGAGAATAGTGGTGGTGGGGTCTTCCTTCAGCAAATAGAACAAGATGATGGAGAACCTGCCGACATAGTAGTTGATGGTGAAGATACCATCACACCAGCCCCTGATCAGGCGTCATGATTTTATGTAGAGTAGATTGGGATTTGATTGGTAAAAAGCAATGAATCGTTTTGTTGTTTATATCGCAGGCATGTCTCGTCGCTTGTGTGCGGCCAATGTTCAAAGTTTGAGGGTGTACAGGTATTTCTGTAGAATATCCATAAAGAGGAGGGAAACTGGGGGACCGTCAGCTGCATGTCTAGATTTGTCGGAGACGGTGCAGTAGCTACAGGGTTTTATTACATCATGCGAACTAAGGGTTTTTTTTGTATTCGATCTTCAAACGTAATTGCTAAGGAATTTCCAAAAATACCGACTGACTGTCATTCTGATTAATAGAACATCTTAAGATGGATACAAATGGGATAAAATAGTTCCACATGCATATGTCACTATCGTGATTACTGACAAGACACGACTTCTGAACTTCGTTTAGCTTACAATCACGATAGCTGTGATCATTTAGTTTAATATGGAGCTTATTCATCAGTATATTCACGCAAGTTCCGGAACCCCATATTTCAGCCGCCTAGCCTAACACTACATGTACGGTCCAGGGGTGCCAGAGTGATGCAACGTTTAACCTAGCAGCGCGGAAAGGCACTCAGAATTTCAATTGTTGACATAACACAATGCTTAGGCAGGATGGATATTTTAGCTATACACATGATATATAAGTCTCTAGAATAGAGTCTGCATTTTTCGGGTCATTTTTAGCCTGAAAAAGGACAACTTGTGGCAAGAGACAGTAATAAAAGGAGAAGCTATAGCGATTCATATTAACTCTTACCATAACTATCATTCCTAGCTTCTAAATTACTATATATTCGCTCCACATTTGGTTAGCTAGTCTGGTTGAGGCATACGGACCATTTGATCGTTGCATCACTTTCCGGCACCCCCGGTACATACCTAGGCCACGAAGCCTCGTTGGACTGTTCGAGGAAAGGTGACTTAGCTTCACTTACACTAGAACATCCTCTCTTAGTCCAAGGAATAAAGTCTTGAAATACCGCAGAATCTCGGGAATAACGAATCTGACTGGGCTGGAATACAACTTACCCATTGGACCTCAAGACGACCAAAAGTTACGCTTTGGGTTTGTTGGATTGAGGCTCAACAAGTATTTGACCAATCCGAAGCCCAAGGTTCCAGTCCAGTTCGATTCGTTATTCCTGAGATTTTGCGGTACTGGGCGCATTATAAATGCCTAATTGAGAAAGGACGCTTGCTGCAATAGCGTCTTCTAGCTGCACGAGTTGAACCAGGAGGGGACTTGCAGCCGTTCAACCAACAAGATGCGCAGGACGTTTTGTCGACTTTCTGTCTAACTCTTGCAGCTAAAAGACTCTAATAGCACAACTTCAGCATCACCTCAATTGATGTATGCCTCGAAAAGCCATAAGCGTGGTTTCGGAATTTGGTTGTTGTGGTTGATTTGTTGGTTGCGGTGCGGGTGGCTGGATAATACAATATCATTGGTTCGGTTTCAAACACTCTCGCAATCTCAGCCTTGTAGCCAGCGCAGCGCACAGTCTTTCTCATAAAGCTGGATGATCCCCAACTTCGAACTAGTTACATGCAATCCTCAACGTGGTTAAGACTCTAGTAATCCAAAATCAGATAATTTCACGGGGCCGATACAATGTCGTTATTTAAATTTAAAAGATGGAAAGGGAAGGAAACAGTAAGGGAAGCTAGAGCGGAGGTTGGGTGAGTTTTATACTTTACCTAGTGCTTACTTCCCATTACGTTTTGTTAATAAGAAGAACAGTACTCCCAGCGATACAACGGGTCAGAGATACGGATGCCATATTTTACTAGAAGACCCTGCGCAGGATAAAGTTGAGTAAGTGGTGATCTCGCTCGGACCGATACGCTTTCGATTTTTTCAAATAGATTGAACTATGCTAATGGTCCTGGCTGATACTATATTGTCGAATCAGCATTGTGTTCGTCCATGGCTTAACAGGCGACCGAGTTTCGACATGGACGTCAAAGCCCCAAAAAGATGGAGATAGAGGTGTTTTTTGGCCTTTAGACTTGCTTCCTAAATCCATCAGTAACGCTCGGATCATGGCTTTTGGCTACGACGCAGACGTGGTGAATTTTTGGAAACCCGCGTCCCAGAACCGCATCTTTGATCATGCAAAGGCGTTATCCGGAGCTCTTGGAAATATAAGGGAGAGTACTGACACTGTAAGTAGATATATCGCTTCATCATGGCTGGATTTAGTAACTGAAAGCGAGGATAGATGGAGCGCCCGATAATATTTATTGGACACAGTCTTGGGGGGCTAGTCATCGAGGATGTTAGTACAGTCTTGTTACCTTTAGTTTTAGTTTACTTAATTCCACCTTTTATGGACTTGGCTTGCTGATCTATGTTTACTATATCCAAGTGTTTATTAAACTCGAATACCAGTCATGAAGACTTCATTAGGAAAATACTCAGATCCACAACCGGTATCGCATTCCTTGGTACTCCCCACGGCGGTTCGAATCAGGCAGAAATGGCTATTATTGGCGCAAACTTTCTAAAGCTCATTACCAACCCAAACAATGACATTCTCAAGTCATTGACATCAAGCTCAGAAGCCTTGGCTAGGATACAGCAAGACTTTCACAGAGTCATAAATGGTCTCCCAGACAGTCAAAAAATAAAAATAACTTGTTTTTACGAAGAGCTTCCTGTCAAAGGCATTGGCGAGGTAGATTAACTCTGTGCGTTGTTTTGGTTTCTGAGTGTACAACTAACGTGGGTATATCCTTTGGTAGATTGTTCCCAAGCACTCAGCAATACTACCGGCGTATTCGAATTACCCCTTGCATGCAAACCATATGGACATGGTGAAATTCAGTGATCCAAAAGATCAAGGGTATATTGCGGTCACGAATGAAATCGGACGATGGATCAGGGAAGAGTTAAGACGAAATAGGCCGGCTGCCACCAGTGCTCCTGGTAGCCAAAGCTGTGTAGCAAGTGCTCATAAAGTAGAACAAAGAGCGGCAGAAGTGACAAGCGACCGACAGGAATATTCAAATAGTGGGGGTTAGTCAATTCCGACATGTTTATTAGTTTATTAGCGAAAATATCAAAGTCTAATTAATATAGTCGACCAAGTAAAGAAAGAATTGTTTTTTTCCGATCCAGCACACGACAAGGAAGAGATTATTGCATACAAAGGAAAACGTTCAGACGGTACTTGCGAATGGATTCTCGACACACAGGAGTATAACTCTTGGTATAATAGCCCGGAATCTTCTCTCTTCCACTTATCCGGCAGCCCCGGTAAAGGGAAGACTGTTTTCTCTATTTTCTTGATAGACCACCTCAACAGCCGATTGCAACCCAATAACGCATCCGCAGAAACCTCGGAAGCTATTTTGGTTTATTACTTCTGTGACAATAAAAACAACACTCGAAATACAGCAGTATGTATTATGAGAGCAGTTCTCTTCCAGATGCTACAAAGACGCCCAGAACTCCTCGAATACATTAAAAACGACGAAAAATATAAGTTAATCGGGCCAGAAATTTTTGCGTCATTCTTGGATCTCTGGAGAATTTTTTTGGGGATGCTAAAAGATCGAAATATCCCTATGATGTACATCATTATCGATGGCCTTGATGAATGCGACGAGGGTTCTCGTGCTTTATTTCTCGAACACATCAGGACACTTTTTCAAGATCCGAAAGATGTTTCTGTTAAGTTTATCATCACCAGCAGGAACTATCCGCTTATCTGCGAAGTCTTGTCACGATTCATCAAAATCGACCTCGACTTGAAAACCAAAAGGCTCCAGAACGACGTTTTTCGATTTATCGATTCTGAGATTGAACACTTAAGTGAAGAGAAGCCTTATATGGATGCCGAGGAAGTACGAGAAGCTTTGAAAGCAAAGGCCGACCACACATTTCTGTGGGTGTCTTTGGTTTTGAAGGAGCTCAGAACAGATGTTACCAGTGAGACTATCAAAGCCAGGTTAAGGACACTCCCGCATGGCCTATATGGCATATATCAGAGACTCTTGGACGAAATCCCTAAAGCCTTCCATCAGCACGTAAAGGAAATCCTGATATGGGTCACCTTTGCAAAAAGACCACTCAATATCAAAGGATTAGCTATTGCATTGTCATTTGCCTCAGACCCCCATCAATCCGCCCATGAGTTTGAACAAATCTTGAAGGATTTTATCAGGGTTTGTAGTTCCTTGGTACATGAGCAGCATGGAATCATCAATCTCGTACATCAGTCTGTCAAAGACTTTATGCTTCAAGAATTTGGCAGAGACACGCCAACCTGGTATCGGTGTCCACAAGGAGAGGCGGAGAAATACCTCACAAAGATATGCTTCAACTATATTGAGAAAACACCCTTCAAGGTGAACCCCAACGTCCCTACCTATATGCCTCGGCTTATCCCATCGTCAAATGACAATCCATTTCTCTCGTATGCGGTCAATTTTTGGACAGCCCATGCGAAACAATCCGTGGAAACAGTTGATCAGGTATTTGATCTCAAAAGTCCGTTCTTTAATGACAATTCCACGGTCCGTAATTCGTGGTTGGAAGCGGTAAATGAGCATACAAGTCTGTCACCGGTACATATCGCATGCAAATTCGGAATAGTTAGTCTTCTCCGCAAATTGATAACTAGTAGAAAAGACATCTACTCTAAAGATCACAAAGGAAGGTCACCGCTACATCTTGCGGTTGATGGGGAGGAGCTGGCCGTAGTAAGGCTGTTGTTGGAGCCTAGGGGGGTCTGGGGGCTGATAAGATTCAATATCAACGCCCAGGATACATCAAGTAAAACACCGCTTCACACAGCAGTTTATAAGGGATCCGACGCAATAGTTAAACTGTTGCTAGAGGACAAAAGAATTGATCCTATAGCAAAAGATAACGAAGGGAGTACTCCGCTGCATTGTGCGGCTCGATGGGGAAAAGAGGAAACAGTCAAGCTGCTGCTAGAGAAAGGAGTCGATCCTATGGCAAAAGATGACGAGGGACGTACTCCGCTGCATTGTGCGGCTCGATGGGGAAAAGAGGAAACAGTCAAGCTGCTGCTAGAGAAAGGACACGATCCTATGGCAAAAGATGACGAGGGACGTACTCCGCTGCATTGTGCGGCTCGATGGGGAAAAGAGGAAACAGTCAAGCTGCTGCTAGAGAAAGGACACGATCCTATGGCAAAAGATGACGAGGGACGTACTCCGCTGCATTGTGCGGCTGGATGGGGAGAAGAGAAAACAGTCAAGCTGCTGCTAGAGAAACGAGTCGATCCTATGGCAAAAGATAACAAAGGGAGCACTCTGCTGCATTGTGCGGCTAGCACTCGATGGGGAAATGAGGGAACAGTCAAGCTGCTGCTAGAGAAAGGAGCCGATCCTATGGCAAAAGATATCGAGGGGAGTACTCCGCTGCATTGCGCGGCTCGATGTGGAAATGAGAAAGCAGTCAAGCTGCTGCTAGAGAAAGGTGCCGATCCTATGGCAAAAGATAACCAAGGGAAGACTCCTGCCGATCTTGCATGGTCAAAATCCGTTAAAGGGTTTCTAGAGACGTACGATCGAACATACAAGAGGTTGCTATGGTTCCTATTCGAATAGTTCGCCGCGCAGGACGACTCGACAAAGCGTTGAGCCTTTGAAGACAGGCGAAGTCGGCCGTGGGTCCGCTTATGCAGATATCGTTGTGTTGGAGGTTTCATGCAATTATGTATTTGGTGGGATTTCCTTTTATATTTTCGATCCGGAGAGTTGGGTAGCACTTTCTTTATATGTTACGCACACGCATTAGTTTTCTATTTCTACAGACTGTGATTTCTTTACTCATGACTTTGTGTTTACCTGTGGCTCTACCAATGATAGTTTTTCATTTCTCTGTGTGTATTTGTGATGATTTACTATACGGCGAAGCCAATAAACACATATCGCCCCCATAAACGGTACTGATCCGGCAAATGCACTCCTCGACGTTCCCTTAGGATGTCTATCTGTACTCATGTAGTCGTCAGGATACCCCACTGTCAGAAAACGGATGCAGCCCCCATCTTACTCGCAAAAGGGTTGGCAAAATTGAAGTCAATTTTCAGTATGTTGGGTAAGGAACTGGGAGGCGCTAGGATTTCTCCCGTTCGGGCTGTCGTTACTTTTACCTCTCGCTACTAGCAGCGCACGTGTTTTCTCGGCAGGGCTTGGCGCGGGGCTACATCGGAGTTTTCAAAACCCCGATTCTCGAAGTTTCCTTCTCGCCCCGGACCCAGCCAAGCTATTAGGGGAGAGGGGAAGAGGGCATCGTTAACCCTTTTGCCCTGGCCGGGATCCACACGAATGAGCTGAGGTCATCAAGATCTAGATCACAGGCCCTCACTCGCCGGCCTGCGGGCCGATCCCCCCCGGGCAGCTAGCGGAGGTAACGGCGATAGCATCGGCAAGTGGAGATAATTCTTAGTCAGTTGCTCGCGCCCGCCAAACAGCAGCTGGAAATAAATAGAAGTGCCTCTCTCTCTCTCTCTCCCTCCCCGGCCTCTCTTTCCAAACACACCCCATACCATACCATACCACACCATACCATACCATACCATACCCATTGCATCCATACACTCCAGATCTAGATCTATAACCCGCCTGAAGCCATGCCCCACCCCGTGTTCGCCGCCTCAAACATCGCCGTCATCACCGGCGCCGCCTCCGGCATTGGGCTGGCGATTGCGCGCCTGTGCGCGGCGCACAACCTCAAGATGGTGCTGACGGACGTCAATGGCCCGCTGCTGCAGGAGGCCGCGGGCACGCTGGACGCGCCGCGGGAGAATGTCGAGACTGTTGCCATGGATGTGGGCGACCGGGGCGCGTGGGCGGGCGTCAAGGAGAGGGTTGACCAGAGGTTTGGCGGCAGGGTCGACCTCTTGGTGCTGAATGCGGGGGTGGGGCCGAAGACGGACTGGGAGGATGTGGACAGCTTTAAGAAGGTGGGTTTGGCCCTTTTTTTTTTTTTTTTTGCCCCCCCCCCCCCTCATGTGGTTGGTTGTTGGCAGGCAGGGCTGATGTTGTTGGGGTTGGTGGGGGGTGGGTAGCTGTATAATACAAACATCTTTGGTGTCTTGAACGGGATTGCAGAGTTCCTCCCAGTGCTCAAGAAGAACTCGACCCCGGGCTCGATCGTCATCCTCGGCAGTGAGTGTCTCCCTCCACATCCCAGCTAACCAACCAATCAGGCCAATACTAACCAACGCAGGCAAGCAAGGAATCACCAACCCCCCGTCCAACCCCGGCTACAACTCGTCAAAGTCCGCCGTCAAGACGCTCGCCGAGCACCTCTCCTTCGACCTCAAGGAGATGCCCATCTCCGTGCACCTCCTCGTCCCTGGCTGGACCCACACCGGCATGACTGGCGCCGGCAAGACCGACAAGCCTGCGGGCGCCTGGACGGCCGACCAGGTGGCTGAGCGCCTGGCGGTCAAGATGGAGAAGGGCGAGTTTTATGTCGTGTGCCCGGACAATGACGTTACGGAGGAGATGGACAGGAAGAGGATTGCGTGGGCGGCGGGAGACCTCACTGAGGGCAGGCCGGCGCTGAGTAGGTGGAGGGGGGGTGAGTGGGCGGAGAAGCATAAGGCTTTTATGGAGGGGAATTAGTGGGGGCGTTGGGTTATTAAATAGGGTGCTGGGGATTAGTTGGAATGGCTACAATTAGTTAGGCCTTGTTAGTAATTATTAGTCGTAGCCAACCAGCGTGTGCGGTGAATGTGTTGGTGTGGACCGTGTGGTGTGTCCGTGGAACCCTAGCCTTGGGTCTAACCTCGTTCTCTAGATACATAGATGGACCTGGAGATCAGACGAGAGGACATGCATATGCATCTATCCATCCGCGGATCCGTATAGCCACCAGTCCAGATTACATATTTGCCATTTATTTAGAGATTGTATCCAAGAAGGAAAGAAAGAGTAAACCCTCGGTCATCTTTCACCCCCCAGAAATCAGTAAGTTGTTCATATAGCGGCCCATGGTGGAATATAGGACCGAAGTACTAGTGACTCGCGAGCAGAGGAGAAGATAAGGCAGGGTTGGGGGGGAAGCCTAGAGAGAGCAAACCCAGAAAACCAATATCACATGTATACAGCCACTCTGCAAAAGTCCAGATTTCGGAGTGAGACATTTCACCATGTAATCGTGGCGGACTGTCAAAAAAAAAAAAAAAAAGTAAGAAAGAAGACACCACCCTCAGGGGGTTTCCAAGTGACCAATGGTGCCCGGAAACAATGAAGAATGTAGAGCACAGTCACGAACCACATACATACATACTAGTATTATATATATTTCTCATCGTCTTGAACGTCGCAACACCAACCTTCCGTCCCGGGCGCGCCACGCTGCACATTGAAACCAGATCACAAACACCTTTGCAGAGTGGCTGCTACCCAGGGTGTCGGGCGGTGGTGCACACCCGGCGATGCCTCAACCATGGGGGGCATCCCAAGGGCATTGGGTGTGTAGATTCCCGTGGTGGAGGAGTAAGGGAATGTCGGGTCTGCCATCAATGTTTTCTGGTTTTTTTTTTTTTTACAACATATCTCTCGCTACCTCGCAGCGTCGCTTTGTACTGGGAGTGAGTGGAGATTCCATTTCCAGACACGGGGCTAATGGATGCATCCTCGGCCGTGGCAGAGATGGTCTGTGTCTGTGTTCTGGCTTTGGGTAGTGTTTAATTTTGTGTGGTGTCAAGATATAGAGATTTGGCTGTCAGGCCAAAATATGCATCGCTTTCCAACACCCTGGGTACACGAGTATATGTAGGTATCCGCTATATACGTATACGTGTGTTCTAGCAGTCTTCGTAACGGCGTCTACAGTCCAACTCAGCTACAAGAGTACATTGCACACTACAACATGTAGGTGGCAGTGTACTACTACTACATGCATATATATCATCATGCGGAGACAGCACCCGCCTCCCCACTTTGCCCCTACTATCGGTCGGCGGCCCTATATCTGCCTAGTCCTCGTAAGCACGTAGCTAGCACGAGCCGACAATGGCCCTGCGTTCACCACCGCAAACAAGAGGGCGGCCAGCGGGCCGTGTCGGGTTGTGATCGTAGGATGAGGTTGTCAGCTGGCTGGCTAGCTCACTCTGCCCTCACTCCCTCAGGTATCACTTCCCGCCTCTAGTTCTCCACAGTTGTGTTTGGCGAGGTTAGTCTAGCCGTAGGCGCAGCCCGACGTACCGTACCGAGGACCGATCATAGGATCACTCCAGGGTTAGTGCCCGTAGCCCGTAGCCCGTAGCCCGTGGGGGGTGTATGGCCACATTAGGTATCGGTATCACCCCCCCCCCCCCTTTTTAGAGGGGCTTGATTCATTGGTACTCTCTCATTCCGGCCCACAACTACAGAGTAGACTATCTTCTCGCCCACCATCTGGGCCAGTAGGCCTCGGTCTCGGTTTAGCGGGGCTCCTTCGATCGGGGCATGTTCTTTTACAGTGCAAGTACATGTATGTATGTAGCTAGGGCCTCCCCCCCCCCCCCTTACATGTCTGTACCCGCCTCCTGGTAAGCGCCAAGAACGGAGCCGGGGAGAGCGGGGGGGGGGCAAGTGATCATTCACCCGCAACCCAGCTAGCAAAGAACAACAGCGAGTGATAGCCCATGACACGACACGGGCACCGATCGATGAGGGGCAGGTCATGTAGAAGGAACAGGCGCCAGGGCACGCTGCAACGGCTATATGTACATGTAGGCTACATGTATAGTTGTAGAGTACTCTAGTAAACGGGCCGATGGGGGCATGTGGCCGGGAAATAGATAGGTACATTATGTGAGTGGGTGAGATGGTACTCATAGAGTCAGGTAGGTACTTTGTCGAGCTGCGGAACCCCTCGCCTAGCTCGTGCGTGCGTGCGTTCGGGCGCCGGGGGCAGTTGATGTAGCCTGGATGTGGATATATGCCTCTTCTGTAGGGAGGGGTCCAGAACTGGACGCCGCACCGTCCATGGCGAGGTGTGTACATAGCTATAGCGAGAAGCCGGCGTGGAAACCGGTTGGGCGGTCCGTGGCGTTGCGTCCCGTCCCGTCCCGTCCCGTCCCGTCCTGTCCCGTCGGGCTGGATCTGCGTTTCTCGAGGGGAACTAGACTATATGCTATATACGTTTGTTGTTGTGGGTGTGAGTGTGAGTGTGAGTGTGTGTTTATTTTTGCTTTATCCCCCCCCCCCCCCCGCCCCTCCACTCTCCTCACCTGTTTCTCTCTCCTCCTGGATAGCGGCGGTCTGCAAGGCAAGGCAAGGCAACAAGGCGAGGCGAGGCAGGTGTCGATGCACATGGGACAAGTGAAAGAAAATGAAGAGGGACAGGTACAAGACAGGAAATTAACATGTTGATACCGCAACGTAACGCCCCCGACGCACTGTCTAGTAGTAGTAGTAGTAGTAGTAGTAACCCCCCCCCCCCATGGGGTGAAAAGAAGGAGAAAAATGGACAATGAAGAAGAGAAGAGGAGAGATGTGACGACTAGCCGAACCAACGTACATACATACATACATACATACATGTATAGCACAGGATGCCAGATAGGATGGGATGGGGTGGGGACAATGGATGCAGGTGGGAGAGTGGATTGTATGGACAGATTATGAACCCGCTCTCCCCCCTCCCCCCCAAAGTGCCACAGGTGCCCCCCGTTTTACTTGTAACTAACTAACCCCCCACCCACCCACCCAGAGCCTACAAGAAGAAAAAAAGACGAAAGAAAACGAAAAACAAAGACTACAGCAACCGGGCCCGCCATTAGGGCCCACTTGATCATTTTATCTATCCCCCCCACCCCCCATTGCTTCCTTCTATCCCCCACCTTTCCCTCCCTCCCTTCCTTCCCTCCTCCCCCTACAAAAACACCTTACTCCCCACACTCCACGCCCCCGCCGCACCCCCCACCATCACCGCACTCCACGCCATCGGCCTCAGCCCCCTCGTGCTCTTAAACACCGCGCCACTCAGCACCCCCGCCAGCACGCTGTTGGCCGTGTCGTGCTTGCCCCTCACACTGCCGATCGCCGAGTTTACGCCGTTGTAGACGAGCGCCAGCACGCCGCCCGAGTTTCCCAAAAAGGGCCCGCGCCGCGTCATGCCGTTGAGCACGTAGTTGAGCTTGAGGCGGGGCGGGGCGGCCGCGGGGCTCCTGCGCAGGCCCTCGGCGAGGCCCCACAGCCCGCCCGTGGACAGGCCGACGAGGTAGACGGAGCCCGTGCCGTAGCAGAGGTCGTCGGACCAGCCGCGGGAGGGCAGGGCCGAGGCGGCGGACAGCGGCGAGAGCGCCGTCTCGTCGAGGTCGAGGTAGGAGAGCGTGGAGGAGAGGCCGGCGAGCGGGTGCAGGAGGGTGGGGTCCAGGGCGGCGGGGGTGAGGAAGGAGGAGGTGGTGGTGTCGAAGGCGGGGGTGCTGGTGAAGCTGGTGGTGGGGGCGATGTCGCCAGAGTCGGTGGGGGGAGGTGGAGGGGTGGGAGGAGTGGGGGCGGGGGCGGGGGTGGACTTGCGGCCGGTGATGGCGTCCCAGATTGAGGCCATTGTGGACTGTTGTAGGGGGGGTCTCTGGGGGCTGTGGCTTTTCTGTCTGCGGGAGGGAGTGTGGGTGGCTGTCTGTGTGTGTGTGTGTGTGTGTGTATATACTCGCAGTTGACTGAGTGAGTTGTGGTGGTTGTGTGTGAGTGTGTGAGAGTTGTGTCTTGAGATTGCCCTTCTTCAGTCTCGGCCAGCTGCGTCGTCGTCGTCGTCGTCGTCTCACTCGCTGTCGTCGTCGCCGGGCGAAGGAAAGAAAAAAAAAAAACCTTCACCCAGAACCGGCCGCCAAGCGCTGCGTGATGCGGCTCTGCTCTGTGGCCGGGTTACCCTGCCGTGTGTGTGTGTTACCCTGCCGTGTCTCTGCAGCCAACGGTTACCCTGCCGCGTGTCTGCCCCACCAAGCCAACACCTGCAGTTTCGTTCACCCCGCCATATATTAGCACAAATCAAACGCCAGATCGACACCCACAGCAGCCCAATGTCGACGGCAGCAGAAACGACGGTCACGGCTCTGAGAGAGCTGCTGCCACAGCACACACCGGTGCTGGCCGAGGACGTGCTACGCGCCGTGCGCGCCGTGCTGGTCAGGAAGCCACAGAATGGCGTTGCAGCAGCCACAGCCACAGCCACAGCCACAGCCACAGCCACAGCCACAGCAACAAGCACAGAGGCCGGAAAAGACGTAAAGTAAATCATTACCCCCGATTCCCTTACAGAAAACAAAAACTAACCCCCCCACCACAGCATCCTCACCGCCCTCCTCCACACCGCGCAAACCCCCACGCTCACGCAGCCCCACCGCGCCCTCGCCTGCGACGCCCTCAGCACCTACCTCATCCGCACCCGCACGCCCCCACACCTCCCCCTCCCTCCCACCACCACCACCTGGGCCGACGCCGCCGCCGCAATCGTGCTCGCCCATTTCGACGACGCGCAGTCGCCGCTGTCAAAGGCGCTCAAGGACCTTCTCGGCAACGTGCTCGGCGCACACCCGGACCCGCCCGCGTTTGCGCGCGGGCTGCTGGCAGCGCGGGTGCTGCCGCGGCTGCTGGGCGGGGGCAGGGCGGCGGGAAAGGCCGTGTACTTTGTGCTGGAGGCGCTGGTGCGGCGGCGGCTCGTGGGCGCGGGGTTCGTGTTTGGTGCGTTCCCGGGCGGTGGGGAGGCGCGGGTGGTGGGCGCGTTGTTGGGCGCGGTGGGGGACCGCACGGTGGCGCCGGTGGTGGGGAAGGCGCTGGCGGCGCTGCTGGGCGCGCGCAGGGCAGAGATTGAGGGGGAGGAGGAGTGGGTGTGCGGGTGGAGGGGCGCGGTGGAGTGCGCGCTGGGAGAGGAGGCGCTGAGGGGGAATGTCGTGACGTATGTGCTGCCGGGGCTGTTTCGGCTGTCGCCTGCTGGGTTCCGCGTGTTTGTGGAGGGGCTGGGGTTCGGCAGGTATTGTGGCGGGGAGGAGGAGGAGAGCGTGGTGGTGATGGAGGCGGCGGGCGACGACGGCGAGAAGAAGGGGCTGATGAGTCTGCTGTGCTGCCTCAAGGTGGGAAAGGACCTGGGATATGTGGCTGAGGAGACCGACGCCGACGCCGCCGCTGCCCGGGAAGGTATCACGAATAACACAAGTACTTTCCCCCTCCCCCCCCCCCTCCTTCACACTGCAATCACAGCTAACCCCTCAGACCCAGCCAAGCTCACAGTCCCCACCGCCTTCGCCGCCCCGCTCCTCGCCCACCCCCACCCGCACCTGCGCCTAGCCGCGTTCACGCTCCTCACACACACGCCCAGCCCCACCACGCCGCTGCCGTCCGCCGCACTATCCGCCATCCGCGCCGCGCTACCCCACCTCCACACCGAGACCGACGCCGAGGTGCGCAACCTCACCACGCAGGCCATCCGCGCCCTACTCGAGCGCCTCGCCGCCTCCTCCCACCACCTGACCAAGCTCCCCCCCCGCACCGCACAACCCAAAATCCAAGAAACCGCCACCTTCATGCAATGGTACCTCCACACGCTCACCGCCCAGCTCGCCCCCCCCGCCTCCTACCAGCGCACCACCACAGCCCTAAAGCTCCTCACCACGCTGCACCTCTCCGGCCTCGGCCACCACCACCACCACCCCCCACGCTCCACCCCGCCAGACCCAAAAAAACACCTCAACTGGCCTGCCGCCGTCCTCGCCGCCACAGCCCCGCTCTTTACGCCCGCCCTGCGCCGCGCCCTCGCCGACGCCCTCTTCAACCCGTTCGACGACGTGCGCGCCATGGCCGGCGCCCTGCTGCTGCACGCCCCGCCCGACGCTCCAGCCCTCGAGACCCTGTTTGCCGCCGCGGTGGCGCGCATGAATGGCACGGGGCGGGAGCGCGACGCGGACGGCGCGGCGCGCGTCGTGGTGCTGCTGTTTGTTGCACAAGGCGGGGGGGTGGTGGTGGAGCGGGTGTTGGGAATGCTGGAGGGCTGTGTGGACGCTGCGCGGAGGGACTTTGGCGCGGCGGTGCGCGGCAGGCCGGTGCATGGGTTGCTGGCGGGGTTGAGGATGGTGTTTGAGCGGCGGGGGGTGTGGGAGGGGGGTGTGGTGGGGAGGGGCGTGGTGGAGAGGGTGGTGGCGGTGTGTGTTGCGGTGTGGGGCGTGGTGGGGGGGGTGCTGTGTGTTGATAGTCCGGAGGGGAGTGGTGCGGCGGGGGTGGGCGAGGAGGAGGAGGAGGGTGGTGAGGTGGATAGTCAGACGGTTATGAGCTACTCGTGGAGGGCGGTGAAGGAGGCGAGGTTTGTTGCGCCCTGTTTTCTATGCGTTTTTTACTTTTTTTCCGTGTGTTTGGGTTTTGGTTTTGGCTCCCCCCCTCACTTTTTACGACGTTTGTATGCTGCGATCATTACCCCCTTTCTGCGTGCGTCATGAGATATCACTCCCCCCGCTTCCCCATTTCTTGCAATCAGATCATTGGCCCTATACACACACATTATCACAACTACAAACACGCACTAACGCCCCGCCCGCCCGCACCAGCGCCCTCCTCGCCACGCTCCTCTCCCACGCCCCCCACGACCCCACATCCCCCGCCACCTCCCTCCTCCAGCACAGCGACTTCTCCCCCGCCGGCGACCTCCTCCTCTCCCAACTCTCGCACATGCGCCACCGCGGCGCCTTCTCCGCCGTCTCCCCCTCCTTCACAACCCTCTGCACAACCTGCATCACCTCGCGCGACCCCGCGCTCCACCCCCTCCCCGCATCATGGCTCGCCGCAAACCTCCACCTCATCACAACCTCCTCATCAAAGATCACCCGCCGCTCCGCCGGCCTCCCCTTCCTCCTCCTCGCCGTCCTCGCCTCCGAGCGCGACCCGGCCCGCCCCCTCCTGCAGTCAACGTTTTCCCACCTCGCCGCCATCGCCGCGCTGCCTCCCCCGCCCGACACAGACAAGATCGACCTCCCGCAGGTGCACGCCCTGAACTGCATCAAGCACCTGTTTACGGACGCGCGGCTGTCGGCCGCCGTGGCGCCGCACGTCGGCGAGGCGCTCGCCCTCGCCGTCGCGTGCTTTGCGGCGCCAGTGTGGGCGCTGCGCAACTGCGGGATCATGCTGTTTACGGCGCTGCTCACGCGGCTTGTTGGCGTGCGGGGGCGCAGCGACAGCAACGGCGGCGGCGGCGGCGGCGGCGCGCTCGATGCGCGCGGCTTCTTTGAGCGGTATCCGAGCGCGAGGCAGGTGCTGCTGGGGGGGCTGGCCGGGAGCCTGGATGCGCTGGATGCGGGGGGGGCGCTGGTGGAGATGGTGTATCCGGCGCTGTCGCTGGTTGCGCGGCTGGAGTATAGTCCCGGGTTTGATGGCGAGGTGGCGGGGTTTGTGGGCTGCGTGAGGGCGGCGATGGGGTGCAGGGTGTGGAAGGTGCGTGAGATGGCGGCGCGGGCGTATGTCAGCCTTGTTGGCGGGCCCGAGTGGCGCGGTGTTGTAGAGGGGCTCTTGCGCGAGGCGGGGAGTCGAGAGGTGGGCACGAATGGCGCCCATGGGCGGCTGTGCGCGGTGCGGGTGCTGCTGGAGAGGAAGGCCCGCAGGGGGGAGGAGGATTTGACGGCTGTTTGGGCGGCGATGGACGCGGTCTTTGGTGCGCTGGTGGTAAAGAACCGGTGTGCGGTGATCAAGGCCGTGTGTCTACAGATCATCACGGACCATGGCTTGGTGACTGGTGCGCTGGCGGAGGCTGATGGTGTGTAGCCCTCCCCTAAAACCTGCCTTTTGATCATTACCGGCCTTGTGATCATTGACCCTGCTTGGCTTGCCCGTTCGATATGCTAACACACTACTCCCAGCGCTCCATGAAAAGGTCTTGAGCTACGCCAGCACTGCGGAAATAGCTCTCGCAGAGATCAACAACGCCGGCGTCGTCGGCCGCACGCTCTTCAAAACGCATCTGACCGCCTTCATGGTCGCCAGAGCGCTGCACCACCCCCCCACCCCGACAGGCATCACCGAACTGCTCACCCTCCTCTCCAGCCGCGACGAAGAAGCCGCGCTCTCAACCGCCGAGCATCTCCTCTCCTCGCCCCACCAGCTAGCCCTCACCCCGCGCGAAGCCGCACTCCTCGACACCACCCTCTGGACCCTCATCACCGAGCACCCCTGGCACCAGCTGCGCACCGCAGCACTCACCCTCCTCACCCGCTACGGCACCAGCAGCACCACCGCGCTCGAGCCGCACTGGCGCGCCACCCTCGACCTGGCCACAACACCGCCCACAGAGCCCTGCCAGCACGCGGCCCTCGCGGCCCTCGGCCTCCTCACCGCCCACATCTGGGCCCACTACCAGCACATCCCCGACGGCGCCCAATGGGCCGAATGGGCGCTCGCCCAGCTCCTCGCCCTCGTCGCCGCATCGCTACACGAGGACCAGCCGTACCCGGCGCGCGAGGCCGCGCTGCTGGCGCTGAAGGCACTAGCCCCAGTGCTGCGCTTCGACGCGCTGGCCCAGTGGCGGTCGCGGCCCGTGGCGCTGCGCGGCGCCTATTTCGCGCTGTATGCGCTGCTCAACGACGACGACGAGGACCTGCGCGACGGCGCGGCCGAGGCCGTGTGCCGGCTGCTGCCCGGCCGTGCGGTGGCGTATATGCCGCTGCGGGCGGGAGAGGCGCTGCTGGAGGCGATGGTGGCGGCGTTTGGTGGGGAGGAGGAGTTCTTTGGCGATGTGGTGGAGAGGGCGGGCGGCGGTGTGGAGGTGCGGGGTGAGTTGGAGAGGCTGCTGGGCGCGGCGGGGACGATCCTGTTTGCGAGGGAGAAGCAGAACCTGTTTGTGGATGGGGGTGTGGAGGCGCGGCGGTGGGGCGGGGTGCTGGCGGCGGTGGAGGTGCAGGGTGGTGGCAGGGACTTTGTGCTCTGGGTTGTGGGGGGGCTGGATGCTTTTGAAGGGAAGGTGCGGGAGAGGGGGCGCGAAGGGCCGTTGGGGTGGCTGGCGGATGAGGAGGTGTTTGTGCTGGGTGTGCGGGTGGTGGAGGGGGTGAGGGTTGTGAGGAGGTGGTGGGAGAGGGGCGAGGTCGACGATGTGCTGTGGGGGATGGTTGTAAAGGGGGCCGAGGGGCTGGCGGCGGCCCTGGAGGAGGTGGGCGGGCACGAGGCCCTGAAGGAGGGGTTGAGGGAGATTCTGCATGGGTAGATGGATGATGATGGTGGTCTTGCTGTATATAGAACTAGATATAGATGTTAGATAGTAGATTAGTAAAGTGCCATGGCTTGCCAGAATAGAGGAGCTTCTTGGGACACTTGCACCCCACCGCCGTATTCATTTGTGCGTTTGGGATGATAGTAAGTACGGAAAACGTCGCAAATGACAGTCCCCGGTAGACGCTTTCAGACTGTTCGTGACCGTGATCTTGTCTTGATACATAGGTTATGCTCAAGTACGATGATGGATGAGATGGTTTAGGTTCCAGAGTCTCGCTTTATACTACATGTAGTCCAGCAACGGGGCAGGTTTCGTTGAGCGTAACCTATCGTGCCTAAACACGATTCCGACCAGACCGCACCACAACGTGCTCCAACACATGATGCAAAAAATCGCTACTAATGATCCAGAACAGAAAGTCTACTCGACCTCACGCCCAAAGAAAAAAAAAGAACAAAAAGAAGAAAAGAACTCAAGGTTCGACAAAAGGTACTGCAACGACTTACATTAGTACATTGTGCGTTGCTACCCCCACCCCTGGATTGAACCCAGGACCTTGTGGGGGTCCTGGATAAACACTCGGTGTCTAGCCCGACGAGCAGTCTAGCCACTAGACCACCCGCCCATGGTGGATGCTGCGCTGGAAGTGATACTTGAACTTGGCAGTGTGCCAAGATGGAGCAGAACCCCTAACCCTTCGATGCCAATGCTCAGCCATCCACACTTCAATAGCTCGACCACATCTTGGGTCATTTCAGGTCATGGCGAGCTATGAAATTCTGAATCATGAGCACGTCCACCGAAAAGTATCATTTTAGGCCTTTTCCGTAGTGAATAGTATCGGCCATAGTTCTAGTGGGAAGGCAAAAACGTGCCCCCTCGGGCCCTCCACCCTATCAAAACCCCGAACACCCAGCCCAAACCCAGTACAGAGCGCAGTCTGCAACGTTCTCAGGCTTTTAATGATCAGGTCCGTCTACCTAGGGGGTGAGAATATGTGTCTCGGGAGTACTAGTCTCTCTGGCTCCTCTGCTCCGTTGCTTGGACGACGACTAGATGATATGATAGAAGGAACGAATAAGTACTTAGTACACGAGCGGTGTCGTCGGAAGGCCCGTCTCCGCACTCACCCGCACTATATGCACATGTAGCTAGCACGCGGGTCAAAGTGCAGGTCACAGTGGGCACCGTGTCCTTAGTAGCTACATGCAGCGCGCTCTTGTGTCTTGCTTTCTTCTCGCTCTACACACGCCTACCTCATCTTCGTCATGGTGCTGACATTCGAGCTTGTCTGCTTTCATGAACCGGGCTCAGACCCTAAGCTTTTCTCCTGAGGTTCCCAAAGGACCAAAATATATACTGAACTCTTGTTTCGCTCCGAAGCGCCTCGCCCGGTAATCTATCCCACAGCACTCAAAAGACTCGCTTACTGACTAGAAGTGGAATTATGGTTGGTGGGTGAGTTTTGTCATATGGGAACCGAACCTTGGAAGAAGACTAACAGCGTCACAGCTTATCACTCGAATACAATGGCAAAGTGCTGCATGCCAAGACCAAGACCACTACCAACTTTACAACACCACTAGTGATCCATACGGGGCCGGACTCGTCGCAATGATGCTCATGGTCCTATATAAAGTGCCGAAATCATTGTTTACATGATAGCGTATTGGCAAATGCGCTTGGCCGGCAGCAGTAAGATTTGGATTAGGCAAGAGGTCAAGTAGAATCCCAATTGCGATATATATTAATTTTAACTACGGGAGAAATCTTGGTTAAGCTTCAGGTTTGTGAGATTGTATGTTTACAATTGACGGTTACTAGAATATGGCTTCTCCTGAGTCCTGAATATCTACTTGAAGTGCTTTCTCAGTAATGGGAACATCTAGACTCACCTCGAACACCCGCCCCTAGATGGAGCCAGAAACACCGCCAATATCTCAACCTACCTCTACTCAAAGCATCTGTATCTGTATCTGTATCTATACAATGCATAATATAATGCGAATATTTCACACTCGCTCTACACGCCCAAAAAGAACATACCACAAACGCACATACACCAGGTAACCAACCAATGCCCCTCATCTCCCTTCCCCTCGAGATCCTCTACGAAATCGCCGAAACCCTCTCCCCCGCCTCCCTCCTCAACCTTCTCCTCTGCTCCCATACCCTCACCCGCCTCCTCCTCCCCATCCACACCACCCTCCTCGCCTCCCACGACAAAAACCACATCCCCGCCCTCTGTCGCGCCGTCATCAACGGCTCCCTCAGCCCCAAGCTACTCCACTGCCTCCTCGCCCGCCCCGACCTCACCATTAATACGCGCTACCCCGGCCTCGCTATCTGGCGCTTCCCGAACCTGCCCCCACGGGACCCCACCCAGCGCCGGCACTGGTGGTGGACGCCCGGCGCAACCGCGCTCTACATGGCCGCGCAGCTCCGCGACGAGCGCCTCGTGCGGCTGCTGCTCGCTCACGGCGCAGACCCCACCATCAAGGCTGGGGGGCGGCGCAAGAACTCGCCGCTGTACGAGGCGGTTGTGCCGCGGGGGGTGGGGGGTGTGCGGCTGGCGCTGGCGAGGCTGTTGGTGGAGGCGGGGGCGGACGCGGCGGACTGGGTTGATAGGAGGAGGGGGAGGAGGCCGCTGCTGCATGTGGCGGTGGCGAAGGGGGATGTGCGGATGGTGAGGCTGCTGTTGGGGTATGGGGCGGATGTGGGCGCGAGGGAGGAGGGGGGGAGGAAGAGGAGCGTGTGGGAGTTGAGCATTAGGTCCGGGGTTATGAGGAAGGTTGTGAGGGATGCGTGGGCGGACTGTGGACTGTTGGAGGTGGGTGGTGGTGGGGATGGTGGGGGATAGAATGTTTGTTGGTTATAGAGCAATATATGTAAACACATATATCAGTTACTACATATGTGTAGATTGAATATATGGGTGTGTCCAACACAGCCATCCCCTGTATATAACTATCCGTAGCGGCTAAGACTGGGATTTCATGAACCACTACAGCTAAGCAAGTAGCTATATAAATATATCACTTATCGCGATCGAGCCCCACCTGCAACCGCCGAACTAAACGTCGCATCCGCGATATGAAGAAGCCCGAAATCCCGAGAGATCTAACAACGCCAGCCGGGCCTTCCACAACCCAAGACTGTTTTGTTAATTTAAATTCTCGACAATTAGTAATGATACCTCCGAGTGATAATGCATGACGCCAGTCGTTCCCCCACCCCTTTTTTCTTTTCCGTTTAACTCATTAATTGTATCCCATCCATGCCTTATTGGACCTGTTCGGGGAAGGAGACCCAAGAAAACGGTCCAGGAAACGAAGCAGCCAGATCTGGCTTTTCTTGTTTTGTTGGCCCCTAAGTCTCTCAAAGGTCTTGAGAGTTATATACTCTCGCGACAATTAACCTCATACTCATCCCTGCCATGAACATACATAATGCCCTAGAATACAAGTATACGTACCCGTGAACTAAACCTTGAGAGAAAGTCTTCTTCACCATTTCTCCAGCACATGCTCCTGCCAGCCTTATAGCGGCAACACACTTGTATATTATTTTTTTGTTTAATTCATTAATTGCATAGACACCGAAGTCTATGGCAATATCGCACTGCCCCTGAGCTACCCTACACCCGCCACCACCTGCAAAACAACAAACTCGTACAGAAACGAGCACGGCGGCGAAGAAGCTAGCGGGGGGGAGACACGCATAAATAAAATAAAAAAGACGGATGGAAAAAAAAGTTCACAACACTGCCTCGGTTGCTACATCTTTTCTACGCCCGGTCCGGGAGGTTGAACGCTCTCAGTACCGGTACAGAGTGTGAGCTCTATACCGCTGGGCCATTCAACCCATATTGGTCATGATTCCTGTGGTAGTGTTGGCTGCATACGGGCTCAATTGGACGCTAGCTTGGCAATATTGGCGTTATCTTTTGGGGCATGGCACATGGCTGGGGGCTCTACACTAACTTGATGCTACACGTACACGTAAGACGTACTTTGCCCTAGTGCATGTACTCTCACTGCTTGCTGGGACACATACACTCCACACCTTTGCCATTTAAAAAGAACACGCCCCGTTCCCAGGTCTTTCACCATGCCAGCTCGCCTGCTCACAAGCCCCTGGAAGTTCAGAGACAAAGAACTGAAACTAAGTCTCCAGGAGCAGGTGAGGCGGATCGCGAGTGGGACGGCGAAAAAGGCCTTTCAACCCACCATAGGTCTAGGGGGGGATCCGCCAGAAACTCAAATCCCATGAATGCCAAGAGCTCACAAAGCCCTAACCCCGTTTGTAGATCGAGTGATAGTCCGTGAATGCAGGGTTCCTTGATGGGCCACCCGTGCATGGGTGGGGGCGGAAGTGCAGTCACGAGGGGGTTAGAGCAATTCTCTTTCGTTGTAGTACGGTGACTTCTATCTTTGAGTATTCCTTACTACATGTACCTTACCGTTTTTGAGGAGGCAATTAGTATTCTTGGTGCGTATAATTATATGTAGTGGCTGGCTATAGTACACGTACTTACGCATCGGAGATTGAATTTTATCACTGCTATAGACAGACCTGACCGATCGAGTAGCTATGGTGCAGTGATTTATCGTATATTTGAATACGCCTATAATTTGAGCACGCCGAAACTCGGCTTGTAGGTTGTTGGTGTCTGTTTAGAATTCGTGAAGCTGGACTATTCAATACCCTTACTTATTAATGCGCTAAGCTAGATCCTACCCGGCGAAAGGGAGCTTCCTGCCATATTATGGCCAGAGGTCAATATACCACCTTTAAGAACACAGCAAATAAGGCTTTTCTATGTCCGATCGTGGTCGGTGCATTAGTGATGGGAACGTACACGCACCTCGACTTCTTCTATCTCCAGTATCTACTGCTAGCTATGGAATACACATGCATACTGGCCATACTTTACTCGTAGAATACTTTTGCTATGATCGAATGAGAACACCTATATACGTCCTAGGCACATACATACATTATATACGTACAGTCACTCATCAAAAGTGTTTGTGATTCGGATTTAATGTGACATGTCCGGCTCAAGTCAGGAATCAAAGTGCCCATTGAAATGTTCAAAACCTCAACACAGCAGCAGTCAATGATGGTCAAAGTCAATATTAGACATTCATAGTATTTTGATTCTCTGTTACTCACTGGATATGATTATATAGATACATTTTAGTTCCTCAATTTAACCGTAAAGTCTGGTAAGCCACATTACGCACAGGCCAACTTTGATGTGAATCACGAACACTTTTGATGAGTGGCTGTATATCCTACTCCACGCATAATTAACAACATACCCTTCGAAGCTTCGTGATCATGAGTGCTTAGGCTCAAAGACCTCCTTAGCGGTATAGTGCCAAGTACATTTACTCATAGCTTTGCGAGTGTTTTTTTTTCTTTTCTTTTTGGGGAAACTACAATTCTCGAGTGATAGTCGATGATCCCCGCGATCCTTTGGGCCAAGACATTACCCGCAAGACGGAAAACAAGCTTCCGATGGAACCGATCACTATATGGCCCCCGAAGCCCTATCATACTACCCCCCACCAGAAATTCAAGAGGGGGTGAGCGCGCTGGAACGGATGGTAATCGTAAGCCCAACCCAACCGTACCTCACCGATCAACGCCACATACGTACCGGCCTGTAGTTACAAGGTCAAGAGCAGCGGATCTATCTATTATATTGAGACTGCTTAATTGTGCAGCTTAATATGCCGTTATATTCGGTAGAGCGGATCCTACCATATATATTGAAATCTGCCCCACATAGATATTCTGCCCCGAATTCCACGCCTACCAGTAAAAGAAAGCCATCCCGCAGAAACCCACGGCGTGTCGGGGGGAGGTCAAGTCACGCACGCAAGACCACTGGCTAGAAATACCTACATGTACAGTACCGGAAATATAGAAATTCACTACCGTATTCCAATCGATACCCTAGTGGCGCTGTCTGTAAAAAAATACGGTATCGGTATGGCATTCTACTTACTATGCTGGTTTAAACCAGTATTCTCGGCTCAGTGTCGTATCCTCACGGTAGCAATTTTACCCTCATTTCCGAGACTGTAGCATTCACATTCAATCCCTAATAACACACACCAAAACCCTGGAAACCCCAATCCCAATCCCAATCCCAATCCCAATCCCAATCCCAATCCCAATCCCAATCCCAATCCCGATCCCAATCCTAAATATAATTAACCATAAAGCAGTACCCGCTACGTTCCATCCACATTCCCCAAACCCATCCAATATCCACCACCGGCCAGCCAGCTAGCTAACTACACAGCTGAGTACCTAGCCAGCCTAACTAACTAACTAGCTTACTCCCGCCCGATCTGAAACACCCACAAATGACCCCCCAATCTCGCCACGCACCAACCAATAAGCGCGCCAGCCACCAACAGCAGTGTAATTACGGCCGAGACACTTCCCGCGCGCCGCCGCCAATGTGTGTAGGTACATATATGTATGTATGACATTGTATGTAGGTACCTACATGTACCTACTTGCTCTACTGAGCTGGACTCGTGGAGTGCCCAGAGCAGGTTCGACGTGTACCTACATATACATACATACATACATACTGAGGTATCTGTCTTTGACAAAAATAAATACCCAGTCGCGGATCACGTATGTATATCCGCATGTACGTAAGGAGAATACATAGAGTAGAGTCGGTACCACGAGTGAGGATCATGATCGATCCGCCGGAGCGGCGCCAGCTAGCCTACAAGACAGTACCACGACGACAACATCCTCGCGGATCACCAGCTAGTAGCAAGCTGTAACACGGTGCGGTGCGGGCCGGGCGGGAAGGGGAGCATGCCGGCCGGCTGGCTGGGCAGGGTAGGGGGCAGGGGGCGGGCCTGCTTAATAATTCAAGGAGATCGATGACCATTCCGCGCCGGCCGACCCCCCGGCCCCCACATTCGCGACCACCACATTTCGCGGCGAGCACTCGAGCGATGCCGCATAACTTCACACCTCTTGTACCTACATGTAGTAATTGTGGCCCTGGCCGAGTACCTAGTAGGCGTCAGGTCACGTTTAACACACCTTCATGCTCATCCCCCCCCCTGCGCACAGCTGCACCCACCCACCCCCACCGCGCCTCCATTCCCCATTCCCCCGTTCCCCCACTCCGCCCCCGTTGCCTGGCGCTTACTAATACACTACCAACCCAACGCCACACGCAGCCAGCCAGTAGGTACAATACTATGATAGCCACATGCAGCTAGCTAGTCCGAATGTATGTAATTAATGAGTTAAACAAAAAAAAAAAAAAAGCTAGTCCGAATGCGATTATTAGGGTAACGGCGAACCGGGGGGGGCAGGGAACGAGGACGAGTGATGGCTGGAGACGCAACGGTAATAAGTCATCAGACGGAACGCCACCAAGGTGCAGGCGAAATTGTGGCTAGGTCGTCCGATGACTTGTCACCCACCGCAGTAGGATGGATGTACCGGGCGGGGGGCGTTGAGGGTAAATACGAAGGGAATCTTGCTGTGGAAATGGGTGTGTTTATCTTATCAGATTCTCGGTATTTATGGTTGACCCACCACCCCCCCCGGTACATTGTATTGATGAACTGCTGACATAAGCAGTTTTAATTAAAACATTCACGACTACGAGAGAGGGATAGATCAGCGGTGGATTTAGTATGGTATGATAGGTATGCTATCTACAAAAGAGACCCCCCACTCGCCTCCTCGGCGGCGGACCATCGATATTGATATGTATCAAGCACGCAAATGAGAAAAGAAAAAGCAAAAGCCCACAACTGGCCAACCCCCATCGACTATGAACCTAGCCGTCTAAACTAAACCCAAGCATTAAGAAAACACAACTCCATAGAAACATATATATATAGAAATCAACAAAAACAAAAGAAAAAAAGAAACCCTTAAGAAACCCTTAACAACCCCCCCCCCCTTTTTAAAAAAGCCACAAAGCAATTATAGGCAGCAAACCAACTAGGCTATCAAGGCCAACAACATCTTCCCATGGTTCCCACTAGTGTCGCCCTTCACCCTCGTGATGAGATCCGTCCTCTTTGGGAACTCAGCCCTATAAGCCGCCTTGACGGCCTCGAGGTGCGCTTTATCCCAGTGCAGGATCGCAATGCGGTACGTGAGCTCCTCTGTCTTGGTGCCTACAGTTATCACAAAACATCAATTAGCTCTCGTGCCCCTCCACATATATAATAGAGAGTGTACAGAAGGAGTCTCTCGGGATCGGCAAACATACCCACGCCCTTCATCGTCCTCTCCAGCATCTTCGCATCCCTCATCGCCTTATTGTTCGCGCCCTGCACGATATACAGAAGCGCATCCTCCATGTGGCCCTTAAACTTCTTCACAATGACGTCCTCCAGCTTCTTCTCCTTTCCCACGCCATACTTTGAATTATACAGCTCCGTGATCCTGCGTATTTGCGCGTCGCTCCTGGTGACCAGTATCTCAGCCACCACATGCGCCTCCACGCTGCCCACCATGGCCGTATACAGTTCGACCACATCCTTCTCCACGGCCGCCTCCAACACAGGCGCATTCTCGTCCTGCCTGCGCGCCTCGACCGCATTGCGGAACAGCGCCTCGATGGGCCCGCTCAGCTCGCTCTTGATGGCCTCGACGAGGTGCCTGCCGTGCGCGCGGTAGTAGGCCGCCTCGATCGCCTTGACGTCGCCGTTGCGCCGCCCGAGCAGCACCATGTTCATGTACACGGACTTGTAGCCCACGCCGCCCATCGCGCGCTTGAGCAGCCAGGCGTCAAACGCGAGCGGGCCCAGCACCACCGCGCGCACAACGTCCTGGAAGTCGTTGCTGAGCGCCTTGTCCACCAGGTCGAGCACGCGCACGCCGTTACGTGTCAGGATGTACTGGCGGATGGACTCGAGCTGCTGCGGGGCCAGGAACGGCAGGATGTGGATGAGCGCCTCCTCACCGTCGCGGTTGTTGAGCCCGCTGCTGGGCATGAGCGCCTTTGAGATAACGTCGGCGTCGGGCTGGGGGTTGTAGTGCGGCGGCGCGCATTCGTCGGTGGTGTAGCCGGGGCTGACGGGGTAGGTGATGGTGGGAGTGAGGTAGGCGGGCTGCTGCCAGTTGGGGTCGTAGTGCGGGGAGTGTGGTGGCGGTGGGTAGCCGTAGGCGGGCTGCTGTGGGGGGTATTGCTGCGGGGGGTAGCCGGCGTATTGCGGGGGGTAGCCAGGGTAGCCAGCCTGTGGGGAGGTGGGGAATTGCTGCTGCTGCTGCTGTGGGGGATACTGCAGTCGGTTAGTGGCCGGTACCGGCGGTGGGGGCCAGGGGGGGGGGGGGACTTACTTGGTAACCTTGCTGGGCGGCGGGGGGGTAGCCGTGGTAGTAGCCCTGCGGGGAGGGGGGACCAGGGTGCTGCATGGTGGGGGGGTATCCGGCTTGCTGTGGGGCAGGTGGATAGCCGGCTGGCTGGGCGTACCCGGGTTGTGGCGAGCCGCCGGTGGGGGGCGCTAGGTTACTGGGTGAGGGTGGTGCGCTCCCATATTGGTGCTGTGGATATGGCGCCTGGGGAGCTGCTAGGTTGGGCGAGGGGGGCCCACTTCCATATGGTTGCTGCTGATATGACACCTGTGGGGCGAGATTACTGGGTGAAGGAGGCCCGCTTCCGTATTGCTGTTGCTGATATGGAACTCCTTGCTGCTGCTGCTGCTGCTGGGGCGGCTGTTGTAGTTGAAGCTGAGGTTGTTGAGGCTGCTGAGGTTGTTGAGGCTGCTGCTGAAGTGGTTGCTGCTGCTGCTGCTGCTGTGGGGGCGGCAGGGCCTGCGAAGCTACCTGTGTATCGACTGGCGGCAGTTGCGGTTTGCTTGAGTTAGGATCCGACATGCTAATGGTTGATATGGCGTAGTAGGAAGTGGGTGCAGGTGATTGGTAGAAGCGGTAGAGTAGCTGTTGATTGGCAGGAGGAGGAGGAGGAGGAGGAGGAGTAGTGGGGTAGATCTAGAAGATAATATAGCACTAGTAGGCAGGTAGAAGTTCTCGGGTCTGGTAGTAGTAATAGTAGTGGCAGTTGGGTAAGGGTATCAACAATAGTAGTAAGGAGGACTGTAATTCTTGAGAGTTTGATCATATATAAAGGGCACCACCCCCTTCCAAGACAGACCCAAGCGTCATTCCATTGAATGGGCGAAGCCAGCGAGCGACCACCACGATCACCACAACCACCACGAGCACCACCACCGCAACCACCACCACCACCACCACCACCACCACCACCCACTAGTACTACTACCACCGCTACCACTACTACGCCCCCCGCTGCTAGAATGCCGTGTGCGTTGATATCTACCGACGGTGAACCTGGCTGGATGCAGCAGGTAGGCAGGTAGGCACCCACAACAAACATACCTTTCTCCTCCTCCTCCTCCTCCTCCTCTCCCCCTCCCCCAGCATCCCTCACACACATAGCCCTATCTAGGCACAATGTCAACGTTTCGAATGATATCATACACTGCGCGGGTCCTGCATCTGGCTCTCTAGCGAGCGAGCGATCCCTACACGTTGCTACCCTAGCCCAGGCTGCATATGGCTGGCTACAGTCACACACACACAAACACAGCCTGGCGTGCGTCCTGGGCTGGGTCCATCGGGTTTTACGTTAGGTACATGACTGTAAACAAAAAATCTCAGTCTGAAGACCGACCGATAAGGCTGAATCCTACTGAGGGTTGGGTTAGATATATCACCAAGTCAAAGGAAAGGTCCTAACGTTTATTTTCTGCACGAGCGGCCGCGCGCGGGGGGCGTATGTATGCCTTGTTTGCACAGCCCTACACACAAACCCTTACATACTTACATACACATACCCTTGCCTATTCTACACAGGAAAAAATATTGGGTTGGTTGCGGTTGCGGCTGCGGGTGAGCCACATCGCGTTTCTGTGGGCATGATGTCGCAGTCAGGCCATCAACCTCTCCCGCGTGGTCTGGAAGTGCAGAAGTGATAGAGGCAGGCGGGCAGGCAGGCAGGATGTGTGATTATGATTGCGATAAGAGTCATACCCTGGCTGTGAGGATGTGGTATGTGAACTCAGTTTTGCCTAGGTATATGTACATGTACTTTTTACCTTTAGGTGTTTGTATACATACATACATGTATCGCAGAACCACTGAGATGGGATTTTGTTTCTCGTCAGTTATCACTGTGATGTTTGCAAGCCCTTCCAATCACCCTAAGCCTCCAACGCCCAACGCCCAACCCCAACCCCCAATCCGTGACCCCCGACCCCCCGACCGACCCTCGACCCCCCGACCGACATCCCCATCCGTACGAGCCTACCGTAGCACATACCGCATCCATCCACCCATCCTCTTACTAACTAGTCCGCACCAACCCTCAAGTAACTTTTCACCCCTCGAAAGAGCACGGACTTCATCTTACACAGAACCTACACCGCCGCATCCTGTCCTGTCCTGTTCTGCAAGGGATGGGATGATGGGATGCGATGGATGGGCCTTGCGCAGGAACAGACACCGGTTTCCAAACAGGGAGAGATGGGCCGTGAGCACTGGCAGCCCTCTCAAGGGCTAGGTTCGTTTCCCCGACAACTCGGAGAGGAAGACGAAGAAGAAGAAATGTTTTTCCCTCACGTGAAATCCGGAAGCGGTGCGTGATCAGCGCTGATTACTTAATCTACCATGTCCGTCCCCCCCGTTTCGTTTATTCGTCTTTTTTTTTCTTTCTTCCATCACGAGGGGGGGGAGGCCGGGGGGGGTGAAAGACAGCACAAGACTGGTTGGGAATAAACTGCATATGTATGTATGGTATGTAGGTAGAAGAAAGGAAATGCTTGAATCCAGGGGGACGGACGTCTGTATGTAGGAACCGACCGGGCCTTCAACGCCTGCTTGTGTCTGTCTGTCTGTCTGTTTGTTTGTCTGTCTGCTTTGTGTTTGTCCTCCGCCCACAATTATAAAATGATACGGGCGCGTGTTGCGTGCTGTGGTTGGCTGGGTGAGGTTGCTGCCAAATGCTCATGATCATGATCGCGTAAAGTGGTGGTGGTGAGCAGCAGCGTACTTACAGCACCGATCGGGGGGGGGGGGGATCGGTTCTGCAAGCAGGCAGGCAAGCAGGCAAGCAGGCAAGCAGGCAAGTTCTGCTGCTTCTGTCCTGTCTCTTCAGTCTCCTCGATCCCCTCTATCGCTCTATCGTAAATATCGCAGAGCCAACACCACGCAGGCAGGCATACAGACAGCGAGCGAGTGGATATAGATGGATGGGTAGATGAATCGAAACAACCGCCCAGTGAGTGAGTGAGTGCCATAGACAACAAAAACAATAGCAGGCAGCCCCGCCAACTCACGACGGACGAGCATCTACCGGCGAATTCGAACCCGACATCGTCAACCACCAACGAAGGGCCTGGGAACCGCTAGATATACTACTCCTACGGCCGAATAGCAGCAGCAGCAACACCTCCTCCTCCTCCCCCCCCCCCCCCCCCCACTCCCTCCCCTAACCACCAATCTATCCCACTCACTGCTGCAGTCCCTTGCCCCTTCTCATACCCTCAAGAAACGCCCACCTATCGACCAGCCCCTAGGCTCTCCTCCTCACTCTCTCGCCTTCTCCCAGTCAGTCTCCTAGCGACGTCGACCGCCGCCGCCGCCGCCGCTGTCACACACATACCATTGCCACACACACACCTCCCCCCCCTCCCCTCCCCTCCCCGCAAAATAGATAGATAAAGCAGCTGCATAGCGATAGGAGGAGACGAGACGAGACGAGACGAGACAAGCCCGTGAGAGTCCGCCGGGAACGTCGTCGACGTCGTTCGTGGCCCCCGCCGTCGTCATCTCATTGCCTTGATCCCTTGCTCGTCCGTCCGCCGCCCAGGCCCTCTCTCTCTCTCTCGTTGCCGAAGCCCTGGGGAATGAACTTAACTTAGCTTGGGGGGCAAAACAACATCTAACTGGGCAACAACCTCCACCACCACCACCCACCCCCGTTACCGTTACCCACCCATACCAGTAACCACTTCCATCATTTCTCGACACCCACTAACCACCACCACCACCTCTACCACCTCCCACCATCTATCACCAACCTCCAATACCACCAACACCGCCGACACTATCAACATCCCCCCCCCCTCCCCCCTCTTACGCTATCGGGGCATCTAGCACAGTTCACTACAGACCATCACGTATACACGACCATAGATTCACGACCCTCTAACGAACGACTAGCCTACACATACAACATACATAATAGACGATACCCCCCCCCCCCTTCCCCCCCAAGGATGCCGTCCAAGGACTCCGAATTCGGTGATGTCCAGGAGGCACTCGCCTTCTACAAGTCGCAGATCCACACGCTCGAGTCGGAGCTAGCCGACTTCCAAGCGTCGTCGCGGGAGCTCGAGCAGGAGCTTGAAAAGGAGCTCGAGGCGAGCGAGAAACAGCACCGGGATCTACGGAACAAGAATGAGGCGTTAAGGTACGAGGTTGATGAGTGGAAGGTACGTCCTGTGTGTGTGTGTGTGTGTGTGTGTGTGTTTGTATTTTTGGAAATATATATAGCTTTTTCCCACTCCCCTTTTTATACCAATTCTGTTCCCCCCACACAGCCGAATTCAGGGTTTAGCTGACGGGGAGGGGGAACTGTTCAGAGCAAGTACAAGCAATCGAAAGCCGAGGCCAACTCCGCCCAGAACCTCCTACAAAAGGAGATTACAACGCTGCGGGAGCAGAACAGGACCATCCAGCTCAAGCTCCGCGACATTGAGGTGACCAACGACGATTTTGAGCGGCAGGAACGAATCGTAAAGTCCTCGCTCGAGGACCTGGAGCAAAAATACAACATGGGTATCGAGCGGGGGGTCTTGCTGGAGGAGGAGATACGCTTGGGCGAGCAGGAGCGCGAGGGGCTGCGGATCGAGGTGCAGCGGCTGCGGGACGAGATATCGGACATGAAGGTCGAGCAGGACATCACAGTGGAGAAGCTCAACAACACGCTCGCCGTGGCAGCGCGGTACGGGAACGGCAGCCTGCATCATGTGCCCCCGCCGAGCCTGCAGTCCCCCATGTCCGAGACATCGTCCTCCGTCACCTCGCATTCGCCCACCACACCAACAACGGCCATGTCCACGTCGACGCCGCAGTCGGACCACTCACCGACCCCACCGTCGCCACCCATGTCCGAGATTTCAACCTCCACGTCCAGCATCAACGACCCCTCGCTCACGCCCCGGCCCCGCCACTTCCCCAAGTCGCGCCAGAACCGCGGGCCGTCGCTCAGCACCGCCATCAACACCGCCATCCCACTGCCGCCCTCACGATCGCTGCACCAGATCCGAGGACTCATCGGGCAGATGCAGCGGCTGGAGCAGCGGGTGCACCACGCCCGCAGCAAGCTGCCCGGCCCCGTCAACAACACCCCACCAAAGGCACAGACACCGCGGAACTCTGCATCATTCATCCCAACAGCCGGAACAGGCATCATCCTCCGCTCGCCCAAGAAGCACCGCTCGCCCTCCACCACGTCATCCGCCACTTCCGGCAGCGACACATTCAGCCGCCCAACCCGCATCTCCTACACCAAGCAAGACCGCCCCGCCTCCCGCGCTGCTGGCCACATGGAGCGACCCGCCAGCAGGATGGAGCGGCCCGGCAGCAGGATGGAGCGGCCGGGCGGTGGGCGAAACGGCACAATGTTTGAACGCCCAGCCAGCAGGACATCCAACACATCAGGCACCACCTGCTCGTCCACTGGCCTCTCCGTCCCCGAGCGCCCACCACACCGCCCCGCAAGCCGCAACTCAGCGCCGCCCCCAACCCGCGCAGCAACAATGGGCCTGGGCACGCACGCCGCGTTCGGCATGGCAGCATTCGGCAACAGGAGGGATCGCGCAAGCATAGATAGCTACGCTACTACTACTGCTGCTACTACTACTAACAACAACAACAACAGCAACAACAACAGCTATAGCAACAAGAGCACAGAACTCCCGCACATCACGCCCGCCATGAGGAGGAACACGGTGGGCAAGGACCTGAACTTGAATCTGGGGCTGGGCACGAGCGCCATTCCGAAGCCTGCGAGCGGGCTGCCGAGGCTGAACTTTGGCGCGCGGCGGATCAGTAGTAGCACGGATGGGAGCGACGATGCTGCGGCGCGGTATGGGGGCCATGGACACCACCTGGTGGGGCCCGGGGGCGCGGCGGCGGTGGTGGGGAGTGCGAGGAAGAAGCTGACTGGCGTGGGGGAAACTTATTGATTCGATCATCGGTCATAAGCAGCATTTTATTATTATCTTTTTTACGTTCTTTGACGACCTCTTTTTTTTTTATTTTTTAAATCTGCCCCCCCCCCCCTGCTTTTGTGCCCTGGATGGGTGGATGTTGAGGAGGGGGGGGGGGGAGGAGGAGGAGGGGAGGGGGATGAGGGCAAGGGGAGGTGTGGGGTGGAGGGTGTTGGAATGGGGGATAACGTGTTTTTCTGTTTCTCTTTTTCTTTTTTAATCGGGGGTTTTCCTTTTCTTGCACTTGCATCTGTGTTTTTTTCCTGTCTCTGGGGTTTCTAGGGGACAAGAAGCGGGGGGGAAGCTACATCGTCACACTCTGTCTGTCTGTCAGGCTTCCTGGACACAGTACCCAGTGTTGCTCAGTACAAGCCCCCCCCTCTCTTCTTCTCCCCAGAAGCCCCCGATTCATTTTCATATTGCCATTTTCGGTTTTTGTTTCCCTCACGGGGCCGGGGTTCCATGCATGTCGGTCGGTCGGTCGGTTGGTGCTTCTTCTTTTTTTTTTTTTTCCATATTATTTTCCCCAACTTATTCTTCTTCTTCTTCTTCATCTTGGGGAGGGGGTCTTGTCTGCTTTACGAGTCTTCTTACTTGTTCTTTCTTTTGTACATTTTCACGGCCAGAGTTTGCGTGGGGGGGGGAGCTACATACATGTAGCTATAGCTCTATAGGGAGAGGGGGGGGGGGGGGGAATGGGTGGTCTGCTATCTTATCATCATCATCATCATCATCATCATCCATCAATCGTCGTCGTCGTCGTCGTCGTCGTCGTCATCATCATCATCATTGGATTGGGGAGGGCTGCATGCGCTGGCTGGCTATATCTTAAGCTATCAATTTCTCTCTCTCTCTCTCTCTTCTGGGAGGAGCTTCTTAACTCTTTCTTTTTTAAACTGCTACTGCCACCTACTACTACTACTACCTTTTTTATATGGCGGGTTGGCCCCTTTCTTTCTTTCTTTCTCTTTCTTTCTTTTGAAAGGGGGGGGGGGGGCGGAGCTGCTAGATGATGGCCTTTTGCTTTTTTTTTTTATTTTTTTACTTCATGGATCATTGCATTTATGGGTAACTTGTATGTCATTACTACCACTGCTTGCCTTGCCTTGCCTTGCCTTGCTTGTCTTTTTTTATCATACTCCTATGTAGCCGCAACTACAAGAGAACATACAACAACTACAACAACAACTACAACTACAACAACAGACAAAGAAAGAAAGAAAAGAAAAGAAAAGAAAGAGAAAGAGAAAGAGAAAAGAAAAAAAGATGTAAACCTCATGATCACGTACCTACATGTTAGTTGATGGTTGTATATGTATGGGCTTGTGCTTTCTGTGTTGTCTAGGATCCGAGGGTTGGTTGGTTGTGGTGTTATGTTGTGTTGTGTTGTGTTGGGGGGTTGTATTGTATACTATATGGCTTTGTGTGGGGGGGGTTGTCCTTTTTTTTTTTTTTTTTTTTTAATATTTGCTGTATTTTGTATTTTTAGTGTCTCTTTTTCTTTTTTTTCTTTCTGCGATGCTTCATATCATAGACAAAGTAGTATCTAAGTAGAAGGGGGGGAGGGGGGGCTGCTCGTTGTGAATGAACGTGGCAATGGCTAAAGGAAAAAATAAATAAATAAATGTTGCAACTAAAACAATTTTTTTTGCATGTGGGGTGTGGGGTTGGGGTGGCGGCGATCGAGTGAGGGTTCGTGATTACACCAGATCACCGGGTGTGGGTGGTGTGGTTGTGGTTGTGGTGTATGGCTGGGGGGTGAGTCAATGATATCTCATGTAACGTATACCAGGCTTGGAATATATACATTTCGTGGGATCGTGAGTACTGCTGCTGCCGTCATTTTTGCTTTGGCATGTGCTGTGGTCTGGAATGGAGATGGGCAGTACTAGAGATGCTGCTGCATGCTGTACTGGTAGATATAATATCCAAATTTTGTGCTCCACGATCGACACGATCGGGAAGATTATCCCACAGACACACTCGTGGCTATAGATACCGACTGCAGCTGTATAAGGTATTTTATCTAAGCCCCCTCATGCAGCGGTATAGTTCTTTTTCTTTTTTGAACACAATGGACTTGTTTGATCTCTAGGCCGCAGCGGGATACGCTTCGGCAGCGAAACTTTGTGCCACCCTCGGGCACTACATACAGTTGCACCTCGCTATCTCGTAATTCGATATCTCGGATCTCTTGCTGTCTCGTACGGGTTTGCGGGACACGTACTGCCTTCCTCCACATAAACCTATTTGCTATCTCGTATATTTTGGTATATTTGCTATCTCGTACGGGTTGGGCTCCCAGAATACGCTAACGACATAACGAGGTGCGACTGTACATGTACCGGGCGTTGAGGGTAAATACGAAGAATCTGATAAGGGAATCTTGCTGTGAAATAGGTGTGTTTATCTTATCAGATTCTCGGTATTTATGGTTGACCCGGTACATAGGCCCTTTAGTCCGTGGAGGAGACAACAACAACTTCGAAATATGTGATACCTATCAAATTGTTGAGGCGATGTGGGTAGGGATTTTGCATAGGTATACCATGCTTATCGTGAGCGGGGTGAACATGTGGTTGTAGTGGGGGAAGAGCAACCGACCAGGCCGAATCTTCCTAGATCTCCTCCAGCATATTCAAACACATATCATAGCCTACCGGTAGTCCGCTATTCGATGGCTCAAACTTTAAACATGTGTGAGACCTCTCTGGGAAAGCTACCTCTCAGTGCAGAGCTAGGAGTCTAGGATCAAAATCGGAATTCATGGAAGTAGGAGTAGAAAGTAAAATGCAGTTGAGGAATGATAAAGATATTAGTCTCAAGGTACGTACGTACGGGCTAGATCGGTCGCAGTGATGAACATGTAGATCTAATCAACCTAAAAGTGTCCCAGGCTGTTGGATTCCTTGTTCAGATAAGGGACTGCATGTAGAGTGTGCATGACGCAGGCCCAGGGACCACATATGTTGAGTAGTTTGACAGGTATGACAAGTCATCGAGTGGAGACAATCGTCATAGGAACACTCTCCTCAAAACGGCATCTGTCCTTTCAGTCTATGTAACTCTTTTAATGTCAACTACAATCTTACAGTACCGAATACAACCTCATGCGTTTGACTTTTTTATCACTTTTCGTGGACCTGGTGTGACATTTTATGATTCTCTACAGACCTCGGCTACTATTGGCAAAAAAAGAAAGAAAAGAAAAGAGAGAGGGGGGGAGGGAGAACGCTATTGCATCAGTTCGCCGGTTGATAGTTGATGGTTCTCCGATTTCAGCGAACATCTAAAATTTGAAGTTGACCGATGAACCCCTGCTCTCAGGCATCTAGAAAAAGGCTAGCCCATATACGGATAGGTAGCGTTCGGGTTTTTTTGCAGTGAACCGCATGCACTGCCATCGTTGTGATTTCCTTTGGGGTCGAGGGTCTCTTTTTCCAGAGTAAGGAAGGTACCACATGTGTATATATAAAAATTATAAACTTATCTTTTGTGTCTGAAGTCCACGAGTACATTACATGGCTACATAGGGCAAGCATCCTCCTCTTTGTTTATGCCGGTCAGTACACCGGCAGCCCGAAATCATGCTCCCCACCATGTACCAGGCCATTTCCCCCAGCTAGGTAATGCCAACAAGTCTTATGGGTCAGAGATTCGACTTACGCAATTGATCTCTCAGAATATCGAAATGGGCGGCTAGGTGAACAAGCTCATGGTAACTTGACCCTTTGTGTCACTAGTCCTAGGCGGAATTAAGGGTTTAAGGGTTCACTAACAGTTAACGTTTACATACAGTATGCGGTAGAATTATTGCAAAAGTCAGAGCTAAAAGAGTGGATCTGCTGGTCTGTGCTCGCAGCAAAAAACCTTTTAAGGGCCAATAGGACTATCGGGTCACGGAGAACCCACTTTCGCAATAATTTTACCAGATACTGTACATGTATCTATCGACCCCCCAGGGCTTCGATTCTTACTCTGGGTCTGGATCACTTAACAACACATCAACTCTTGTTCGAAGATAACCCCCCCAAAAAAATGATGTTTACACGCCATCGGCAAGATAAAACGAGCAGAGGGTACTTACATCACTGCCCATGAGTTCAACGTGTAACATCAGACTCGGGATAACCCGAAAGTGGCTGGCGATCAGCAACAGGGTTAGTTGGAATATCTTGTCCCGTCAAGATTTCTAGAAAACAACAAGCAAACAATTCTGAGACAATGTTAATCCGCACAACCTTAACGCTTCCCCACGCCAACCCCTCACTTTTCAGTTGCTCAGGTGGACGCTTATTTTGGCACGTTTCACTGAGCATTCAATTGATAATATCAACAATCACGAACGAATCCAATTTCGGTCCTTGATGGCTCACCGGACGAAATTGTCTATATCAAGTTAATGTTTCTAGATATACACGAATATTTAGACTCAATGGTTGGTTAGGCCTTTTGAAATGTGGTTTTGTCTTTCGAGGCAGTCCTAAGGCAACCTTCAGACCCTTTTCTTCCTTTCCTGAGAGTTGCCTCAATAATTGTCTTAATGCGGTTATTTGGAATCTTTATACGAGCTCGAGCATCTAATTGACTCAGGTGAGCAGGCATAAATATCCTCCCTGCGTGAGAATACGCACCTTATATGCATACAGACTCGGGTCTAAGAAGAGCTTTTTATTGGTTTGATCTGCATCCTCCATAAGGGCGACCACCCCCACAAGAACACTACTCGCCGCCCCGACCATGTTCTTATAGGACAAGTTAAGTAAACTACACCATGATATACTAATTGAGCGGGGTCACCTAAGCATTGAGCGTTGCGGGACCCGGTGTCATTTACGGACCACCCTTCTAGAAACTGGATCTTATGCACGGGCCCCAGTCTGGTATGTCTTTTGTGTATAAATTCTCCGGTAGCTGCACCTGACTTTCTTCATATTACTGCTTCCCCGTATAATATACAGCCGTGGAAAATTAACCTGCCTTTTAATAGATAAAGTCGTCGGTCAATACAACATGCGGTGTTTGCCGAGTATATAGCTAGCTTCTCTCGCTGTCTTTCCTATTGCCCCGAGTCTTTTTTTTTTTTTTTTCGTTTGTTCACGCCCCGTCCGTACCAATACAGGATCATCTCGCCCACAACCTCGCATGAAATACCCATACGTAGCTGACAGCTGACATTGTATAATGTGCTGTGCTGTGCCACGCACATAATCCCTTTCGGTTCCACATCTCCTGTTTTCTCTTGATTATTTGAGCCTTGTGCTTCGATCCATCTATTTGTTTTTTTGCGAAAGGGGAGCCAGCTGCTTATTTGTTTGGAGGGAAACGTTTCTGACTGCATAGAATCTCTCGGGAAGAATGACCCTAAGTTCCGCTGCAACCTGCGAGACCTGCATATACCCCAACATCCTAGGGCCTTAAGAAACGAACTGCTATAACGGCCAGACACATATAAATACCCGTACACGGAACGAAAGGATCGATCAATCACGCCAGATGCATCTGCATAAAGGCTTGCACTTCCCGTGCAGACCTCAACCAAGGAAAACCGGGAGATGATTTCTTCAACAACAAACGACAAGACAGAATAAATAAATCAACAAACATTTGAAGATAACAAACTAAACGATGAGGGGAAATATACCCAAGGGTTTGCATTTCTCTTATGAACCATTGCTTACTCTAAATGTTACTAACTTGGGCTGGAATCTTCGATGGAACAACAATCTCCTTTCTTCGACTCCAGACACCTCGCGGCGAACCAATTCTAAGAGAAGTAAAAAGAATTGGGTGAAAAATGAAAAACATATGAAAATGAATTAAGGCAAAAACAACCATCCACAGGAAACCGAAAAAAAAAAATGACATGATACCCTTCATCTTATAATCCATAAGTATACACAACTTGCGCCATTACAAGGGTCATCAGGACTCGCATCTCACGGATAACTCAAACACCACCAAGATATCCCTATTATACCAACTGCAAACCTTGACTGCAACTCAGTACTTATGTCGAAGGTGGCAATGGGACCATAATACCACGATCTCTGATATGCTCCAAGAATTGTTGCTCTTCGAGACCTGGACATAGTTATTAGCGCGGCTAGAACTTATACCTGCAAGGTATCTGAAGATTACCTATTTCAACGGGTACAGAGTCCTCTTGCACAATGATTACATTGCTCTTTGCTTCCTCTAAGGATGTCCCGCCTCCATGGGGGTCCCCGGAGGACCTGCCACGTCTACTTCCTCCAACTTTGAAGAGGCTGATACCCAAGCGATAATGTCCGGTTCGGTTTATAACCAGATCAGGGAAAATGACGTAACTACCTTGCTGCCGACTGAGGGGAGCAGCATCTTCATCGGACTCTCCAGGGGCATCATTCAATAGGTCCAAAGACATTGAAAGACGTCCAGAAAGAAGAAACATGTCGGGTGGCGCTAATGGTGGCGAATTGATGTCTTCACCATAAAGAGTGGCCTGAGCGAAAAGATTGCTCAATTCATCTTCTCCACTTATTTCCTCCCCAGTTTCTGCATCACAGATGTGAACCTGTATTGCCAAAGGCGGGTACAGGGGTGCACCAGCCCGAGCAACTCTTGGTGGTTGAACGGTAACTTGAAGAGAATAGCTTCTTCCAGACCCGTCGATCGAGTGGGTGTTATTGAAACGTCCTGCCATTTCTTCTTCGTCGACGACTGTGGGGGCAGGAGGGTCGATGTGATCTAGGGTGTGAGTCGAGTTACGAGTGTTACGAGTTTCACGAAGGCGGATTCGCCGGCGACTTTGAAGTCTGCTTGCTTCGGCCTCGACTGCTCTGTTTGCGAGTGACTGGGCTGATCCTGGGTTAAGGCGCGCAGATCGACGTAACGGAACTGTTGGTGCCTCTACTGGGTGAACTTGCTCGGTGGACTCAGCTAGTTGTACGGTTGACTGGCTTGCTCTGCGGCGACGTCCTGGTCGCTGTTGTTGGTTGTGATTTGCCTGTTGGCCTCGAAGAGATCCGGTTTGACTTCTAGTCCGTCGCACTACTTGACCTCTTCGCATCAGAAAAAAACTCGTTCCACCTACAAAAAAGTATTGCCCACCGTCAGCGCAACATTCCTCGTTGTTTCGAGGATTGCTTGAACAAATAAAGAACCGATGCTGAAGAACAAAAAAAAAGATTGATAAAAGACAAACTACAGGAAGGATCAGAGCAAGGAAGGTTCTTGGGGACAAATAAATATAACAAAGGATATCACTGAGAAATCTCTCGGAATTAAAGGCTCAGGGTTATCTTTCCCAGTAAAAATGAAGCTCCGAAGCAGCACATCCATGGGCCATTCCTGTCATTATTATATCCTCTGGCAGAAGTGAGGGAGAGCAGTTTTCAAGACCATGAGGAGATGCTACCACACACGATAGTGAGAAACATAACTATCGAACTGGCACTAGGGCGAAAAAGTGTCCCCAGAAATGCAATGTGCCTTTCCGCTTACTTGTGGGTCTTTCTTTTGGAAACACAGCCCTCTAAATCTGTCAAACGCACACTTTAAACCTGCGTGTAATCGAAATCAATCTCTTGCAGTAACGGCAACAGGTTATTGTGAGGTCTGTGTTTCCGACTTTGTCGTCGTCGTTTGAGGCATAGATGTCGTCGAAAACTTGCTCTGCGCCGATATAAAAAAAGGTACCCCGTTCGGAGGGCATACGCGGGGGCACCTGACAAGAAGCATACCGGCCCGCCATGGATGTCAATTTAGGAGAAACCCTTGGAAACAAAAGAACCAGGACCCCTGAATTTAAAATGGTAGTACCGACAGCTTGGTTGGGTCATGGAATTTTCGTCAATCGACTGCAGAACCGAGATGGAAGCCGGAATAATGTGATATACACCACGTTTTCGGTATGGTGAGCAGGGATTTGAACTAAAATCAATATTCAACGTTGGTTGTTGGACGGGCAACGTCTGACAGACCAACCGAAGATATCCAATTGCTCCGGTAGCGGGACTCACATTTGCACGGCCCGCTCGTTATCCGGTAATTGTGAGGCGATATGTCCCATGGGCATTTCCTTTCCGCTTCTCTCGGATGGATAATGACTTGATATGAGCCCTAATATCGCTAGCTATAGGCTAGCTCGTTTCCCCGCGTTCGCTTCAAAACGCTGGATCACGCATGCACGAGAAAAAAGCAAGAGTTCGGAGACAGGAAACCTTGCAACGTCCGACACCACCGATTCACCATGGGCCAACAAGGGGCAGAAAAATAAATAAATAGGAAATAGGTGGAACGAAGACGAAAAGAAAAGAAAAGAACAAGAAGGTGAAAAAAAATAGAAAATGGTAAGACCTTTCTGGCGTAACCCTCCCAGCTCTCGGACCGCCAAGAGGAGATAGTATCAGGATTGTAGATTAAAAGGCGCTTACTGGCGGGGCCCAGGTTTGGCAGGTATCGTTCCAATGATCAACTGAAAGTAGGAGAAGTTATCAAATCAGGCCGTACGAGCACGCAACCTGTTACAGCCAGTAAGCAATAGGCAACTAAGTACTTCATCGAATACACCTTCGATACCTCTCTCCTGATTCCTAGATGTAGACTATGCCGTATGACTTTGGTTATTAATTCAAACCTGGTAAATGGTTTGAGATATAGGTTCAGTGATCACAATGATAAAAAGACGAGGATAGAAACCTAAGACCGCTCTAGAAATACTGGTAATTTGAATGGCACGCTCCAGCTGTAGTACCCAAGCTAACGATGAGGGGAGATATGCGTCGGGCGGTAGTGTGAAGAGCTTTCGGAGAGAGATGGCTTCCGATGTACCCTGAGAAGAAGCTTATCATCGCTCCACGGAACCAGCTATTTAAGTATGAAAAAACATCGGTTTTATATTCCTATGTATATAGAGGCATAAGGGACAAGGATGTGAGAGAGAGAGATGAGAGAGAGACGACGGGTAAACAAAAAGCAGAATCGATATGTAGGTGGCTTGTTGGAGTCATCAGATGCCTAGAATGATTCGATGAATCCTCAAATAACCAGCCCCTCAGTAATCAAAATCTCCCCCACTCCGACTTCATCTACAATTGGAGCTACAAGGCCGGCAACATCATGATCATAATATCATCAACATACAGGCAAACAAATGGATCTTTGGTACGTACATTTTGAACATCCAACAACCAGCAGCAAACATTCCTCCCTCGTGTTTGGAAACGCCATTCCCGCACCGTAGAGCTGGGAACCCGACAACCGGGCCCAATTGTCCGTTGCATATGCAAGGTCCCACAAGGTCCCACAGCCAAAAGAAAACTTGATGATAGCATCTTGATTCCGCTGATGAGGGAGGGGCTCCCATAAAACGGCTTGAGCCAAACCAAACAAAAAAAAGATACAATAATCAAAGAAGAAAATTGTTTAATTACATAGGGTGACGCACGACGTAACGGCACAAATTCTTTTCCCACTCTTCTGCCCTGCTGGATGTCTTGAACCTCTACGTCCGTATGCAACGTTTTCCCACGCGACTAGCTGCTGATGCGGCCGGGGAAACTAGGATGTATGTAAGCTATCAATGTTTCACTCGCACTCAGGTCTCACACATCCCCACCAGCTCGTCTTGGCCCGCAACGTCTGTGTGTTCAACATGCTCAATATGCGATGTTACCGCCAGGTTCTAGTACATTCAGTACTGCACGTATTGATTTCTTTCTTGCTTTCTGCTCACTCCCAGATTTTTTCTTATCCTCAGTGAACTTTTTTTTGCGCTAGCTAACATGCCCTAACGGCGGCATCGAGGATGTATCAGTTCTCGATCCTGCAAACGGCATTCACGCATTGATCAAAATTAAGTTCTCATCGAGCCTCGTCTCGTATTCTTCTTTCACAATTTGATCAGCTGCTAACCTCGCTGTTGCCGCAGATCAGGGATTAGTTGGAATAATATCCACAACAATCAATCTGTGGTAAATAAATAAAGAGGAGCGGCGAATTATTTGGTGGAAGGGTATTAAGGCCGGATATCACGATCAAATACATCCCAAAGAATGTAGGCCTAGGTACATACATACATACATGATGTATTCCGAAAAGTACTAGTTAGTCTCAAAGATACCGCTTTTTTTTGTCCAGACGGACAAGCAGAAAGCACCAATAATCACTCTAAAGAAAAGGGTTTTTCGGCCAACCCTTGAGCTGTGATGCAATCTGGTCTGATTTGATACCAGGGAACCTCCGATACGTCGACAATTGGGGTTCAGCTCGTTCAAATCTAGCTGCCACAATATGCAAGGTCATCCCGTAAGTATGATATGGAAGACATACGATAGGTTACATTGGATGCACTATGGAAAATTCATATCACTAAAAAAAAAGCGTGCCAAATCGAGAACATCTCCAATCATTTCTCCCTCGCCTAGTGAAGTCGATTCCTCATTTTGTTCATTGGATAGGTCACTTAATCGGTAACCCTTGCTCAATAATAAATTGTATGAAATTGACCAATCTATAGTAGCAGGAGACGTAAAGCCAAAGTCATGTGTTCTTTTGTGCATCGACCAGGGTTCTATTTTGGTTGATATGATAAGAATACCCTAAGAGGCAATGGCCATGATGGTGGGGGCTTTCTCTACTTGCACATCATACTAGCGGTGTTAGATCGTTTGCTATTACCCAACCACATCAATAGCGGAGAAGAATATGAATCTTGAGACAACCGGAAAAACTGCGTGGAAGCCTTGGGATGATTCCAGGTTCACATGCGCTGTAGGATAGGCATGATTTACTCCAACTGAGTGAGTAAGCCATATGTTTAACAAAGACGCAGATCATATTCTCTGCCTGATAAGGTAGCCTACATAAGGTGCTAAAACCTTAGTTTTAAGCGAAGAATACCGGTGCATATGACGCCTTTAATATATTTCCACTTCTACAAAAACCGATTGTTAGTACCTTGCAATCTCCAACCACTTTGCTTCTTTGGGTGAAGCGTCATGCAGCAAGGGGGGCACGATGGATAAATTAACAGAGATGATGATTATAATGGTATTGACTGGTAACGGTTTCGGAAATTAAAATAACACTACCACCAAAACTCGAAAAATTGGCTATGCATACAAGATCAAACTTGCTACAAACGGATACTTCTAAGGTTGATTGATACCTTTCAGCCAATCGTTTTAGAGATAATCCCTGGGCGGAGAGAGCCAATTTTTCGAGTTTTGGCGGCACCTCCTAGTTGGAAACAGGCATAAACCCACTTTTTCACTTAAAGCACGATACAGGTTTGTAAAGAAACGCTAATGCGCTGACGCCTACCAGCTTGATGCGTTGCAATTAATTCGAGAACAAGGCTTGAGCTACCTACACCTGATCCTTGAAAATTGGAGAAAGGACCCTTGAAAGCAGCTGAACATTGATAACTAGCTACATATAGCTGTCCAAGTGATACTAATATACTAATGTAGAGCGAAAGCGTACTGTAGGTATCTCACTATTGCAAAAGCAATAGCTGCACTCTCATTTCTTTTTATACTGGCCCGAAATTATCCTTGCCCCCTCCTCTCCTCTCCTTAAAGATCCCAGTCCAAAACCATACTTTGCATAAAATTCTCACTCAAAAGCCCCAATAACTATGCGGTTGTTTCTGGCTGTTTTCCACAGGGCGGGGTTATCTGTTCTGCAAGTGAGGCTAGTTTGCCAACTTCAGTAAAAACTCTTCCATGGTCCTTGGCCAAAGGCCCGATGTTGGTTACTAGTTTCCGAGTCTAGGAATATCCTTGATATGTAGCGGATGTAAAAGCTACTGAATCACTTGCTTATTGTGACACCGCCCGGTCAAACATTTCAAAAGTTGATCCACAAAGTGCCGCATTGCTTGCATGGCGCATGTACTAGTTATTTAGCTGCAGATGTCCGGGAGACTGGGTAGAATGCGCCGGGGTAGTATCATGTCTGAGCGCCATATAATTCCTTTTGCAAATTATAGAGAAAAGCAATTATTCGGAGTCTTCTCCAGTTTGTCGTCTATCTGGTGATACAGAATACCGGGAAGGTCCTAAAAGATCTTCATGCATCTCCTTTTAGCGAATTATAGTTTCAGTATCCAAACTTCGTAGTTAAATCTTCTCTGAAGTTAAGATCGTTAGGTTTCGACTGGTAGCGAATATGAGATCGGCAGGGGTGACATTACTTGAATCAGATTTTATCCCGCCCTTTATAATGATTCATTTAATACTCCAGAAATCGTTATGAATCATTGAAACCACTATCGCAGAAAGGAATGCCCATGCAACACATTGCCTACTGACTTTGGCCAGAAAACTTGAAGCAATTACCTAGCAGCTTCTTTGCGGATGAAGAAAAATTCCGAAACGAGGATGTATGTATGTACATCAGCGGGCCGTCTCACATTGGCCAAACTCTAGGCCTAAGCCCCTCAGTCGCTTGCGGAAACCAATTCCGACTAAGCCAAGATATCCGCCGATTATACCTCTGGCTGTTAGGACGTGGATGTCGAGGATAGTATCAAAAAACTGAGGTAGACTTAGAGATGTGCACGCAGGAGCACGCATATCATCTTTTTAGCTTATTATTTGGTGCCACCAATATGAGTGCATCATATATCTATGTATGTAGTGCTTTAAGGATTGTTTGAGACTGGAGTCCAATTAAGTGCACCAATATAGAATAAGTGCAACACCATATCAAGGATTAGGTAGTGGCTTAGCCCTCGTTTCCGAAAGAGCTAGTTTCGGACCCCCCACCTCTCTGGCAAGGACTTTCTTGATATGTCCATATCTATCCAAGACCCTGGCAAAACCCCACTGTTTGGGAAAGGTCCCGATAATACGGCCTTGGAGACCTGTCAAACGTCAGCTAAGTAGGTATCAAAATGGACCAGGAGCCCGCCATCATAATCTTCTAAACAACATGAAGACTATCAAGTATCCTAAATAATTGTTCACTGACTAGCGGAAAGCGACGCCGAAATTGCGGATACTGTGGGTGCCGACTTATCCGTGAAATGGAGAGGAAGTACGTACGTAGAGTGTAAATATCCTAGTTACCTAACTTATAAGTTGCCTAACATATGAGAAGGCGATAGGTGGCATTCTATATCGGATCGCGTAGCCAGAGTGTCATTCATTCAAGGCGATAAACGCCTATCATTTCGTTCATAGTGATATACCCGACGGCTAGTCTACTCTAGTTGGTAGGATCAAACAGCAGAATTGATGATGCCGGTCTTTCTGTTACCAATATTTCACACATTCTTTACTGGCCTGTTGATGACCATTATAGTGCATGTTATCTCCGAACCAGTTGACCACTACAGGACTATATCATACACCCTTATTATTATGGTCCAGGTTGATAGAAGTTTGTATATCCACGTGTCCTCTTATGCCATATGGCTGGCATGGTTCGCCTCGAGACTTAGCTTAATATAATAGGGCATTTAGCTAGCCACTATTAGGTGCCAAATAATGGTTTATGTGCTACCTAGGTTATATAATAAATCATGATAAAGTGGTGTGGATGTTTGTGCCAAAGCCTAGACTGAGAGAGATCTAGAGTGACATTCGACATTCACACTATTTCCGAATATCAGCACTAACAGTGATAGGTATCGTATATATTACCTGCCGTCTCTATATAGCTACATGTATCTCGTATCGTTAATATGACAGAGCCCCCGCCCGGAAGCGTGGATTGCGGCGAATGAATCGAATCTTCACAACCGTCAAATATTATGTAAATATCAACCATCACATTCCATACGAATTCTTTGGATATTTAGTTTACCTTTATCATGAAGCTATTCACTATATTTTGCGTATTTTATAGTCCTTATCCGGTCATGATTGTGGCAGAGTGGGCCCATGTGTTCAGGCCCTACAGCTACGAATTAAGGAATAGCGCCAATAGCCATGTGTCGAATTGATTGATCGACTTGTCATGAGTTATTGGCCATTTGTGATGTTTTATGCCTCGCACAAAATTTAGAAGGCTCCGAAAGCACAAAATTGCAATATTTGATTAGCACAACCTATAGCAATAATTCAATATGAGTGGAACGTAGTACTTACAGGCGTTGTGACCAAATTCTTGGCATGCGGGCGTGACCTCGAGCTCGAACATCGTCACAATCTAAGGCTCAAAATTATAATGGTTAATGCCGGATTCATCCTAGATCCAGTGCTTAGTATTAAGAATGGCCACATTCTTTGAGGCGTCGTTCGAGAACGGTTCACCAGTACAACAGTTCCTAGCCCCCTTTCCCATTATTTATCCACCGAACAATTAAGAAATAAGAGACTCGGCTCTGTGATGAATCATGTGTAATGAGTGACATGAGCCAGGACCCTTAATTGATCTCTTGGTATGAATAGAGTAATTTCTATAATTCAGCGGGCCAACCGCAAGAGCTTCGCAAATTCGAATGCTTCAGCATTGTCTCTCAAGAGAGCACCCACGGTAATACAGATACACAGTGATGACAACCCCGACACAAATGGTGCGCTGGTAATAATGAAGCCGGTTATTATAATGATGTCGAAGGGTGAAAATTGCGCACATTAGAAAACGGTTCTGATAGGTACAAGAACAAATTATGCGACATTGGAGCGTATCTGCCAACCGTCAATTTCGACTATTGACACTTCAAAATTGACAGTTTCCCTCAGTGGCCAAAATAGATCTGGTTAGCGGTATGACAGAATAAACCCCCAAAATCAGACAGTTCATCACGCTACCTGTGAAATACGCTGTTGGAACTGAGAATTCATACCCATGATACTAGCTTTGGTAGTAACAAAACTGGGTACATAGCTACTTGTACTTGTGATCCTCCTGGTATATCTCACAGCACGCTGCCCCACCGAAACTCAAAATTAACAGACCCGGTTGCCATTTCGGAGTCACACAATTTGTAAATTCTTGAAATTGACGGTTGGCAAATACGCTCTATTGAGTGGCCGGGTTACATGTTACAGAGTAACTAGATGTCTACATTCAATTACCCTGACACGATTTTGGGATCTAGACTCTGAATGTAGCCGTTAGCTTTAGATTATCATGCATGTACAAGTTCATGAGGATCAATCTATTCAATAGCCCTCCCCCTAGCACCTGAAGCTAGAAATGCCTTTAATATGTTGATCAAGAGTGTAGGTGCTACATCCACGCGCCACTATTGTGCAGCATGCCGATGTGATCACGCTTTATCACTCGGGGAAATTATTGCACAACCACCATCAATATTTATGAGATTCTCATTCTAGTTACCGAAGGCTCTAGTCCCCGCGATCGCCACCAGGAGCAATGGGCATCTGCGAGACATGCACTCCACAGACACGGCTTAACTGGACCCCACTGCATATCTCTGTTCTAACCAAGTTGAGGTCAATGGCTTAAGTTGCGACGGTCCCAACTCCCCTTGCTCCATAACTCATCACGGACGTGCCCCCACGTGGTGCTCCTGATCGTCAGGTTTCTAATATTCACTCCACTGTCAGCTTTCCCCACTTCAAGGCTCAAGCTCAAAAGATTTAGGCTAAATACTTTGTTACCTCTAGCCTCGGTATTGGTAACTATTACTAAGCTAGATGGTAGAGAAAGTGACATGACTGTCAACATTTCGCAATTCCAGATCAAAGTGACACTCGACTCGCGTATATATAGTTCTCATGAAACGCCCATAAATTATTCTGTTGTGAAATGTGCTCATACGGCGCAGATCATGATATCACCCGTTTGGTCTCATCTGTCGGGTTTATGGCCGCTAATGTTATTCGTTGGTGTTTCCTCGCAGCGTGACGTTGGAACTGCTACCTGCCCTGCCAGGCTGGTTTAGAGTAATGAAACCATATATGTGAGAATATGCCGGGATCCTTGCAATTGCGACCCGCCATATGCATTCCCGCAAAACAACGGATCTCACATCCCCAATCAAGGAAGTCTACCAAGTCCCAGTGACAATCTCTGGCTCCTTGTTATTGCCGTAATTACACGTCTTGAGGAAGTTAAATCTCAAATCTCTGATGAGCCTCCGATTCTGATATATGGATTATGCTGGTCGCGCAAACAACTACTAATACCACCACCGCCGCCGCCGCCACGGGTTTACGGGCTTCTCTTAGGGGCGTTTGGCTCGAGCGTTTCCCCAGACGGCTAGGGTGGCGTATCCGTTGCACATTCCCCTTGAATTGGGTCCTGGAATTTGGAGAATAAGCTACGTCACTTCGAACTGTTGTGAGCACTCTAAATTAGCAATAGATGCAATAGCAAGTGATTTTCATGTGGTGAAGACGAAGACATGCATTTAATAAACAGGGATTACTCATGTCTAAAAACAGTTAAGCTACGAAATCGGCCTGTTACTGCTGATCTGTATTAGTTCAAATCCCCTGTTCGACAAAACCCTGTACTAGATTTCGCTCCGTGAGTAGCTGCACCTACAATTTAGTCATAATATATTCCCAATTCTACTTGCTACTAAGTATACATGTAGTTACCTTCGAAGGTGAATGAGTACGCACCTGGTACATATATACTTATCGGAACCTCGGGGAGGAGAGCTCTGTGAGATACGTAGCACAGACATGTCTTTTCGTTATATTTGTTTCATCAGGAGATAGTGTTAGTTGTAATATTAATATGTGCAAGCATCATCAAAATCCAGCAGAACTAGATAATAACCGTTTCAATCTCTTCCAAGAAATTCGGTTCTTATCGTCAAGCCCGTCTTTCTTTTTTCAAGCTGTCACTCAACTGCAGCATGCAATTAATGAATTGAACAAAAAGAAAGAAAGAAAAAGCAGTATCATTACAGGCCAGTCAAATTGATGAAGTAATCAAATAAATCACAGGCTAGTCAGCGCGCGCGCGAGTGATGGCTTATGAGTATTCACGTGTCTGCGCACATTTAAAGGCTTGTCCTATAATTTATCTATGCTTTGCATGATTATACTAACAGACACAAGAAGAGTCTAACCAAACATCTTGTCAAGAGAGGTATATGAAGAAACCAGTCTGACGTATTATGATTGCTTCATCTTGCCTCAAAAAATAATAAGATATAGCCACCACAAAAGACCTAGAATAACATTATTTGGAAACAGATTCTATTAAGGAAATCCTCTTTCTCGTACGGAAAGGTAAAGTGATATTCCACCACACGCTCCAATCCCTAAGTAATACAAATAGTAGTTCTCAACAAGAATGCGCCAGACAGTTAACAAGAAAGAAAAAGAACAGAGATAAAATATACATAAAACAAGGCAGTTGCACTCGACCAAACTAATCAACTACTGAATCTCGAGATGAAAGCCAACATACCAATTGAATTCGGAAGAAGATGATAAGAAAAGAAATTACAAACCGCGTAAATTACGTGCTGCCAGCTCCTCCGCTAATATAGCGTTAATGCCAGCAACTTCGGCAAAGGGTAAATCAATATCCCCAGCCATTGCGGGGCCAGCTATTGGAGAAACGCCTGTTGTCGGCGGTGTTGCCGTTCCGGCCTCCCCGTGGTTGTGTAACCGCTCACCCGTCAAGTACACCTCATCTCTAATACTCTGCTTCCACGAATCTACGAGTAACTTAAGAGCGTAACCCCCAGCAACAATTAAGAAAATTGCAAATACAACAGGGTAGCTGTATCTATATATTTGACTGATGGTTGTTGAAGAGGCGTTTTGTACTTTATTATATATTAGTCCCATCGCACTAGAGGTATGGAGAGAGAGAGGGAGGGAGAGGTCTTACAGATAGTGTTGACAGCTACAAAGCCCAGAACCAACGGCAACAACAACGCCGCCAGCATGAACCCACCAGCCGGGGCAATAAAACACTTTGTAGCCAATTTCACATCGGGGTCCAGATAGCCCCTCGCCACAACACCTCTGAGTGCTCTAGCCCAAGGACTTTCCGCATCTAGTAATAGCATTCTACCCATCATCTTAACATAGAGAACGCCTAGAGTCCAATCTTGGATGAAGTGTATAACATGCTGCTCCCCACTCGAAAAATATGTGTGGATTGGAATGATGACATAAAACTCAATCATAAGAGCAAATAATGTGGGGAGGACAATAGCGAAGGCAGTGAGAACATATGAGATCTTTGCTGCACGGATGGCCCACGATATTGTCGCCTTACGAAAATGCTCGCTATCTTTAGCGCTTCGAACTCCGCGACGAATCCATTTGCGGGCAAGTTTCCATTTGGTTCCAGCGTAGACCATACCGCCTAGGATGTACACACCTACACTGAAAGCGTAGATGTCATTCAGCTTGACATGGTTAGGCACAAGATGCTTCAAGAAAAACCTTCCAAGCAACAATGGTCCAATTGTCACTGCAATTCCTGTTACTGCAGCAAATACCCAGATGCCCAGAACAACAAGCCCAATTCGAGTCCTGAACCAAGGCGGAATATACACAAGTTCAAGTTCCGGTGAGTTTGGTCCAGTTGGCCCGTCGACCGGATCGTGCTTTTGGTCAAGACGGATATTGTCCTCTGATACCGGAATAAACACTGTAGATCCTTTGGGCCTCCTAACAGAGTCTGAAGCTGGTGCTCGAACAAAACCCCCATCTCTCTGGAAATACGCCTCGACTCCACTTTCTTGGACTGCCTTCAACATAGCTTCTGACTTAACCGGATTATCGACATCACCACACTTCCTCAAAAAAAGGGCAGACCAGGTACACCTTACTTGGTGCCCTTCCTCGTCCGGCTTTCTCTCCCCAAACATAAAGCTAGTCAACCTGAGCATTCTAGCGCATTTCTTAAACCACCAGTCATACATATTCTGTAGTCCATCTGAGGGCTTGAAGAACTTGACTGCAATGGGCATGAAAAAGTTGTAAAACAAGAGATCGACCGGAAATTCCAATACAGGCTCATTTGAAGACCAGTGAATGGGAAGAACCGCACTTGTGGCAAGCCAGAGACTCCAAACCACTCCCCCAAGACAGACAAGGACTAGGACGCCATATATAAGGGCGCTAAACCCTATTTTCCGCAGTTGCATCATAACTGGTCGATCAAGCACATCTTTCACTGGATGAAAGCTCGGGTCATCGGGGTCCCGAATAAAGTCTAGATAATTCAATTAGCTTTTTTTTTGTATCATAAGGGGTTTAGGAGACATAGTACTCACAAAGAACGCCTGCTCTCATGATCTTTCTGCACATCGAAACAAACAAGGCAAAATGAAACATGTAACAAGTTCCTACGAACCAGTGCACAAAAATGCTAGTCAACGGAAAATCCACAAAAAATTGTATCCTGGATAAAATGGTTGCATCTTCAAACAATGGTAAGAGCGCCACATCTGCCAACTGTTAGGATACGTTGAATGCCCTTCGCCACAAACAGATCCGTTTGAGACTTACCAAGCAATAGCCCGCAATATAGCGGAAACACAAACATTTCAATTCCGATAATAAGAACGACCTTCATGACCCCACCTGCCTGCTGTAAAAGTTCGACCGCAAGTTTCTCTACGCCCCTAGGCCCTTCATTCCTTTTTCTTGCGTTCTGCAGATAAATCGCTCCAAGCATAGTGAAAAAGGCATAACCTAGTAGCACTGCTGCGACTCGATCCCATACAGACCATTCGTATAGGGGGTAAGGTTCACCATGGTTGAATACAGATACTTTGGGGTGGAGTAATGCCGTGGCATTACGCTGAATAAGATTAATGACCTTCTCAAACTTGGAATTGATGAAAGCAGCCGGTGATGAAATATTAACGGCCCGCGCTTCTAAGTCTTGCAAATAGGGCACACTGTATGTTTCGTTGGATTGACTCAGGCCGAGTTTTTCTGCGCCCCATGCCAGACCTACAGAAACCTTTGACCAGCTCTGCCTCGTTACCCAAGAGAGTGGTGGAACTCCAGATGATGGGAATTTTCTGATTGTAGAATAATTCGATTCGAGTATAGCAAGCTTGTGTATAACCCTATTCTTACCATCCATGGCCCAGTCTCTAAAATGCCTTGTGATTGCTGTACTTTTAGACATTTCTGACATTGCTGGTATGACATACCCTATGAACCTCATGACGAATCGTCCAACTTGGTCCAACATCAGAAGGAACGAGAAAAGGAGGCAGGTAGCAGAGTCCACGACGAATTCCGCAGAAAACGAGACAATAGTGACTGGGATAATGAATAAGAACATTATTGGATGTGCCTAAACCGTGAAGTTAGTAGCGTCCGGTAAGAATGGTTCAACTTCAAGTCATCTTACCAAGATAATCATGCAGATTTTTCCTGTGACATAAGGGAAAGCCACGCCGAGCGCCACAGTAGCTGTAATTAATACACTGCTAATTGCTGCATTCTGTACGAGCCCGGCCATTGGCCCCCGCATCCCAATCAATTCCATAATACCATCAAAATCATCAGCTGCATCTTCATCGGCAATGGCTTGCTGTACATCCTGTGGAATAACTGGGGCATCACGGAGGGGCATTTCGTCTATATCCCTCTCGTCTTCATTTTCGTCTTCATCGTTATCTGAGTTCATATCGTCCAGATCTTGCGCAAGAGCTCGATCCTGTTGGTCACCAACTATCCAATCCCACAAACCAGCTCCCCTTCCTCTTGCCACCACGAGATCAGCTTGGGCAGCCGGTTGCTGTACGCGCCCGGCTTCAAATTGACGCATCCTAGCTGGATCATGACCATTCCCTGCATTTGCGAGTTGCCTCCTTGGAATCTGCCCATCCCCAATGTTAAAGTTCAATGCTGCTTCGGGCTGTTGGTCCGCCAGTGCTGCTTGGGAACCGCTGGTGGTGGGGGTGGAAGGTTGAGTAGAGGAGTCGCTATTTTCGACTTCAGCAGCCGACACGGAAATTTCACCACTAAGAAATTCCGATACAGATTGCTCTATGAACTTATTTCCTTCTGTTTCAATATCTTCATCTTCATCTGATGCGGCTAAGTATCCTGTCGAGGAATCATCAGAACCGAAACCAGTATCTTCCATATCCTCGGACAAGTCGATTTCTTTCCCTTTCCCTTTATCTCTGGGTTTCTCCTCCCCTTCTTGCTCTTCATTATCATAGTTTGACTGCATTCCTTGTTCGAGTGTAGATTGGCGTATATCCCATCGATCAATTGGGCCATCAGGGGCATGGTGGGAAGAAGAGCCCCCCGTGGCCCCAGGGCCTAAATATGATGCAAAAGGCCTATCACTATAGCTCTCTTGCTTTTCCGGGCTATCGTGATTATTTGACTGGAGGCCGAAGTTAAGATCAGCATCACCACCAATAGATTCTCTCCGGTGAGGCTTCTGGAAGTTGTTTCTGTGACTGTCCACCGCCTGCATACCCCTCCCACCTAGGGTGCTGGGATAATCTTCGTTGTACTTTGAAATTGTGCTTGGAAGCTTGACCCCATCTCTTTCTGATATTCTACTTCCGCTCGAGCTGCCACTTTCTGGTGTGTGATCATTTCCGGGGGAAGCCCTAAATTTGAATGACCGATCGTTGGATGTAGGTTGACCAAAATCGTATCGGCTGGCTGCGTTTTCTAAAAAACTCAATTTTTCTTCCATTTCTCTTCTCACCTCCGCAGCCCGCGCAATGACTTCGCGATTAACGTGTGGCCTTGTAGGATGATTCGAGGAGCTTTCAGAGGAAGTTTCACGAATGTTATCCACGGAAGCATCTCTGCTACCACTACCAAGAATATGTCCTTGACCTGGCCTCTCTGTACTCTCAAAGCCAGTGTCTCCATTGTCGACAGGCGCAGATTGATCATAAGGCAGGAAACGTCGTCTTCGAACAGGTGCGATGGCTCTGGGCCTAGGTCTTGCAAGCTCTTCGCCGTCGTAGTCTTCTGCTTCATGGTAATGACGGTGGTACCGTCCTTCTTCTTCTTCTGCCTCTTCTTGAGTCCCAAAGGGCGGCAAGTCCTGGTCATCGTCATCGTCGTCATCGTTGTCATCTTCCTCATCCTCCTCCTCAGCTGGTGGCTGTTGGTTTTCTTCTCTGACCCCCATTTGAGGTAGCATTGCTGCAGCCGCGCCTCCGGCCAAAGCCGGTTGTTGCTGAACTACCCACTCGCGGATTAGAAATATGAGTATGAAAGAAACAACAATAAGTGCCGTAAGTAATTGGCCTTCGAGAGTGTCAATAATGACATTGTTAACCGCCTGGTACCGAGTAAGGTTCGAAAATGGATTTGAGTCAAAGAAAAGGCCATTTGGATATATTCTCGATGTTGTGGTATTGCCTAAGACACTATCATTAACTGCGCCGCCATTTACCGGGCTCATCTTGCCGGCCTTCAAGTCAGGGGACGAGAGGAATTGAATAATCCCTTGGCCAATAGCCGGACTGGTCCCATTCCCGATAGATGGTGTTCCTGTTGATAATGATGCAGCCAAACTACTAGACTCTCGGGCAGCGTTTCTCGTGTAGAATCCTTGCCAACCGCCATCGCCAATCCAAAACCAACCTCTCCACATCCACCGCACACACCACGGTAGCCATCCCAGCCAAACGAAGCCTACCAAAGCACCTCTAGCCCAAAGTATGACATTTTGAACAAGGTGTCTGAATAGCCGCTTTAGAAATAGTGGCGTGGGGATTGTGGAGGGCATTTCAGGGTCGTATAGCTTTGTAAACTGGAAAGGCGTTTTGCATAGCTCGCAATGTTTCTTTTGGGAGTGTTGAAGCCATTCCATCAAGCTTTTTTGCAAAATCCAAGGTTAGAAGGGTGGGGGAAATTTTTTTTTTTTTAAAAAAAAAGAAAAGGATTATCTTTAATGAACAAGGCAATAGCTTAACGTACCATTCTTGATGAACGAATTTGATAGAACCACTACATTTGCAGGGGTGAAATAACGGCTCTTCTGGGGTTCCTTCCGAACGACATATACGGCAATGGTCTGGTTCTCCGACGCCTTCTTGTGTTCCATCGTTGGGGGGGTTCGTGTTGTAGGCGGGGTCATTCATGACGTCGACCTGCGGATCCGGCACCGGATCCATGGTGACGGTTCGGGACTGATTAGGAGATGGTGGAGATGTCGAGGTTCACGAAGTCAATGAGTAGCCAGTACAGTTAAGTAAATCAGCGGGAAGGCAGCAGCGAGACAGCAGGCTTTCAGGCGGGCGATACTATGGCTGCCACTTAGCCGGTGGAGATAGGGTTTCCGGGAAGACGCGAGCTGGCCAGATCTTTACGGGGAACCGTGGGGGAGTTGGAGGGGATGTGTGGAGTGTGCACCAGGAACGGGAGCTCTAAAAGAAAGAAAAAAATGTTATAAGGGAAGGATGCAGACACGCGGTGGGCACTCTCACAACGCTGGTCGTTGGGATTCTGACCAGCTCATGTCTCACTTGCACGAATGCTGGGCGCCACATCCTTACAGACTGTATAATTCACCAGCTGCGTAAATCAAGGCATGCATGCACCAATAACATCTGAGCCAAAAAGCGTCTAGTGCGTGCCTAACTAATGGTATTGTCATAATATTACATCACCGTATCAACAATGGCTGATTCCTGGGAGAAAGAAAAAGCAGTGGATGGAAAGATAAACATAACCTGCTGCTCCCTTAAATCGTCATCTCATGGTGTTCCTTGGTCAATAAACACATCACTCGCTTAGAACCAGCCATTTCTACGTGATCTTTCATGTGATAGGTTTTCCTCATACCCAAACAGTCTCGACTCAAGCATGATTGTACTAGATTTATAAACCTGTAACAGCCCAGGTATGAACGGTGACGGTTACATGTTGGTTTGTAGTTTGATAGAATAGATAAAGTCGGCTCATGCACTTGTTTCAACGGACTGCTCCGCTCCATTTTGCTTCACTCCCGGCCCATAACCCTGCCTTTCACCGGTTACGACTGTTACAGGAAGCTCGAATAGAGTAGAGTCCTGTTCATGCACGCTGCACCTTCCGAGAACGGGTTTCATCATACCTATCCTCTCTGGCATTAATCTGCCATCTTTTGCATTTTCTTGAAAATCTTGGTTCCTCTCCTACTTGAAGCCCTTCTTCCCCTCTTTCTGTTTTGCCTCTCAATCTTATCACTTCTCGTGGTTTCCCTCCTCTGGCCCACGAACAGCGACAAAACGGGCCTTTACATCTCACAAAGTGAAAGATCCTAGAAAAACATGGGCGTAGCAGACACTAAGCGGAGCGTCAAAGCTCCCTCATCCCCCCCTTTGCGAACGGGCTCTGGCAGTTCTACCATACTGAACGGCTTTGCTAGGTAAGCCTCTCACAGTGATCTCCCTCGCAGTTGTCTGTTCGCAAAGGCAACATGAAGCTAATCGTGGATCTGTTAGAATCGTTGCTTGGTATCTCCTATATACTGTCCTTTTTGTCTGTCCTGACGTACCTACAAACGATTCGCCAACAATCTGTCATACCAGTCACACTGTTTCAACGACATTACGGCCGCATCTCGAACCCTATTATGACCAATACCTTGAGCCTTACGTCACTGAATATTCCCCGTGGGTTAAGAACACCAACGAGAAATACCTTGTTCCAGCCTACGATAAAGTCACCGATTCTTACCAACAATATGCTTCTCCACACGTCGCTTCTACCCAAAACTTTGTTGCCAACAAATATAACAGCGCGGTGAAGCCTCGCGTTGGAAAAATCTCCGTGAAGTCAAAGTTTTATTACGACGAATATCTCTCCGCTCAAGTTGCCAAGGCCATAAGGTTCTACGGCATTGCCCAACCTTTCATCGAGAGTTCCCAGAAGGGATTGGAGGGTGCTTACAGGAATGCTGTTGTTCCTGCATATGAGAAAGCGCTTCCACACGTGGCATTGGTCTACGAGAAAACAAAATATGTGGTTCTCACCATAGTGGCTCCTCTAGTTAGGGAAAATGGGGAGAAGGCTGTTTATTGGGGGATTGGTATTTGGAGCGACGTTGTTCGTCCACAGGTCGGGAGAATTGGAGAGCGCCTTGGTGGTACTGGTAACGGGTAAGTCCTTAATTGGATTTTTATCATATTTTCCCGTTTTGTTTTAGGGGTTTGGGGGTCAAAGGCGTTTTTTTCTTTTCATTTTTTTTAATGGTGGGGAATACCATGATGCCATGTTAGCTGGAAATGATCGGAGTGAGCACCACGAAGATATGAGAGACGAATTTATGTAACGATTTTTGGCACTGTGGCTGGTCTATCGGCCACCCACAAAAAAAGTTCGTGCCTGGAAATATATGATTTTGGAGGGTTTAAAAAGAAAAGAAAAACACATTTCCTTACTACTCCAATTATGTGATCTTTGCTGCGTATGTGTTGTTCAGAATTTCAAGGCTAACTTGAAAATCTTGTTGCAGAACGCCTGCAGTGTCCGTGTCCGGTTCCCCCTTCTCTTCTTTGACAAATTTTGACGCAGTCAAAGCCGCTGAGGCGTCTTCATCCCTGAACTCAATGATCTTGTGCGCATCTGCAAAGGCCGCATCGGCCAGGTCATCTGCAGCATCGAGTGCATCTCAAGCAGAACAAGCATCTGCAGATCACAGTAAAAATATGTCTCCTGAGGAAGTCCATAAGTTGGTTGAGGACGACCTTGCCCGATACATACAGAAGTTCAAGGATTCGGCTGCAAAGGCAGCGAACGATCTTAATACGCGGATTGATGAAATCTCGACCAAGGGCAAAAGAAAGAAGGCCTCGTATGCAAGCAAAGAAATCGACGCTCTCCAGAAGCTTGTGGAGGAGGAATTCTACAAGATTAAGAAGGTGACTCTTAAAATCGTATCTGGGTTGAGCCCGGAGAGCAATGCCGAGGAGAGGCAAGCTGCTTTGGATAGCCTCCTCACTACAACTAAAGAAGCAGGCCTCAAGATTCGTGATAAAGCTCAAGAGCAACGGCTTGAATCCCAAAAGTATCTTGCATCAATTTATGATGATGTTGCAGATGCTGCCGATAACCATCTCGAGGTCTTTGACTCTGTTCGGGATCTGTCCATGCAAGAACTCGGGATGAAGTGGGCATGGATGGACCACGTTTCGTACAAAGATTGGAGGCGATACCATGCATTGAAGGATGATTTTGAGGGCCTCAAACGAGAAATCGTAGCCACTGCCCAAAAAAATCAAAAACTCATTGAAGTTACAAGATGGGTCGAAGGAGAATGGGAAGGAATGGCGACTGATATTGCAAAAGATGCTGCTGAAGAGCTGAAGAGATTGAAGAAAGTTAGCAAGAGGAAAATTGAGCTGGCTGACTCGTCGGATGACTTCTCAGACTCAACTTTGCCGGTTATTATAGAAAAGACGGGGCAGCAGGTACTGAAGAGAGTGGATGAGGCGAAGGGGGTAGTTATTCCAGAGGCGAAGGAGAAGGGGGCTTTAGAGAAAGCTGCTGATAAAGTCTCGGCTGCTGTCGGTGGTACGGAAAAGCCCGCTACTAAATGTGTTGCTGGCGCTGCTAGCGAGAAAATGGAAAGTGCTGCAAGTGCAGTCTCCAAAAAGGTATGGGTATCGGCGTGGATCGCATACGATTGGAGCATTTCTAACAAGTCCTCAGATCTACGGCACTCAACCGAATGCTTTTGGAATAGCAGCCACCCCTATTGGAAATACGCTCCCTGGTTCAAAGGAAGAATCTACCCCATTGGCCAGTGTCGTAAAAGTGCAAGTTCCCGGTGGTGTTTATGCCGGCTATGTCGGTGCTTCCAGAGTTGAATATGAGTACGACCCCGAAGAAGAAGAAGAAGAAACTCTCGGCGAAAAAGTAAGTGACATCATCGACGCTGTCAATGATAAGCTCGTTGATGCCTCCCGCGCTGTTTCCGAAGCTTTAGTAGGTGCAACCACAACTCAAGCTGTTGGAGACAAATATTCGTCTATTGCTAGCGAAAAGTACGACTCTGCTCTTAGTGCTGCCTCAAGCGCACTCTATGGAACCCCACAACCAGCAGGCGAATCAATCGTTAGCATTGCGACGGACAAATACTCTGCAGCTATTGCAGCTGCCAGCAGTGTCATCTACGGAACACCAACGCCCAGGATAGAGCTATTTGCATCACAGGCACAGGCAGCCTATGAAAGATCGCAAACAGTTGCTAAAGATGAGTATCGTAAAGCAATGCGTAAAGTCGCTACAATGATTTATCCTGAGGATTTGCCACACAAGGATTCTGCTGCATCTGCTGCTAAGGAGGCTTATAACGAGGCTTTAACAGCTGCCGAAGCTCAGTACTTAAGTCTAGTCAAAGAAGCATCAAAAGTTCACAGCCGCTATAACGATGTAGCTAGCGAGGCGCGAGCAAGCTATGATTCCGCTCTTAGTGCTGCAAGCACTGTAATTTATGGAACACCACAGCCAGCCTCTGAGAGCATTATAAGTGTTGCCAAAGAGAAGTACCAGCAGGCTTTGAACGAAGCTCAAATTACATATGACAGTTGGTATAGCGTTGCTTCTACGGCGGTTCTACGTATGTTATGCCATTTTGTATAGGGCGGTTCATTGTGACTGACATGGATTACACAGCTCCCCCCACTCCAGCATTTGAAGTTATCTCATCCAGGCTCTCCAAAAGTGCCGAGAGCGTAGCAAGTGCCGCTTCTTCAGTGGTATACGGTACCCCGCAACCTTTCACTGAATCAGTTGCATCAGTCGCTGGAGAGTATGCTTCGGCCGTCACCGATTCTGCCGAAGAGCGCTTGGAGTCAGTCAAAGCCTTTGTTTCTGAACTCGTTTCAGGGAAAGAACCAGCGTACACCGAGAGTGTAATGCGTAGATTCTCATCCCTTATGTACGGAACTGATGCTCCCATTCTCTCCCGAGCTACGTCTGCCGCTGGCGAAGCCTACGGGTCTGCTTCCAGCATGGTTTCCGACAACTTCGAGTCTATTTCCAGCATTGCCTCAGGTAACCTTGAATCTGTTTCCAGTATGGTGTCCGATAACCTTGAATTCGCAACAAGTGCAGTCGGGAGCATGATGACCCCACCCCCCGCGTTAGAAAGTATCATTTCCGCAGCAAACGAACAAGTCCAAGCTGCCATTGCTATTGCAAGTGAACAAGTCTACGGCACTACTCAAGGCACCGCAGAAAGTGTAACCAGCGTCATCAGAGAGGGCTATGAAAGTGCAGCATCACAAATATCAGAAGCCATCTACGGCCGCCAAACTGGTGCTTTTGAGTCGGCCACTCTAAGGATGCAGGAAGCTGCCGAATCAGCACAACGAGCCATTTCCGAAGCAGTCTACGGGACTTCGAAAGGAACTTTCGAATCTGCTACCAGCGCCTTCGCTGAGAGCGTCGACACTGCCACTTCAGTCTTAGGCGATAATCTTGCTGCTGCGACGGAAGCTGTCGTTGAAGGCATTGACGCTGCGGGATCGGCGATCGGGGAGAGTTACAATCAGGCTCAGGCAAGGATCTCGGCTGCTATCTACGGCCCGCAACAAGGAGTTGTCGAGAGTGCGCAGAGTAGGATCTCAGAGGCGGTCGAGAGCGCGAAGAGCTCTTTATCGGAGGTTGTCTATGGAACACAGACAGGATATGTCGAACAGGCTGCCAGCTCGCTCTCGGAAGCGGTCTATGGGACACAGACGGGGTACGCCGAACAGGCTGCCAGCTCTGTGTCTTCTGCTGCCAGCGCGGCGTCTTCTGTCGTTGATGAGACGATACAAAGCGCGACGGAGAAGGTCAAAGATACATATTCAACCATCAGAGATGAGCTATGAGTAGTGCCAGATGATAATAATTTCCGAGGTAAAAAACTGTGTTTATGCTGATACGATGTTCATGATGGATACTGGAATCCGGCGGGGCTTTTGCTTCTCATTTTTATTTTGTGATGTCTTTCTCTTTGTCTTGTCTCTTTTAACGCAGATTTCTTTTGTTTCTGTTTTTCTACTGCACTTTCATCCTTCTTGTGCGAATATAGGACTGATTGTGACCTTAAATGGAAACAGGCGGTTCCGGCTCTCATTTTTTTTTCTTTCTACAATTTCTTCTTAACCCATATTCTTTCGCCAACTTGGTGCTTTGTATAACTATAACTATGTGGATAGCATCCTTCTCTTTCCTTTCTCTTCCTTAGTCTTTCTATGTAGTATGAATATGTCTATTAGTACCATGGACTATATCCTTAGCAGTGATAAGCCAGTCCGTCATAACTATCGCTACTAATTATGGTAGCAAAGGTCTTGTGATATAGCTGGATATGGCTAATTGTTATCAGGCAGCACGGATGTCGGTGGTGTAATGATGCGTGGGGTCGTGATGGTGTGGTAAATGTTTGGTGTGGTGGGGTGGGGTGGGTAGGCATGAAACGGAGATGGGACAAGACCTGGTGTGCGGATATGGTGCTCGTTTACCAGAAAATGCAGTTGCTCAGGGCAAGGATAATTTGTATGGAGTGGCGGTGATCTTTCATACAAATTATCCTTGTCTCCGTCACTTGCATTTTCTGCTTCTTTCCGTGGTAAATGGGTACTTTAAGCTACATGTACCTACTCTACTATGCGGGTAAGTCTGTAGACAGGTGGCGGTGCATCGTCTCAAGGGTTTTGAGTATCTCCTTGTGTGTCACCGCCACCTGTCTACAGACTTACCCTCACCCGCATAGTACTCTACCTTGATATATAGAGCACCGCACACACGCCCGCACGTATATCCCAATATTGTGTAATATTTTTTAGATATTGAGGAGTGATGCCCTCAGGGACTCGTCATTTAGGATTCGCATCTTACCGATTAGAGTACATATAGGTACTATTGGGGGAGGAGGATATACGTATATGGCGTCTGATGACTATCTGGTCATAAAATATCACTCGGTAATTAGTACCACTGTCCGGAGTCGCGAAATCATACTTGAGATGATGATCCCACCCATGAACCTAACGAGGTGGAGCGCATATATGTGGGGAGGAAATTTTCACCAACGGGCCTGCAGCTATCCTATTGTCATAGACTACGGTCTACGTGCAATTAATGAATTAAAAAAAAAAAAAAGCCTGTAGCTATCCTAACAACCCAACCCTATATACCTATGAACCAAACCCACTCCCCTCCATAGCTCATAAACGGCGACATCACCCACAAAACAAACAGCATCCTGCAGATCATCTAGATCCTGCACTTTCCAGCACCTGCAGGTCCGGGTGGTAGGGGGGGAAAATCACATACCACACGATCCACACCGAGTGATGTCTCGTGATTGGGGCTCCATCCCATTTCCTTCTTTTCACATGCAATCACTCGTCGGCCGCTATTCTCAACCCGCCTGCTGCGCGTCGACGATGTGGGAAGAGAGTGGGAAAAAGAAAGGAGAAAAGCACTCCAAAACGGCATCACAGATCGGTCTTATCGCCACCCGTCATGATCAAACGGTGTGTTGGCAAGAGAGGGAGAGAGCGCGCTTAAGGGTTAGGGGGCATGCTGCGATTGGGCACAGGGAGAACTAAACTGGACTGGAGAGATCTTGGTATGTGATCGGTTGGTCGAAATGTTTGGATCATGGCTGGATGATCTGGGATTTGCACCATGTACCGGAGGTACTCTAAGTATGGGGGTGGGTAGAGAGAGCGGAACGGGGAAGGAACGAAATCACATGTGGCGATCTGGTGCAGAGGGGTTGGTTGCCGCTGCTCGACTCTAGGCGCTGAGTTTGACTGTAGGGCAGAGCTGATGATTAGTTTGATAGGCTTTGATAGACATGAGTGATTGACATGCCCCCCTTGCAACCTCAAAAACAAAGAAAGAAGGCGAGGGAGGGAGATAGGACTACAAAGCAGCCGGGCACACGCACACAGGCCCGCAAATGAGTGAGGGAATAGTTCAATTCTGTCACCAGCGAGTTGGATGTCGTTATGAAGGTACTCATACGTAACTTTTGCCTGTGCACGGAGGAGCGGAGGGGGGGGGGTCCTTCGGTCTTTATTCCGGCAGTACAAGGTCTAGCTGCTGCTGCTGGTTGTTTTTTCTGTTTTGTATTTTTTGCGGGGTAGCTACTCGCGCGTTCGTTAAATTGTCGGATGTCGTTGCAACCAGATCCCCACACAAAATTCCGACCATTTAATGAATGCGTGAGTAGTTAAGTATCGAAAATATTCCCCACCACTTGCAAAGTAGGTAACTCTGTTGTACATACCGCTGGAGTATTGCACGATTTGCGCGGGTTCTTCCTCTCGTATGTGCCGACTCTGGCCCGGAAAAATCACTGTGAGACTTCTGTTTTTTGTTTTTGTGAGATCGTCAGAACTCGGGTTCGGGACAACCTCGCTTAGTCAATTGGCCGTCATCTATGAAGCGATTTTTTCCGGTTTCCTTCCAGACGTTGTACCTGAACGCCTGAACAGGACAGGAACCGAACCACCATGTTCCCTTTGGTATGTATTTTATCCAGAGCTGGGAAAAGAAAATAATATTAGAAAGGATACAATATTGCTGTGGCGCCTTCATACAAAATTCCTATCCCTTTCTCTTCCCTCACTTATCTTTCTCTATCATTGTTGTGATTTCTCTTCCAGCTTCGCTCGACCGTTACCATCTACATATCCATCCATCCCGGGAAGAGTAGTTTAGTTCCCGCCTTCAAAAGTGAAAGAAAAGACGGAGCACAAGACCCCGTCACCATCCCGCCCCCATCACACCTCGCACATTAACCCTTTCCCTTACCCCCACACGACAGACAGACACACGACCAGAGAACAAAAAAACACTCCACTTTTTTTTTTTGTTTCTCATCGATCCGTCCTCTCACTGGGTAATAGTACCTGGATAGAATAATTATTACTACAGCAGCGAGTCCTTTCTCGTTGTACTCGCCATCACCGAAACTATCGAACACACAAAAAAGATAGAGGGAAAAGAAGGAGAAAAAAACGTCACTTCACAACACGCGATCCCTTGGATGCACCCCCGCCAGTAATTAGTCATGGCATTCAACTTCAACTGGACGCCGCTCACTACCTCCTCGACGACATCGTCGGCCTTCTACACGCACGCTAAGTCACTGCTCACCGCCGCCCTTAACAAGTCGCAGAAGCCGCCAATCATCGTTGATGACATCTTCGTCGAGGAGCTAAATCTGGGGCAGAGCGCGCCGGATCTGGAGATACTCGAAATTGGGGATCTGGCGGAGGATAGATTTAGGGGCATCTTCAGGATGAGCTATGAGGGGGATGCGTCTTTGACTCTCAAAACGAAGGTTCAGGTACGTTGGTTCTAGTTCTTCCGATACCTCCCGCCGCTGCTGTGGACTCAGCTGTGGGCTCCTCCACTGCTACTGCTCTGCTATAACCCGTTGTGGTGATTACATGCCCGCCTGCTCTGCCCTACCTTACCTACATATGTACCTATGCCTATCTACCTCTACCTCTGCCCTTGATGCGTGACAGGGTTGTTACTCTTCCAGCGAACCGGCTATATTGGCTGTTCCTTACTCTCCTACATACATCACGCACGGCAGTACTACTGCACGTTTATTATGCCCGAGCCAATACCACACGATAGATACTGACCAAACGTTTCCCACATACAGGCGAACCCACTAAACACCTATCTCTCAACAACGCCGTCCTTCACCTCTCCCACGCCCCTCGCCGCCTCGGCCCCGCTCACAATCCCGCTACAAATCACGCTCTCAGATTTCCGGCTGTCAGGATTCATCATCCTCGTCTTCTCAAAGGCGAAAGGGATCACCCTGGTCTTTCGAAACGACCCCCTTGAATCACTAAAGGTTTCGTCCACATTCGACTCAATACCGTTCATCAAGGACTACTTGCAGAAGGAGATCGAGCGCCAGGTCCGCGGCCTGTTTCAGGAAGAGCTCCCAGTCGCGGTGCACCGGTTATCTCTCCGGCTATGGAATCCCGAATATGCGGCGTCGCTGGGCCTCGATTCCCCGGCGCCTAACAGTGAAGAGACAGCGGGCAGTGAAGAGGATGAGGAGACCGCGGCGGCGTTTGGGACAAATCCACTCCTGTCGCCCACGGACTCAGAGTCGGACTCGCCGTCCATATCATTCTCGCAGAAGAACCTCGCGGCGCTGAAGGAACTGAGCTGCTCGCAGAAAACACTGTCGGTTGGGACACCATCAATACCGGATGTGGTATTTAGGGCCTGGGCGTCCGGAAATGGTTCCGCGGCATTTGGCGGTGATAAGACACCAGCGTCATTGGAGCCCCCTGGGACGCCAATGAGCGGCAACAGCAGCACATACACGTTCTCCGAGAATGGCGACGCCGTGAGCACAACAGGCAGCTCGTCGTCAAGACCGAGTATGTACCACACCAACAGCTCGCCATCGCTCGCAGGCGCAGCGGGCCGAACAAGGGGCAAGCGGAGAAAGCACAGGGTTGTCAACCTGCGCTCGCAGCCCGCGACACCGCTATCGGAGGAGACTGCGCCGGCAGTTGTTACAGAGAAGGAGCCGTCGACACAAGACGAGGTCACGACACCCACGGCGCCGAAAAGAGGGGGCGTGAGATTCATTGACCCTGTTGCGCGCCCTGTAACACCGACAGAGGCTCCAAAGACAGTTCCTATCACGCTTATCGCACCCCCGTCGCCGGCATCCTCAGTGTCGACGGAGAACATCACGTATCCCGCAACTTCTTCCTCCACCTCTGCTTTATCGTCCTCGTCACTGTCTACGGAAGCTAGTCCGTCAAAGAGCTATGTGAACGAGAAAAGGCCGCAGTTGAGAGCAGGGGCGGCCCATGGAAGTGGAATTTTGGAGAAGGCGTTCTTGATGAAGTTGGCTGGGGAGATGCAGAGGCGGTTGGAGGAAGAGCGAAAAAGAAGGGGTGAGGGCGCTGATATGTGGCAGGTTGAGAGGGAGCTGCGGGAGCTTGGTAGAGAGGCTCCGCCAGCTTACGGGATGTAGTAGCCTCAGAGGGTAGTGTTTTCATTACTTATTCAGAGTGGTTTTTTCTCTTTCTTCCCTTTTTCTGTTTATTAGTCTTTTCATTTTGCAAGCGCCGCATTTTTTCTGTTTTTGTTTTTGTGTTTTTGGTTTTTGAAGCCATGGCCGGGACGCAGACAAGAGCTGTCGGGATCGCTGGCCGACGAGCTTGAGCTTGAGAAATGTAGTTAGCGGTAATTAGGGCCTCTGCGTGGTTTGTGCTGCTGCTGCTGCTGCTTGCTGCATCTCTATCTAGCTAAAGCTTGTCATTGTGGTATTTTCCTAGCTTCCTAGTTTTTATCTATTTCTTACTTCTCTCCTCTTTCCTTTGTTATCGTCATATTATGCCATACCAATCTTCATCGGTTGGTCCAGCAGTTACTCTCCACTCGTTGATCATATCTATCTACTTATCTTTCTCTTTATCTTCTAATTTCTCTTTCCTCTCTTCTCTTTCTTTCTTTTCCTAGAGGGATGGACGGGGTAGGGCTTCATTTCTATTTCTATATATTCACTTCTGTTGGTGTTTTTCTTAGGGTTGGTTGGGAAAAGTTTATATCATTCTCTTTCTTTTTTCATCGAAGTAGGTATCTCTTGAAGCTATGTGTATGTGTGTATTGGGTGTATAGTGGCTGCGGTGTAGGTTGCTAGTTAGAAAGTCGTAGATAGCTAGAAAGGTCATATTATCATATCATCAACACACACCAATTTAAATTTCGTCCCATGTCTGCTTGTACCACCCCACTTATCCATCCTTATGTGTCGCACAGCAATCCCTGTTCCTGTTGGCTGCTTCCCTTCCTGTTCAGGGTGTTGCCCGCGTGAAGGGAGACAGGGATAGCTGGTCAGGCTACACACATGGGCCGAGGTTATCCTTGGCTAAGGGATGATGGGGGATGGGGGGGCGATGGGCGAGTGATGTGTTGTGATCAGGCTGTGGGGGGTTTTAACTCGTTATCCGGCTGTGGGGTGGGATGGCTGGTGTTGGGGAGTTGTAGGTACATGTAGGTAAGCGGATGGGCGAGTGATGGATTGTGATACTGATGTAAAATAACGGGGGGGTGGGGGTTGCCCTATGGTACAATACATGTAGTTTTGGTGTAAACGGGATACGTCATCTGATTCTGGGCAAAAAAGATAAGTTACCTGAATATCTAAAACTTATAGGATATCTTAAGAATATATCTTTAGGGAGGGGTCCTCAAAATGGCTTAGCTGAATATGATATTTAGATACATGGAAGATAAGTTATATTAGCTGGTAGGATAAGTGCCGATTATCATCATGACAATTCTCCTCCCCACCGAATTATCCCTCAATCAATTAACAAGCATCCAATTCCATCAACTCAAACCATCTCCTTTAGTGGTGGGCTTGTAATAGTTAGGAAATACAATTGTTTAAAGAATAACATGCACACGAGTCTGGCGAAAGCGGGCATGGGCAAGCTATGCCACGCCCATACCCGCCTCCATATGAAACTGATACATTATTAATGGTGATGATGATGATGATGATGATAGGTGTGGGCCGGTGATAGGTACATGTATTCGGGACTTAGAGCTTTTTAGTCTGCCTGTGTCACACAGGTCTATGCCGTCTCCGCCGTCCCCGCCGCGCTGGTGGCCTCCTGCCGCCTCCTACCACCTGCCGCCTCCCAAGACTTATCCCCCCTCAGCGGTAAGGGTCGGACTTGCCTTTTTTTTTGATAAGTAACGCGGTTTTAAAGGATATCTCTATATGGGACGACTTAATCTCATATTTTGGTAAGTTATCTTTTTTCAATTGTACCATATGTAGTCCGGACGTAGTTCCAATATATACCTCTAAACTTCTACTCTGTAGGTTTTGTTCACACCGTAGCGTCAGCTGCATACGACACCTTCCCTGGCTACTCGGATACCCCTCTACTCGGGCAGTTAATGTAGAAAAGAAAAGATCAACATTTCAAGTGGCTTCAGTACCAATCATGATTGACTGTCCGAGTAGAGGGGGGTGTCTCAGTGGGCAGGGAAGGCGTCTATAAAAATTCATTATACTCTGATAAAATAGATCATTTTTACAAGCGCCCCGAGAATGTATCGGGTTTTGAGGATTCCGTTATGACTACATCTATTTTTACGCGCTCAAAGAGATATATATTTCTACCATTTGGAGTTACATATTTTTATCTATGGCATAAACAAAATGGCCAATACATCTAACAATCAAAGGAAAGGGTCTAGGGAATTCTAACTATTGTACACTCTCCCCATGCTTTACCTTCTCCATCAGTTCCTCTCTCCTCCTCAGGTCCTTCAGCACCTCTTGAATCCACCATCTATGCATCCTCAGGTCGCTCGTGAGCTCTGGATGGAAGCTCGTCCCCACCACATTCCCCTGTCTCACCGCCACAATGCTCGCCACGCTCCCGCGGTTCTCCCTCTCCCGCGCCATGTCCACACCCGTGCTATCCGTCTCATGCAGCGGCCTATCTCCTTTGCTCAACCCCTCCGTCGGCAGCAGCGTCCTCCTTAGCTCCGCCAGCACCTCCACATGCCCCTCATCCCCCAACACACTCTCCACCACGCCTCTGGGCTCCTTCTTCGGCGCCCGTACCTCAACATCATCATCGCCCTCCTCGCCCTCCTGCGGCAATATCGCCTCGACAATCGGTGCCCGGATGAAAACTCCGTTAAACGGTGCATCTTCCACATTAAGAAATGACAGTCTTAATGGTGCCTCAAAGCTCTCCACCTGCCGCCCGAAATGGTTCCGGTTGACTCGCACCGACAACCCGCCGATAAGTGCCTGCCCGCCCTTTTTGGTGCGGTTGGCGGCCTCACTGAGCAGGATCATGCCCGCGCAGGTACCCCATGTGGGGCGGCGGTCGAGCTTGACAAAGTCGCGGAGGGGCTCGAGGAGGCCAGAGCGCTCGGCGACGAGAGCCATGGCTGTGGATTCGCCGCCGGGGATGATGAGCGCGGAGCATTGGGAGAGCTCGGTGGGGGTCTTGACGAGTATGAAGTTGAGGGGTCGGGGAACGTCTAGACCGACAGAGGCTTTTCGGAGGAGCTGCATGTGCTCGCTGAAGGCTCCTTGGAGGGCTGGGGTCGGGGTTAGTATTATGGGTGAGGGTGGGAGGATGGGTATGGCTTACCTAGGACGCCGATGGTGACTGTTTGGTCTACTGTCATTTTAACGGTTTGGCTTTTGTCTATGGATTTGACAGTGGTTGTGATTGTTGAGACTTTGGCCGCAAGACTCAGAGGGGAGTTGTGAAATTTTATTCTGTGCGACCTAGGCGCATGTGGGGGGGGCGGGGTGACGAAAGAGTTACGGCCATCGCTGTCTTATCGATAAGCACAGGCGGGGCGGGCCGGTGGGGTTGAAGCCAATAGAGTTATACCGGCAAATAAGGAGAAAGGATTCGGGATGATACATATGTAGAAATTCACAGAGAGAGGATATTTGACAGCTACAGCCAGCATGTCCAGACATCAGACATGTAGAATCAGTCGTTGGTATCCAATTAGACAGAAGCGTTGATGACGTGCAGCTGTCTGTTTTCTTGGGCGGAGAGATGAGTAAGCTTGCAATTGGGATCACTACAACCAGACATCAGAGCCCATCACCTTGATGGATCTTCTTCACACATGCACATCGCACATCGACAACTCTGCATATCGATAGCCTTTGCAGGTCGTGACGAGGTGCATTGGGTTGAATTCCTGAATCCTTGGCAGAGGGATATATATATACCTACAGCATTGGGGTCCATTCTTTCCTGCTTCATCTTGCATGGTCAAGGTATGTAGGTACCAAATACCTCAAGACATCTATCATTCCACTTTTCCTTGTTGAGCTCGTCCAGTAGTTCCATACATATCTGCTGGCATGCCATTGACCTTATAAGATGTAGACATCCAGACATCAGCAACGCAACCAATCTCCATAATCTGAGACATCTCAACCTATCTCATATCCTCACCTCACCTCACCTCACCTCACCTCCCCGCACAATGGCCACTACCACCACCGCCCCCCGCCTCGTCGTCTGCGGCGGCAATGGCTTCCTCGGTACCCCCCCCCCCCCCCACATCTCCAATCCTCGCACTACTAACCTCATACAGGCTCTCGTATCTGCAAATCCGCAGTCTCACGTGGCTGGACTGTAACGTCAATCAGCCGCTCAGGCACACCCGACTGGAAACTCGCCACGGGCACCCCTACACCACCCGAATGGGCGGGAAAGGTCACCTGGGCCAAGGGCAACATCCTCATCCCAGCCAGCTACCGCCAGCATCTTGTCGGCGCAACCGCCATCGTCCACAGCATGGGCATTCTGCTCGAGGCCGATTACAAGGGCGTTGTCAGCGGGAAGGAGTCGCCGATCGCGGGTTTGCGCAAGGCGTTTGATCCTTCTGTCGGCAGGGCGCATAATCTGCGTGAGGAGGGGGATAGCGCGCAGTTGTGTTACGAGACGATGAATCGGGATTCTGGTATACCCCCGGTTATGAGGTGCTACTTGGAGATGGGAGATGATGCTGATGGTAGTGTGCGCCCAGCAATAACGCTCGCCGAAGAAGCACTATCCGCAACCAACACCGTCAAAGCTCTCCTCTACGTCTCTGCCGCCGCGGGCTCCTTCGCCCTCCCTTCGCGCTACATCTCGACCAAGCGCGAAGCCGAAGCAGGCATCCAAAAGCTGTCGGAGAACGGCCAAAAGTTCCGCCCGCTGTTCTTGAGACCCGGATTCCTGTATGACTCGTCCCGGACAGTGACTATGCCGCTGGCGGGGTTGATGGGCGTGACATCCGCGGTGGATGGGCTGGTGGGCGGACGGCTGAAGGGGATGTTGGGCGCGGCCGCGTATAAGCCGTTGAGGGTGGATGTAGTGGCAGATGCGGCGGTGGAGGCGATTGCGGAGGAAAGCGTGACGGGGGTGGTAGATGTGGGCGAGATCGAGAGGTTGAGTGGGAAGGTGTGGAGGGCGGGGATGTTGTAGGTGGGGTGGGGATGTAGATTTTCAGGGAGGGTGATGATTATGGGTGCAATAAACGGGCGAGTGGACCGTGTTTACTGGGGGTGTTCCGGGGATAGTATTAATGTATATAGCTCCAGCTCTGCTCAGTAATGGTTGAAATCATTTAGCCATAAAGTTCTTTCCTGATAGTTGGAATTTTTGTGATATTGGTTTTTAATTGTTGGCGATACTGTCTTAGCGTTCAGGTAGTGGTCTCGAAAGCAGGTCCCATAAATAGCAAAAGATCCTAGCCCAATTTGCCATATGTTCACCCCGTCAATTACTCCGCAGCTCAATTCCTTTGTAGAAATTACATAATGGTAGCAGAACCACTCAAGCCCAAACTAATTGTGGCCAAGACTACAGTTATCCATCCAGCCGGTTACCCAGCTAAATAGTTGATATAACCACACAAGCTCTACCGCAAGCCAGCCCCAATGCTTTAAGCAGCTCAAATCTTCCACTAGAGTATATTAGACCGTGACTAGCATATATATCTAGGTATGATATGAAGTATACTCTATGAGTACTATCTCGATCTTCATCAGCCGGCACTCGGCGGCAATGGGCGCTATATATGTGCTAGCTTCATGGCTGTTCGATCAGCCCTTGAGGTCAACAACCTGATGACGGCACGCCGTCATGGCTGACTGGCTACGCTTTAATATGAGCTCATTTGTGTACTCGTCCAAAGCCGTTTCGAGTGATAAGTAGTGCAGTCGATAAATCAAATCCGCTCGAGTTCGCAGCTCGAGCTCTCCTGGGCATGTTACAAAAATCGATTTGAGTTGTTCGAGCTTTTTAGTCATATAGGATTTAGCACATGTTCACCGACCGAACGCCGTTTGGCCCGGGATTGGAAAAACAATATATTCGGCCGGACTTGTCGACCACGCTAGCACTGATAAGTCGTGCCGAGTTGCAACCTAGCTCGGCCAGCTGAAGTTTGGCGGCTGGATATATGTACTATGTGGGCCAATGATTGGGCGCAACAAGTATTTGTGCGAGTGTGTTCACTTAGCGTGGTTAGCTATAGGGATTTTTGTCTGTAAGGATTAGGGCTTAGAGGTCTATATGATGGGCTATTTGGGGTGTGGTATGTTTGTTTGGAGCTCCGGGTTTTGATAGGTAAATATATGGTGCCGGTCACGATAAACCTACCAATATTCTCCCTCAACATGCCCCCCACGCCTCACCTATAACACACTCCTAGATTTTAGATATAGAAAATTTTAAAACACAGACTAGGTAGCTCTGGTGATTATCTATAGAGTGGCTGTTTTGGATTTCTAGATTTCTTAATTTGAATGTGGGTTGATAGGTTTCCTAGCTGGGTAGTTTTGGTGTAAGAGGTCTTCAATATCATAGGGTTGGGGTGAAATAGTACGAAATAAGGTTTTTTTTTTTTTTTTTTTTTTTTTTAAATAACTCATTAATTACATGCAGACCGTAGTCTATGGTAAAGTACGAAATAAGGTGGTGGCCCGTAATTTCTCGGGATTGGCGATGCTTGGTCAAAATCTATGTATTATGTAAAGTTTCGAGATTCGGGGGATTATTTACAAATTACATATTGCCTTGGGGGGCGGGAGGAGTCGATACGAGTCAATGATCGGGGAGACAGGTTATTCCTCTTCAAAGTATCACTTACGTGGAATAGGAAGGTGTGTAAGACATCGAAGTATTTGAGTGTTCGGACGGTCCAGATATTCAGTTTCAGTACCGTAGTATCCCCACGAAATACTATGGCGTTAAAAGATACCTCTAGAGGCATTTATTCTCTACTTACTCGCGGCTCTTACCAGGCGGTTGGCTTCATCAGGTAATACGCTAGCAAATTTGCCGCAGTTTCCAATACCACGTCTGTCTGAACAGGCCTTATCTTGCGATGTTACCCACCTTGTAATAGAGCGCTAGGATTGGGGCGTGATGATGACAGAGAGATCATTTCTCTTGAGCTACGGTTTTCGTACCAATATTGTGGTCGGGTGGGCAGCGTTTTATGCCAATAGTGAATTAGGACCGGGAGTATGCTTATATGGGAAACAAGAGTAGTAATATTGATCAGAAGAAAAGGGATTTGAACTAGAATTTTAGAGGAGATGGAGGTCTTTGGTAGTTAGCCTGCTCCCCTTTCACCTATAGGTTTCATAACCCCGTTATTTAAGTTGAAGCATAAAGCTGGGTGAGAAGGTTTGATTAATTGACCAAGGATGTTTTAGCTAGCCTTGGCTTAGGTTAAAAGCAATACTACAAATGGGGATTAGGCTCCCTTGTAACTCAACGATTGAACGCATGCTTAAGATTACTGTAGTAGCAGCACTAGAGTGTACTTCGCGGTCGGGGGTGGGGATAAGTGGGAAGACACCCTCCACGTAAACTTGGCAGTGTGGTGTCTTCTCACTTATCCCTGATATCGAAAAAGTTCTTAGCTCAAGTGCTTTACAGTCAATACATAACAGTGCATAAATGAGGTGAAATGAGATCAATACCATAACACAAAACCATTGCAGCATTTCAGGAGTTAAGTGCTATATTGGTGAGTCCTCTCTTAAGTGATGTGGTTTCATTTGTAGCCACACACGATAGACTTAGTAGGTAAACGCCCAATTGAGCTAGAACTGTAGGTACAACTTTCAGATTGATATAAAATTCTGTAGCTGTACTGGTGTCACGTGCCGCACAATGAAGTTATGTTACCACTTGGTGTTTCGTAACAGCTCCGATAGAACAGACAGCAGCTCAACCCCTCCGACCACTCACCCCGCACTCCAACTTCTCTTCGAAAATTCTCGAAACCAATTTATCTAGACCTAACCCGTAGTCGGTTACTCTCACACGATAGCGCCGCTGTGACTGCTCGTTCAGGAAGGTAGTCGAGATCCCTGCTACCATAATAGGAGTAGCACGCTGTGGTCAAGTCACTGTGCCACAGTCGCGAGGACAGATAGACCCAAAGGGAAAAAAAAAGCCTGGCCCGAAAAGAAAAAGGGACCACCTGTCTTTCACTGCTGTTGTGCGTGCTACCTGCCCCATCCCACAACCATATTTTCCCGACCTCAATTTTGGTGAGTGCCCTGCATACATATACCTCTCCTCAACGTTGAATTATTCCTGGATCAAGCGCCTTTTCTTCCTGTCTTTCCTTTCCTTGCTTCTTGACTCACCCGTCTAATACTCTACTAGAGTTGTATAATTCCAGAAAGCTTCATTACACATAATGGCCACTACCGAAGAACCAAGAAAGACCTTCGTCCAGAAGCCAGAGAAGCCGGACCAGGCAGAGTTCGAGAAGAACCTACAAAAGGCGAATGATGAGCATGCCGCTGCACGGGAAAAGCTGGTAAGATATCTTTTTCCTTGATATCTTCTTGAAACCAGTTTGAGCTTCAATGAACTAATTATTATTTATCACTATAGAACGACGTGAAGCAAAAACTTGAATTTATCAAGTCGCCCGGAAAGTCTCCCCGCCAGCAAGAGCTCCGAGACCAACTCAATGAGCTCCGCGCTGCACAGCAGGCTAAGAAGGGTGGAAGGGCTCAGATCGATGAGCAGATCAAGACCCTTGACACCTCAATCAAGGCCAGGATCAGGGAACAAAATGCTTCAATGCAGAAGATGCCCTACAGGACACTCGATGAGCTCGAGGACGCCATTAAGCGATTGAGCGCTAGGGTCGACAGCGGTAAAATGATGATTGTTGACGAGAGGAAGGCGCTTGCAGAGATTTGTATGCTTACCATACTTACTATATCTTCCATATATTGAGTCAAATGCTAATTTTGGAGGATTCTAGCGTCTTTGAACAAGGTCAAAAAGAACTTTGGGGCTTTCAGCGAGGTTCAAAAAACCATTGACGCCGACAAGGCCAAGTTAGATGAACTGAGGCAACAGAGGAAAGACCCTGAAGTCCAGGAATTGAGCGACAAATACGAGGCCGTCAAGAAGGAGCTTGACGATCTCAAGCTCGAGCAGGATGCTGCGTAAGCCCCGTCTCGCCCCCTGCCTTGTTAGTTATACTAACGAATTCGCAAATCAGTTTCTCCGACCTGAACCAACTCCGCGATGATCGCACCAAGCTGCAGGAAGAGCAGGAGGAAAAATGGCAGGCAATTCAGACGCTCAAAGACGAATACTTCAGTGCCAAGAATGCATACAGGGCGTACGAGCAGGAGGCCTGGAAGATCAAGAGAGAGAAGAGGGCCAAACAGGAGAGAGAAGCCAAGATTGCTTATAGACGACAGATTGCCCAGGAAAAGATGGGTATGTTGTTTATGATTCCAGACCCAACATTGGAATTCAATCTCGAAACATAGGAATGGTGGCTTACATAACTCTTGAGAAATACAGAGCAGGCATCGGAGAAGGCCTACACCTCTGAGATCATTACCTGCGAGAGTCTCATCGGGTTCTTCGATCCGTCGTCCGCTGAAGCTGCCCGTAAGGCCAAGCTTGAATCTGGCCCTCGCACGCTCGCTGCCCTTCCTACTCGCTCTGTCGACGCCTCGGCTATCACCGGTAAGAAGCTCGCCAAAAAGGAAGATCGCGATGACGATTACTTTATCGGTGATAATAGCGGAAAGAAGAAGGGGAAGAAGGGCCGAAAGGATGCGGGTGCTGCTGTCACTTCACCTAGTGCAGAGTCGCCAGCTGCCGAGTCTCCCGCTGCAAAATTCAACTTGAATGTCGGTGTTCTCGAAGAATTGGCAAAGGTTGACGTTGAGGTCCCTATGGGTAAGGACGATGTCTCCAAGACTCTTGAGAAGCTCAGGGAGAAATTAGCCTGGTACAAGGAGAGCCAGGAAACCAAAACCAAGGAGGTTAGCGATAACTCTTTCATCATTTCCTCTATAATAGATCACTGACGTAAATACCATTTGTAAACAGAATATTGCCAAGGCCCAGAAGGAGATTGACCGCCTTGAGGCTGAAGCCGCCAAAGAAGATGGCGAGGGAGCTAGCGGTAGCTTCGCCCCAAAGAAGGTCGATGTTGAGGTCAGAGAGGAGAAGGCTGAGTCGGCAGAGGAGGAGAAGGCTGAGTAGAAGAAAGGAAAAAAATATTTATAAAATATCAGGTTGGGATACGGTTCCGGTTGGGGTTCTTCTTTTTATTATAGCGGTGGGGATGTTTTTATGATTTTGTGAAAAAGGACCTCTTCCCTTTGTTTTCTCCTTTCAACCCAAAAGTTCTTGGTTGGAAATTAAGGATGGAGTTAATTATTTGGATTTTCAGCCGAAGCACCCGGCGTGGTGCACGCGGTTACAAGTATTGATGGATATCTTTTCCAACGTGCTAGAAGAATTCCAAGCTGGCTAGTTTTTCAGTTGATTTCTCTATGTCTGGATGGGACTTTCCCCTAGACCTGGTAGCTTCACGGCTATCTATGATATATTTCCCTAAACTGATTGGGAGGTGATGTATACAATATCGTGTAGTGATGTTTGGTGCCTCTTGCCATAGACTACGGTCTGCATGCAATTAATGAAGTAAACAAAAAAAAAAAAAATGTTTGGTGCCTCGCGTATCGAGTGATAGGCTATGATTTCATTACATGTATTTCAAGTTAAGAATAATGGGAAGCTACGCAAACGAGATGTGGTCCAAAGAATCCCGTCTTCAAGAAGTAATTAGTGATGCTAGCTGTTATAGAAAGCGTTAATTTATTTTCTATTATTCTTTTCGAGTTTTTCTTATGAGTTTTATTTAGTGATTGTTCCTTTATGGTTGCGAGGTTTGTGGCTTAGATCACTCAATGACTACATGGAGCCCTAACACCGATAGCTGCCGGGAGCACGTGGTTGGTATGATTATTGGGAAATCTCAGGACCACGGGCTGTTGTGGGCTGTTGTGACACACAGATACCACTCAACTGGTCCTTCGTCGCGTATTGCAGGTTGAGATGATAATAACAACGGCCTAGTATGTAACCTTTTGGCGAGCCGATTTGTAGTGACACAAATTGGACCTTGGGACTGGGAAAACGTTGGAATCTACTGTCAAGATCGAGCGAGTACTATCGGAAGGCGCTGGACGTGAAGTTTAACTCCTGAAAAGAAGATTTTTATCGACCGGGCCGAGATGAAAGCAGTGCGTTCTCCGTCCTCTTTTTCATTTCTAGCTTTTCCTCAACTATGTACGTCATTAAAATATGTCATCACAGATCTTTATTGGATAGTAGATGCTCTATAATAATATAGTTTATATCATTATATAGCTTTAAATGTTGGAGCTCCTAGCCAGCTGGGCTGGGCCGGGTTCAAATGTCCTTCCCTGTGGGTTGCCTCTCATTATTTCTTGTGCTAGGGCACGGAGAGGGATGCGGTTGGTCCTCTTTTCTATTTTTGGTGATATGTAGCTGCAATGATATTAATTCATACCTCAGATATGAATTCATTTGGGTAACCAGAAGGGAGAAAGAAGCCGACGATGTATGTACCTGATAGCCTCTTTAGCTCGATCCCAGGGCACCTTCAGCGAAGCTAGTATATACTCTGAAATTCCACGATGATTTTGATCTCAACCTGGAGGCAATTAGACTCTGCGCGCACCGTAAGACCCCTTGAAACAACCTGCGAATGAACCGCGGAGATAAGATAGAGTTATGTGTGGGTAGGGCTTGTTGTATTATCGGTGTGCAGAAATCTCTAACACACACGGCTCATGTGAGGAGGATATTGTATGTACATCAATGGCCCCGAGAACTGCTTTTTAAAAGCAGTGGAGACGGAAACATACTAATTTTAGTGTTTTCTGCCTTGGTAAGCCCCCATTTTAAACAATGTTATGTCTCGAGTGATAGGCTATGAAAATAATTATTGCCGCTATCGGGCATCCGGAAGATCGTCATTAAAGTTCCTCTTTCTGTGATCTTCTGGTCCGATTTTCATTGCATGATCCCTCAAGGAATCACGAACATTTGGAACGGAACTTTCCCCTAGGATCTGGAAGGGGATGTCTCAGAAAGCTCTCGCAGATCTTGATTATACGAGGTAATCGTACTACCCCATAATCTAATTCAGAGAGAATTTTCCTAGGACATAGGGTCAGCCGCGAACTGCCACTTTTCTTAGGGTAGTATTAACTCCGAACTCAGGGAAGATCTAGGAAACACAGAGTCTAGTAGTATAGTAGCTATGAGCTAGAAAATATCGAAATAGACTTTGAAGTGTACTATAGTGCAAGGTGGATGATCAGCTCGTACATTGCTCCCAAGAGAACATTACAAATCAGCATATATCACTTACCATCGAAAATCCACTGTATAAATATCAAGTTTAATTGACGACAACCAAGCCTGGGTGATTGGCGGATGAAGGGTGGGATAAACGTCTGTTTTTGGGAATTAGAGGTGATGTGGGTAAAAGAATGAAAGAAACATATCCGATTGTGGAAATATTACGTACATCGTGTTCTTCCACCCCTTGGCCCGTGTCTCCTTGCATATCAATTTCGTTTCCCCGCTTTTTCAAGAGCTCAGCTGGCCAACAATCGTGGGTGATATCTCATGACACGAACACTTTGCGCACAGATCAAATACGGTGCAAACTTCAAATAAAAAGACACTCCGATATTATAGAAACTAGGTCAAAATTATCTGCATGATAAAATTGGGTATACGTCTCAATATATCGACTGGCAAGGAAAGCTAAACCCTGAACGAGATTATCCGGGGATCCATGGGCTCTAATCTATGGGACCTTAATTCTAGGATTAAGCACTCAAGCCCGGTAGAGGTATGTACTCAATACATTACTCCCGTACTGACAGGCATCCGTGTTACCTTCTGGTCGCATCTTGTTGTGGGGAGCTTGGAGCTGTGGGAGTACGACGTTCAGACACCCAGGGTCCTTCCCGAGGAATTCTGTGCCGCGGCTAACTAGTCTCTGTAATATTATGCCTCTATATACATGACGTTTAAAGATGTCGGTTGCCAAGGTGGGGTTCAGGTGGGGCGTGCATCGATGCGAAGCTGTAACTACAGCTGTACAGCTGTGATAACGGGATAATCCGGACTATTTGGTATGTTTTGCGGTCTAGAGCAAGGCAAGCTGCAAGATAAGTTCTCACTAGTATTTTTCTTCTCGTTTCTAATTATAACTCAGAGGCTGACTGACAGTCTGGGGGTCCTGGAGTATTGGGGCCATCTGTACGTACATGAATAGCATCCTCCCCAGCCCGAACATGATTGCGCGTCACTAAACCAGCCTTTGCCCTGCATACAACAGTACAGGTACATACATGTACATATATGTAGGTTAAACAGTGAACATTACCCCAGCATAATAGAAGCTGTTCTGATGTCTCGTGTAGATTCATACCTGAGCGGAAATTCAGCCTCAACGCACCGATATGAGTGGTTCGAGAATATATATTAATTCTAATTGAGACTAATTATAATTAGCGAGAACATAACATTCTCAATTACCTAGTAAATTAAACAATCCTTGATGCACTCTCCTGTTCATAAACCAGTGGCAGTAGATTTCGGCTCTGTAGCCTCCCTGGCCGTTTCCTGTTATGATTTGATCCGTTTCACATTGTTGATCATAAGATGTCACTCGTAAAACGAATTCAACTTCGTTGACCGATCTATATTGAACTGTGCTTGAAGACGTTCCTACTATATCGATATGAGTATATAATTGTTGTTTTATTAATCATTAAGAGGTACAAGTAATGGGGAAGATCCTAGGTACCGGTTAATGGCCAATTATAGACTACACATGGCCATATGGATGTGTCCAAGAATAAAGCACATCTATATACAAGTAAGTTTCTCTTAAACCATTATGCCGCTCGCGCACGTCCAAAAAGGTTTTAGTAATTAAAACCAAAGTTAACACCTCAGAAGTACATGTATCTATATGTGCGCTTAATATAACCGCTATGATCAACCTGGTTCCTGGTTACCTGCAGTAATAATTGTACTACTCCACAAACGTTGCCCATGTATTTATTGTGCACAGACCCAAACACACTTATTTGCATGGATGAGGCATTGTAAGTCCTGTAATAGGCTAACTCTTAACTGATTAAGTCCTTGCGACGCAATGCATCATGCCGAACAAACATAAAAAATTGCAAACATAGCACGTTGATCATCAACACTCAGTTAATGTGAATAAAAGTGATCACGATCAAGTCAGCTGGGCGCGTGCGAGACTGAGTTCGATGCCGGCGCTGACTATATATCTCAGAGTGCAATATATGTTAATGTAAACAAATATCCATTCTCATGGCTGGCACTGCCTTTCTCCGTATTAGCTGTAGTTTATTGGCAGGTCGGTGATATTTCGACTGAACTGTCGGAGTAAAATCCGCGAGTCTATATCACAACATGACAACCTGGTGTCCTTCGCCGGTAGTTTAATCTTGTGTCTGCCTTTACCTCCCGGGGCAAGCTAGTAATAGCAATTAGGCTGATAGATAGACGTACAGTACATGTATGTATGTATGTAGCTTGGTATTTTCCATTGTCCGCGTGCGTACATGTACTCTATGTAATGTACATGTATGTACTCCAGGAATTAAACGGAAGAGCTCGTGGTATGGGGAGCATGGGACAGTGATCTCCCGCGCTAAATGAGATGACAGCTAGGATATACAAGATAAGCAGGGGCCATCGTTACAGGCCTTCAATTTTTTTTATTAAGTAAATGCTAGTCCTAGGATTAAATGTGAATTATAAAATACCGGGACCATCGTGCATGCGTTAGGGGGACTTAGTTTCCTGAATATATGTAGTCGAAGAAAACACAGTTCAGAGAGATATATTCTAGGGTGTATCGCTGAAAAACTGATATATGACATGCAGCCTGCATACACCATGCCATTGTCTTGGGACTTAGTCGTTGGCAAAAAATATTCTGATATTGAACGACACTGTACCTAAAAGATATCACTTGTGTGCGTAGTGAGAAAAAGCAAATTCAATGATGGTTGAGAACTCTGGGCGGCAGCTGCCCGTGCGGTTGGGTTTGAGTTCTAGTAACGTCATCAACATACCTACAGTGCCTTACATCTGAGTCACTTCAAAGCCACCTCCATCGTAGCCAACATCACGTTTATCGTTATCAGTACCGTGGGTCCAATCGTCAAATCTTTCCAGATGTTATACCTCAGGCTTCAGTTCTCCGGGGGGAGTACTTTCACCCGGTCTCAAGAGCTCTCAAGGTATACTCCAAAGTTTCCAAGACATGCATGTTGTGCATCCGGTCTATCCACGTCTCGAAGACGGCGGTATTCCACTTAATAGAGTGGAGCTCTAGGCCTTCGCCGGATACCAATACACTTACTAAAGATTTAGTCAGTTTGTCTTACGCGGTCTACATTGAAATTTATCCATCAAGATGCTGACAGAAAACATCCATTGATGGCCAGCATGGAACAGACTTCTCCCAAAGGCTGCGCATACTCTGGAGCGCATACTCTGGAGTTACATGATACCGAAAAAAAACCCGAGCAGTGTAGGCATGGGGAGATTCGTCACATTGATACTCACAGGCTTAGGCCCGCTTGCTTCGCAACGAAGTTCATGGTATCCCATCGGTGATTAGTCATAGGATATCACTCACTCCTGAGACGTTATTCTATGTTGCACAACAGACCAAGATAAGTTCGTCTAATGCACTATTTGAGTGGATTGAAACATAACCTTGACAGGCCCATCCTACTCTATGGTTGCGGGGATCCTTTTGTTAATAGACGGGTAGACACACCTTATTAGTAAAATCTGTGTGCGCCTCCCCTTTATTGCATGGGACGCCATTGAGCTTTGCCCAATCAATCTAAGCAGAGATCTGCCACCGCGATATCAAACGAATTCCTATGTGCGTAGGAATCGAGCTTGTGAAAAAGCAATTACACACAGATCTGTCTGTACTACCATCGGAATTCAGTCGCCTTCTGAAACAATGGTTCCAATCCTTGTAGGTAAACCTCGCTGGGTTATTATACACCTCTGGAAATAGATTTCTGATGGATAAGAGATTGGACTTGCGGAAAAACGTTCTCGCGGAAATATAGCCTATAACAAAGATACTGTGAATTGATACTGTGAATTGCGAGTGGAGACACGGATTGCAATTTGGAATGTTCTGCATGTGGAACCCGAAGGCTGGTTTTCGATTCTTGACCCGTGTCAATAGTGTTCTAATATGCAGAATATAAGGTTCCTTTGTGGACTAGTGCAAGTGCAGTGTGGGAACATGCTCAACAATAAGTTACAAACCAATGACCTAAGGTCCCGTCAAAGTTTTAACATCCACGCTGCAAATCATCTTTGATATTATAAGGGCAGCTAGGCTGACATTTTATTTCTTGCTTAGATAAAGATCATGGGATCCCCCCCGGAAAAAGAATAAATACGAAGTAGGAATAGACGAGTAATTATGCGGGCCGTGCTTATCTTGGGACGACGACGAGAATGCAGAAAACTGAACTGCCGCCTCAGCCAGGTCCAATGATTTCTTTTTGGAAGATTGACAGTCTGGCCTTCCTTTGGGGCGTAAAAAGGGAGCGATCGAGACCGGGGCGTTCTGCGGCCTGATATTTAATGATGGTCGCCGCCACACAGCACTTGCCAAATCAGACTTGCGTCTACAGGCTTGTAGCTAGGGAACATGGTACTGAACAGTACATGGGAAATTCGGCTCCCAAGGCCTCAACACTCAAAGGCATGAGGCACAGATAATGGGCAAGCAATGATTGTTGGTGGTGAATAGTGAGCATCGTGACAAGGTAGGGGGCCTTGCCTGTTTTTCTAATTATCATGCAAGGCGAATCCGGAAAGGGTTCAGCGTACGCAACCCTACACTCTAGCCTGGCATGGGAAGGAATACACCCTAATGCAGTGACTGCGGGGGGTGTATGGAACGGAGGTAGGCATTCCCCTAGTTCAATCGTGATCCATCCTATGAATGGTTTGGGTTGGAGTCGGAAGTCGCCAGGCCCGAGGATAACCATTAAGATGCCGACAAGAAGATGCGATATTCCCTGAAACGTCGACTGTTTCCGAAGAGCGGCAGATTTTGAGCCATGCATGCGATCACGATAAGCAATAGTCAATGAATTCTAGAGAACCTACCGGTGGCAGCTGCGGATGTACTTTATTTGAAGGAAATAACGAGCCTAGAGTAGATCTAGCAGATCCCATTGAACATACCCTTGCGTTAGCTGCAGCGGGAAATCCGTACGCTAGGTATATCCTGGGGTCGGAAGGACAAGGCCCCAAAGGAAATATAAGCCGGGTTTTGACGACTTCGTAAGACATAGAGAGCAAAACACACGATATTATGCTTTTGACCACATGTCGATGTTGCTGACTCCGTGCTATGATGTATTATTATTTTCTTTCAGCCCACCTCGTGGCATGTCAAATCACTATATCCATCTGCGCCCTGCAAAGATTCAGTGTTTTTTACCCAATCGCCCTCGGTGGCTGCTTGTTAACAGTAGGGTGCATATGCATCTCAGTTCCAAATACTTTAGGGCATGTATCATGTATTGAAGTGACCAAGACGTCCTTTGATAAATTCCTGGATTCTTGCCAACACATGTACGCGCGCACGCGGGCGAGTGATCGGACATGTAGTTACGTCAACGGAAGGATAAGATCCCTAATGGGCAGCCAGTCACAATCAGCATTTATTGCAATCTAGACTGCACAATAACCTTCCCCACAGACCCGCCTGTCACTTTCGGCGCTTATAACTTTGGGAACGCGAGCGGATTTCCAGAAAGAGCCCAGACAGAGGATCGGAGTTATTCCTAGCCAACCAAAGCTCCAAGCATTGAAAATTTCAGACGTCCGTTCACGTGCCCGACCTGTGAAATGCAAAAGAATACGTTTTTTAGAATGCAGGAGCTGCGCCCAGCGCTGTCAACACGATTACTCGCTTAGGCAATTTCAGTCGAAAAATATGCCTTTGTTGAGTGTATTTTTTTTCCTCGTGGAGCAAAACCACAATGTCCATCGTGTGTGTCGTCCGTACATGCTTCCGTCCCGCGGCATGGGCCCTGTCAAACTGACGGGATGTGGATGATGGAAGGATGGGCTGGGGGGAGGCTGGGACTAAGCTGGGTAGGGCCCAAATCTTTTTGACGTTGCTTGGCGTTCTCGGCAATCTAATCAGTTGCCTAGTCCCTAACTGTTTCTCGGAAGATTTTATCACTGCCATAACCGTGGTTGCCGAGTACCGGACCATGGTAACACGCATCACATCATCAGATTCAAGATCGACAGTGACAGTTATATTAGATCCATTTATGGGGGGGTGGGGAAGCCGAGAAGTTCTTTTCTCGAAGGGGGTCAACTCCTTAAATTAATTAATCAAAACTCAAAATAGTGTTGCTCTTCCTAGCTCTTATATGGGCGTTGTTGTTGCTGATTTGGACGCTATCTGCACTGCATGGGGCGAGAACTCGTTATGGCAACAGTACCAGCTACGTACATACATCTACATGTTACTCTCTGCTGCCACAGTTACTGTTGCTCCCGACGATGCAACATCTGCCTGCGTACAGGCTTGGATTTGAATTTTTTGTCGGCCGCACAATGTAAGTTTTTTTTAAAAAACAAAAAAAACTTGTGATCACGGAAATTCTTCCCGAGGAAAGTCTACGCTTGTGTTTTTTTCTTTTTCCCTTCAAGTGAATTGATTCTAGGTACAATCATGGCATTTAGTTAATGTGTAAGTGCATGGTGAGTATAAATAAACAGTCAGGCAAATACAATTTAAAAACTTTTATATGTTTTTTTTCTCGCCCTTTCAACAGCATCCCAAAAACCTAAAAATGCAATTATCCGCATCACAAAACCCATGATTCTCCCAAATAATGTATAGAAAAAGAAAAATAAAGGGAAAAGGCTCTAGCCCCCATGAAACGTTAACAGTTACAGCTATACTCCTTGAGATAAAAAAGAAAATGAATAAAGAAAATAAGAATTTTGCTCGAGTGAAAGATAGAACTCCACTGAACCCTATGTATAGACATAAAAGAGAAGAACGGAAATAAAATCGGGCGGATCTGCTCACATCAAGCTGAGCATCGATTCCCCCACCTATACAAAACCGTGATAAAGTCCTTGTGTCCTCAAAAGACTGCCCTTGCCGTTATGCGTGATCCAATATGCACCCCCCCCCCCCTCCTCCCAAATTCCCCAGATAAGTAACCGATGAAGATATTGAGACAAGAAAAAGGTCTGAAAGATGACTTTGGTATTCCAAGAGAAGTGTAAAAACAAAACAAAGAAAAGGTTTGCTCGATATTAAAATAACCGATTTCCCTAGAATACTTAAGTCTAGGTTGATATAGATGTGTCTATGACGAGGGAAACGCCTAAAACGATGTAACAGAAATGCAAAAACGTGTTCTTATTATCGAAGTTACTGGCTTGTGCCAGGATTTCCCATTGAGTGGGATGCTTTTTGGTCGGTATCGACCCGACCCCCCGTGATGCTTGGCAATCTTCGTCGGCGAGCATTGATGAACCAGTTTGATACCTGATGAATCCGAGTCAGTTAACTACGACCGTGAAAGCTGAGGGTAACATTGATACATACCTGATTTATGTTCAAGCCGGTCTGAGCCATCAACATCTGTTTCTCGTCCTCGGTTGGGTATGGGTGGTGTAAATGGTCATTCAACCAGCCCCGAAGCAAATCAGTGACATGCTTAGGCAAGTTCCCTCTTCTTCGCTTTCCCGGTCTGCCGTGATCAAAATGATCCATGGTCATATCTACAGGATGTCCACCAGTAGAAAATGGTGATCGGTTATCCATCATCATTGGCTGTGTTGATGAGTAGCCTGGGTTCCGTGGTGACTGAGAATACGTGGTGTTTGAATAGTATGGAGAATATAACTGGTTTGGAGAAGTGCTTTGGTATGAAGGTGTACTGGATGTAGAGTATCGGTGATACTCCTGGGGGGATTGATATCGCATCTCACTCTCTGCGGGTGATGTATAGGATTGTTGGTTACTCTGTGGGAGCTGTTGTGTATGGGCAAACAATGATGGCAATGTTACGGGTAGCTGCGGCCTCTCTAACGGGTCTACATCGAAAGATGACCCGCGTGATGATGTTAATGATGCAACGGGGGGCAAGAATGGGCTTGCTCTATTATCGTTTGCGTAGTTTGACGAGGTTGACGAAACCATGCTGATTCGTCTCTGATCTCCGGAGGACGAGGTATAACTTGGTCCATCATAACGAGAATCGGTGATGGGATCACTCGAAACTGTCCGACCTGTCAGAGGCATATTGGGGATTGAACATGTTGTTGAAGCCGCCCTGCGATGATGGAAGCTCGGCGATGATAGAGCAGGCATACTTGAGGAATCTGACACAGCGCTGGAAGGACTTTGAGAAACCCTCCTGTGTGCTGAAAACGTAGGTGAACCCCGTTCAACCATCCTCCGTGGCATAGCATTTGAGGCATGTCTTTCTCGTGAAGGGTGTGAATGGAACTCTGGAATAGCCTTATCCCACCAGGAGGTATGTTAGAAGATGTCATGATCACCAGCCCCAATATAATGAAGAGAGTGTTTACCTGATGCAAAGGTGGAAGGGACTGATCGGTGCCGTGGAAAGTAGATGGACCCATTGTCATAGTGCTTGCCATTTCACTTCTGTGACCTCGATCGAGTGGGGATGTGTTCATATGGGGAATCCAAAGAAGATGTAGGTATCGTTTTCAAGGCTATAGGAAGATTCGAAGACGTGGATATTTAACAGACTTTATCTGCTGTGGTTCTATTATTGTCCCTAACCAACAACCACAGTTAGTCAAACACTGAATGTGATGCCCACAGCGCGATAACTGTCGACGTAGTCCTGGGTCCCCCTGTCAAAGAAAACGAGCTAGCCCCACAGCCCGAGGTGAACCGTGGAGCTCATCAACAGCAATATATGGGGAATTACAGTCAAAACAGGAAAATGCGCAAAACCCCAGACACACGACAGGATATATGGTGTTCAGACGAGTAAGGCTACCCTTGAGAAGCTATCGTTGCGAGACGGAAGGCGGGGCACAAGAAACAATCGGACAGAACACCTGCAGTGGTGAAACAATCCGTAACAAGGGGCAGAATTCAAGACTTCCAGAAATATGGGATCGGAATATTTATAACGCAAAAGGATATACGAAATGAAAAGGATTGGCACCCACCTTGGAAGAAATTTATGTGGGGATCAAGATATGGTAGGGGGGGGGGGGGCAGGTGCTTTATATCGGGGACAAAACAAAGGAAGCACCGATGAGTGTTTAAAAAAAGCCGGCTGTCAAGCGTGGACAAATCGACGCAATGGCTTTGACTTAAGCCTTATAGAGACTAGGGATTAAACCTCTGGGGGGGGGGGGGGCAGGGGGGAAGGGGCGAGGAAAGGGAAGACAGGATCTTGTTCACTTTGGGAATATATGGTAGGTGTTCGCTTGAGATGGAATGTCGGAAATTTCCCGATTGATTGCGATACCGAGGGTTTGGCAGATGGCGACAATGCAGTCAGTCAGTACTCCCCCTCAGCTGGATGAAGAGTTCTGACACGAAAGGTGAATTGTGATGCCCCAAGCACACACACGCACACACGCAGCAACACACAACAGCAACAGGAAGTGGCAGCAGCAACCAGCAGCAGAAGCAGAAGCAGGCAGCGATGGTGACAGAGAACGGTTCACGGACAGGGTATGTACCGTCTGTACCTGATAGGGTAAAGAGAAAAAAAGACAAAGTAAGCAAGTAACAAGCAGAAGCAAGTGAGCACAGGCTCAAGGCAATCAAGAACAATTAAAATTGTAATGTTGAGAGACGACCTCACAGAGGGCTGGCTTGCTTGCGTGCTTAAAGAACCTCCCAGAGGCCAACAAAAGTGTGTCTGTGAAGAGCAGGAGGGGGAAAGCATGGGAGGATGAGAAAGAAACAAAAGAGGGCTGGGGAGAAAGAAGAGCAAACACAGAAGACCACTGTCGGAGCAGGGACGGCGTCATGTCGCGCAGGACAGCTGTAGAGTATGTACCGCTATCCCTCGACGTCCAACCACCATTGAGCATTTACATCCAGAGTTCCAGCCGCCAGACGCCTTGCGTGGAGCCGATGTCGATCGCCACACGCACCTGGGCCTGTCAAGTTTATCGCTTGTCTTGTCTCGGGCTACTCGGCGGAATACCACCCAGAGGGAGACCCCAGGAGGTCTGTGTATATGTAAGGAGGGGTGCCTGCTTCTGCTCGCCGTCTGTCAGTCGAGCTGCTGACGCACAGCTGGGACGCTCGATCTTACAGGCAAGTTGGTGAGTGAATCCTATGATGAATTGGCTACTAGTTTGTACATAAAATCGGAATAAAGTACGGAACGACCAGACTCGAATACCCCAGCAAGCAAGACCTTGGCCATACATCCAGACAGATCACAGAAAATAATAAGCCAGGGATGAGGAACAGGACGAAAGGATGGATGGCTGGCTAGCTGGATTGACAAGGCCCTTTGGGAGTATGCGCAGATGTGCGGCAGGTTTCTTCATCCTATCCTGGTTCCAAGGGAACAAACCTCCCTTCGCTTTTTCCATTCTTTTTATTCTTCTACTATTCTTCTTCTTCTTCTTCTTCTTCTTCACCTCGGTCTGGCCACAGTTTCCTGGCCGTCGAAAAAACAGCCCATACCTGAAACCGTACTGGACTGGTTACTGGATTTACCAGGCACTTTGAGGCTTGATCGATCGGCTCTCAAATGATGCCTCCATGATTGCCGGATATGATCGTCGAACCTAGGACGGGCATGGCAAAAAAGGAGAATGATCACCCCCCCCCCCCCCCCCCCCCCGGGCGCCATCTGGGACAGGGCCGGAAAGAAAACAAACCATGGTCAAATGAAGTAGAATGAGGAAAAAGGAACTTGACAGCTGCTGTGGACAAGGGAACCCTATGTACGTTGCGGTTTGAGGCGGAGACTGGCGTATGTCGCTGTTCCTTACCTTACCTCCCTAGCGCAAATTCCTTCTGTGTTATCAATAGCTTCGAAATTTCCCACCAATTTTTTTCAAGAATTGGGAATTTAGGCATGTATGCCACCACCACCATCACCATGAGTTCACAACCACCCGGGCCTTTGTTCTGCTTTCGGTACCAATTCTTGGTCAATGATCGCCCTCTCTTTGGAAAAAGAAAATAAGGTCTAGGCTCCCTTGCTCACTCATAAGAATGGCGCGCAGTGCAGGTAGCACGTCATTGAGAAAATTGTCCTTTAAGGCTTTGCATGGTAAACGTGTGGGAAAGTAACACCACCACCACCACCACCACTACCACCACCAAATGTGAATCAAAAGATGCTGAACTCACTGAGATCTGACACCGTAGACAGCGACTGACAAAAATGAGAAACTAGCTGGCTTCTTTGACTATCATGCACATAACCGGGCAGCAGGGGCCAGATGATGCCAGCTGAGAAGGGGGTAGCGAACCGAGAGAATTCCGACAGGGATGGGAGGAGCGGGACAAGGGTGTGTTGACATGGTTGGCACTGGCAATTGTCTCCCACTTGCAAGGGGGACCCCACCTATTACCGAGAACGCGATACGAACAAGATCTCTTTTTTCAACTACACCACACCGGATCTGGAAACGGGGAAGAAAAAAGAAAAGTTAACATATTTGAAGTGCAGAAAACTCCCTGAACAGAAAAAAAAGGTTACCACGCACGGCAAATCTGCGCTGGACACCGAAGAAATTTCACCAAGGGGGGAGTATCAACACCAATCCTTGCCTCTGTGTCAGCCATGAGTCTCATGGTTAAACTGCAGTAGGAACGACGGGAGGAGACGAACCTCATTCAAAAAGTCTGGTTAGGTGCACGAACTATCACTTGACTCCAAGTAAAGATTTGGCCCCCTCCACCCCCTAAGTATGTACCCCCAGATCATTATCACGGACTGCTGTTATCCGTCCTTGACGTTAACCCAAGCCTGCTACTCTTTCATTATAAATCATTATCAAATTGAGCTAATAATATCTTGTAAAGTTTCCCGCTTCATATCCATCTCCCTATAAAACCAACAAAGTAATACCGAAATCCGACGCTAAATACTAAAATGATGACCTCGGCAAGTCACCTTGGTTAAACATTCTAAGTAACCTGCCACCAACCAGGCACCCTGTGTGTTGTCAGCTGCCAAAATCTCAAGTGATTATAAGACAACTACGAGTTATATCCTCACTAAAAGGGACAGAGGCGCCTGCGTGCCTGAGAGACGCGCATGGCAATAGAGCCATCGGCGGATACTCTGGGGAGCATACACCATGGGGAATGTCGATTTGAGACGGTTATTTTAGCTTGGCATTTTATTTACCCCATTATGGATTTTTCGCGAATGCTTCCCGTAAAGCAGAACGTTTCTAATGATTATAAGACAAGCTCAAAACAGCATTGCTATGGTGTCGCCCCGGACAAAAGAGGACACCCGCGTTAATGTCCTGGATCCTTGATAGTCCAGAACAAAAGCCCGGAGTAGTAGCCGCGCCATCCTCTGACCCACGGTCTCCAATGTGATGGGCAACGGGAGCATCATCGTAAACCTCAGTCGGCCGAAACCTGCCGAAAAAGCCACCTTGATATTGGTTCTTCTTTAGGATCTAGTATGTGCTCCCAAGGTGCGCACGGATTTTGGAAATTGTTATTTATTAGGGTTTCGGAACCATCTGGCCGAATGCTAGTTCAAATCTAGACATTAGCTTATTGCACCCTACTTCTTTGTAAATCATTTAATATAAATGTCGATCATTAGCTGAATCAAATGATTGAAGATTCCATAAAAGGAATATCTGTAATAAATAGTAGGTAATCGCAAAATCTCTCTGCGTTTACTTATATCTACCAATCTCCGGCGTATTGATGAGAGCTTAGCGAGATGTAGATTTAGCACGCTAGTGCCGCCACATTTTCTAGAAATCCCTGTACTCTGCGTAGCCTGGACCCTGATGTTCATCCACTTCGTGTTAAATCGGGAAGCTTTTCACCATCAGAAAACTCCCCGAGGAACTTGCAGAGTTCCCCCCAAAGCCTAAAAGAACTATCAAAGAACACACCTCGGCCGTTAGACACCATGTGGACTACCGCTAAGACCGGGCTACAGCTTCCTGTTTTCGTGCCTCCGCAAAACAGCAGCAGCCGTGTTCGACGTTCCTTGCCAGCTGTCAGACCAGGCAGAAGTATTTTCCAAGCCAGTCTGGCTGAGACTTCTTTCCCCCAGGTGCTTTGGCCTCCTATTACATGAACCTGCCACTCACATGCAGTACCTAAACCCCTTATTTCTGTAGAGGTAGAGTACAGTAAACCGATGACCGCACATCTTTCCTTGGTGCTTGGTGTGATGCAATGCTAGCTTTGTGACCCTGGTTCAGAGGATTGACAGCCAGGGTCCGTACAACTGCCCCCCCCCCCCCCCCCACAGATCAATGAAAGATGTCCGGAACCAGCCCCATCATCAGAATCCGACCCCGTGCTAGAGTAATTCCAAAGGGAAATCCTGGCCTGCCTTTCGTCCCACTACCTCTCATCCACTTATCTACTTCTAGGTACTCCTGAGATACAGATTTTACTTTTTTCCCGCTCAGCAGTTTTCCTGATTTCTTTTTCGTGAACCCCCGCACTATGTGTACGTGATTGCCGAGAATCCTGTCAGGCATTTTTGATTGCGGAAGAGCTCTGTGCATACTAGATCGCAGCAAAAGAACGAAAGAAAGGATCAGCATGTTATTGACTTTGGTTACCGACAGCCGACAGACATCGAGTCTCCTTTACAGTTACATGCAATCTTAGTAGACTTGGTCCCATATGCAACTTTGATTTTACCAACAATAATCAGTAAACACAAAGGTCGAAAAGGGTCATGTTTGGCTGATTTGTGTTTGTGCGGGACGGTAAGGCACACCTCTCGATTATGAGATCCCAGCTACATGCAAGCATGGTAGAAAGCGCAGCAATGCCATAACAATGATAATTCTAATTCCTTTTTCTCTCTTGAGTGCTTGAGTGGATGTAATAAATGCTGGTAGCCGGTGTCAGACGGCGGAATTCCTTGGCGGCATTTTAACAACTTGTTCCCGTCGTGAGAGGCATCTTGATAGTCGTTTGGCTCAACCAAAGCGCTGGCGTCATCGTTGAAAGTAGCAGCTGTGACGACTCCGAGTCAGGGTGTTCTTCCAGAATTCAAATTCTCCATCTACGACTAGGAGAAAGACGTCCGAAGAAATGTCGCACACCTGCTTGCATGTCGCCGATACCACCTCGGGCGCTTTTGTATCGCTGATCACTGGCAACCTGACAGGCCCCACGCCCCTCAATCTTGACCCGTCTGCGCCTCATCGATATAGTGCCAAATGCAAGCCATATTTTTCTCTTTATGCTGTCAGGATGTACGATCCCAGCCGGCCGACATACATATTCTAAAGTATGTGATGCCCATGTTGTGTCCACAACTGGACATTTTCTATCAAATCTGATAGGCGCCCCACAAACCAATCCCCTCCTGAGGATGGGGAAACGATATCCCAGGTCGTTTTTACCTTGGTATGTTTTCTTTTGTTTATTGCCGATCTTCGGGAACGCATTGGTGTACTAGGCTCAGTTCCATGCGCTAGAAGCTCTCAGCTCATCGGGAGTTCATCCAGCGTGTTCCCAAAACTCAACTCAGTTATTCCTTTTCAATGTTCTGGACTTTGAAAGCCACTGACCTCAAATTTCGTGGGAAAGTTGGAAAAGAGTCTGGACTCCACTAGGCTCGGAGGAACTATATATCGATTAGTTCATTTAAGAGGGAATGACTAGTCACAGCTCAATGGTTCCCAAACATCGGAGCTTCGGCACCTGTTATGGCGGTGTCTCATTATCTCCCACAGTAAAGTAATGTTATTACTTGTTTTATTGGCTCTGCTTAGTGGAAGTCCATCCGACATGTTAAAAATCCGTTATCATAGAAACCGCATCGGAGGACCTAAAGTAGCGTGATATACATTCCGTGCAACAACAGAGACACAGCAGTGGAAAGACAAAGTTGCGGCCCTAGCTTTGGCATTGGCAGCATCCGAACTCCGGCGTGATAGACCAGCTTTGCAGGCTTACCCCCGCATCTTCTGGAAGTATTCCCACACGTCAGCCAGCGTATTGTCTCGTCTTTGTCTTTTGATGCCTCGTGAGGTTTGTTTTGTTTCTCAAGGGCCACCAAATTTCTGAGAGGTGATGGTTGCCATGTGTTTCAGTGAGACACGAGAAGCACGACATGACATGACTAGCCTCGACGGTAGTGGGTTGGCCAAGGTAGGTTTGGTTTAGTTTGGTGTGAGTAATAGTCCCAGCCCGAATATGAAAGATGTGCTCATAGGCGACGTCCATCCATTCTGTAATCGTAGTCCCGCTGGCACATATCAATTCTGAACGGATCAATACGGAGGTTGGTATCTCCGTATTACCTTGACAGGATCGATGGAATTATCAAACATATCGATATCGATTTGCCCATCAGAAACTGGAAGCAAAGTTTAATCGAATCGCTTGGGATTACATCAATCCATCGGTTTCTATCGATATTTGCAAATGCTGTGTCGTTGTCCAACACATACTCTCCCCCTTACACCAAAGGGCCGCATCTATTGTTCAGATCCATACATCTCCTATAATCAAAAGCGAAGAGGCCTGCTATTGAATGCAACTGGAGCTCCTCACCCTCTGCTCGGAAGCCATGGCCCTTACAGCTATCAGAATCACCCTCACACAGATATCAAAAAGTTGACCTGCTAAATTAGATAAGCCTTTGAAACAAGGTGTCATGACATCTAGTCATACTCTGTTGATTTCTCAAACATTGAGAAAGCATACGCTGGCCCTCTACACAAAAAAAACCTCTTGATACTTCTATCCAATCCAGTCTTCGGGCAAAGTTCGGACGAAGACACAGCACGAGCACCTATTGATAACCGCGAAACTCAGAGACTGAACATGTTACTCGACGTTTGGCGACATGGTTTGCGCAAGATAGCCATTCAACGCGTTTTGGATATTCCATTTGAACTAGGTTGTATTCGAGCCACTCCAGTTGATTCTTTTCTCGAGACGATATGGCATCGAAAACATTTTATTTTGGCTGACTCCAGGCTCTTTGATTGTTCTTTGGAACTAAAACAAAAATGTTTGTGAGATACTTACGACGTTACTCAGTGCCAGTACTCAGACAGGTAGCCAGAGGTTATCCCCAAAGACGTGGTCCACCTCTATGATATGCAGAATTATCCATGTGCCCGAGCAGATAAATAATTAGACCCTCTCTGCGTTATTAGAAAGTCAGCACAAGAATGGCCAATAGTTTTGTCGGAAACGATCATGCATGCAAACATGAAAAAGTCGAACTACTACCAGCTAGTGCTTGCAGCAGCAAATGCGGACGCAATATTATGCGAATCACGTGACACCGCCGAGAGCTTGATCTGGCGGAGTCATCTGTATTCAATATAGTATGCTATTGGGCCATGCTGTTTATCAGTATCAACGGGTTACAATTTATTCAAAAAAATCGATAAAGACATGTGGAAGCTTTAGCCCTCTAGCCTCCTTCCTCTGTGCCTTTTCGTTGTGGGTTATCGTCTTAGTTACACAGACTTGACGTGTCGTGACTATGAAGATTGGATTTCCGATACTTATATCGGAACAGAATTGACTTAATCAACCAACATTTCCATCCAACGGTTGTGGCTTTCGATAGCACGCATCACATGTATTTTGTTGTTTTGTTCCAAGCAAGGCTCAGGTCGCATTCCTTTGGTTTTGTTGGGTATAATTTGGCCAGGTTATCCTTGCGGTGGATGGTTAACAACCATGGTACTCCCGTGTCGAAATTTAATAATTCTCCTTCATCTGTCTTTTTCCCCCTTTGTCTTGATAGTTCAATTATTGATATTCAGTTGTGTTTGAAGTCTCCGTACTGTTAGTTGACAAGTTCGTCTGGGATCAGCTGGCAGTAACTAACCTTTCAATCAGCACCAGACCACAAATATTATCCCAGGCCGCCACCAAGGCTCTCTTCGGATTGGGGTGGTTCTATCGATCAAATGTTATCGAAGCTGCGTACGTGGAAAATCTCACTTCATATGTGAGAAATGAAAATAAGAGCTGTGGCCGGCCAAGGTGTTGAGAAAGTGGGAAAGAGGAAGGAAGGTGGGAACGTTTGACCGTTGAGACGCTGGCTGCGGAGCAATAAATTGTACCAAGGTCAGTATTACATACAGTACATATGGGTCACGCCACTTCGAATTTTTACCCCTTGTACCCCTCGACTTACCTGTACAATATCTACCCTGTTCTTCCATCTAGGTAGAATTTCCAACAAATTTGGCTCTAAAAATACGGGAACGGGCTTCTTATGGTTCCTTGAAGCCCAGAATCAGCAAGAGGCCTAGACAACAGCTTCGCTTATCACGACACGGGATCTAGCATGGCAACAATTTTGACAGCAGAAACGTCACGGCTGTGTTTGCCGAAGCACTGACCCATTCCATAAAATGGTGTTATTAACCGGGAACGTCAGCTAGCAAACGCAACGGCTGTGGACATACTATATTTATCAGGCCCCACTTGAAAACTTGGATCCGAGCTTTGACATCTAACAGAAGTACCCAGTCATCACATTTATAAGACTTCTGGGCAAGTCAACTATTTAAAGGCATCTTTCTGTGTTTTTGATGAGTCTGCGAACCAACTTGCAGGCTTTGCAAACTGCCCAATAACAATATCGGTATAGGCAGGGGTTTCACTCCGGGTGGCCCGAAAGGGGTTTGTCCGGATTACATTACAACAGGTTACATGAAGGGATACCGACAGGTTTCGGGTTCATTAGGCATAAGCGGGTTCTGGTGGTCACAAATCCTTTAAGAAACGACCACTGTCACATATTTTTCTGAACCGTCCCAGTGTTTGGAGATACACACTCCAAGTCTTCTTGGTTTCGAGAGTTTGTGCGCTAGTACGTGTCCCCAGGTTTCCTATACAATATGCATCTGTTAATGAAGGGCACCTATCTCAATACATCTTACAAGTGCCATTTCGGGACAACTACACAGGCCATGCAGGGTTTTTTTTGACGGGGCCCGGTTCAGTTGGGCTACAGAAATGTACTTACCAGGACTATCAGGTGCAGAGTCTACTGAGGGGCTTCACTCTGGCCCTTAGACGCTCAACCAAGCACACGAAGCTGACTGACTTCTGGTCTCAAACCTTCGAGAACAGCAAAATAGTATAGGATTGGCTGCAATAAGGATACAGACTCTTTTATCCGCTCTCAATCGCCTGCAGTTCAATGATCACTAAGTGGACGGTTCATGCGAAGACGTTAATCCCACGATTTGGAGGAGGCGAGTAACCAACTTTGCCAATACAATAATCCAGAATCATCCACATATGGGACCTGCACAGATCGTGGCTTTAGGTTAAGATCGATTTGCGGTCAGTTGTCAAGTGCCGCAGGCTCAGGAACAGTCATTGGGCACCACCATTAAAGCCTCTAATATGGTGTCAACAGGGTTTGATGGTTTGCCCAAGGCCTCAGGCATCACAAAAGAACGGTTCCACAAAATATCCCCAGAAAACCAGCCAATCGTGGCCATGTTGTTGATTGAGGATCCTCCAACATCAAATTGGTAGGTGTCAGTTGCGGGTGTCATGTGGGACCAGGGATCTCTTATCAGATAAATCAAGTTTTCCTCGGCTTCTAGAGGTCATATGGCCAAATGGGTCGCTGGGATATAAAAGCGTCCCTTGATCGAACATTTACATGTAGTTTACGATGATCATTTAATTTGGTATGGATACCTGCTCGATGATTTAAGGCTTGAAGCTTAAGCTCGCTTATGCGCATCATAATCAAGGTTTTAAAGTACAGATCCCTATGGGACTGGAAGTCTAGCCGCTATCAATATAACGCAAAGTAAATCCTGGATGTATGGGAGTTAATATGCACACCTAAATGGGATCATGGTTACCTATGGAAATATAGTGGCCGGGGTAGTTCATCCAAACTCAGTGGCTGGATGTCCCATAAGGCATATTCTTCCAAGCGAACTGCCGGATTTCAAAATAGGGCTGGTGACGGGAGCGTGCTCTGGGCGAAATAGATGTTGCTTTACGTGAAAATCTAAGAGGAAGCTACAGATGACACGTGAATGTGTCACAATGAGTGCTTGAGTTGGTATCCCCCCCCCTTCTCCTGTCCTTAGGGGAGTTGCCCCACGAAGAAATTGAGGTAGCTAACGTGATATATCAATAAGTGAACCGTTTTTGTCAAATATTAAGTAGACTAATGGAGGTGGTATATTGATTGTACTTTTGACGACCATGTAACATGAGCATTGAGAAATATCACCACCAAGCCGAGAAAGAATGAGGGCGTCGAATATAAACACCTCTGTATCGTACATTTTGGCAGGTGAGAAGTTAGATTTACATGTACATACAGCGATAGGTAATAAGTGATGGAACGCACTGATATACAGTTTTACCTACAAGCACCGTATTTTGATGGCGTTTTGGGTGTATATCAGGGCGTTCCATCACTTATTACCTATCGCTGTACATATATCTTGCGAGTGATGTAATATGAATGTACACTCCAAAGAAGAGGAACTCGAAAAATGAGTTTCCTAATAGCAATGTTTTTATCTATAAGGGACCCAGAGGGCTTTAGTCAACCGGTCATCCTCGTGTAACTTCCAGCATGAATCATCCCTTATTATCAGTGGACAAGGCATTTCTCGCAGTCTTGTGTTCATGCGACTGGTTTACCTGCGGTTGCTTGCAGGTCGTGATGCTACTAACTAACCGGTAGTCTATCCATTTGTAAGCAGGCATATTTTTACTTGATCAGTAAACCCTGGTTGAGACTCCAGTTTCTCCAGGAGATTTCGGTGGCAAAGTAGGTATTGGACGAGGTTAGGGCTTCATTTTATGCTACATCTAATTACTTAGGCATCATTTCTGATATTAATGGGGCGTTCATGGAACACATACCAAGCCCCCAGCAACGGACCAAGCACAAAGCTTCCCGGGTGAAGGTATATGGATACATATACTCGACAGTCACTGACGGAACCAATTTATACGAGATTTTGTGCTTCTTTTGCTAGTACGCACAATACGCACATTTACAGACGATATTATCTAATAACGTAATATAATCGAGTGATACGGCATGACTCCTCCCGGATATCAGATCTAGATGTAGCTATGACCTGAAATGAAAGCCGAGTAGTTTCTTATCCGGTTGATGTTTGGATATGGCGAACTTTGAAAATTAAGGTGTATTCTCTATTAGGCCTAGCTAAATATTAGAACCAATGAATTTAGTGGTTCTGTGCCACTATAATGTATCTGATGTTCGCGCTACCGAAGTTCACGATTCGGGTGTAACCAAGCTCGAGTTTCAGCTCCACGTAACATGTTAGCAAGTCTCCAGGCTCGATTCCATCCCCGGCCTAGTTGATCCCCTACTGCTGCGCTCGACCATAAAATGTGCTGCGACGTCTGGGGGTACTAGGCTCTGCCGAAACTTACATATATAGATTTTGGCCCCAAAGGGCCTCAAGACAGGGATGCGCTTGAAATCAGGGCAAATGGGAAAGCCATTGCCCCCGCCCCTTCTGTCCGTCCCGAGTACCTACATAAATGTCTATCCTGAGCACCGTTTGTTACACCAAGCTGGCCACAGCCAGTTACACTCAAGATTGATTCATGGGTGGTACTGCACCTAAAAGAGCCGAGAGGAACCGCCGAAGCATGATTAGTATTCATGTATTGCAGGTTGCGAGAGGGATTTATATGTTATAAAAAAGAAATATCTTATGGTTACAGGAACAGGTGCTATCCTTGCTCTGTCTGTGACAAAGATGTGACAACGATGTGACAAAGTGAAGTACTGATTGTCGATTGTTAACTTAGCTTGTACAATCCTTTTGAGGATTTTGGGAAATCACTCAGATTTGAATCCAATCCGATCGAGGTTCCGAATCGCCCCTTAATGTGACCATGTTTCTAACTTTGAAGACATATTGGAGTATGTGCTCATCAGAATGGGTGTTTCCCAGTAGCACACGCTGGCGTATAGTTACGTTTCCTTTATGTGTATAAAATACTAAATTTCTCCGGGAATTTGCCCGAAGAGACAGTTACCCAACCCTGCGGTGGGTGCGTTTTCGGGGCTAGAAGTCCGAACCGAAATTATTAGTTGGCATACACGCCTAGAATATTCCTCCCACGAACTAATAAATCGAGAGATCACTCGTAATTTCACAGCATTTGTGCACACGACCTCTATTGCATAAAAAACCTCCAAGACAACCTTTTTTGTATGGCATGCAATAGTGGTCGTGCTCACAAGCGCTGTGAAATTACGAGTATATCGACAGTGCAATATCTGGATTCTTCTAAGCAGGGTTTCTCCATCAAATACCGATTAATCAACAATTGTTCCGGCGGAGGACATAACTGCGGGAGAGAAGGCATCTAACGGTTATTGAAGAAAGGATCTTACATGATCTGAATCCCAGCACATACGCGTGACCATATATTAAGCCCCTTACTGCCCTTGTCCTATTGCTATTCATGAAGCTGAAAGCCAAGCCTCGTATGGCCGACTTGACGCCGTGTACAGATCGGCCACCGCATTCCTCGGTAGCTGAATCCTGCAGTGCTAGTAGAGTACTCTAGACTTCTCTGTACCACGCCGTTGACCCCCTATGCCTGGGCTTATAATAGGGCGCATAACAAGTAATATCCATATCGAAACAACAATGTTGGACAGCTACAGGAGATCGCCCGTAACCCCGGCTCCTTATGCAGGGAATCCTCCTTTTTTGACAGTCAGCCTGTCTAGTCAGGTACGGCTATGATGTTAGCATCTATGCAGAATCAATAGGGTAGTAATGTTCTTGGCAAAAAGTTCCAGGGTTGGAGTGTAACGCTGATACTAGAAACAGACCCGTCGATGGAAACAGAGATATTGACGCTTGTTGCGCATGTGCACACGGAGTGAGCTATCATTAACTGAGAGCGCTCAAAGCGCTGTTATGGTGTTGTAAGCGTACGGTGTGAAGCAGACATTAGGCGAGCTCGAGGTTTATTGGGTCGGGTGGTTTTACAGATTTCTGGCTTTGCTGGCACGTGATATTACCCCCGCTCTTGAGCCCGCACCCATCAATGATACATTTTACATATTTTACGAAAGATGAGAAACTGCGGTATAAAATGGCTCAGCTATAGTATCGAATCAAACACCGTGGTCACATAGTAGTATTATAGCATTTTCTCAAACATGAGTTTGATAGGTACATGTATTTATCGCTGAATAGCACTTAGGTGCAGCTCATGATCAGTAAAAGATCGTAAAATCGGTGCAACACTAGGACGCCAGCCGAACAAAAAGTAGACTTATCGCGAAAACCATCCCGACCCAATGTGGTGCCAGGGATATCAAACCTAATACAACAGTTGCAGAATGCCCTCAAGTGAAAACCTGTTCGATCTGAATGCCTTCATGTTGCAAAGCGCTCCCACACCGCTCTACTAGATATGATCTGCTTTATATTTTCTAACTAGTTGGGAGCACGCTTCACTCGCATGGAGTATTTTCTTTCCGTCCACGGTTACTTACTCTTGCCTAGGCTTTACATTTTCGTTCATCCACGCTATATATGAATTTCAGCGGGCGCATCTATACCACCAAGGGTCCTTTCAATGTTGCAATACCCACTCCTAAGTTTGGAAAGACCAGGAGGCCGCTCTAAGGTAGCCATAGCATATAGTCAAGTTCATTATTGTATTTGCGTGAATAATACAAACCTCAACGGGTCGTTAACCCATACAGGGCTAGTTCGGGCTACCTCGCAAGTTGATACAATGGATTTTTCTGCAAAGCAAGATAAATAGGCCAGGTCTGCTGTCCCTGGGGGTAATTCAGTATTCTTGAGTTATGAATGGGATCTGTTCCTTATCCGGTTACATTTACTTCACGACTCTGGTCAACTGATCATGAACACATAAGTACTATACATCGGTTTGTAATTGTATTATTTCATCCTGTTTCTTTCGCACTACGGTTTAGACCAGAACCTCTTTTGTCCAAGTAAACTACAACAAGGAAAAAATTAAAATCAAGGTCTGAAATTCTCTTGATAGTAAATATTTTCATGGTAAGTGACTAAAGGGTTTCGCACCCGAACCCCTACGATGGCGGATGGCGAAAGGGGTGAAGGTATTATTTAATCTAGCTTAGGAGAGCGCGTGTACGAGCCGTGGTATAGTTGGAAAACATAGTTGTTTGCTATGAAGATAACTGAATGGGTTTCAAAAAGGTCCCTATATTGGACCAGTACATCGGAGAAAAAGCCCTGGTAGCTGTTAGTGTTAGTTGCGCTGGCACATTAAGCATCATTTAAATAACCTCGTAGTGCGAATTCACCTTCCTAAGCTCTAAAAGGAACCTTATCTCTGATCCTCCAGCTATACCCTCAAAGCGAATTGCGGCAGGAATGCAGCAAAGTGGCTAGAAATAGACTCTCTCATTGGCCTGAGAGTCACCTTGCAGCCACGATTAATTGTTCCACTTCCAAATATCGTCGTGTCACCTTCAAGAGTGTGCGCACCATACCTGAAGTCATCATCGCCATCATATCACTATCGATATATCGCCATCGCCACAGTCGCCATCATGGCCAGTACTGCAGTGTCAAGGTACAGACACGTCCGCAAAGTTTTGGCACCTTGTAAAAACGTCCGCGATTGCAACAAACAAAATATTTTGGCCCTCTTCCCGAAAGATGGTCATACAAAGTGTTTTGATATACAGCAGTATAGAAATATCTATCTATAAATTTCTCTTTATAGTCATTCTTATCCGGTTGTTGATATCATGATTTAGACTCATGAGCTTCGAGACTAGGGGTGCCAAAAGTTTGCGGACGCGGCTGTACATGTGCATGTATATATATACATGCCATGAGATCTATCGTGCAGTGGCAGTGGTACTATGAGCAACGGTGGTAAAATAACAACCCGAATGTAAAATAATAAATTTAAACAAGTTCATTAATAATAAATGACCAAATCATTTATTCACGGTGGCTATATGCATATCAATAGCTAATTTAAAAGGCCTAGTCATTTGGTCTCTAGACCTATACGACTTTGTCACTTATGGAAAGTGATCGACCATAGATTGGTGATCAGAGACATAGTACTAGTCACTTATACGGTAAAAACACTATCAATATGTGTACCCCGTCTATAATTACCGAGTTTATAGAGTAGCTGCAAAATATTCGAATAGCAATGAAATTTATCACTTTAGTCATGAGATCTCACTCGCGCCTTGGCAACACCCAAACGGGAAAGCAGAGCAAGATATCAGACGGCCTCCTACATGTAGTTACTCGGTCACCCCCCTTCACTCGGACAGTCAATGATAATTAGTGGAGAGGAGGTAAAAAGCCGCTTACAACGTTAATCTTCACTTTCTACGTTAACTGTCCGAGTGAGGGTGGTGTCCGAGTGGCCAGGGAGACCATCTATATTTTGTTTTCCACCATCTATATTTTGTTTTCCACCATCGATCCGGTCCCGGCCTGATATATATGTATATATATCTGGCCTACAGATTTGTGACTTTTTAGTCTCATGATTTTTCCTTAGGCCGCTGAAAAACCTGATCTCAATCGTTATACACATCCACATCATAGAAAATAACCATGCCTTCCTTTTAAATAGATTGGATGGTAAGATATATTTAGTGTAAAATAGTGAGGAGCCATATATGTATTCCTATAGCCTTTTAGATTACAACTTCCACATGCGCCTGGGTAACACGATCGAGATCACCCCTGATTGTCTAAGAGATACTGAGTGTGTACTACTCGCTAAAAGGTTTTACATCCTCTAGCTAGAGGCATATTCCCAGACAGCCGAGAATTAATTTTTACTTTCGAACACTCATACTCTAGCTGGGTAGCCTTGAAAATAGAGAAAGAGATACTTCCTATCTAATAAATATCAAAATTATCCGAACATTGTTGCAACCATATTTTCCCACTTCAACCTCACCTTCCTCCACAACCACAAAGAGAGAGTACAAGAGATTTGGTTCTTGCGATTTCTTATGCCTCTATTCTCTCAAATTTCAATTAAAGTGGGTTCGAAATTCGGTTATGCTAACCAATTTGTATGGTTGCGACGCGAGCGTCTGGATAATTTTGATATCACACAATATATAATTATGACCTGCACATGCAATGTAATTTTATAGTCTTCTGATTGGCTCATTGAGAGGTTTTATTTCACTTGAAACATGTTGTGTTGGATATTAACATAGGGATTGTGCTGAGTGGTGTTAGATTGTTTATAGGGTTCTGGGAATCGATTAGTAGTTCGATTTTAGCGGCTTGGTGGCTGTTAAAGGTATATACTTGCAGCTTTAAGTGGAGAAATTGTCTGAACTATCCGCTGATATATGGGGGATATTAGAAAAGGCACATATTAACCAGAGCAGATCTAGATATAGTGATGATCATGAACTCTGCCTGTCAGTCGGAGCTCTCACGCCGCTGCGCAGCCCTCGACCCCTCCTGGCAGGCAAATATTAGAGAAATAAGCAGCAAGGCGGCTTGCCTGTATATTGGACTGATTGATATACATGTAGTACGTATACCGGTCGAAGGCTGGAAACCAATTGTAATAAACTATCGATCTATATGTAGGACAAGCCCATATGAAAAGGTGCGCCAATCTCTCTATCTGTTGATGTGGACGCGGCTATCATTTACCTTCCCCACCGCCTAATGGGACAAAGCGATCTCTACTACGGAATTCGTACAGGAACATCATTCTTCTCGAGCACGTAAAACAAAAGTCTACCTTAAACCGTATATTGTATCATCGCGATCTGCTGTGTAGTCTTATCCTATCCTATCCTATCCTACCCAACCTACCAATACAATACTAACAACCATCCCCAGTTCTTGACCCGCAACAGCACGGTAGTAAGAAAGAAGAAAAAACTAAAAAGAATACTAAGAACCCCCATATTCAAGGAACAAGTAAGAAGAAGCGCCCAAAACACACCCATGCCCATAATAATAAAGAAAAGAAAAGAACCGCTTGCAGTAAAACAAGATCAATGAAAAGAAAGGAGTAGTGGTGGTGAAGTGAGGTATAGTGAAAAAACGTAAAAAAGGGTTAGTTAATAGTCTCATCAGAGTACTAAGAAGAAAAAAACAAGAAGAGTAAGCGCATCCCTCATGAGCGGAGTAGAGTGAAGGGTGGGGTAAAGAAGGAAAATAAAGCCAGAGCACAACCATCAATGCAATAAACGACCCACTGCTCCCCTCCTCTCCACCTCCCTCAAAGGAAGAGAGGTCTTAAAAAAAAACTGTACAGCAAGAAATATATAAAAAAGTTCCCTCTTTTCCTTAACCCGAGAAAAGAACGCCGAATTTCCCGTCAGAAGAGGTAGGTACAGTAAGTAGCCCACCCACGAAATAAAAGGGCATACAAAAAAACCACTGCCGCCACCCGCCTCCATATTTTTTTTACCCACAAGAAGAACCTGTACACCATACAAGCCCAACACCCAATTACTTTCTATGCCGGCAACTATAATAAATACTCTCTCAGGATGCCGCTTCGTCATTCGTTTCGTCAGATCATCAATGCCATTTAAATAAAAACGCGCTCGTAAAACACAGTTCTGCCTTTGAATGGTATCTATTAATGATCAAGGAACCGGTTGACCTCCGGATCCTCAGCCGAATAGGAGTCATCATCATCATCGAGGTTTTCGATCGCGTCTTTGATAAGATGCCCAGCCTATAACCACCCTGATTAGCGTTCTCTCTACAGAACCAAACAATGAGAAAATTACCTTAGGATCCAAATTCATTGCATCTGTAAAGTGCTTAATTGCATTCTTTTTATCCTTCAGCAGCTTATACAGCTTTCCTAACAAAAAGTGCACATTCGCCTCATCGGGCGCAATATCCTTCAATATCTTCAGCTCATTCAGAGCGGAGGGGTACATCTTGAGGCTCATGAGTGTTCGCGCCTTTTTGAATCTACTAAGGGCACTCCCGGGCGCCATCTCACACGCAATCTTATACTGCCCCAATGCTCCCGTATAATCCTTAGTCTTCTCAAGAACCATACCGACGCAACATACAAGGACGGCGTTGGTTGGGTTTATCTTGGTTGCAGTGCGGAAATGCTTCTCCGCAATATCATACTTGCCCATCTTCTCAAACACCTTGCCAAGACCATACCAGGCGTTGTAGTGACGCGAGTCGGCAGCAATGGCAGAGCGGTAAGACGAAAGAGCCTTCTCATATTCTTCGTTTGAAACATGTTCGTGCCCTTGGAGGGTAAAAGCGTACGCAAGTTTGGGGTTGAGTTGTGTAGCGCGTTTGAAACATTTTAAAGCTTGGTCGTGATCCCGTTGTAAGGAAAAGCAGTTTCCAAGTGCGCACCATGACTCGGGAGAGAGCCGGTCAAGCTCAACTAATTCGTGGGCAAGGTACGATAGCTCAACATCTTTCCGCTGGTGCCAAAGGATCGTGGAGAACACCTCCATATCTTTCGTCCGTACAGGGTCGAGCTGTCGTACTTTCAAGAAACTTCGTTCAGCCTATATCTAACGTTAGTGACTGTATCTCCGCAATCACGTCAGGGCGCACAAACATCGGCGTAATTAGCCATCTCATATTGAGCTCTTCCAATTGCACTCTGTACCCAAGGCGTCTCTTTCTGGCTCGTCGGCAGTGTACTGAACATCTGCAGCGCATCCTTGCAATGGAATCTACTGAGACTGAAATAGCCAGTCCCCAATTTTTTAAACAGATCCAACACATAGTACATCGCCTCCTCCTTCTTCGAGTCAGTCAACGGTTTTAACGTCACCGTCGAGGCGGCGGCAACTGGCTTCTGCGCGGCCGCGGCATCGGTCATCTGTTTTTTGCGTATTCTCGTTAGTGACGGATCCGCTGATGCCATTTGTTTCCTTTTTGAGGCAATTGTTGCGGTGGTAGCTCTTGTAGCCCGCTTGGACTCAGGAGACTCTGTGAATTCAATTGAGACAGTAGTAGTGGTGGAGGAGCCGTTACGAACATTAACATCTTCGCTGTTCCCTCCTTTGTCTCTCTCCTTCTCCCGCTCCTTTGCCGCCGCGGCGGCGGTCCCACTGCTGATGTGCAAGCTTCTGCTACGGCTTCCGGTTGACTTCATCTTTTTAGCTTCTCTCTCCCGTTCTTTGGTTGCTAGTCTTGTTTCCCTCTCTGCGCCCACGCCGAGCTTACTCGTGAACTTGCTTGTCAGCCGTGTACTCCTGCGTGCTGGTGCGGCGGTAGTTGTAGATTCCTGTGATACTGTCGTCGTCGCCGCTGAGCGCTTCGAGTTGTCGGAGATTTCACGAGTGTTTCTACTTGAGAGCTTTCTTGCCGTGATTTCAGTAGTTGTCGCACGGGTCTTGCGAACTGGTGGGGGCTTTTCCGGAATGGCATTCATGTTGCCCCCACCAAGCATCTCGTGCGACGATGGATTTGAGGACTGCGCTGTTGGGGTTTCAACCTCCCCGACGTTTCCCAAGCCCTCATTTAATCTATTGAAAAATGACGGGTGGTTGTTGAAAGCAAGATCGCGGTCTCTCGCACCCCCGTTTGTAGAAGAGAAAGGATCGTTCTGAAGATTTTCTGAGGTGTTTCGTAGGCCGTTTACTGAAGCGTTTTCTTCGGGTATTGTGCCCGAAACACTTAGTGAACTTGTTGAAGGAAGTTTGAGCGATTCCAGCATCTCCGCTGTAGGTTTAAAAATATTATTGACTCGAAGGTTTACGCCTGAGTAGAAGAGCCGAATTAGCACTCACAAGGGAGTCACCGGAGGGGTAACAAACCAGTTTCGCACAGCCCAATGAATGCCTCCCAGAGAAACGGGTTAATCTTTACAGCTACTACATACGCTTCCACTGCCTTTTTTATATCACCGAGTGCGTGCCACAGCTTTCCAATCAAGAGGGTTATTGAAGCAGCATCTGGGATTGCCCTTCTCTCCGTGTCTGAATGTTGACCTACAAGAAAGACAAGGCGTCAATAACCGCCGCAACTACCACATCATGGAGCAGGAAAACTCACTCCATGAACTAGTCCCAGTCCATTGCCGTCTACACCCCTCTAACACACTAACCCCTTCGCTCTCTTTCCCGCCACCGAGCTTTAAACAACACTGCGCGTAAACATAAGCACACCCCACATGCTTCGACCAATTCTTCGCCACGTGCAGCGCAGCCTGGTACTGGCCGTCCCTGTACAAACACACTGCGTGTATGTGTACCGAATCGGCGCTTTTAGGGTCGTAGGCAAACAGCCGTTCGGCCACAAACAAGGCTGTCGGCAAAGACTCTGTGTCCAGGGCTTGCCAGATCAGTTGGCGGAATTGCGCGATGACATGGGGCTGCTGTATAGCGGGCGACATATTATCGGGCGGCACGAAAGCGGCGGACACAGACTCGGGCCTCTGTTCGCTACTACTGCTCGGGGGTAGGATGGTGGCAACGGGACGGGGTTGTGGGGGGAGGAAAGCTCGTCTGAAGGAACCAAACCCGAAATGACCATGGAGCGATTTCGCGGATGATTGGGGGAGTTCTGGAATAGCGGTAGTAGTGGTTGTGGTAGGGCGTCTAAGAGGAGAAAGGAGGGATGAGAAGAGATCCAGGGTGAGGGCTTACTTGGATACTTGGGAGGAGAGTTGGGGGAGGGAGGAGAGGTCGATGGGTGGGGGGAGTGAGAAGATCAGTAACCGGCTTCAGGGGAGCGACGAGAAGACCACCGTTGACTCCGCTGATATTGCTGGTGGTGGTGATGATACCACCGGAGGGTGCTGTTCTTTGTCTTTTGTTGTTTCGTTGTCGTTGTGTTGTTTTGGCTTTTGATGATGATTAAGACTACAGCGAGCGGATAACGTGATAGCGTGATGTATACGGTGGTGAAGCCAGGGTGAAGACTGAAACGAAGATGAGAATAGAGATGGAGATGAGTATTCTTTAAAAACGAGGCTGGTTATAAGTGCAGTGAGTGAATTTTTTTCTGTTAATAAACCGTGGTATAAAGGAAGGTTGCTAGTGGTTGTTGTTATAGTTCAAGTGAGGCTGTTGCAGTCTGTTGTAGTTGTATGTATGGGAGTGTTTTGTGTATTGGTGTGATATGGTTTGGTTTTGGTTTGGTTTGGTTCTGGTTTGGGGGGCAGGAATAAAAGTGTGGATGACTGACGGGGATCAGGTCTGCAGAGTAGATGATAATAGGTGACGGGGCCGGGTATATGTGATGGCACTCTCCCATTCATTCACGCATTCATTCACTCACTCGCACACTCACTCCACTTGCTCTGCACTGACAGAGTTGTTTATGGCCGAGTGTGTTGATGGGGCAGCAGGAAGGGTGGGATGGGGCCTGCCAGAGGTTGGGCGGGTAACAAAGCAGGAAGGAAGGAGGGATCGTGTGTATGGTTGAATGTATGCCATGGCCCGCACATTCCCTGCGCGATGCGTGTTATTCCTTGCAAATGTTGACAAAGCCGTTGTGTAGCAGCCCTGCACGCGCGTTGCGATGGCAACCGCCCTGTCTCCCTACTCACCCGTAACCTTGCTCAATCCTCCTATGTACGTGTCTAAGCTGAAGTTTTCTTCTTGAGCATTGTTATTCTGCTAGTAGGGGGCGCTATTGTCTATGTAAACATTTGTCCCTTAGTGCTACTTGTCAAGGGGTAAAGCATTGGGAAGCATCAAGGCGTTCTTTCCTCTAGTTACGCAGGGAATAGCTATAAACGACGATGATTGGACGGTAGGTTGCTCGAGGTTAACTTGGCATCGAGTGACTCTGCATGATTCCAGCTCTTGTGAGAGTACTGTAGATGATAGACTAGGAGTAGGCAGACATACATGTACTCGCCTGTCTTAGATGTTGAGTCTTTCGGCTGAAAGCTCAAATGAGTTACACCTGTCAAAAGATGCCTGCCAAGAGATGAGGAAGCCATCATTGACAGCAGCATCATTGACCCCAACGACGACACCCACACCTGGAATACGATAGCAACATCAATACAACAACAAGAGTCATCACTTATATAGACATGTTTGTATTTTCACAAGCAGTAGATACACACTCGGCCCCCAATGTGATGGGTAAAGCAAGCACCAAAGCCTCACGTCATGAGGCTGACCCTAGCCACTGCCAAGACTCATGACCATCACCGCCACATGTTGAGTCCTCAACGCGTCGCTCAAGTCAACCCACCGCGACTACGTAAATACATACTGGAGATACATACCTTTCCCACCTCCAGAAACACCCGAACATAAGAACCCAACCACCACCACCATCACCCACTCGCAGCCCCGCGATCCGTTAAACCAAACCCCCACCCCCCCCCAATCCTGTCGCCGTAGCGCGCAAGGAAACCCCGCAATCATGCACATCAAACAGATTATCATCCAAGGGTTCAAATCGTCCGTCTCCCCCCTCCCCTCCTATCATCCTCCCCCACCCCGCGCCCCTCCATCCCCCATTCTCTCCACTTGCGTCATAGGGACCCCCACCAGCCAGATATCGATACTAACAACCCCCACCCCCGCCCTATAGATACAAAGAACAAACCGTCATCGAGCCCTTCTCTCCCAAACACAATGTCATCGTCGGCCGCAATGGCTCTGGCAAATCCAATTTCTTCGCGGCGATCCGTTTCGTCCTCAGCGACGCGTACACTCAGATGGGGCGCGAGGAGCGGCAGGCGCTGCTGCACGAGGGTTCCGGCTCAGCGGTCATGAGCGCTTACGTTGAGATCATCTTCGACAACAGCGATGAGCGCTTCCCGACAGGAAGAGACGAGGTAGTGCTCCGACGTACTATCGGGCTCAAGAAGGACGAGTACAGTCTAGACAGAAAGAATGCCACAAAGGCGGATGTGATGAATCTCCTCGAGAGCGCGGGGTTTTCGAGGAGTAATCCGTACTATATTGTTCCACAAGGGAGAGTCACGACGCTCACGAATATGAAGGATTCGGAAAGGCTGAATCTGCTGAAGGAAGTGGCGGGGACACAGGTGTATGAGCAGCGACGGGCAGAGTCGCTAAAGATTATGGAGGAGACAGAAAGCAAAAGGTCGAAGATCGATGAGCTACTCAAGTATATTGAGGAGCGACTATCAGAACTAGAAGAGGAGAAAGAAGAGCTGAGAGGCTTCCAAGAGAAGGATAGGGAAAGGCGATGCCTGGAGTACACCATCTACCACAGAGAACAGGTGGAAATTAATAATGCGATTGATGGAATTGAGGAGACAAGACAGCGAGGAATCGAGATTAATGAAGACAGTAGAGAGGCCTTCGTAGAGCAGGAAACAAGAATTCAAGTTCACACACCCCTCTCCTCCTCACCAACTACAAATTACTAACCGCTACAGGAACTCGAACACAAAATCACACAAAACAAGCAAAAGTCAGATCTCCTCCAAGTTGACAAAGTTCAACTCGAAGAAGAGCACCGAGACCACGTGCGCCACCGCGCCCAAATTGAACTCGATGTCAAAGCGCTCACCGCCGATGCCGCACATCTCCTCGCCGCTAAAGAGCACTACGAGTCTGAGCTTGCAGACCTCACCTCCGCCATCGCCGATCGCGAAGCTGAACTCGAGGCCCTCCTCCCGGAGTACAACGCAAAGAAGGAACAAGAAGTGGCTCTTAAATCCCAGCTCGAGGATGCCGAAGCCGCACGGCAGCGCCTCTACGCTAAACAAGGCCGTAATACCCAGTTCCGTAACAAGCGCGAGCGCGACGACTGGCTCAAGCGAGAGATCAAGGAGTGTCAAACCACGCTTGGGAAACGACGCACAATTCAGGGCTCTTTGGAGGCAGACATAAGTGAGATGGAAAGCGGAGTCTCCCAAGTCGAAGCAGAGATCGAGAGTGTCCGGGAACGACTTGACGGGCGCTCTAGCATTGTTGAAGAGCTTGCGGAGGAGGTCGCAGCCAAAAAAGAAGAGAGGAATAAACTTCTCGATGAGCGCAAGGAGCTCTGGCGCGAAGATGCCAAGCTAGACTCTGTCGTCGAGTCTGCGCGCCAGGAGCTCGATAAGGCCGAGCGCAGTCTCTCCCACACCATGGACCAGAACACCTCCCGGGGTCTCGCCGCTGTCCGTAGAATCAAGGAGCGCATGAATCTCGAGGGGTGCTATGGTACCCTTGTAGAACTCATGGACGTTGAGGAGAATTTCCGCACAGCCGTTGAAGTTACCGCGGGGCAAAGTCTCTTTCACTACGTGGTTGACAATGATGATACTGCCACCATAGTTCTGCAGCAGCTCCAGAAGGAACGTGCAGGTAGAATCACCTTTATGCCGCTCAACCGACTTAAGCCAAGACTCGGAAACTTCCCGAATACAAAGGATGCCCTGCCCATGCTCGACTACATTGAGTTTGACGAAAGATACAAGAAGGCCTTTGAGCAGGTCTTTGGTAAAACAATCATCTGTCCTGACCTCAACGTTGCCTCCCAGTACGCCCGCTCCCACGGCCTCAGCGCTATCACGCTTGCTGGTGACCGTGCTGACAAGAAGGGTGCCCTGACCGGAGGTTACCACGACCCGCGGCGCAGCCGTCTCGAGGCTGTCAAGGCCGTCAAGAAGTGGCGCGGGGTGTATGAAGAGCAGCGCGCCCTTGCGGCAGACATCAAGCGCAAGATTGAGCGCAAGGATCAGGTGATCACGGCGGCAGTTGGAGAACTTCAGAAAGCTGAAGCGCGGCGTAGCCAGACGGAGAATAGCTTTGGCCCCTTGCGGGCGTCGCTGCAGGGTATGGTTGGAACTGTTGGGCAGCTCAAGGATAATCTAGAACGCAAGATGCGGAGTAGGGAGAATGTAGAGGCATCGATAAAGAGTCTGACGGAGCAGCTGGAGGCATACCAGGGAGAAGTCAACAGCGAGTTTAAGAAGTCGCTTACTGCAGAGGAGGAGCGAAGACTAGAGGAGCTGACGGCGAGCGTGCAAGATCTCAGGAAGCAGCTGGGTGAGGTGTCGATGGAGAGGACGGATCGGGAGGGCCGTAAAGCAATCCTTGAAGTTGAGCTGAGGGAGAACTTGAGAATGCGCTTAGACCAGTTGAAGGGGCAGAGTATGGACAACCTTGAGGGGACTGGGTCTGGCCCTGGAGGGCGACGTGGCGATCTCAGAGAGGTTCAGCGGGAGCTCAAGAGAGTTGGTAAATCGATCAATCGGGTTGAGGAGAAGCTTTCGGAGGTAGAAACCGAGCTTGAAGAGACCAAAAAGCAGCTAGATATCTACGAAGCTAGAAAGCTTGAGCTCCAAACCAAGCAACAAGACGAAGCCAAGAACATCGAGCGTCAAAAGAAGAAGATCGAGCGCAGCATGGCCAAGCGCGCACTTCTGATGGAGAAAGCACAAGAGTGCAGTAGAAACATTCGCGATCTAGGGGTGCTCCCTGAAGAAGCATTCGAGAAGTACGAGCGTGCCAATTCCAACCAGGTCGTGAAGCGCCTACACAAAGTCAACGAGGCCCTCAAGAAGTATTCTCACGTCAATAAAAAGGCGTTTGAGCAGTATAATAACTTCACCAAGCAGCGCGACACTCTCATGAAGCGTCGAGAGGAGCTCGACTCCAGCCAACTTTCGATTGAAGAGCTTATCCAGGTACTAGATCAGCGTAAGGATGAGGCTATCGAACGCACGTTTAGGCAGGTGTCGAAAGACTTTGCCGAGATCTTTGAAAAGCTTGTACCAGCTGGTCGCGGTAGACTAGTTATTCAGCGGAAGGTTGATAAGAACCAGGAAGCCGAAGATGAAGGCAGTGACGAGGAAGAGGCCGCGAAAAGGGGTGGTGGGGTAGAGAACTATACCGGTGTTGGTATTAGTGTCAGTTTTAACTCAAGGCATGATGAGCAGCAGAGGATCCAGCAGTTGAGTGGTGGACAGAAGAGTTTGTGTGCACTGGCTCTTATCTTTGCGATTCAGCAATGCGACCCTGCGCCGTTTTATCTGTTCGACGAGGTGGACGCAAACCTGGATGGTATATTCTATTTTGCCTGGTTTTTTTATTGCACCTACTGACAGGAGGGTATAGCACAATATCGAACGGCAGTTGCACAGATGGTTAAGAACCTCTCATCCCGAGCTGACAACGGCCAATTTATTGTAAAGAACTCCCCGTCCAATGATTATAACCTATTTACTAATTGATAATCAATCAGTGCACAACCTTCCGTCCAGAACTAGTCCAAGTTGCAGACAAAATGTATGGCGTGCTCTATAAAAACAAAACCTCGAGCGTGGACTCAGTATCCAAAGAAGAAGCCCTCCGTTTCATAGAAGGCCAGAAGCCATAATTTGTTATCACCTAACCTAGATTTTTTTTTCACTCTTATTTATTATTGTACTTTCTTTCCCCTTTCTTTTTGGGCGGTATGAAAATAGTTATGGTAATGCGAATTGATTGGTTGATATGAATGCAGCAGGGCCGGTTATCGAATTACTCTTTCTTTTGTCTTGTATGCGTGTGTGTATTTCTATGTACAGTGGGATATCTTTTTGTTTTTTTGCATTTTTTACTTCCTGTATTGGCCTAGTATTTGTGGTTTGTTGAGCGCGAGTAAGGTTAAAGTTGAGATCGTTGGTTGCGGAAGCTTCTGGAAGCTTTGTAATGAGTGATACCTGGTGATTCGGTTGAAAATGCTCTGAACTGGAAATCGAGTAAACTACAACCGAACGCCAGTATCTACATAGATCTTCTTATGAGTTGCTTCACTAGTGATAGTATATACTTCTGCCTAGTCCTAAGATTTTCTTAGGATTTTGGAATTTCTGTATAATTATAAAGATTCCGTTTCTACTCATTCGCTCGGCTCCTTGAATACCGAGGTTGTAATCCCCCTCTTGACTTTTAATCATGTAGTGATATCATTGACCTCGGAAATTTTGTAGCCACAGCTTGGCTGGTCGCACAGGCTATTAAAAAAGCGGACAAGCGGCGCTTCTGACGTGCCAAGGGGGATAGCGGCATGTGAACCACCGATAGAGATAGGTGTCAAGGATGATGGCTTGTGATCCTGCCACGGAGGTTTGGACCCTTGCGCAGCGGTTTTCTTATTTCTTTTCTCTGTTATTGACGCTGAAATTCGAAGACAATGAAATTAAAGCCCGGCATGCAAAATCACTCGTCTATCAGAAATGGGTCGCCGGCGTATGTGTGAATCAGTGTGATATTCACATGCTTAGACATGATCCATGCACCAGGGTGTGATCTTGCTGTCTCAGGCCGAGGTGTTGCAGAATATCTAACCGTGTTGATGCCGGTAATAGATCATGATGTTCAGCTGAGGGGTGAATCTACTCCCAACCGATCAAATGGGCGTCACCACGGAAATTTGGCTGCTGCGGAAGATGAGGAGTTGTGGTGATATTGTAATAATTATATCAGTGCTGAAAGTAGTTAGTGTATTTACTTGTTTTGGCTCTATGGGGTTGCAATTTATGGAGATGTTGTGTTTGCGGATCTCAGTGGTTGCCATCAAATCAGCAGCTACTGCGGTAGGATTTGTTGGGAGATCCTGTTCGCAGAATGTCACGCACATATGCGCCAAGACTTGTGCACCTCGTCCTGGAATTCCTTCTCTCCTTCTCTCTTTCCCTCTAATCGTTTCCTCTCCTTTTAGTAGAGTCTTTTAGTATTCTGTTTTTCGCTCTTTATGTACAACTTGTGACGCCTGCTGTATATATAAACGATATAAACGAGAAATACGACCAAAACTCAGCTCCTACACGTGCTTCGAAATAGGGAGATCGATCTCAAGTCAAGGGAGAGACCTGACCACGGGAACTGACTGCAGTAGCGGGAGAAACCACATGGTCTTGAGACGAAACTCCACATAACCTCCACAAATCCACCCATACAGAACCATACCTATTAGGCCCCTACATCACTTTACCGTCGTACTCTACTCTCTTAGTATTTTTGCCTGTTACTTTATAGACAGCCTTTCCCCCATTTCTTTCACGCCCCCCGTTTTCACTAAATTATAAGCACCTGCATTCTAAGGAAAATTCACCACAATTCAGTCTCCGGCAACCTTACCGTTCCGTCCCCAACCCGGCTATCAACCACCAGCTCTCCCACAACTAGTCCTCCACCTTCTCTTCTCCCACCCACCCCCTCTTCTCGTCCGTCTTATCTCCCACATACCACACCTCCGTCTCCTGAAGGACCGCGGTCACGGTATTATGCTTCACCTCATCACAAACTTTCTTTTGTTCTACGCGGGCGCAATTATGGTCCTATCACTATTAGGGAGGTTCTTTAAACAGGGGAGGTTCTATGCTCGAATCATGTCATGCTACTTCCTGCTGCTGAGTTGTGCAGCGTATGGAGTGGTTGCGAGTGTCTCGTTGAGGATCGTGGGAAAGGTGTCCATTGCTCAGTGGACTACCGGGAGGGCCTTCAAGAACCTGGCCTGTCCACTCATTGGAGTTGAGTTTGACGTTGAGAATGAGGAGGCGTTGGGTGTTAGGCCGGCAGTATTCATCTCGAATCATCAATCGTGAGTTTTCGCCTTCTACCTGATTCCCGCTCTTTTTTTTTACTTTTTTTTTCTCTCGTGGTGGGGTGGGTGGTTAAGCCTGTCAGGGGTTGGTGCTGGGGGATAGTTGGGTGCTAACTGTAATTTTGGTAGGGAACTTGACATTCTCTTTTTAGGACGAATCTTTCCTAAGCACTGTAGCGTCACCGCAAAGCGCTCACTCAAGTACATTCCTTTCCTCGGCTGGTTCAGTAGGTGCTCTTTCCCGGCGATCTCCAGCCTACAGTACTAATCGCTCCCTAGTGGCCCTTTCCGGAACTGTCTTCATCGACCGTGCCAACTCCAAATCAGCCAGAGCCGCATTCGACGGTGCCGTCAAGGAGATTAGGGACAACAAGCAAAGCGTCTGGATCTTCCCTGAAGGTACCCGATCCTACTTCTCGCAGGCCGATTTACTTCCGTTCAAAAAGGGCGCTTTCCATCTTGCGATCCAGGCGGGAGTCCCAGTCGTCCCCGTTGTCGTCCAGAACTACAGCCATGTGTTGCACTTGCAGGACAGAACTTTCGAGCCCGGTACTATCAGGGTCAAGGTTTGTTTCACTGGGGGGTAAATGGGAGGAGGGACTTTGTGGGCTAATGGAGGTTAGGTTATGGAACCGATAAACACGGCGGGCCTTACCGGTGTGGATGTAGACAACCTCGTCACCAAGACCAGGGAGAAAATGTTGGTTGAGTTGAAGGTGCTCTCGGCGGCCAAGATCGAGGAGACAAAAAAGACTTCATGAGGAAAATGACGACTTAGGTTTCCACTTCTGTGGCGACTGAATCGGTCTTCTCTTGTGTCTTTTCGACTTTTCCGGGGACTTCTGAAGTGATAGATTAGGGACCCCCGGGTATGCGCTAGAAAGGGCGGTACGCGTTGGGATAGTGTTTGCGGTTGTTTGTCTGAATAGTTGCCCCAGACAGGCAGGCATGGTGTCGTAGACAAAGACCCGGGGAGCGGGTTATTTTTTTTTATTTCCTTAAAATTTTCTCTCTGGGTTTCCTTTAGCTGGCTGGTTGGTTTTAGTTTTTAGTTCGTTTTAACTCTTATTTTTGCATGGGTGACGCTGCTACTGGTATGTATGGATATTTAGGCTCTTTTTGTGTGAAGATGACGGGTGTAAACATGCATGGGAGGGTTGACTGAGGGACTCGGAAAAGTTATTACAATGTGTAGCTACATGGAGTCCTTCTATTCCGAGACCGTGAGAGCAGTAGGAGTAGTGATAATAAAAGCAAAATGGCGATGCGAAATTAATTTCGGGGGTGTCTAGCCGAAACGACAAGTCGGACCCGTTACCGACACGTTAAGATGTCGAGTGATCGATGATGAACTAAAATCAACTAACCACGCCTCACGGCTCATAACTCATAGAGTAGATACAAAGGGGAGGCCAAAATGCTCCAAACGAACAGATCCAAACCTAAACCTCTACGAAAAGATCCATCACATGCTACATCCCGTAGCTATGTACAGCCACTCTGCAAAAGTGTTCGTGATATATATATTTAGTTTTAATGTCAGTGCGCAGTGTGGCGCACTCCTGAAGTTGATATTACTAAAGTTGAGATTCAAAACAACGAAAAATATATAAAATATAGTTCGTGACTATATATAAAAAAAAGTAGCTCATTAGTCTCCTCCTTCATTGATTTCAGGCACCGTTGATCACTCGGAAAGTCTTCTAATCCGGGGGTTTTGATGGTCCGCCACGGTTACATATGAAGAAATGGCTTACTCCGAAATCAGAATCGTGTACACTTTTGCAAAGTGGCTATATAGTATGTAACTCCAACTTTCAACTATTGATCCTTAGACGTCAGGAGTTAAGACACCCAGCACTAGTGAACGTACCAAGGCCGCTACTCAGGACCAATAGGCTGACTATAGTTTTCTTGTACATCCACAGGTGCCAATGTGGTATTTGGGCACCACTGTCGAAGCTTGGGATCCATAGTAAGGAGAGAATATGGTAGTAGAGGAAAGAGGCGGTGGACGGTGGAGTTGTGTAGAGGTGTCGATTATGTGCTGATGTAGAGATCTGGAGGCGGCAGACACCCGGGGAGGGAGAGGTATATTCCATGCGCGCGCCGTGGTCAATAGAAACTCCATCTTCCGCTATAGTCAGGAATGTATATACGGCTTGTTACATGAAGCTACACACAAAATATGTCAGCAGTGGTCGAGTTGGGTCCTTTTCATGGTCAGAGTCAAGGGCCAAGAGGGAGGGGGGGGGGGGGGCACAGGGCCTAGAAACATGGCCGGAGGGCGAGTAGAAGGAGCACAGGGAGCAATATAATGGGAGTCTAGTATCGTATACAGCCTAACCTGGGCGGGAGGGGGGAATCCAGGAGTCTTGAATATACTTTACCCACGTCACATGACATGCTTCACCCTTCATATCATCCCTCTGGGTTTGAAACAGTAAATTAATCCATTAAACACATCCAAGATGATTGGCTTAACAGGGGAGATACAATCACTAAGTTGCCGTAACAGAAGACGGCCTGGGCCCGAATCCCGGGTCGGGCGGAGAAGCTCACACGACAATCGTATTCCGATTCGCTCGAGCTTTTACTCCCGGATTAGGCTTTTGTCCTGTTGGCCGCTCCTAGTACCTCACGATGGGATGCGCGTGCGCCGCTTCTTCTCTGAACGCCAGAAGATTCGGTAGGGATGGGATTTCGGAGTACTGTGGAATTGTAGTGATTATCGTTTCTGACTCTCTTACTATCTACATCCCCGCAGCTGAAAGATATAAAAATTAAAAAAAAACAGGCCCGGGGGGGTGGCGGGAATGGAATCCATCTCCATGGCAAACATCCTACTGATACCCCGGCAGGCGCATTATTAACGATGCCACTGGAGCTGCCGTTGATATAGTGGGCGCTAGAGCGGATGGTGAGGATCAGTTGATTGCAACTGCAGATAAGAGAGATCTAGATAAAAATCTATACTTTTCTACCCTCCTCAGCTTCTTAGATGATGATAGATTTGATAATTCACCCCAGCTCCTTAGAACTAACTACTTACATACGTCATAATATTCTAGCCTCCCGAAACTCCATCTCTACAAAATTTCCAGCGTTCGGAGGGAACGGCCCCTGTGTTTTCCTAGAAGATAGCTTCACCCCTATGATACTTCCTGCAAAGTTCGGCCACCGTGGGGGTGGAATTATAGTAGATTTTGCTATATTATCGAATTATAAATCGCTGGAGACGCAACTTAGTTTACCAAATGGATTTACGGAGCAGGTATTCTCCGCTCCTTGATGCACTTGTGGCAGCTAGCAAATGGTCAATAAAACGAATTGATAGGTTTCGTTTTGATACCGAGAGGGGTGGGAGCTAACTAGCACCTAATCGGAATTTTGTTTACTCCAAAAAGTCATCTTAAAGTATCGTGGTGTGGTCGAATGGTTAATCCCCTCAGCAGCGCCACCCCCGGGTTCGTGCTAATATGTACCTGCGAGTGATATCCTATGACTAATCAGACCGGGTCACGTGGCAGGTGATGGCAAGTAGAGGTGACGGCTCACTCTCTTTCACCGAAACACCTATCAAGTGCGCCAACACACTCGGCGAGACCAAGCACTAGGAGCTACAACAAACCGTAAGAAAAATATGCTGGCTGCTCTCTTGCTATGACGTGTATTATCCTGCCAATCTCCAGTAATATACGTACTAGCTCATAACCAGACGTTTCGCAGGAAGATGTACTAGGTGGTGTTCCTCTATGAATCCCAGGTCCTGTTCACATGGGGCACCTGCCTGCTCCAACACAAATAGCGGAGATCCGTGAAAGTGCTGGTATAAACCTCCATACCGGACTCCTCGATTACAATACAGACACTCCCCATCTCCAGCCGACCAGTGCCCACCTACTTACGAAACCTCACGGCTCCCCGTGGCGGAGTTTCTCAAGTAACGCTTGCTCTACATAGCGCTGTCTTCTATGTGGGTAGTTTAAGAGATTTATCGGGCCCTAAAAAGGCGAGTTCTGCTCCCTGAGCTGGGTCAATGATCCTAAATGCAACATATCCCTTCTGGGGTATTAGTGGCTATGCATACGAGTGAAAGTGAGAGTAGTTTGTCAATTGATACTTGAGCGAAGTAGGTCACAATGAAGCACCAATATACTTATATTATTGGGGGGAAGAAGGTGGGGTCTTTTTATTCACACCCCTCCCGACCGTGCTGGCCCGGGGTCGCCTACATCTACAAGCACGAATTCAATTACAGGTCGGGTCAGATCAGGCCTTGCTTGAGCGGCCAAGCTTTCCAGATACGACAAGAAGAGGCTTAGACTCGGCTCGGCCCACAGCAGCACTACTGCTGCAGGGACCCTGAGTCTTCAGCGCAGGGCAAACCTTCTGCAGAGAACATCACCACAGCAAAGTCACGCGCACTTCATGCTTCATTACGACACGTAGCTTTCGATTTCGGTTCTGCCTTCAAGATGGCTGCTCTCTCCACATCTCATTGCGACCCAGCTGTTAGCTATTAGTTACCGTTCAGTGAGGCAGAGTCAGTAGTTGGCGCAAGTTCTGACACAGCGGGATATAGACCTTAGGACTGAACTTGTATTCACAGTTCACAGTACTGGCAAAAATCCCACAGTCTCATAGCATGTGACATAATCTCATTAAACGGGGTGAAGAGAATAACCACTATGGGGTCCCTAGTACGTTAGGCAGGACGGCGTATCATAGAAGTTAGTCCCTCAGACAGCTTTTCATCTTCATGATCCTCCAGTACTTGTAAGAAATGAAGTGACAAAAAAAAGATGCCAACCGTTCCACCGAATATTTGGTAGGCGGAGAAGTCCGCCCCGGTTGGGAGGGAGGAAGGTACACGAGGAAGAGGAACCCCCCTTAGTTTCAAGACCGAACGTTACAGAAAGTTTTTATTAACCTCTTGTGTGCCGCGCAGCTCAGGATCAACGGGGGGGAGGAGACGGAAGTAATAAAAAAAAGTCCAAAAAGGCTCAAACCAGATAACACGTCCATAACCCCAATCGCAAAACAAGTCCCTTAATAATAAAAAATAAATAAAAAAATGTAACCCCCCCCCCCAAATCACCACCAATGATGCCAAGCTATCGGTTCAAAACAAAAACACACAGCTCTGTCCCTATCTAGCATGAAACGAAGCAAAACATTCCCGACAGAGTGGTATGTTGCACTCCTTGCACCCAATAGTCGACTTCCTGATCTTCACTTTGTCTGGATTACACTTATGGTTCCACCTACACCACAAGCAACCATTCTGTGTAGGCCGACTTTCGAGCACGTGTGTAGATGGGGGTGGAAACGAAACAGGCATAGGTTGCTTTGCATGTTTTGAGATTGTGGTCCGGGGGATGTAGGGGTCGGGGTCTACCCACTTCTCTAACGGCGGGCGGGGAGGTCGTTTTCGGGGCTTGCGCACTTTGGTGGGTTTTATTGCCTCCGTGTCGGCTTTGGTTTCGGAATGACCCTCGGCGTCTTTGGGTTTTCGCTTGGGGGCTGCTCTTTTTCTGGTTCTGGGTGCGGGTATTTTTACTAAGGCTTCGAGGTTCTCGATGTTACCCCCAGTGTTGACCTCAATATTACCCTCAGCGCCCCCTTCGGTCCTCTTCTCAGCACTCACTTCCACAACCCTTAAAGCGTCCCCTCCGACATTCTCCTCAATGCCCACTTTCGGATTTTCCTTTGTGAGTTCTATATCCACTTTTAAAGTCTCTTCCGTACCTGCCGTAGCCGTAGCCGCGGATAGTTTGGCTGTCGAATCGATACCCTCATCATTTTTCCTATCTTCCATCTCTCTTAACTGGGTCGAATGCATTTTCGCCGAAAGCTCGGTGCCCTCCTTGGCGTTTCTCGCATTATTTTGCTTCTGTATCTCCCGGTTTCTGACGCGCGTAGCATGCGCTTTTGACAGCGCCGCAGTGCTCCCCCCCGTACATTGCTCTGGCGGCGTCATCCTCCTACTCTGTTGGGCACCAGCTTTCGTATTAACTATTCACACAGCACCACAATTAGCCGCACTCATCTCAATCGAGCAGGTTAGACGCGGAGGAAGTGTCTATGCTTATCCTACTGACTGGCAGTAAAACTAATACAAATGATCGGCTGCGGCGGCGGGGAATTATCCCCATCACCACTATTGTCATGAGCTATTATTATGGTAGGTGCTTCATTCCGTGCTTTAATGGTTGTTGCAGGCTCATCGATGGTTTTACGCTGCTGTTTTTTGCGGCGATGGGGTTTGGCGGTAGATTTACGTTTTGGTGGCATTGAGGGTTGATTCTGGTGAGACGGACTGGTGGGGGACCTGTAAGCTGTGAAGAGCTTGGACACTACGGCTGTTAACTATATGGCAGGGTTGAGGTGACGTTGTCTAAGGTGCTGCACATGAGACTTACTTAATCGGGCTAGTACATCATGTTTCGATTCGGCCTGAGGGGAGAGAGATCTGGAAAGAGTGGACTTCTAGCTGTCGATCAAAACAAGCCCCTGAGATGGGCTTTCTGGTTGGGAAGTTAAGAAAAGGTTGGTGGGGGAGGAGGATTTGAGGATTTGTGCAGGGTCTTGGCTCACGAATACTCACTCGGTTTTAATAAGCCTGTGTGGAGAGGAAGAAACTACTTTTCGGCGTCCCCCTCCGTGGGGTGGAACGAGTCTATGGCGTGGCATGGCCTGGAACAGTCTTATGGGGTGAACTAAAATCTGGGAAATAGATTGTATTACCTTTGGCAGATATTGCGGGTCATGAATCCCGTTCTCAAATGTTGCTAGGAGACATTCTTACCCGCTGCGACCACTCGGTCGCCGTTATTTTCAGAGGCGGTCCCCGAAACAATCAATTAGAGGGCCAATGACGTTAAATGTATTGTATGAGCTGATGGTTAAAACAAAGGAGACGAAGAGAAGGCCATCTCTTTATAGGTACAGTTTAAAGAACAGAGTGGCTCTAGGGCAGGGGTACAGATGGCCTGGAATCACGTTTAAACCAACTTCGAAAAAATATAAGCGCCAACAATAACCGCAATGACCTGCCATAAATAAAAGCCGTCTCCTTTGGCAAGTGATAGGGCTAAGCTTTTTTTTTGTAGCGTCTCATAGATCATGCCTAACCGGAATGAGCATGGCTATCAGGGGGAGAGGAGATGGGGGATATCTTGTTATTATGGGAGTTAGATGATAAACTGTGGTGGATTCTTCAGTACTGCCGTGCTTAAACTGCTTCTGACAAATTGCAATAAAACAGGCGGGGGTGGGGGATCTAGAGTAGAGGATATCACAGGCCTGGGTTTTTCCCCCTTTTGAATCCCTTAGCCTTTGTTCGGATACTATCATAGAAAGAAGGTAAAGCAGTAAGAAATGAGGGAGGTAATAGGGCCAAAGAGGAGCATGGATATACCACGTACGAGTGATTTTCCGTGAAGAAAAGAAATCATGTCACGCCAGATTTACGTGATCGTTATTTGTTTGTAAATGGCCAGGAACTCCGATTATTAGGTACATAAATGATAGAAATGGTATAACGCTGATAAGATAGGAATCCCTCGCCCAAAATCATGTAACTATGGTATAATCGCGCTCGCCCGGCTGCATTAAAAGACAAACGAGAAAGAAAAAACCATACGTGAGTCCGGCAAACTTGCTACTGTTGCTGCCTGAGTACTTGCCCTTCCAGAAGCGAAATAAAAAGGAAAGTCGTTGTTATTCGTAACCATAATAAGCCCCCCACCCCGCTCCCTTACCCCCAACCAATCCATCCCAAAAAAGAAAGCCTCCCATGTCCAAATATTTTGATTTTTCTTCTTTAGTTGTAGCCCTTGCCCCTCCTCTCCTCACCCCAAGTCTTGGTCTCAATCCTCACACCACCTAACTCCCTCTCCTCCTGGAAGTTGTACACCGAGCTCCTCGCATCCTCATCGACGGGCCAGAACTCCTCAGTCCGGGTGATAGTAGTGACATCATTTGAGCCCGCAGTGGCAGCGGTAGAGTTCGCCAACGCCTGCTTTCCGAGGAAGCCCGACTGCCTAGAGCTGGTGCTGGTTTCCCTGAAGGTGTTGCGGTTATCAAGGCCGAGAGCAGCCTTGCCAGCAGCAATGCCGTTTGCAACAACTCCATTTTGGTGGTTGTGAGTGTTGTGGGCGTTGTGGCTGGAGCTGGAGCTAATCTTGTTGACCACGGCATCCAGAGGGCTTCGGATGGGAATCATGTTGCTGGTGTGTCCGTTTTGACGGATAACTTCGGTTTTCTCGATGACTGTGCGGCCATCGCTGTGAAGGCCGAAGTTGCTACGAGAGTCATTGTTCGTACGGCCGAGGGTAGAGTGGGAGTGTCCGTCGTGGATGTTCTCGTTGATGCGGGTGATCTGGGTCTTCTCAACAATGCGGCCATCGGAGTGAAGAGCAGCATCACCGAAGTTGGTGCGAGACTCGCTGTGGCGGTGAGCGCTTTGTCCGTGTCCGTGTCCGTGTCCGTGACCAACAAGCTTCTCGGCGGCACCGACGGCAGCACCGACGACGGCACCGACAACACCGCTTTGTCTGTGGGAACTGTTTCCATGGCTGTTCTGGCTGTGGGTGTGATGTCCGCCATCGTGAATGTTCTCGCTGATGCGGGTGATCTCAGTCTTCTCGACCATGGTTCTGCCATCTGTGTGGAGCGCAGATCCGCCGAAGTTACTCCGTGAGTCCTTATGACCATGGGAGCTGTGGCCATGGCTGTGGTGCCCTCCGTCGTGAATATTCTCATTGATGCGGGTGATCTCGGTTTTCTCGACAACGGTACGGCCGTCATTGTGTCCGGAGCTACCAAAGTTGGTGCGGGAGTCGCTGTGGCTGCGGTTGTGGTTGTGGCCAACGACTTTCTCGGCAGCGCTGACGACAGCTCCAACAACACCTCCCTGTCTGTGGGAGCTGTGGCCGTGGGAGCTGTGGCCGTGGGAGCTGTGGCCTTGGCTGAGATGCCCTCCATCGTGGATATTTTCATTGATACGGGTGATCTCCGTCTTCTCAACGATGGTACGGCCGTCCTTGTGGAGCGCGGAACCACCAAAACTGTTGCGTGAGTCCTTGTGGGAGTGTCCATGGGAGCTGTGTCCGTGGCTGAGATGCCCTCCATCGTGGATGTTTTCATTGATACGGGTGATCTCCGTCTTCTCAACGATGGTACGGCCGTCCTTGTGGAGCGCGGAACCACCAAAACTGTTGCGTGAGTCCTTGTGGGAGTGTCCATGGGAGCTGTGTCCGTGGCTGTGATGTCCTCCCTCATCGACACGCATGATCTGGGTCTCCTCAATAACCATGCGTCCTTGATCGAGGTGGACCGAGTCGTCGCCGAATCTCTGATTGTGACCGTGTCCAACGATCGAGTGCCCTTTGTGAAGGGTCTCACCAAAGTCACTTCGAGAATCTTCGTTGATAGTACTCGCAACACCAAATTGGCGAAGATCTTCTACAGCATTTGCGTCGTTTCTCCACTCTTCGATAGTCTCAGTGGTATGGATGATAGCCTTCCCATCGATATGGCCTTCTTTGTGACCGTGTCCATGACCGTGGCTGAGACTGTGGGAGCCGTGGCGGTTTCCAGAGTGCGTGCGGCCATGACTATGACTGTGACTATTGTGGCCGTGGCCAACAATCTTCTCAGCGACAGCACCGACCATTCCGTGGCGTCCTCGCTCCTCGTGGGTGGAGCTGTGCTGGTGGGTGGTCTCACCAAAACGGCTGCGGGAGTCGCTGACGGCCTGGTGGCCATCATGGATATTCTTTACATGAGTGCTACGGGGATCCTTAACAATTCCATACTCTTCGACAACCTTGGTAGTCTTGGTGATGACCTCTCCATCATGAGCATGGCCGCTGTGACTGTGGGTGTGTCCGTGCTCATTGTGGGAGTGACTGGAGAGCTTATGAGCGGTGGCACCAGCAGTGCCCACAACGCCGATGACACCTGCAGATCCGCGGCGACTGCGGGAGCCACCGTGGGAACCACTGTGGCCATGTTCGATCCTCTCCTCGATGTAGGTTTGCTCGGTGATACCGTTTCTTCCAAACTGATCACTCCTGTGGCCCGAGTGGCTGTGGGACTGGTGGAGGTTCTGGTGAGTCTCGCCGGTGTGGATACGGTCATCAATATGTGTGACGTTCCCAACACGGTGTCTGTGAGAGTCCTCGCCAACACCTTCCCTCCACTCCTCAACCCTTTCACGAGCGGTGTGGACTATTGCGTTTCCATGCTCATCATGCCTCTCCCTGCTCCTATTGCGTTCATGATGGATCGCCCCAGCCGCGAGACCAGCAACAGCAGTGGCGGCAGCAGCCTTCATCTTCATGCCATCATGACGACGGGTTTCTTCTGAGTGGTGGCCTGTAACCTTTTCCTTCCCAGCTTCAATGAGATGTGTGACCTTGTGACCGCCTTCAATAGCTTTGTTCAAGACCTTTTTTTGGCGGGGACCGGCTTTTTCATATGCCTCCTTTGCCATAAGCTTAGTAGTTGCCTGGAAGCTGTGGTCCTCCGTGCGGTTATAGGCGCGCATCACGAAGTAGTAGAGCGAAAGGATTGTGCGGTGAACAGATTCCTTGATTACCATTGTAATTCCTATATCACCATTAGTTACAATTTCTCTAAAAAAGTGCTCGGGGGTACAACTGGACTTACCGCTTGATACAAACCCTCGAAGGAGTTCTCCAAGTACACCCTCATAAAGCCCTGCGATACCCTCACGTTTGAATATCTCCGCTAATACCTGAATGAGGTTCCCAGCACTCCTCTTCCGCTTTGCTAGCTTGTCCTTGATCACCCGACCAGTCTTTCCAATGCTAGTGAGATCTTGGAACCGGAAATTGTCTTCCTCATTCCCGACCTGGGCCCTGCTCTTCGCAACTGAAAGCGGATATGTCAAACCCGTTGCGATGGCCTTTGCAACAGCAGCTATCAGGAATGTTTCAGCGCCTTTCATCTGCCTCCTGTTTCCGCCTGCAAAGTTCTTGAGTGATTCGTAGATCAAGAATGTCATTGTGGGGTTTAGCGACAAGAACATATTAGCAGAGTAACCCGACCAGAATCCGGTGATACCCTTTTCCCGCATGATATCATGGTAAATTTGAACAATACCAGGCGCCCTTGAATGGGGGTAGAGCATTGCATGGGTCTGCTTCCTGGTTGAGATATTGTTGAAGGGCGTTAGGAAGAGGCGCGATGCAGAACCAGCAACAAGGCCGATTAAGAGCTCTTCTAGGACTGGAAGCTTTTGGGTGTGGCGCTTGTGAAGGCGCTTGTTGCGGATATAGCTATCTATTGACTGTTAGCACCGAGAATTTCGGGGAGTTGACGGCTTAAATACTTACAGGTAGCGTAATACCAGAATGCAGAGCCCAAGGTACCAATGGTCTCCTCTACAACACCTGTGTAAAAGCCTCCTAGACCTTCCTCCTCCCAGATCTTCTTTGCACAATCAACCACGCCGTCATAATGCTGATTATATTCATACTCCTCGACGGTCTCTTCCCATTCTTCTTCTTCGATTCTGACCCCATCCGCCGTAGTATACATCTTTGAACTCTTTGAGCTAGCCTTCCGATTCCCACTTTGTCTGTTGTAGTCATCGTCCCTCTCGTCTGTACCTAGAACTATAAGTTCTGGTGAATCATCTCTACTCCGCCGACCTGACCGTGACCCATAATGTCGAGAAGGAGACTTACCACCACTACTGCGCGATCTCTTCTGCGCACGGATCTGGTTGTGGATATGTCGCTGGACCTGTAGACGCTTCACTACAATGTCGAGGGGGTGGGTCGCGATACCCGCGATTGAAGAGCCGACGGCGCCAGAGAAGGCCTGGACGAGCGCGGGGACCGCATTCTCTCCGAGGCGGTGATGGTGCTCTGTATGATCGTGGCTGTAGGTGCGATTGTGTCCATGGCCAAGTCCATGTCCATGTCCGTGGCCGCCTGGTGAGTGGATGAGGTGGTTGTTGTGAGAGTCGCCATGCTTGATAATTTCTGTTGTTCTAGGAATTGTTAGAATTGCATTAGGATGGGAAGAAAAAGACATGTTTACTTGACGTGGTAGGTGTCGTAATCATCCTGTGCGCATTATTGTTAGAACTTGCATACCAAAAAGCACTGGGTAGTCGGGTGATATGATGTGAAGGAGGAAACTAACATGGCCAGTACCAATAACGCTCTCGTTAGACTCGTAGTTCCGAATTGAACGAGCCATGTTTGCTAGGTGGTACAGGTGACAACGAGATGTAAACAAATCAATTTGTGTCGCAAAGAAAGAAAAGTTCCAGACAGACAATCGACCGAAGTCGAGGTCGAGGTCAAAGTAGAGCTCACGATTGCAGCAAGTAACTATGTAACTACCACTGTAAATAAAAACTCATGTGGACCAGTGGGCAGGGTCGGGGCAGTCCCGCTCCTTTATGGGTTTGCGCAGCGAATCAAAGAGGAAGGAGGCAAGGCGCATAAGGCCAGGGAGTGGATCACCCACGTCACGGCGAGAGGGAAGCGTGCAGGTGTGTGATACGGATTTGATTTTGTCACTTGTTGCAATTATTGGCTCTGGGCTTCTTGGATGGCTGGGCCGGCCAAAGTTGAAGCTGTATGTGAAACCAGCTACAGTAACGATGGACTACGACGTCAACAATAGCCGCGATTGTATAATCAATTGTGCCCCAACCTCCAAATATATATTTATCGTGGTTGCTCTTTCTCTACCCAAGATGCAATTTCGCAGTTTGTGGGTCGGTCATTAGGCGCCTAAGGGCAGCGTCGTGTAACACATATCGTGGAGATTGTTACCTGCTCTCATATCAGCTCACCCCTCAAACTGAAAGGCTGAACTATCAAGTATTCAATAATGAAAGCTACAGTCTTCTCGAGGAGAGACACCAGGTGCACATGGGTGATTTCCTACCTCATGCAGATATCAACCCCACCGCGGCATTCTTCCCCACGAGCTCCACTAAGCCGTAGCGAGCGCGCATCCGCACCAACATCCAAGGCTCCCCTGTCAAGCTCGCTCACTCCCATCCCTCCCTGGCTGAAGAGCATGAAAAAATAAGTGGCTGCCACTGAATGCGGTGAGCCAGAGTAAGAGGGCAACAAGGCCGGCAGAAAAGGAATTAACAGAATCGATGCTCTTCAGTCACTGGAGACGAAGAACAAAAAGGTAAGGAGGCCGATATCACAAACATCCTCCCACCAATGGGTTTCCGACTTTCAAAGTTTACATAGATCGGCGGCCTCTTCCCTGTTACACGCGAGATGCGGGAAATCATTCGTTTGTTTGTTGTGACTGGGAGAACGCGTAAGAGAAAGAGAGTTCAATGGATCTGTTGATATTCATCCCACCCAGAGCTCGACTTTCCTTTCGCTCGGTAGCTTAATCTCTACTTCCTTTCCCTCCAATCCCAAGAGCCGGTTCTTCCTTGCACCATCTGCACGCGAGAAATCGACAGCAGTGGCAGGAGTAGCAGCATACATGTAGGTTCATAACCCACGTTCACCGCAACCACTATCTCGATCGGTCGGCCAGAAATGCGCACATCAAACCTAAATGCAAATTCTCAGCTGAAATTGTTCTTTTCATATACTTTGCAAGTTTGAAAATTGGTCGTCTGGATCTCAATTCTAGGCCTATTGATATCATGCATGTACCCCAGCTTCAGCTGACCCGGCCAGCCAGGGATTCACGATTGTGGTAGGTTAACGTCCTCTCTTCGTCTCTCGAGTACAGGAGAAGAAGAGAAGGAACTGCTTGACACGGGCAAATGCAGAGCCATATCATAAGTTCTATTATATACGAGCTTCATCACACACGGCAGCGAATTTCGCCGCTCGTGGGTTGCTCAGGTTTCTCGGATGCTATGTTGGACTGTGCTGTCCATGTCTTACATTAAACATGAGCATGCGAGCGATAACGTGACGAGACATAGGGGACGTGCTTACATTACATCATATGCCGCACAGCAAAATCCAAAACCAAAACTAAGAGTTTGTCGAGCTAGGGCTTGAAGTTTATAATATCTCGATGGTCATACACCAAAACGCCATCTGATGTCTGTAAGAGACCTTTCAATTAAGTACATTGGTAGGGGTAGGGTACGTACATATATGGCTATAGATCCAGCTCGGTACCTACATAGTCCTCCATTGACACGACGAGTGGCATGAGTATCTTGCAGACCAAGAACCGTATCTAGATTCACGCTCACATATGGCATGTTGTTGAGAGAGGTTTACTCTAGTTGAATTGAATATCTAAGCGCTGTGATTATACTGAACAAGAGGTCAATCCGATAGAAACATCACCTATTCAGCTTTAGCCTGGTGCCCAGAAAACTAGGTATTCTATGCTAATTATAAGGATACGTTCCCTTCTCTTGCTTACATGTAGGTACCCGTGCATGTATCATACGTACAGTGACAGGAATCAATCATACAATTTCACCTGTTTTTCCATAGATCATTCCGGCCGCTGTATGTAGGTACTCCACTCTATATTGCGATCCGTTCCAAGTTCTAGAATTGGTGCCTGTGAAAGGAAGAGGCTGAATTAAGCTCGGCGAGAAGTTGATTCGCATAAACCTAACCCTCGATCCGGAACAGGATTATTGATAACAGCGAAAGGGTGCTATCAAATCACGAAAACCCCTCATGATTAGGCGATCCATATGAATTTATTACATACTGCAGGTATCTAGCCTTCACAGACAGAAAACTCCAATTTTGACTGCGCTTAGCCACGCCCTGAAGTATCTAGAGTGAGCTTCAAGACTTATAGCTTGTGCTGTGCAATTGCTCGAAGTCAGGCTCTTACAGCTTTCGATATCAAACATGGATAACTACATGTGCGTACATGTACTCTACATGAGTACATGTAGGTACTCGTAATTTCGTAACGTTTGTAAAAATAGAGCGTTTTGGCAAGACCCAAATTTCCAAATTCTGAGCTCAAATTTTGAGCTCTTGGCGGGCTATCTACACCAAAAACTCGTCGCCAAGAACTAAATATTTAGACACAGAAGTTAGTTGCTAAAACGCTATCAAGCTACGAGTACATACAGTCAACTTTGGGGCAACGACGAACAGATCCCACCCAAACAAGTGGTTGCTTACCAGCCTGAGCGCCACTGTCCTGACCGACAAAGACCCCTGTTCGTCGTTCAACCAGTTTCGTCGTTGCCCCCAAGACGACTGTATGTAGGTACATACAAGCATGTACCTTTGCTTAGCGAGCTAGAAGAACAATAATGACTAAGCGATGCCTGGAACTCGCCATGTGCTGGGTCCTCCAGCCACGTGCCGCTGTAAAAGGCAACTTTGACAGGGTCCTCGTCAGCCACGATAGATTAGCTTCGTAGTTAATACCTGTTCTGTTCTCTTTCCCACTTTCACAACTCATTCATAGGCAAACTTATTCACAAATTCCTCAGATAAATCCGATAGAATGACGGTACAAAACACTAAAGATACCGAAGCTTCCCACGATGGCTATCATATCACCGACAAAGACGCCGAGCAGCTCGAAATGGCCGACGAGAACTTCAAGCTAATGACATGGGAGGACCTGAAACTAATTATTGGTTAGTATAGCTGCCGCATTTTGCCAGCCGGGTATAAGCTAATTACAAAATCAATAGAGAATAACAGGCTGGAGGACCTGAAAAGGGTCCCGTCGGATTTGAGACGGTATATTTCCTGGTCCAATAAAACACGGGAGGAGTATGGCACTATTCAGGCGTTTGTTTTGAAGGAACGCTTGGGTTGGAAGGACTTGAAGCCAAAAGATTCGACGCCGTTCGCGTGCGAAGGTTAGTTCTACTCTATTAAAAAGCTACGTGGGAATGAAGCTAATAAGCTTCGACAGCGGATACGAAGGTGTTGATTAACGACTGGCCGTATGGAAATGCACCGGGTATATGTAAGCTCGATTATCCCCTAGTTCGGGTTTGTAAGTAATACTAATATTATATCATCATACTCTAGTGCACATTGTTTGCTGGACAAAAGCTCCAATTGCTACACAGCCGGATTCAATTCCCGCAGGCGACCTTACGCCCGAATCGAGAGAGATAATAGATAGCTATGTCAATCGGACATTCAAGCAACACCTGGGAAAGGAGAATGTGCTATGGTTTAAGAACTGGGCCAGCATCCAAAGTGTGCGGAGCGTGGAACATATCCATGTGCTTGTCAGGGGGGCCAGTGAGGAGTTCTTGAAGTCGGTGATTGGAGCAGAGGGTGGTGGGCTAAAAATGAAAGGAATTGGCCAACTGGAGAAGGAGAAGGGGCAGGGGCAGTGCTGCGAGTGATAGATTATGTTTCAAGTCTCATAAATGAGGATCCAGAGCAAGCGGGTGAGGGGATCAGCAATAGATGGGTCACCAGGTCGTATAATTGATAATGGGAGTAAAGAGGGGCACTGTGGGGGTGTATGGGCATACCGTATGCGTGTTCCCGAACACAAGGGCCCCAAGGAGCCAAGTTTTTTTTTGTTATCTGGTAACCATAGTTTATAGATAGAATTAGAGAGCGAGGAATGTCATAGAATATCCTAGGTTACAATTAAACAAATATCAAGCTGCTTGGAGGTTAAGATGAAATGATCGATCGCTAACGGCCGGGACCACCACCTTTCTTGTTCAGTACACACTCTCTTACCGAGTAAATCTGGTTTGACCAACCCTGTCTGTTGATTGAGGATCCAGAAAAGTAATCACATGTATTGCAAAGGACGCAGTGGTGTGATGGGTCGATCAGTATGGTCAGTACATGTAGCCTATATATATATCTGTCTTGAATCTTCAGTTGAGGATTTATACTCTTCTATTTCGTATTTCTTTGGATGACTCCTTTGGTAGCGAATAGGTAAGCTCGCTGGATAGAATGAAAGCGAAAAACAAGGTAGAATACATGTATCTTCTGCTGTTCTTTGCGAAAACATGTATGCGCCGCTACCACAGTATGCGTCGGGTAGGAAGTCCTCGCATACATGTAGTTGTACCAATAAAACTCTGTTAGTCTTCAATAGAAAGTAAGAAGCCTTGTAAATTGTATAGCAGCTCTTGTCTCTATCCTAAAACAAAAGCTCATAGATTAATGTAGTGTTCTTTCTATCTTTGGTGTTCCTGTTGTCGCGGGCCGCAGCTAGTTGCTCACGAGAATTAAGAGGTGGTAACATGACTAAGCCGGCCAAGCCTAAAGCCAAACAGACGGATTTTGGGCCAAAAAACCCATACAAATATTCTTGGGAAAAGTGAGCGAGATTCAAGGGGGGTTTGTAGGGTGGTTTTTTTCGGCGAGGGCAGCCCCGTTGTCATGCGGTTTCTCCCTTCCTGCCTCTCCCATTATTTTTCGCCTGCGCTGTTCCCTCGTACCCCGTTGATCTGGCAGTGCCCTAAAAGACAGGTATAAATACCCTAATACCCACCCTCTTGACTGTCCCCCTTCTTCTTCCCTTTCCTTCTTACGCCCAACGACACACGATAACCCATCACCAACCCAACGACCACCAACGCGTCTCTTTTTTCGCAACAAAAAACTGTTTTCAACGTAGTACAAGCTTCAACTAATTAACATTCATCATGACTGGACGTAAGTTATCTCCACCACTTGCTCTTTCTATCCTTCTTCCCTCCACCCACCATGTTGCCGCTCGTGGTCGCTGTCGTCGCTGTCGTCGCTGTGGTCACACAGTAACGTGAGTGAGCTCGGCGTCACGACGCGTCGCTCCCCAACAATCCCCGGAGCTCTCTATCATCAACAGCTTGCTAACATGTCTCTACCATCTAGGCGGAAAGGGAGGAAAGGGTCTCGGAAAGGGTGGTGCTAAGCGTCACAGGAAGATTCTTCGTGACAACATTCAGGGTTCGTTCTCCATCCGTGTCTACCTTCTATTTATATAAGTGTTCTAACCTTTTGTTCGCACAGGTATCACCAAGCCCGCTATCCGTCGTCTCGCTCGTCGTGGAGGTGTCAAGCGTATCTCTGCTAGTTCGTACCCCCCTCCCTTCCTACCAAGCTATCAATTTATTGCAAACACATACTAATCAATCTTCCTGTAATTAGTGATCTACGAGGAGACCCGTGGTGTCCTCAAGACCTTCCTCGAGGGTGTCATCCGTGATGCCGTCACCTACACCGAGCACGCCAAGCGCAAGACCGTCACCTCGCTCGATGTCGTCTACGCCCTCAAGCGCCAGGGCCGTACCCTCTACGGTTTCGGTGGTTAAAGTACCACAGGAGGAAGGATCGGGCTTTTACGTTTTCTTCGTGTACCACCAGTTGTAGTTTCCCCCCATTATCTCATTAAATCAATTGCGAATAATGGCCTCTTGTATTTGTCTAATAGTTTTCTTCTTTTTTTCCCTTTGCTCTCCCGTGAAAGGGGAGCTTTGGAAAAAAAGACAATGATAAAGTCGGAGCCTTTGTTTTGTTGAGAATTTTTGTCCTGCCCTTTCTTGTTACTGGTTACTTGGGGGTGTGGGGTGGTGTTTTTTTTGCTGTTCTGTGTTTTGTGTAATTGGCTAGTTTGAATGGATGCCTGGATATGAAAACCACCCCTCCTGCTCTGTTCGCTGCCACTGTAAGCTCTTGTGCGTCCATCCCGACTCCTTAGAAATGGGACTCCCTTGGACCCCGAAAACTTGTAGGAATCACCCGTGCTTTGTAGTAATCGCCAATCGCCCGCCCCCAATGTTCTTCCATGTTTTCTCTTATCGTTGCCAAAGCTCCACCGCGCATTACACGCAGCACGTGACGTTTCAATTGCGCAATCCAAATCGTTGGCAGAGGGGCCATCATGTCTGCAGCAATTACTATCAATTCTAGTTTCTCTTGTCCAATCCATTACAAACGCCCGAAGCCCACCCTGCCCTATGCTCCGGAGTACTTTCTAGCCATCATGGTATATTAAACTACACCCCCAACCAACCAACCAGCCAACCATCCGCATATCCGTATCATAACAACAACAAAAAAGAAAAAGGCCCAGCGACACAAAAACAACACAAAACCACTACTGGTGCCGAATCTTCTGCCCCCCGCGCTTCTCCGACTTTTTCTGGCGATTACTCACCCCGGCCGGGGCGCTGCTGGGCGGGCCCTCGGGCGCCGCGGGCATGCCAGGCATTCTCCCGCTCCGCATACCGTTATACGTTGTGAAGGCCAGGTGGATAGCGTACGCCGGCACAGCCGCCTATCCCCACCTCAGTCAGCACCAGCACCAGCACCAGCACCAGAAAGGGAGGAGGAAAGAGAGAGGGGGAAGGAGAAGGAGAAAGGAAGTACATACCAACAGCCACCACGCCCACTCGCCCGCCACGCCGACAAGCACAAGGACGACCCACGTGGCGTAGACAATGTCCCAGAGGTACTCTGTGACGCCGCGGGCGGCCAGGTCCTCGCCGGGGGTGCGCAGCTCGCCGCTCTGTGCGTAGCGCGGGCGGCCGAGGCGCTCGAGGTAGTACTCGGTGGCGAGGCTGGGCAGCGTGAGCGCGAGGTACTTTGCCCACGAGCCGTGGCGGAAGAGCAGGCGGTAGAGGACGAAGAGGATGTGCAGGGAGGCTGTGATGGTGTGGGTGCGCGCGAGGGCGCTGGTGTTGGCGCGGGCGAGGGCTTTGGAGGCTTTCTGTCGGGGGTTAGTAAGGTTTTAGAGGGAGGGGAGGGAGGGGGGGCGGGGTTACATTTGCCATTGTTGCTGCTGCTGTTGTGGTGATGGTGGTGGTGGTGGTGAGGGTGAGGGTGGTGAGAGTCGTGGGTGGAGGTGTTGGGTTGGCCGAGCAAGGGATGTGTTGGAGCGGAGGAGAGCAAGAGCGCGCTGCTATCTTATCTGATCAGCGGCGCAGATCAATCGCCCACACGGGCAGGTCCACCCCACAGGACACATAGCATCTCGGAGACGCGATGCCCCGGCCTCTGCGGCGGCGCCAAACACAGATCCGGGAGTGCGATCGGGCCGCTCTTGGGCGCCGTTCGTGGGCGCCGTGCGTGGTTTGGCCGCGTCGCTGGCGATTGGTGCGCGGCTTTTCGGAGAGATGCGAAAAAAGGGGTCGGTTGGGTCATTGGCACCTGGGCGAGTGATGGCCTGTGGTTCGGTGTTGCTGATCTGGGAAAGGGCAGTGATGGAAAAAAAGGACACAACTGAGTTTCTCATATTTCAGTGGCTGCATGTAGCTGGCTAATCATAGCCAACACTCCGTTTCAAATGCGGTTTTCCAACTCGGCGCTTAATATTCATGTCATTATATGTATACATGTCGCTAGCTATACTATACTACATGTATATGATCCAAGAGCTGGCCATGGTCTTTCGAACCATAGAGAAACATACAAGCGTCTTCCATATATACTTGCGCTCCCCCTAATAGTGTAGATGCCTCCTGCTCGGGCGGAAGGATACACGCCGTTCCCTCGTAAAAAAAGAGACCTTTACATACAGGTAAAAAAAAAAAATAAGGTGTAAATAAGCTGTCGTTCAACGACTTTGCTTTATTCACCCAATTGAAAGGAATCCAACACCCGTGGGGCCCACAAAGCATAGCCAATGACCAACCCCGCTGGCTGGTAGACCAGTAGAATGCGATACCATCAAACTACATACACATGTGCCTCCCAAAGCCGCATCTCCTTGTTCTAAGCACTGGTACTGGCTTCTTCTTCTTCTTTCTACCCGTCTTTGTCGCTCCTCCCGCTACACGCCCCTTCACACGGTACCCTACGCATACCCCGCTCCTGCAGGCAGGCCGCCGCTTCTTTGATGCGGGAGTGTGTATGTATGTATGTATGTATGTACGGGGAGGTGGGGGGGGGGGTGTGGCGGTATATAAATACACCCCCCCTCCCTCCCACATCCCCTCCGCCCGCCGTCATATCCACCAAAACCACCATATTGCCCTTCCAGCCACAGCAGCGGCCATGAGCACCAGCACCAGCACCAAAGCCGCGCTCCAAAGCGCCATAAAGACCAGCGTGCGGCGCATCCTGCACTTTACGGGCCCGCGCTCAAAGCTCAAGGACATCTTTGACGACGTGTCGGACGACATCCTGCACTTTGTGCGGTTCCCGACGACGCGCGGGCAGGTGTCAAACACGTTCTACCAGCTGCTGGATAGCGGCGGGATCCCGCATCTGGAGCAGGACCGGCGGAGCAGGCGGTTGGCGTCGAGGCGGCGGCGCCGGAGGAGGTGCAGAGGGAGCGGGAGTGGGAGGTGGGTTTTTTTTTTCTTCTTCTTCTTTTTGGATAGCTTACTCTGGACCTACCGGCCGGATCCAAGGCGGCCGGGCGCACGGGGTGTACTGTGCTGACATTGCGAAATCCTAGCCTCGCGCCGACACCACCTCACCCACCCCCGCTGCCACTACTACTGCCGCCGCCGCCGCCGCCGCCGGCACCGGCACCGGCACCTCCCCGCCCGCACACCCACTCCACCTGCTCCACCTCCTCCGCCCCGCACAGCGACACCACCATCCCGCTCGCCGAGCAGCGCAGCCTCCTCTCCGCGCTGCACCGCGCCTGCCTCTACGCCTGCTTCACCTTCTGCAAGCACACGCTTCGGCTTGACATTACGCGCAACATCGACGACCCCGTCGCGTCGCAGGTGTGTCTCTCCGCGCTGATCGAGGGCGTGATTGGCGCGTACAACAGCGGCACGCTGTCGCCCGAGCTGATTGACGAGGAGGCTGGGTTTGGGCCCGGGAATGCGTTTGAGCGCGCTGGGTGCGTGGTGGATGCCGTGGTGTGGAGGGGCCCCATGGGCGATCGCAGGCTGCTGAGTGTGCTGCAGGCTGGGGAGGAGATTGTGGCGGCGTTGAGGGATGCGGAGAGGGTGGCGAGGGTGGATGCGCTGTATAGGAGGGCTGAGAGGTTGATTAGGGAGGCGGCGGCGGCGGCGGCGGCGGTAGGGGCAGAGGCGGGGGCAGAGGTGGGGGGGAAGGAGTGGGGGGAGGAGACGACGGATGATGAGGATCGATAGAGGTGGGTGGAGGTGGGGTGGGGTGGGGGTGTATGACATATGGACTGTAGATAGCAAGTATATCTATCGTTGAAGTTGCGAATATCTTTAGAAACTGATGATATGATTCCTGTTTTTTAGCCTATCAGTTTTTATATTCGGAAAAAGGCACATGTCAATGATATAGTAGATGTGTAGAGTATGCTTGCGTTCAATGTTTGATTCCAGAGATGACCTTTACAAAACAAAAGAAAGAACCGAGAACGTAGAACAGAAGAGGGAGAGAAGATCTTCTCTTCATAGTTACAGTCTAAGCTAGGTCAGAATTCCTACAATTAATCACCAACTACCTGCATGTATTCAACCATCGACAACATCCACCACCGCAGCCACCTGCCGCGCCGCAATCAGAACCCGACCCAGCAGCACGCACTGAACAACCCCCCCCCTAACAGTAGCCAGCCACACCCGTAACCCGCGCGCTAATCACGAGATGTCACTCGCCCCCCATCTCGCCGCACCAGACAAACCGATAATCCACTACATACGTGATAGTCACAACAAGCTTAAGTGATCGCTGTGACTCGACAAAGAGTCTAGCATTTTATATAGCGTTCTATACATCCAGCGACAGATTAATCACACCGAGCAACGTCGCTCAGACATGACCGGCAGGGCCCCGACGACCGCCCACCTGTACGGCCGGACGGGGGGGGGGGGGCGCGCTCGGCACCCAAACCAAAAAGTCCAGATACCCAGCCAGTTACAAGCCCCCCCCCCCCCAGTGGAGATGGCGGGCTCAATTGGGGGTCCGGTTGGGGTATTCCATTAGGTCCATCATGGATCGAACCCTCCAGGTGAAGCTTAGAGAGGATAGTACGCCGCCATAGACTACGGTCTGCATGCGAGTATGAATTAAACAAAAAACAAAAAAAAAAAAAGCCCCCCCCCCACCACCACCGAGTGATAGCCCATGACGCACTGTATGCACCCTACCAACATCCAACATTCCAGCACCCACACGCACGCCCACGGCCGCCTACACCCACCTCCACTTATATACAGCCTCATCACCACACACCAAGCTTGCTCTCTGTGTGGGGAGGGAGAGGGTCAATGATCACCGCAATGTCAATGTCCAGGCCGGACTTGAACAGGCGCAGGCGCTTCTAGGTTCACAGAGTTAAACTCCAATAGCGAGTTGAAGATCTATCCATCTCTTATAGCCATCTAGCCGCACGTCCTAGCTAAACCACGACCGCATGAGATCTAATCTACCAACAAGGGGGAAGGAAGGAGCGGGGGGGGGGGGTGATAAATAAACAATGATACGCAAAACAAGTAGGAAGCGAGAGCGGAGAGGAAATTAAGACCAGGCCCATATCGATCATTCACCCTCCCCTCTACTACACCACCACACCATACACCCAACAAAAACACATTCACAATACATTACCATAATACAAAGTAAAGTACATGTACATCCCCCATCTTCACTCCCCTCCCTCCTAATACCCCGCCGCCCTCCCCCCCTTCCTCCACCAATCCGCTACGCCCTCCACGCGCCCCTCCCGCCCCCTCACCGCCTGGATCGCACTTCCCCCCCGCTCTCCCCCCCGGCCATCATCGCCACTTTATGCCCCCTCTCCTCCAACCCCTTCACCACCCACGCCTCCGTGTTCCACTCCGCGCTCACCGTCTCGGGTATCAACTGATGATGCAGCCTCGGGCTCTTGATCGTGTCGAGCAGGTCCCATCCCCAAAAGTACGTCTTCACCACCGCCTCAAACACGCCCGTCACAATCCTGCTGCCGCCGCTGGCGCCCACCACCAGCCCCACGCTGCCATCACCCTCAACCACGATCGTCGGCGCCGTGGACGACAGCGGCCGCTTGTACGGCCGGATGTAGTTGTAGACACTGGGCTCGAGGTTGTACGCGTTGCCGCGGCCGGGGATGGAGAAGTCGTCCATCTCGCTGTTGAGCACGATGCCGGTGACGGGGTCGTGCAGTTTGGCGCCCCAGTAGAGGTTGACGGTGGTGGTGAGCGCGGCAGCGCCGCCGCGACGGTCAAAGGCGGAGATGTGCGAGGTGCCCTTGGGATCCGTGAGCTCGTAGGCGGGTTTGTAGTGCGCCCAGGGGTAGGTGCGTGTGCTGGAGATGTTGGCGCGCACAGAGGCGGCCCAGTGCTTTGTGGTGAGTTCGTGGATGCGCGCGTGGTTAGCGGCGACGGTGGGGTCCGAGGGGTCGCCGAGCTCGGTGCGGCCGGCGGAGAGCCATTTCATGGTTCTGGCGGGGGGAGGGAGTGTTAGTGGGCTGCTGCTGGCAGTGGGATGTAGGGGACTTGGGTGGAGGGACTTACTCCACGAGATAGTGGTGGGAGAGCGGGTCTTGAGAGTCTCGCATGTCGAGGCCCTCGGCGATGTTGAGGCCTTCGATCAGCACCGGTCCACTACATTGAGGCGGTGTCAGTCCTATAGTCCAGTACTGCACTATATCGTTCCTATATATAGATGAGGGGGGGCGAGAGAGCACATACCTGCAGGGCGACTGACAGGTAATAAACTGCATATCATCAATCACAGTCTTTGCAGTCTCCTCCACGACCGTAAAGTACTTTTCAAAGTCCTCCTCCGTCAGTATGCCGCCATTGTCCTGCACAAACCTCGCCAGCTGCTTCGCAATAGTGCCATTATAGAACTCGCGTACACCCTTATACGTATCGCCGCCCTCGCGCGCCTCATCCGCCGCCGCAATGACCTCCAACGTATTCCCATATGCCTCCCTGCGCATCACATCCCCCGCGCTGAGCAGCTTGCCCGTCTCCTCCGAGAACAGGTACTCCCAGCTGCGCTTGTTGGCCGTGAAGAAGGCAGCCTCCGCCTGCATGAGGCGGCCGAGCATCGGGGTGACTACGAAGCCGCCGCGGCACAGCTCGATGCTCGGCGCCCACAGCTCGTGCCACGCCAGCTTCCCGTGCAGTGCGTGCGCCGTCGCGAACCCGTCCACCTCGCCGGGCGTCGCGACGGCGAGCCCGCCGACCTGGGCGAGCAGCGGCTGGCCGTTGTACATGTCGCGCGTGGCGGTGCCGGGGGCCGTCTCGCGGAAGTTGAAGGACTTTGATTCGCCGTAGATTGTGCGGGTGACGAGAAAGCCGCCGCCGCCGATGCCGCTGGCGAAGGAGTCGACGACGCCGATGCAGACGGCGGTGGCTGTGGGCAGGGTGGTGGGTCCTGGGTTAGCTGGTGGGCCTAGCTAGTATTTACCGAGGGGAGGGAAGCCAATGGCACAAGACGAACCAATGATTGCGTCAACGGAATTGCCGCCCTTCTTCAGGATGCCGACACCAATCTCGGAGCAGATTTCGACGTCAGAGGAAACAGCGCCGTGCTGGGCGTTGACGAGGATATCGCTGTCTGGCACACGCCCCCGCCGCGGTAGCTGTCAGCATCTCTATTCCTCTCTCTCTCTCTCTCTCTCTCTCACTCTCTCTCTCTCTCTCTCTCTCTCACTCTCTCACTCTCTCTGCTTTCCCTCTATCTGTGCCAATCTCTCCCCTCCCTCTCTCCCCCCAGCACCACCATGGAATCGCAGGACAGCACTCACCGCTCCCATCTGCCTCATTCTCCCAGAATATGATGCCAAAGCCCACGGCAAAGAACATCAGCACCGCCACGAGCGTGATGGTCACGGGCAGGCGCATCCACGCCACCTCGCCGCGGTCGTCGTCCGCCCTCCGCCGGCGGCCGCGCATCGTCGGCTGCAGCGGCAGCGGCTTGGCGAGCATCTGCTGCTGCGGGTCGTCACTGTCGGGGCTCGGGTCCCAGTCGGGGGAGTGGGAGCGCGAGATCTCGGGCGAGAAGCGCACGCGGGTGGGGGACGCGCTCCTGCTCATTGTGGTACGGTGGGGTGTGTATGGGTGTGTATGGGTGTATGGGTGTGTATGGGTGTAGGGTGTATGTGTGGGTGTTGGGTGTATGGGTGTATGGGTGTGTATGGGTGTATGTATGGGTGTGTGGAGAGCTGACTTTGATTGTGGGCGGGCAGTCTGGGGGGGTAAGGGCGGGGAAGAAAGTGCAAGAGCTGCTCCGGCTGAGGAAGAGGAAGAGGAGGAGGAGGAGTGCAGAGGGAAGGAGGGAGGAGGGAGTGAGAGGTATGGATGGAGGGGAGATACCTCTCTCTGAGGGCGCTAATTGCTGGTGATGGCTACGATGGCTACGATGGGGGAGGTTTGTACATGTACTCTAGTGTATGCAGTGTATGTACATACAGTACTGTAGTGTGTGTGTGTGTACATGTGTGTATGTAGTGTATGTACCTACAGTACTGCAGTGTATGTACAGTACTGTAGTGTATGTATGTAGAGTAACTCTCTCTCTCAGTACTCTCCAGCCCAAGCAGCCGCCTACACGCAGAACAGTGTCTATCTTCTGTCTGTGTGGAGAAGGCTCTCCCCCTCCCCCTCCGCTCTCCCCTAACTCTCTCCCTCTCCTCCCCTCTCCCCCCCTCCCTCTCCTGGATTGTCCCCCCCGCACTCTACATACTGAGGACATGTGTCTGCACACCTCCACTCCTCGCCTCCTCCCCGCGTGACACGAAGGAAGGGGAGCAGATGCCTTCTTGGGCCTTGGATACCCGGGCGATCATCGCTTCGATAACAGAGCTTCCCGCAGCTCTTCCCCTTCCAGCCTAGCCTCGGCCCGTGGAGGAGGATCCCTGGCACTGTGTGGGTTAGGGCTTGCTTTGTAAGATCTGACACATCCACTATCCGCAGCTTCAAGAACTCTAGCTATTGTACATGATGTAGCCAGCAGTGCCAACCAGAAAGACAGATAGATAACCCCTTCGTTTCACATATACCACCGGGCCACCACTGTGACATAGCTACGACTTTCCAGACAGACCTGATATTCGCCTGTAGCTCAAAGAAAAACCAGCTACCGCAGAATCTCAGGAATAACGAATCTGACTGGGCTGGAATACCACTTACCCATTGGTCAAGACGACCAAAAGTTACGCTTTGGGTCTGTCGGATTGAGGCTCAACAAGTATTTGACCAATCCGAAGCCCAAGAATCCAGTCCAGTTCGATTCGTTATTCCTGAGATTTTGCGGTAGCTGATATTACAGTATACATTACATACATCTACTTCTAGCCAGCCCAGCACCAGCTAGCTGATATTACAGTATACATACATACATACATACATCTATTTCTAGCCAGCACCAACCAGCTGGCTGTCCAGAACGCTGGACGTATGGCCCCCAGCCAGGCCTTGGCTTGAGACACACCATCGAAGCCCCCGCGATTTGACAGCCGCCTCCAAACCTGGCAAGAAAGAAAAAAACCTGCTACATAGCTGCAGGCAGATATATAAAGTATGCCATGAGCCAGCACCAACCAGTCGAAAGCTAGATGTGTGGTGGTCCCGGGCCTTGGTTTGAGATACACCATCGAAACCTCCCCCCCCCCCGCGATATAGCTTCGATTTGGAAGCCCGCTTCCAGATCCGGCCGCAGCTTGCTTACTGCGTGAGCTGTTCTTCACGGGGGGGGAGCATCGTACATCATGGCAGCTAGCTAGTATACGAGTAGATCGCAGAGCAGAGGGTTGTAAACCACACTGGCACACTGGCACACTGCATGACCAGGCCAGCCGGGGAAATCCCCTTCTACTCCAAACACCCAGCCAGCAGCATCGCAGTGGGGGCCTGGCCGGAGAAAAGAGAAGGGAAGGGAAGGGAAATGCTAAGCACCTGCTACATAAGTCAAAGTCAAAGAAAGAAAGTGCACATACATTACCATCACATAACATGACGTGGTGACATCCGGGCCCACCAGAATCTCGAACAAGCTTAATTACCATGTATGTGCACGTACGTAGTTATAATTAGCAAAACAAACAAAAACTCAAACTCAAACTCAAACTCAAACTCTATCGCCATCTCAATCCTCGATCCTCTCCGTACATGCATACATACATGTACATACATATGGGCGCATCCTCCCACTCCGATTCGCCCCACGCCTTTCAGCCCTCGGAGCAGGCAGCACTCAGGACTCAGGTTGCCATATATATATATATATATATAGCAAAAGCAATCAAGCCTAGCTTGGGGGGAGGGCTGTCACAGTTTTTTTTCAGCACACGCATCACCAGAAATCACTCGCAATGTCTCATCCCAATCCCCCCCCCGGGGGCGCCACACACCCCATTGGCCAGCCCCCCGCCCCATGTCCCGGCGCCCGAGAAGCTTATGTAGCGTCGCGCCCGCGCATTGGGTCCCTGAACATCGTGGATTGGAAACCGTACCGGGGTTTTTTTTTTTCTTTCTTCATTCTTTCTTTTCTTCTCCCACCCCGAGTGATGTGGTGATGACATGCCAATCAATACAATACGATGCGTGCGGCTCTCTCTCTCTCTCTCGCCTCATCACCCAGTACATGTATGTATGCATGTATACACTCATCGTGGCAGAGCAGATCGACAGGCAGGCCATGCATGCCCTGCCCTGCTATGCCCTGCTATGCTATGCTAGCTACTCTACTCTACTCTACCAGTGCTAGCGAACTACTGTACATAACTGGCTAGTGCGAACATTACCGGCGGGGGTCCGGGGTAAAAAAAAATGTTTCGCCCATGTGGTAATATCTTGTAATATTTTTTTTTACTCTGCTTCTGGTCCGCGCTGATTCGGCGTGGGGGAGAGACCCGGCTGTGAATTGTTTTGGGGTGGAGGGGGGGGGTGATTACTCATTTACTGGTTGTTGTTGCGGGGATTGCATTGGTTGTGGGACCTGTGTATGTACCACCACTGTACCTACAGTCCCAACTCCCCCAATGTTGTTGAGCGCTGATTATCACTGATGGACGTGCTATTGCGATGGGGGGAGGGTCAGTATGAGTGAATGAGTGAATGAGTGAGTGAGTGAGTGAGTGAGTGAGTGAGGGCCGAGGTCAGAGGCCCCCCAACAGAACAGGGCGCCGGCCCCCGACAAAGACGTAGAGTAAAGTAGATCGAGAAGAACGCAAAAAGATCGAGCGCCGACAGCTAGACAGAAAAGAGCAGCGCCAGTTTCCATAGATACACTTACGTCAGCAGCAGCAGCATCCCAAAACAAAAATCGCTGACTGTCAGCGACCGACCGACCGACCCGACCGGCCGCCAGATGTTCCCGATGCTGCCTCCCTGCCTTGCCTCCTGCCTGCGGGCCCTGCCTGTCTGGGCGCTGCTGATAGGTACCGTATCTGCCAGCCATCAAATCGCGCATTCTAGATAGAGTAGAGTAGATAGGTAGATAGATAGACATGTAGGTACGTAGCTCGGGCCATCCAGGAACAATTTATTTTTATTTACGGCTCCCATGGTAAAGTTTGCAGTTTTGTGTTGTGAGAGAGCTCTTTACGCGGATCCCCTTCTTACTATGCCACTAGACCTCTTTAAATCAGATCGCGCCAAGAACAGGCCCCACCACCACCACCACCACCACCACCACCACCACCATGGTCCACCACCACCACCCCTCCCCTCCTGCGGGCGGAAAATCCCCAACGTTTTTTTTGCGAGAATTGCTCCCCAACACGTTGCCCCTAGTCCTGTTTTCGATGGTGGGAAAGCCCTTTTTGGGCTGTGCATGTTCGGGGGTTGTGGGGAGAGTAAGTTGAGGGAAGAGTGAAAAGAGGAAGAGAGAGAGAGAGAGAGAGAGAGTTGAGGTCTAGGTCTAGGTCTCGGAGGTTTTTTTTTTTGGTGGGGGAAGGGAATTGCCTATCTGGGGTTCCTGCGATTACCCCAAGCAGAACACTGACTGACTGTATTTTCTTTTCGCAAGTGAACATCGGTAGAGGGCAGAGTAGAAAAAATCAAAAAAAAAGGTACCAACCGATCCATAGCCGGAGTATTTCCCTTATGTTTCCTTTTTTTTTATTCTCGGGTCTCCCACAGCAGTAGCAAGTAAGGGAAGGTAGGGTGGACCACCAGCCAGTAGCCAGTAAGTAGCAGAGATATTCCAATCAATCCCTGCCCGCAAAACAGGGCCCCGCAAAAACAATTCCCTATCATTTTGTTGGTTGGGTCCCAACTAGCTAGCTCTTGTTCCCTCAACGGAGAGAGTGAGAGAGAGAGAGCCAGTGTTAGTACTTCAACAGGACCCGACCCCCCCCCGCCCTCCCTCTCCCACCATCAGTCTCCTCCCATCGTCCATCAAAGTGTTCTTCCTTCTCTTCCAAGCCATCCTGTAAGTTTCCACTCCCTCATCCTCACCTCAATCCCCCCAGGTGGAGAGTGCTAGTGTTACAAATTATCCTCACACCTTTAGATTATTTTTCTCTCCCTCTCTCCCATTACCACGACCGACGACGACGACGATCCTACCCCTCACGCCGCATCAAACAGCAAGAAGGAAGCTCCACCAGATAACTGATATCTTTTTTCTTCTCTTCCCCCGTGCCCACACATCCCCAGCAAGCACCGAGGATAAAAAGAAGAAAACGATAGCAACAAAAAAAAAAACCACCCCCAGCAACTCACTCACTCACTCAAATACAATCCCATTCTTACAATAACAATATCATAACACACCCACCCACCCACACCCAGTATTATATTTTCCCAAACAGCAATGGCATCAGACTCATCTGCCACTGTGGCGGCCATCATGCGGACGACCGGAACGGCGGGCCAACCGGGGGGGAAGGACAAGATAGTGACGCCGAGCTACTCCAAGAAGTTTAACCTCCCCGCACACTTCATTGGCGCCAATTCGTTAGATGTTGCGGCCCCGGGTGCGGTCAAGGACTTTGTTGCGTCCCACGACGGACACACTGTCATTGAGAAGGTTTGGGAGCGCCAATGATTTTTTACATATTGGGGGGGGGGGGGGGGGGGGGGTTTTGAAAGTGAGGAACTTGGGAAGGCTAATCTGATTGGGGTTGTGCTAGGTGCTCATTGCAAACAACGGTATTGCGGCCGTGAAGGAGATTAGAAGTGTGCGCAAATGGGCGTACGAGACATTTGGTGATGAGAGGGCGATCCAGTTCACGGTTATGGCTACACCGGAGGATCTGCAGGCGAACGCGGACTACATTAGGATGGCGGACCAGTATGTTGAGGTCAGTATCCAGCTCTTCCCCCCCCACCTTCCCTTGGCCCGACCCCATGTCCGGGTGAAATAGCAATTGCAATACTAACCCCAAAAACCACAACCTACAGGTCCCTGGTGGCACGAATAATAATAATTATGCAAATGTCGAGTTGATTGTAGACGTTGCTGAGCGTTTTGGAGTCCACGCTGTGTGGGCTGGATGGTGGGCCAACCCCCCCCCCCCCTCCCCCACCCGCGCAATTGCAGTTTACTGATTTACCGATAACAGGGGACATGCGAGTGAGAACCCAAAGCTGCCGGAATCCCTGGCGGCGTCAAAAAATAAGATTGTCTTCATTGGCCCCCCCGGCTCGGCAATGCGATCACTCGGAGACAAGATCTCCTCCACGATTGTTGCGCAGCACGCCGAGGTACCATGTATTCCTTGGAGCGGTACCGGCGTTAGGGAAGTCGTTGTCGACAAAGAGGGTCTTGTTACGGTGGCCGATGAAATATACGACAAGGGTTGCACGCACTCTGCCGAGGAGGGTTTGGCAAAGGCTCGAGAGATCGGGTTTCCAGTCATGATCAAGGCGTCGGAGGGCGGTGGTGGAAAGGGAATCAGAAAGGCGGATACTGATGAGAACTTTGCCAGTCTCTACAGCCAGGTTGCCAACGAGGTACCCGGATCCCCCATTTTCATCATGAAGCTGGCCGGCAATGCTAGGCATTTGGAGGTGCAGCTGTTGGCGGACGAGTACGGAAACAACATCTCGCTGTTTGGCCGTGATTGTTCAGTACAGAGAAGGCATCAGAAGATCATCGAGGAGGCACCCGTCACTGTTGCCAACCCCGCCACTTTCAATGCTATGGAGAAGGCCGCCGTACGACTTGGTAAACTTGTCGGATACGTCTCAGCGGGTACCGTCGAGTACCTCTACTCCCACTCAGATGACAAGTTCTACTTCCTCGAGCTCAACCCCCGTCTCCAGGTCGAGCATCCCACCACTGAAATGGTTACCGGCGTCAACCTTCCCGCTGCCCAGCTCCAGATTGCCATGGGTCTTCCCCTGCACAGAATTCGCGATATTCGTCTCATGTACGGTGTCGACCCTGCGTCCACCGGCGAGATTGACTTCGACTTCTCCAAGGAAAACTCACAAATGACCCAGCGAAAGCCGGCCCCCAAGGGACACACCACAGCTTGCCGTATCACCTCTGAGGATCCTGGTGAAGGGTTCAAGCCCTCCAGCGGTATGATGCACGAGCTCAACTTCAGATCTTCCTCGAATGTCTGGGGTTACTTCTCAGTCGGTACAGCTGGTGGTATCCACTCCTTTTCAGATTCACAGTTTGGTCACATTTTTGCATACGGAGAGAACCGAGGCGCCTCTAGGAAGCACATGGTTGTCGCCCTGAAGGAATTGAGCATTCGTGGTGATTTCAGGACTACCGTTGAGTACCTCATCAAACTTCTAGAGACTCCGGCATTCGAAGACAACACGATTACAACAGGATGGCTCGACGAGCTTATCACAAACAAGCTCACCGCTGAGCGACCAGACACCATGTTGGCTGTAGTTTGCGGTGCGGTCACAAAGGCGCATGTTGCCAGTGAGGCGTGCATGGCCGAATACAGGACTTCATTGGAGAAGGGTCAAGTGCCGGCGAAGGACATCCTCAAGACTGTTTTCCCCGTCGACTTTATCTATGAAGGCAAGAGATTCAAATTCACAGCGACAAGGTCAAGCTCAGATTCGTACCATCTCTTCAGCAACGGCTCAAAGTGCAGTGTTGGTGTTCGAGCACTGTCCGACGGTGGCCTCCTGATCCTGTTGGGCGGACGAAGTCACAATGTCTACTGGAAAGAGGAAGTTGGTGCTACTAGAGTGAGTGTCGATAGCATGACCTGTCTCTTGGAGCAAGAGAACGATCCCACACAATTGAGGACACCCTCCCCCGGAAAGCTTGTCAAATTTCTTGTAGAGAACGGAGAGCATGTCAAGAGGGGCCAAGCATTTGCGGAAGTTGAGGTTATGAAGATGTATATGCCACTCCTTGCTCAAGAAGATGGCCACGTGCAGCTCATCAAGCAGCCGGGTGCCGTCCTTGAAGCTGGTGATATTCTTGGTATCTTAGCTCTTGATGACCCCAGCCGCGTCAAACACGCTACGCCTTTCGATGGCCAGCTTCCCAACTTCGGTGCTCCCCAGGTTGTGGGTAGCAAGCCTCCCCAGAGGTTCGCTCAGCTTAACACTATCTTGCGCAACATTCTCGACGGTTATGACAACCAGGTTATTATGGCCACTACACTTAAGGAGCTTATCGAGGTTCTGAGAGACCCTGAGCTCCCTTACGGTGAGTGGGCTGCTCAGTTCTCGGCATTGCACAGCAGGATGCCGCAGAAGCTTGATGCCTTGTTCTCTCAAATCACCGACAGGTCCAAGGCTAGAAAGTCTGAGTTCCCTGCAAAAGCATTGCGCAAGGGTCTAGAGCGTTTCTTAGATGAGCATGTTCAGCCTAGTGATGTAGACCTTTTGAAGTCAGCTTTAGCGCCCCTTATAGCCATTATGGATGCATATGCCGAGGGCTTGAAGGCACACGAGCTTTCAGTTTTCCTGCAGATTCTGGAGCATTATTGGAGCATTGAGAAGCTTTTCTCTGTAAGGATTCCTGTCGCTCTTGCTTCCTTTTTCCCGCATTCAATACTAAACAAAATCCTATAGGGCGCAAATACCAGAGATGAGGACGTCATTTTGAGACTTCGTGACGAGAACAAGGAGGATATCAACAAGGTTGTCCAGGCAGTTCTCTCACATAGCAAGATCAGCTCTAAGAACAACCTTATTCTCGCTATTTTGGAGGAGTACCGCCCCAACAAGCCTGGAAATGGACCCATCGTCAAGTTCTTCCGCCCAATCCTCAAGAAGCTCACTGAATTGGACTCCCGCCCCTCTACAAAGGTTGCCCTCAAGGCCCGTGAGGTCCTCATTCAATGTGCTTTGCCATCACTGGAAGAGAGATCAACCCAAATGGAGCATATCCTTCGTTCTTCAGTTGTGGAATCAAGATATGGAGAGACTGGATGGGAGCACAGAACTCCTATGCTCGACACTTTGAAAGAAGTTATTGACTCAAAGTACACAGTCTTCGATGTCCTCCCAATATTCTTCGCCCACGCCGATCCCTGGGTCTCTCTTGCTGCTTTGGAAGTCTACGTTCGCAGGGCTTACAGGGCCTACGAGTTGCACGTCGTCAACTACCACAATCTCGACTCAGAGCCACCATTCTTGGTTACCTGGGACTTCCAGCTCCGAAAGGTTGGCGTTACCGAATATGGAATGACCCAGCCATCAGCTCCTGCCACCCCCACAGTTGAGCGCAGTGAATTCAAGCGTATTGGCTCAATCAGTGATCTCTCATTCTTGGTTGGGAAATCCGAGGCTGAGCCTGTGCGAAAGGGTGTTATTGTTCCTGTAACCTTCTTGGATGAAGCGGAGGAACTACTCGGCAGGGCTCTTGAGCTCATTCCGCGTGGAAAGGGAAATAAGAAGACAACGAAGGAAGGCCACATGCCTAGCCTCGAGGGACGTAGAAAGGCACAGACTCTCAGCGCGATTGAAACCGAGGAGGATGAGATTCTTTCAGCAGTGTGCAACGTTGCGGTCCAGGATGCCGAGTCTATGGATGATAAGGACCTTTTGGAGAGGATTCTTCCTCTTATCAATGACTTCAAGGCCGAGCTTCTCTCGCGCAACGTCAGAAGAATCACCTTCATCTGCGGTCACAAGGATGGATCCTACCCAGGTTACTTCACCTTCCGTGGACCCGAGTACAGGGAAGAGGAGAGCATTCGTCACATTGAGCCGGCTTTGGCCTTCCAGCTTGAGCTCGGCAGATTGTCGAACTTCCAGATCAAACCAGTGTTTACTGAGAACCGCAACATCCATGTCTATGAGGCCTACGGCAAGGAGGTTCAGAGCGACAAGAGATACTTCACTCGTGCTGTTGTCCGAGCTGGTCGTCTGCGGGATGAGATCCCTACAGCGGATTACCTCATCTCCGAGACTGATCGCTTGGTCAATGATATTCTTGACGCTTTGGAGATTATTGGAAACAACAACTCTGATCTCAACCACATCTTCATTAACTTCACCCCAGTATTCCCTCTGAGCCCCGAGGAGATTGAGCCTGCTCTTGGTGGATTTATTGAGAGATTTGGAAGACGTCTTTGGAGGCTTCGTGTCACCGGAGCTGAGATCCGTATCATCTGCACTGACCCCAAGAGCGGACTTGCTTACCCTCTCCGTGTTATCATCCAGAACGTTTCCGGTTATGTCATCCAGGTCGAGATGTACGCAGAGAGAAAGACCGAGAAGGGTCAATGGGTCTTCCACAGCATTGGCTCCAAGCCCGGCTCCATGCACCTTCGTCCAGTCAACACCCCATATGCTGCTAAGGAATGGCTTCAGCCCAAGAGATACAAGGCCCACCTTATGGGAACTCAATACGTCTATGATTTCCCTGAGCTCTTCAGGCAGGCAATCCATCAAAACTGGACGAAGACCGCAAAGAAGGTCGCTGCTTTCAAGGAGAAGGTTCCTCAACTCACAGAGTGCCTCGACTACAATGAGCTTGTCTTGGATGACCAGGGTGACCTCACGGAAGTCCAGAGGGAGCCAGGCACCAACACACACGGTATGGTTGGTTGGGTAGTAACTGCAAAGACCCCGGAGTACCCCAAGGGCAGGAAGTTCGTCATCATTGCCAACGACATCACCTTCAGGATTGGTTCTTTCGGACCTGCTGAGGACAGATTCTTCCACAAGTGTACCGAACTCGCCAGGGCGATGGGCGTTCCTAGAATCTACCTCTCTGCAAACTCTGGTGCAAGAATTGGTATGGCCGAAGAGTTGATCCCCCACTTCTCTGTTGCCTGGAATGATGTCGACAAGCCTGAGGCTGGTTTCAAGTACCTTTACCTCACTCCTGAGATGCACAAGAAGTTCGCGGACAGGAAGCAGAAAACCGTCATCACCGAGCGTATTATAGATGATGAAGAGGAGAGATATAAGATTACTACCATTGTTGGCCAGGAAGATGGTTTGGGTGTTGAGTGTTTGAAGGGATCAGGTTTGATTGCTGGTGCAACTAGCAAGGCTTACGAGGACATTTTCACTCTTACTCTTGTCACTTGTCGTTCGGTTGGTATCGGCGCCTACTTGGTCAGGTTGGGTCAGCGTGCAATCCAGATTGAAGGACAGCCTATTGTAAGTTTGGACTTGTGGCTCGCTGTGCAATATCACTTGCTAATCTTTTTTTTTTTTTTTAGATTCTCACTGGTGCCCCCGCCATTAACAAGCTTCTCGGTCGTGAAGTTTACACCTCAAACTTACAATTGGGAGGCACCCAGATCATGTACCGCAATGGTGTTTCTCACTTGACTGCCAACGATGATTTCGAGGGTGTGCAGAAGATTGTTGAGTGGATGGCATATGTCCCTGAGCGAAAGGGTGCTCCGGTGCCTGTTTCTCCATCTAACGATACCTGGGACCGCGATATCACATTTGTGCCACCACAAAAGAACCCTTACGATGTCAGATGGCTTCTTGCCGGTAAGGATGATGAGGGTCTTTCCGGTCTTTTCGACAAAGGCTCCTTCCAAGAGACTCTTAGCGGATGGGCCAGAACCGTTGTTGTTGGTCGTGCTCGTCTTGCTGGTATCCCTGTCGGTGTCATTGCTGTCGAGACCCGCTCTGTTGAGAACGTCACTCCTGCCGACCCTGCCAACCCAGACTCTACTGAGATGGTCACTCTCGAGGCTGGTCAGGTTTGGTACCCCAATTCTGCATTCAAGACTGCACAGGCTATCAGTGACTTCAACCGTGGAGAGCAACTTCCCTTGATGATCCTTGCCAACTGGCGTGGTTTCTCTGGTGGTCAGAGAGATATGTACAACGAGGTCCTCAAGTATGGTTCCTTCATTGTCGATGCTCTCGTCAAATACGAGCAGCCTATTTTTGTGTACATTCCCCCCTACGGCGAGCTTCGTGGTGGATCTTGGGTATGTTTCCTCATTCCCACATTATATTTAGGGTTATTGCTAATCATTGTGACTAGGTTGTCGTTGATCCCACTATTAATGCTGATATGATGGAGATGTATGCCGACGAGGAAGCCCGCGCCGGTGTCCTCGAGCCCGAGGGTATTGTCAACATCAAGTACCGCCGTGACAAGCAGCTCGACACCATGGCCCGCCTTGACCCCGTCTACGGTGACCTGCGCCGCCAACTCGCCGACAAGAACCTTACCCAGGACGAGCAATCCACTCTCAAGGTCAAGATGATTGAGCGCGAGAAACTGCTCATGCCCGTCTACGGACAAATTTCCCTCCAATTCGCCGACCTCCACGACACACCCGGCCGTATGCAAGCCAAGGGTGCTATCCGTATGCCCCTCCAATGGAAGAACGCCAGACGCTTCTTCTACTGGCGTATCCGCCGTAGATTAAACGAGGAGCTGTTCCTGAAGAAGATGGCGGTTGCGGACAAGGGCTCTACCAGGACTGAGAACTTGGAGAGGTTGAAGATGCTCATTGTTGCGGATGGCGAGAGCACCTTGTTTGATGAGAATGATCGTTTGGTTGCGTGCTGGTATGAGGAAAACAGGAAGGATGTGCTTTCCAAGATTGAGGGTCTGAGGCAGGATGGAATTTCAAACCAAGTTGCATCTCTCATCCAGAAGAATGGCAGCAGCGCGTTGAAGGGTGTTGCTGCTGCTCTCGCCAAGCTCGGTGAGAAGGAGCGCGAAGAAGTCCTCAGGGCACTGGCTGGGTCAAAGAGTCCATAGGGTTTGTGGATAACCTTTCGCGCAAATCTGTTATCACTGTACTGTGTGATACCGTATGCACTTATCTTATCCATAATTCTGATAGCTATTTTATGATTGTCCATGTCTATTTAATTAGAATGGGTGATGGTAAATTATGGATGCCTCTCTTTATGTTTCCTTGCGTTTTTCCTAGTTTCATTGCTTGGCTTTTTTTTTTGTTTCATTACATTGTCTTCACTTCTTTTTCTTTGCTTGATTATTATGCACTTCGGCTTCAATTTTTCTTCTTGGTTTTTTTACACTATATCATTGCTATCTTGCATTTCTTTTTCTTAAATTTCTATTATTTCAAATTTTTATCATTTCAAAAAGGCAGAATATCACAGAGAAAAGGAACAGAAAATAGATTTGGTTTCAATTTGCTGCCATGTTTGAACAGAGAGTAAAAGAGAACTGATTCATACCGAGAGTGCCAAAAGTCATCGCGCCTTCCCAGCCAGCCTTCCCAGCCAGCCATCCACCATTTCCGAAACAGACTCCCTCCTTTCTTTACTTCAATTAATCCCTTGGGCAGCTTACCTTAAAGCCTCCCTTTCAGCCCTCTCCCTTGCCTCCTTCTCCGCCTTCTCTACAATACACCTATCGATCATGCGTTTTAAAGGAGAGTTGCCTAGGATGAACACCCCCTCGTGGTTTATGACCAAAGGTGCAATCGGATCGATAGTTGATGGCAACAGTTCCTTCATAATTTCGAATGCAACCTTCGGGAATTTCCTACAGAACGCCTCGAATTGGGGCATTTCGCCGTATCTCTTGATGTCGAAGGCGATCTTTTTGACCATTATCTGGCGGAGGTGATCCCGGCCCTCACTGTGGTGTTGAGCGAGATAATCCAAAAACTCGATGTCATGAGAAGGTTGAATAGTGTGACGCTGAATAACTAGAAGGCGGTGAATGTGAATCGTGACGCAGGTCTGAAGCTCGTTGCACATGTACTTTCCGGCCATGGTGTAGAGGTGGCCATGTAGCACAAGGAGGTTGAAACCGTGGAAGGTCCTCTGCGTCATCTGGTAGTCACCAGCCGCTACCCATTCGGTAAAGTGCTGGACAGTTTGTCTGGTCTCCTTCATCAGGTAGGTGTAGATGAACCTCGGATCGTCCCCTATGTTCCCTGTGACCTCGGAGTGGAGTGTGGGTGCAACGGCATTTAGCAGGTTTTCTTGTATAATTATGCCTGGAGCATCAGGCTCGAGGATAGAGCCCAACTTTATGACCCTCCCCATATCATCTTCGATCCTATTTATTACGTTAGTGCTACTTATATATATAATTTGCCTTGCTGTCTCCAAGACGTCTAGTGGGTATCACAAACAAGAGGAAGTCTTGGTAGGTCCCGGGAATACTCAGAGCAGGTCTCCCCCAGTAATCAACCATTGATGGCAGTGATGATGAGGTAGAGACGATGGTTATATTGATTGTGGATGATGGGGAAGAAGAGTAAGTGATGTTGTTGGGGTAGAAGAGTAGAAGACAAGTTCAGGGTCGAACCAATGGGGGCTTTTGTTTTTGACGTTATGTTACGTCATAGAATATCACTCGATCATCGATTACTTTATCCTGCTCTAATCTAGAGCTCCTAACACCGGATATGCAGATGATATTGGGGTGCCTAGACATACTAAGGCAAAATGATTGCTTAAAGGTTTTAAAAGCCGCACTAGGCGTATGGTCGCTTCCTTCCATTCCTTCTATCTTTAGTGATAACCAAGGCCATAAGCGTCACTCAATCTACCCTCTTACCTTTAATGCTAGACTCGACAGGCATAACTATGAGAAGCAATTCCACGAACCGTCGAATCATGCATCGATAGCGATAGCGTTTTGGTCATGCCTCGCGGCCAAAGGCCTATGGTCTTTCAACTGCAGTGACCTTCGAGCTATGGTGGTACTAACCACGCCTGTGGCCGCAGATTGTTGTATCCGATGACTGAATCAGGATTTTTATCGCTATACCTATCGAAGGTAGACATGCACCCACTGTGTGGAGGGAGGCCTTCCGGATCTGGCCTATCCCATGACCCGTAGCTTAGTTTTGACACTTTGGTTACAACTCTCTCCTGTTACCCACCACTCATGATATTATGCAATCTTGAACTCCGCGCGTTATGAATCATGTTGCTGAGATCTGAGGTTGATTAGAGAACATATGGTCAACAACCAGGCACCGTTGCTTATTGGAGAGGGCTTCAAAGCCCTCTGCTACGGGTCAAGGGATACCGGATTGTCACCAGCACTAAAGCATGATCATTTAACGAAGAAACGGCATGTGAGGGCGAGCCCCAGCCAGAGGTCTGATCCACATCTATACCACAATAATTTTCCCTCGGCCAATCCGAGCACCACAACACGGTCTCAGTGTAGTCCACGATAGCAAAGCACTTTGTGCCTCGAGATGGCACAAGGTATAGCCTTCAACGAGGCCTATGTGCAGCTGCGTCCGCAAAGTTTGGCACCCCCGGCCAGTCTCGAAGCTCATGAGTTTAAATAATGATATCAACAACCGGATAAGAACGACTACAAAGAAAAACTTATAGATAGATATTTCTATACTGCTGTATATCACAAAACTGTGTATGACCATCTTTCGAGAAAGTGGGCAAAACATTTTGTTTGTTGCAATCGCGGGCGTTTTCACAAGGTGCCAAAGCTTTGCGGACCTCGATATATGGTATATTCCTCGACTTGAGTCAACTCAAGTCAACTTAATATACTCTTCACTGGTAGTGTTGGGCACGAGCCTTTTCGAGACGAGCCTGACCAAAAGCTTGAGTTAGCTCGGGTTGTGCGAACGAAGGCCCAGTATGTTCGAATTCGAGAGTATCCCTTCGTCTGTTCCCGGTTTCACAACCTGCAGGACGGCGTGGTGATATTCAGTATTCTAGCTGTGATTGGATTGTAACGCTGCCAAAGAGAACAAACACGTTTAAAAAAGAGAAAGATCTACTGAAGGAATGGTGGCGAGCGTTACATTCATAGTACTAAAGAGGTTCACGGAGTGAGGGTTAGGTCTATGAGTAGCGGATTTACCAGAAATTTTACTTGACCGGTTTAGCCCCCCACATAGCGCCCGGTCCGTCTGTATGTACTTTTCACTTTTAAGGACGAGCTCAGGATTTATCTTCCAATTTTCCCATCATCAACCCACTACTAGTAGCCCAAAAATCGAGCCCAAAACTCGCGTCAGCTCAGCCCATGCCCTACATAGCTCGGCCCGTGCACTACACAGCTCGGGTCTTCAGCCCACCAGAACAAAGATGCCCGGGCAATATGCATCTCGGGTGATCGAACCAGACAAGGACTATGGAGAACCTACTGCCAATATCTACTTCGAGAATCATCGGGGCAGCTCGAGGCATACAGTGATGGGGATAATTATTACGAAAGTGAGTTTCCGTGACCCGATAGTCCCATTGGCTCTCGAAAAAAACTTTTGCTGTGAGCACGGACCAAGAAATCCACTCCTTTAGCACTGACTTTCGCATTAATTCTCCCCATCACTGTACTAGTACTTCAACAGATCATTCGTTTTTGAGCGAGTTCGATCTCTTTCGGCAGCGTTACAGTCTCAATCATAGCTAGCCTGCTGAACATCACGGCGCCGTCTGGAGGCTAAGAAGTTGTGATTTGCGGGAACAGACGCAGGGATAAAGATTTTCTAAAGCTTTAAATAATTGACTGCACAAGAAACCCCAGAATTTCAAGAATTGGATATAAATACCGAAAAAAATCAACAGCTACATATCTATCAAGCTTTGAAATATTTACCGCCAGCATAAAGAAGATTTAGTTAAGCTCCTTTTCGAATTCCACTGCTTCGACAGGCTAGCTCTAAAATCCAATCCGCCTGTGAGATCATACCCCTGTCATAGCGAGTGTTAATGTGATGTTTACACACTGCCCGCCAACCAATATTATGGGATATCAACCCTATAAATCCTTTCTATTTGCAGACTGATAGGCGCATGATAATCAGTACACACTTACATGTAGTTGACAATGGAGGCCCTTCGATATTATCAGATACATGTGGTGAGTTCTCCTCAGCCTGTGGTGATCTATTACTCACCAGATGGTATAGTATAATCACTCAACGCAGGGACTTTAGCTGTGCACGGGAACTATCTGAAAGACTTTTCGGACTCTCGAAGTAGCATGAAAATATTAGGAGGTCGCCGGGCATCTTGGCCATCATTACAACAGATTTGATAATACTAGGCCCAGTGAAGCGTCTTCAAGCCATTACTTCTCTAGTGATTTCTATAGCCTCGTTAACTACATGTAGGCAATCCGGCCGAAAGTTTAAACTGAGATACCTGAACTAGTATCTCGAGTTTTCTAATGGAGTAATCTTGCATAACTTCGCAAGAATCATTTTATGTGTTATTTGGTCCGGCTGAGCCAAGTACATGTAGTATTATGTAGCCTTCTATAAACAAAGTTTGACCCCTAATTTGTGTACTGACGTATATCAGTACTGTATTACACATCCCATATACGTAGACGTAGACGTAAAGATACTTTCCGACTATATATCACTCGCATGCGATTACGTGGTCCGGACCGGCAAAGATCAGACTACAGAGATATAGTTCACGCTACATGTGTTAGATACATGTATTTAATATTAGCAATGCCAGTTTTACAGGGGGCTTCATACAAGTATATACTAGACTAGGAAGATCAAAACATAGGATAGTAAAATAAAGCAATATTGCTTCATTAGGCGACTCGAGATCCTGGTTTAGGTATCCCAGTTTAAAGTTTCGGCCGGATCACCTACATGTAGTTAATGAGGCTATTGAGATTACTTGGAGCGCTGAAAGCTTGAAGAGTCCCTCTATGTGCAACGACACTTCACTGAACCTCGTATTATAAAGCCCGCTGCAACTATTACAAGCTTTTATAATCTCTAACCACTTAAGCCCAACCATTGAGCCACGGATTGAAGTGAGGCATATTAGAACGATGCTAAATACATGTACATGTACCCTAAGTACATGTAATATAGCCAATTCAAATTTAATATTAATATCGAGCAGGATAATAATTCTACGAAGATAGACACCCTCGGAATTACTCGGTTATGGCACATATATACTTCCCACTACAAGTAGCTGTTTAATCCTTTTAGTTCGGACAATTTATTACAACCAAATCCTGGCAATAGTTCCTTCAAAATGCTGTCTCAATCGACCTATACTTTTGAAGCTGTTTGCATTACTCTTTATTACTCGGGTCAAATACGTATCAGGAATGCCCGCATTGGTATAAACACCAAACCCTCCCAGCGCTAGCAACATGTACTCAAGTAGTGGTAGTGTGAAGAAGCAAAAGACAAACAAATAAACGTCTCGTACAACCCACCACAAGTATGCAGTCCTAGTCAACCCATCATTTTCCCAAGCTCTCCCAACCTGACAATATACGAGAAGAGGATGTGCACGTGCTCCGACTCGGAGTCGAACTGAGGATCTCAGCGTTACTAGTGCTGCGCCTTAGCAACTTGACCACCATAGCATGGGTGCTGGACTCGGATAATATTTAAACTCCACTAGTCTCCAATTGGTTTCATTTCTTTTCGGGTTTGTCGCGGGACGGGCCTCTGACTGTAGCTAAACACCTGCAAGTGTGCAAGAACTAGTATTGTTTACACATATTTGTAGTTCTTTGAATTTAGTAAAACATACTAGTACAGCGCGAGGTGAAAAGTGAAGTCATGCTACTTTTCAACGTGGCCCTAGACCACTAGTTATCATGAATAATCCCCGAGAATTGGAGAAGTATATTTCTTATATGTCAAGAATTGCCCTATCAGCTCAAAATTAAACTATTATTTCCCTAGCATGAGCTGTGTTAATTTTATTGTGTTGAGTTGCCAAAACACGCTAAGACCACACATTTGTATGGGATGTAGCCGAATCTCCAAATTGCTCTACTTCTAGTTCATGTACTTTCTTTCACATCTGACCTGAGAGAGTGGCCTTTTAGATATATTAAATTTGATACCCAAAGTCTTACTCTACAAAGCCTTGTTAATTCCTCCTAATCACAATTGGGATGTGCGTTTTCGTTCTGTTTAAGCTAATTTTAGTGTATTTTTAGTTACATATCTTCTTCACTTTTCACCTCACGCTGTACATACCAAACTCAGTAGATATTTCCCACCCAGTCTACCTTAACACTTCCTCTAAAGGGTTGCGTCCATTGCTAAAGCTATATATCCCTTCGTCTGTTCCCGCGAATCATGGCCTATTAGCGTGGAAACGGCGTCCTGATCAACCAAAATCTAACGACGATTGTTTAAAGCATTACTTGATTGAGGATTTTTGCTTGACGAGTGGAGACAATTTTGCAACGCCGACAGCCGCTTCTAGCTAGGCAGTGAATTTTGTGTGGCGAGCCATCAATTGCCACAAGCCCTGAATACAGACGAAGGGATGAACCTCGAATTTTTACAAACCCGCAACAAAGCCCACCCCCACAATAGCCAATACACGTAAAAACATACATATACATATAGTCATAAGTTTCAGTATTAGATATAATTACAACCATGAGACAACTTTTCAAAACTTTAATATATACGACACGAGACAACACCCTTCGGTTTACAATGTTTAAATCCCGGTCTCTCGAGACTTGTTTTTTAAACCTTAAAAATATTTTTACGTTCTTGAAAAAGAACATCAAATCCTAATAACTCAAGCAGGGCGTTGATCTAAAAGATCCCAAACACACAAATATATCCTTTCATCCATGATCACGTGGTGCCCTGATTCTAATTCTGATTCTGATTTAGTTTTGTGTTTATTTTTAGTTTATGGGCACGGACAAGGCTGGGACAGTCTCGCGATCGCCTCACCTTGTATTCTTTAAACTGAGTATCGAATACCTCGAGACAATAGTCTAGTCTTATCAAAGTCTTAAGACTTTTCATTATGTGATCCTTGAATTTGGGAATACCTGAACCATGCAGACTAAGAGTTCAAACTCTTGGAACTGGGTTGGAGATCTAGGGTATATTTAGAGGGGGTGGAGGAGTTAAAAAAAACTCGAGACCCCATACTAGCCTTGTCTCTTCTTATAGTTGCTTTAACAAAGGTCTTGAGATTGTCTCGTGTCACTACAACCCATATATTAGCAACTATCAGACTCAGTGAAGGTATTGGGAAATCGAAGTGATAGTATCCTGATAAAAACAAAGATGTATTCAGAAAGGAGAAAACAATCCACTACTATTCCCAAATTACAAAAAGACACTATACAGCGCCAGGAGTTGAAAAGGTCTTCTCAGCCTCAGCCTCAGCCTCAGCCTCAGGTAGTGTGTTCCACGAGCCGAGCTTCCGGCTCGTAGAGAACGAGCCTGATCATTCAGCAAGGCTCAAGCTTAGACTCAAGCTCAAACTACATGTATGTACTTTTCGTTAAGCTAGCCCAGGCCTAGGGGTTTTTATGGGGCTTTGAGGAGGAGATATGTGGGCTACCAAAGATCTTTCCCCCTTTCTAGCACTTATTTCAACTATTTGTTCCATCGGTCTAGTACAGTTGCTTCCCTAATAGCAATACTCATACCTGCAGAAGGAAATCTTGTTTTTCTGATCATTGACCATCGGCTTGAGCCATTTTACAAGCCTTCGTTAAGAGCTCGGGCTCTATAAGTCTTATTCCTCTAAGAGCCGAGTCAATTTGAGGTAATAGGTCGGCTCGATTCGAGCCATTTGTTATTTCTCAGTGCCTACTTATACTTATAAGTGGTAGTAGTAGGTTGTGTCTAATTCAGACCTATAGCCCCAAACAGATATGCACCTCACTATATTTGAAATTGTTAGTGTAATAAATAATCCAGAAAATTAAACCCATATACATTTTCAATGATGGCAGACTCCAGCCCCCCTCTTTTTTTTCCTTTTTTTCTCTTTTTCACCTTCTCTTTTTTTCTTCTTTTTTTTTGGAGGGGGAGCAGATTTTCCCATCATCAATAGATTCCGCACACCCATAATGACTGTAAAATAGCCTGGCATGAAAACTAATCCCCTCCTTATTGATATAATATGAAACGTGCATTATTCTCCGACCCTAAGCAGGTACATACATGTAATGTTGGGTTTCTTAAGTGATTAACGATCCTTAATTACGAAGCCCCGAAGCACGAACCCCCACCTAACCAAAGTAAAAATCATCTATAAATTGGCGGGCATTACGTTACATCTTTCCGTAGTCGAGGATACATTTCGTTTCATGAAGCCAATTCCGATCATGTAATATCACTCGTAGGGTTAGGGGTCCTTAACCTTGGAGTTAGTTCATGCGGGGCTCGCGGATATGATAAATAAGTCTTTTCGCTACTTTAGGCCTACATCCTCTCGTCGATCCTACTCACTGAATAGATATAATAGACACTATACTGCTTCTATCTGATGTATTTTTGTCCCTCAAAGCTTTGAGTAGCAATGTAGGTAAACAACTTATATATAATTACATGGAGTATGGATGCCTCATACCATACTGATGTTTTCAATTTAAATATATGAAGATGACCTACTAAGAACTGAGGCCTAGGTATTAACTTAACGTCAATCGTCTCCAGATCCGTGAAGGACTTAGCCCGCAGAAAGTGCTTCATTAACTCCAGATAGAGCTGTACTAAGCTTCATATATACTTGTATCAACGTACCCAAAACCCTAACTGCATATTTCTAGTACCAGTTACATTAAAGATGTTTAATGAATCAAACTAAATAAAAACATCAAAGATGTTTTACGCGAATCCGAGTGATATTTTGTGAATATAATGCAAAACACAATTCACGGGTAGGTACTGCAGTACTGCAGAACCGGAGACATTCCACTGCACAGCATGATATCCAAGAATCTTGATCTACAATGCGCACGGCTCAAGTCAAAGATATTGAGCCGTTAAAAGCACGTAATCTTTGGCGAGGAGCCCGTCTCCCCCCCGGGTGCGATCTCCCACCCGTCTACGATGTGCACACAAACCGTTACCGTTTTCACCAAAGACAGTGTCAAATAGGCAGCATGCATCTATGTGCATTTCTCATCTCGTATTTCTCACTTCCATCGATAGCTAACTGCTCACTACCACGAACTAGGCGTACCGGTATCTCCTTTGCAGATATATCTCCCTCATATGCAGCAGTTCTTGATCGATCCCCGGAAACGATATATACGGATCAGATATTGTCCTGGTAATGAAGAATACCTGATCGATCTCGAACATCTGCCTGGACGGCATGAGGCATATGATGAAGTACGAGATCTAAGATATCCTAATGGTCCGTGTAAGAGGATCTGGAGATACCACTAGATAAAATATGTATACAATCAAGCACTGTCAGCCATCGATATTGAGACGTCAAAATATTCTGCATGAGATATTACCCAGTACTTCTACGATGAAGTGCACCGGGTATGCAATACTCTCTTTTGTATCTCTCTCTACCTTAGATTCTACAAGATGCGGCGAGGAGGTAAAATACTAAGCTAGGTAGATTATGTATGACTCCGGAATCCAAGCCGAGAAAGAAAAGAATTAAGAGTTTTAAACACGTCGACATTTTCATCGCCTATGCACGAGGTTTTTGCCGGAATAGGCTCATCACAGATTCTCACTCACTAATTCGACTAACTAGATCCATCGAGTATTTTTTTTTTGGTTTTTATTTTTTTATTTTGGTTTTCTGCTTGCGAAACGCACAGGTACCCCTCTCCACGCAATGCTGCATATTTTATCTCCTGCTCCAAGTTATATCCAGCATGCGAGATATTAGCCCTATACCCCACCCCGGGTATGCAGGGTGCTTTTAAAGAGTGACGATTGATGTACTCCGGCTCCATGGACGTACATACATATGTCTGCCTTCCATGGATAGATGCTCCGCTATATTAACACTCGCTTCTATTCTGGTCACCATCCCTTATAGAAGAGAATTAAGTCTTAAAAATCCACCTGCACCGCGTACCGACACACCCGCGAGAGGAGACGAGCAGAGACGAGACAACTCGCATATGTGCATTGTATCCTCTTATCACCATGTACCACTTCTGCTGCTGCTGCTGCCCAACGTTCCGGTCCCTATATAATTTAGGCATGTCATACGTACTGTACTTACTCTAGTTCCTGATCTGCGCTGTGAAGTAGGGTACAGGTACATGTACTGGCGTTTCCGGACGCAACTGCTATTGCATGCCACACAAAAGATGGCCTTGGCGGGGTTTTTCTGTGTATGCAATAGCAGTTGCGTCCGGAAACGCCAAAAAAATTATGAGTAGTTATGATACCGAGGTCTTACTTGCATGATGGTATCACTGCCACTACTACCACCATCAGGCCCTTGTACCTCTGTATGGACAATTAGGGCGGAGTGCCTACATGTACCTCTGCACACAGCAGCCACCCGTCTCAAGCCCCACCTTCTCCCTGGGCCACAGCTGTACGTAGAGTGCGTATCTACGGACAGACAAGCATCATGTACACTAGTATGAACTACATAAATGACGATTTGCCTATTCTGTTTCTCTATCACAATATGCACAAACAAATCATCACGGTTTTAGCCATCCAGCGAGTAGGAATAAAGAGAGAAAAAAGAAAGAAGAAAATCCTACAGGTCAAATCACTTGTTTTTGGAACCAGCAATTGATAGTTCCACCCCACCCTCCACCTTAACCACCACCATCATCATCACCACCATCAAAAGAGTGAATGCTTATACTCATCCTCGAGCTCCTCCCCATTGCAAAGCAAAATGTACACTTCATGTCGCGTTGACCAATGCACACACCACACCCTTTCCCTTCCACAAATCACCCGTTATCTCCGATAAACTGAGTTTATCCGTCAACGACAACGAACCCGCACCCCCCCCCCTGCTCTCAAGTTTCTCCGCGAATTGTGATTTTCAAACCCTAGTAGCACTATAACTTTTGGTCTCAGTTATTTGTTTTTTCTTGATATTCGGATGGGATGGATGCACCCTTACAGATCTGTTAGCAAGATAAGCTACCATCATATCAGCAATGAGAGATGGCAGCCTCGCTTGAAATGTGGCGGTGCTGTGCAGTGCTCCGTGCATGAGGTACGCCCACTAAATGTTTCACGCGCTGAGCTGATAGGAGTCATTCTGGGGGATGGTCGCACGGTCTAAGTTGAAAGTTTCACGATTTGAAAAAGCACGTGTGCTTGGCTACTATGCCTAGGCATACATATATGTGTACTTGTTCTTATCTCCTTGCTTCTTTCTTTCTATTCGAAGCAGGAAGGAAAACAGTGAAATCGAGGCTGCATAAAATAATGACCATTCAATGAAGGAATGAACTTCGGGGCCCCAGTTAACGAGTTTCGTTTTATTTACCTCTCTCCCCATCTCATCCCGGATAATTATCGCAGGGCGGAAATGTGATGATAAGTGATGTACCTACATATACATTACTCAATTACAAGGAAACATTGAAGTAGAAGGCACATGCAGGTAAGTGTAAACTGGACTGGTCTAAGGCTGCGGATGCGTTAGGTTAAGGCGAATCAAAAATCATTACTCCACGCTCGAGGAAGTAATATATTCAGCTCTTATGCTTCATACCGACATATATGCACTGGGTATAGGTATAAGTAAACTACCTACTCTAGAGTACTCTCGAAGTGGTCCCACATATGTCTTGGATTACATTTCGGCGGTTATACTCTAAAATGACCCCTGCGAGAACAGAGTGACATTTTCAAAAGCTAATAGGAAAACTGGTCGTATATGACAAGAATTCTAAAGCCCCTCTCCAAAAATAAATTATAGGCGTGAAATAACAATTTTTTCCAAAAAGAAAGGGCATCTTGGACACGGCATGTTGAGACCTCTTCAAAAGAAAAATTACAATTAATATCACATACCCTCTCTTGCTGCTCGTCTTCCCAAGGCTCTCTGAAGTGCTTCTTTGCTGATAGTCGGCAGTTCGCTGCCTCCTTGAGGATCCTTCACGACAGAGTATCGAATGGGCAGGTCCATTATCCCAGGCCATATATCCATCGGTAGATGGTCGCCTTGTTCCTCCTTGAAACCTTCCCGCTCCGCAAGATCGGCTACAAAATATACCGTTAGCTACATGTAGTCAAGCTTCCACTCCCAAACCTAACCCAAGGGATCGGGTTGTCAAGAAACCCTTACCCTCATAGAGTCCTTGTAGCTTTTTCATTGCATCTTTGACTATGTTATCCATTCCTGCAGCCACTCCTTTACGCCTTCCCACCTCGATAACCATGGCGTCGTATGCGCCCATAAACCCCTCGTAAAAATCGCCTAGTTGCCAAAGCTCATCAAGTCTTTCCTCCATAGCTCTAAAGTATCCATCTTGCTGTGTTTCAAATTCTCTAGTCGTCCCAACATAACCTCCCAAGTTACCCTGAAATTCTTCAAACAACGAGAAGTTATCATGAGCCTTGCCGGACAAGTCATGCAATCTTTCAATGTGTTTTCCAACATATGCTGAGATATTCTCCATTGTATCAAGTCTTTCCTTGAGCTCTACAACAACATCATCGACTTCCCTTGCATCTCTTGCAAGTACTTTGTACATTTCAGCCTTTTCTTCTGGGGACATACCATCAGTCATACCGCTTTCCTGATTGTGGGTATTTACGGCTTCGGAATCCCTCAATGCCTGTGAACACCGATCAAAATGCTGCGTCAGTGATTCTAGCAGCTGAGCCATTTCCTCGGCCTGTTCTTCAAGAGAATGGAGATACGGATGTATCGGCTCAGCCAAGCCATCCTCTTGGTTGCTGGGGTCGGGAAGGTTAGAGAGAGATTTATCCAGGGCAGTCAGATCGGCATCGAATTCAGCAAGTGACATGGAGAGAGTGTCATGAGACTCCTAGAAACACTCCCGAAGATCCAAGATCAGCAAGTCATATCTCGTACGACCCTGATTTAGACAGACGCAGGGCACAGATAAGAAGGGTGTGTCTGTACCTGCACCTGGTCAATCGAATGTCGCAATCTAGACTTAAGATTTTCAATCCCCTCATCATCGACAAAATCGTGCAACGTGCGAGTCTTTGTCATCGAGGTGGGGTCCTCGTTTTCGGGAACTGGTATGCTGAAGGCCGGATCCACTATAGAATTCCGGAGCACTTCCAGAGTTTGATTGAGCCTGTTGTCGGCGTTGTCCAAACCCGTCAACATTTTCTAGGTTTCCCGGGTCAGTCTCGGTTGATTAATACATTCCACACACATTTGACGCCTTCTGCCAGCAAAAAGACGAAATCAAGACCCTAGCTAGTTGAGCTTTGCCTCGCTGCAGCCCATAAAATCGGGAAAGAATAATCGAGGAGTGTCATCGAACTGGAAAATACACGTGGGGCTTTCTGGAATGACAATCAAGGGAAAAAATGGAACAAACCTCAAACTCGGCTCTGGAAGTATCTCGAGTGTTGTGCATCATCCTATTTATTTGGATCGCAACATTCAACTGATCTTTCAGGGCATTCCGCAAGAAGACGCATCTTGAGGAGATGACCGTAGCTTCTTGCAAGGCAACTCTTGCGGAATTTACCAAGGTTTTTGCGCGAGCACAAAGTCCTATGGACGATAGAGAACGTTTAGCATCGAGAAACCATGTGGTCAGATCCACTGACGTGGAGGAGCCTGCTGGGTTTGAGGGAAGATTGGGCTGCTGCAGAAGCGCCGGCGAAGCAGGAGACATGGTTATCAGTGAATAGAGACGGATGGTATTGAAACGCAGATAGATTGACTAATGCTATGTTATGTTATTCTTGCGCTGTGGTCTGCCTTTTGCCCCGATCTTTTACTGATGCCTCTTTTCTTTATATTTACTGAGGTTTGGGGGTGTGGATCCAAGATCAATAAGGGAATAATTCCTCTTTCTGATCCTTTCCTGCTCCCTCTCTCGTTGCCTGGGCGAGGGAGGGTAGTGGAGAGGAGGGGTGAGAGATGAACCGTGCTAGGAATAGCAGAAGCGAGGGGCGATTATTGAGAAGATGATTGGGGGATGGGGGTGCTGAGGGCTGTGGGAAGGCTAGATCTCCAGCCGAGCAAGAGCTTGTCCCCAGGTACCGGTACCTCCGCCTTCCTAGGTTTAGATGCTAGGTACTTGCTTGGAGCTATGGAGCTATCTGCAACAATTTGGGTGAGGCTGCGAGATGTTCAGATCTTCAAGCAAAGCACGCAAGTAGAAGACCAGAGTAGCAAGAAGACGTAATCCAACAGGATTGAAATTGTAGCACAGGCGGGATAATACACAACCAGTGGTGTCTATTGTATCAGTCAGATCCTCCGTTCGTTCGTCCGCTCAGTCGTCGGTATTCAGGTAGCACCGTCAGGCTCTGGCTTGCATCGGATAGCGTTGAGGAAAGTAGCTTGCGAGTGATGGTGCCATCGCCGAGAAAATGATGAGAACGTTGAAGTAACCTCGGATAACCCTAACCCAGGTCCGTAGCGGGCCTCTAACGTGCTTCTCGTCAACTAGCTAGGCACATCATTAAAAACTCATCACCGCCATCTTCTCTTCCTCTCAATTCATTGCAGTGATTACCGTTCAATCAATCAGTCAGCCAGCCGGCGCGTGAGTGTATATTCGGGGGTTCGTGATAAAGAAAAATAAGGGTCGGAAAAGAAAGAAAGGGCTCAAAATATCGGAACATCAGTAACGTCAACTAAAACAACGTCATCCCGTCATCTCGACTCGAAGACGTCCTAACGTCTCTGTTTTCTATCCGGAGCTATCCACCCCCATATCGACTCTCTTACCAACCGAATCCACCCCCTCCCGCTTCCCCCCCACGCTGCTCGGCCTTTTGTTACACACTTCACTTGGTCAACCTGGTTGGACGCCACAATCAACAAAAATGACGGTTGCCCCACAACGACGACATGCTTCACCTTTACCACAACCACTACAACCGATACTACCAGCACCTCCAATATCACCTCCTCAATCACTCAAACGGCAATTCGCAAGTACCCCCACACTTTCCACAAACGCCTTGTCCCTGACAAGGCCCTGTGAGAACGTACAGAGATCTCTTAAAAGGCTCAAAAGATCATCGATTTTTAACGATAATTCCGTCGTCGAAATGGACGGCAGTGAGCCAGAACTTTATGCTGCTGCCATTCCGGCGGATACTGCTGAGTCAGTTAGAAAAGATGTTTCCCCCTTCCTTTCAAAGCACATCCCCGGACAATATGCGCCGCAGGGATCTCAGCAGCAGCAGGATGGCCAACATGATCTGGAGGAGAAAGGAAACACCAAATTTTGTTATAGACACAGGCCAGATATCAAATGCAGGAGGCAAGCTGATGAGCCAACCATGGAAGAGCTGCAGAAGGTTTGCCTGCCAAGCTTACCCTGCTGCTTTGTGCATGCACAGTTGACTAATTCACGTTTTAAGGGAATGGAAACACTTCCATCTGCAGATCAACAGGCAATTACTGATGTTTGGTCACTTTTTTCTGCCGCTCCAGCGACACACCGTAACCTTATGTTGAGGGGAATTTTGATGCAATGCTGCTTTCCCCAGCTTTCAATGATCTCCGCTGCTCTACGAGAGCTAATTCGCATCGATTTCCTCAGCGCACTTCCGCCAGAAATTGCTTTCAAAGTTCTATGTTATCTTGACACAGCATCATTGTGCAAAGCTGCACAAGTAAGTCACCGGTGGAGGATGTTGGCCGATGATGATGTAGTCTGGCATAAAATGTGTGAGCAGCACATTGACCGGAAGTGTGATAAGTGCGGTTGGGGATTACCATTATTGGAAAGAAAGAGACTGCGGATGACGAAAAGGCAGATGGAACGTCGAGCAAAAGAGCCCAACATCTTCACTACCGAAATCACAAGCGGAACTAAGGACCTCAATATTCATGGCAAACGTCCCAACGGCCGTAACTCGCCGGATGTGGAGATGGTGCCGGTTATTTCACCCAAACGCACGTGTCAACGTGCTGTTGAAGTACCTCCTACAAGGCCCTGGAAAGATGTATATTCAGAAAGATACAAAGTTGAATCAAATTGGCGACGTGGACGATGCACAAAAAAGATTTTTAAAGGACATACGGATGGCATTATGTGCTTACAATTCGATGATGCCATTCTAGCAACAGGCTCTTACGATAGTACGGTTAAAATATGGGACATTGAAACTGGCAAAGAGATTCGAACATTGACCGGGCATGACTCTGGAGTTCGTGCCCTCATGTTTGACAACAGAAAGCTTATATCAGGTTCCCTGGACAAAAAGCTGAAAATATGGGATTGGAGGACGGGCAAATGCTTGTCTACCCTTCCGGGCCATACGGGTGGTGTCATTTGTCTCCATTTCAATGATAATCTCCTTGCATCTGGATCGGTTGATACAACAATCAAAATCTGGAACTTTGCGGATAAGAGCTGTTATGCACTGAGGGGTCATACAGATTGGGTCAACTCGGTTCGGATAGATACAGACTCCCGGATGGTCTTTTCGGCATCTGATGACCAGACGGTAAGAATGTGGGATCTAGATACCAAAGCCTGTGTCCGGGTTTTTGAGGGCCATGTGGGGCATGTTCAACAAGTGATACCCATGCAACTCCCCGGATATATGTCTCCTAAGCCGACTAAAGAGGATTCTCCTCAAAACTCTATACTTCCGCCCCACCAGCACTGGCAGGAATACCGGGATAAAAACTCGCCAAATCCAACTACGCGCCCTCGGGCACCACCACCGGAAAAGATGATCACTGCGGCCCTCGATTCTACCGTAAAATTCTGGGACGTTGCTACAGGCAAATGTACCAAAACCCTTTTCGGTCACATTGAGGGCGTTTGGGCTCTCGCCGCGGATTCCCTTCGGGTTATTTCCGGGTCGCAAGACAGGATGACCAAGGTGTGGGATGTCCGTACAGGACGGTGTCTACGGACAATAACGGGCCATCAAGGCCCGGTAACATGTGTTGGATTAAGCGACTCAAACATGGTTACTGGAGGCGAGGATGGCGAAGCCAGGATGTATTGTTTCAAAAGCGAGGGAGATTGTGTACATGGCTGGAGTACTCCCCCAGATTTTGTTGGGAGCACTGACATTGCTGGAGGAAGTATCAGCTCCGAGGACTAATAGGTGCGTATGGATACCCGTTGATAATTTTTGGGCAATATTTTTCTTTCTTTTTTCCTTCTCTGAGCCTCCAAAACACACGCTGTGGGGGACTTCTCATTATCTCCAATTTATTTTTCCTGTTGCTTAGGGGCTTTTTCTTTTCGTCATGCTCGCCGGTCCGGCTGTTTATCTATGGGTATTAACGGGTGCGACTGATATTTTTTCTTGCTTTGGGGTGCATATGGGGTTTTGTTTATTGGATGACATTGATTATGTTCATAATGGGATTTTTTTTTCTGTCAGTCTTTTAGGTGCACCGTAATTTTTTTTTCCCTTGGCGAATTGTGTGTGAAATAGAGCAAAAAAAAAAAAGAACTTGATATCCCCGGCGGGCCTTTTCAAAATATCCACTGTCCCCAAAATTTCTTTTCTTGCATGTGTTCCCTTCCCTGTTTTGGCCCCTTCGCACATATCTGGCCACACCTAGCTGAAAGAATGGGATGCGCGCTATATCCATATCCAATGTTCAGAGGATAATGGATAGGGGCATTCCTTTTTTGCTTTTTCACCAATATCTGGTGTCCTTTTTGCTGCTTACTCTATCCCAAGTTTTGGGGTAAAATAGTAGTAAGAGCTTGCTTTTTTTCCTTTCGTAATCAGCGCATATATGTATGCAACAATAACATTACTCTCTCACTTTCTCACTATCTCACTCAATCAAAACATCGCATCATCTCTTATTGTTGTTATTGTCGCGTTGTTTTCCTACATCCCCCGATCCAGGGTTTGCGCGCGCGAATATTCCGAACTCCCGGGCACGGAGCAAGTTTCTTAATCCGAGCCAGGCAGCTATCCGGAGGCAGGTAGGTACTTTATCTCAATCTCAATTGTTGCGGTGTGTTTCATAAAGAATTCCGTATTGGGCCTATATCACGGTGTAACAGTAGTAAATACTACTATAGCTAGTAAGTGGATGTGGTTAGTAAAATACCGCAGTAGTAGCAGTACGAGTTGCGCCAGTAGTGGTAGTAGTTAGGGTAAGGTGTGAAGGGGGTGTAAGTAGAGTTTAGCACGCTGTCTCGGTTGCTAGACCTGTCTGTCTGTTGACGACAAATCCGTGCCGTGGTTGTTGAGCAGGGTACATACATACGCTCTCCATAAGGACGCCTCAAGAAAAGGGAGAAAGGGAGGCACCGCAAAAGCATGGACTGGAAGCATACGCATACCTAGCCTGGCTACCTACAGTATCTACTCCACCTTCCATGTCGTCTCCCGCCTGTCTTCCTTTCACACACATTCTACTCGGAGTCTCTCCCTCTGGCTACCTGCCTAAGCTACTGGATAAGAAATGAGACTAAAAGACAGATTACGGTGGCTGTGTATGGGGGAAACACGCCTGGCACTGAACTCAGTGCTTCCTGTTGTTCTACGCCTCCTTCCACAGACTTACCGTGGCCAACGTATCAATGTCTATGCAGGGAGGCGACGACAAAGAAAGAAAGAAAGAAAAGAAGGGAAAAAAGAAAGAGAGAGAGATCCAGCATATTCCAGATGCCTAGGCACATAAATGAGATATTCGAGAAGGAAACCCCGTGTTCTTCCATGGATGGTCCGGCGCCGGTATATCACAGTTCAGTTGGCAGGCAGCGCAATGTGCGCGACGACGGCGGCGGGCATATGTGCCAGTGCGCTTGACGCACACATTACAGAGCGAGCGTGAAAAATGATGATGACGATTGGCCTTTTTTTTTTGTAATCCAGAAAAATCAATAAAATAGAAATAGAAATTAAAAAAAGACATTTAAATAAAAACCGTTGGAATTTATCGGGTTTGCCGTCGTAAGCGGACGAGATTCTAATAACGCGGGGTGTGGGGGTCATCAGGCATATTAGATTAATTCATTTTCCTGACTGCGTAGAGTATGTAGTAGGTGGTGATGATTATTATGATGGTGATGGTGATGGTGATGGTGATGGTGATGGTGATGGTGATGGTGATGGTGATGGTGATGGTGATGGTGATGGTGATGGTGATGGTGATGGTGTAAGTTACCCGTTGCTGGTTGATGGTTGATGGTGGTTGAGTAAGTTACTCGTTGCTGTCATTGCTATCCGGAACAGGCATCTCGAGAGGGCGAGTGAGCGCCCGAGTGAATAAGTGAGTGGGTGAACATCGTGGCTTGATTGGCAGCAGCCGACATCGTCTCGCCACCGCAACCATTACTGACTACGCCAAGCCGGGCCATCCAGGTATATTCAACTCTACCTACATTACATACGAGGTGCCTCTGCCTGCCTCTGCCCTGTAAGAGCCCGAATCGAAGGGTCTGAATCGTCGGTGCTGGGCGTGTCTTGTCTCTCCTTCACCCCTTCCAGCAGCTCTACACTCCATCAGGCAAGAATTTGATAAAGGCCATACGTACAGCTCTGGAAGCGCCTTATCGCGCGCGGCCCATTCTAATACATCCAGGGCTAGGGGTGCTGTGTCTCCCTCTCGCCCATCACCGAGATCTGCAACATGCCTCCTTGGCACTCACAGACGACAGGGAGCCACAGCAAGACAAGACAGACAGGGCAGAAGGCAGGGCCGAAAACTTTTCTGATCCTGATCGGCACTCGTCCATTCCCCCTGTTGAGCACCTTATCTCGTTTGCATCAGGTCTCACTCGCACCACCGACTTTTTATTTTTTTAAAATGATTGTTCGAGAAGGAAACCTCGACCCTCTCTCACCTCATTCAACAACAAAAAATAAAATATAGATGATGATCCATGCACAACAATGCAACGCAACGTACTCCTACCCAGGTACTGTAATCAAAACAAGTTCCCGGAAAATAAAATAAAAATACGGCCACTTACGTTGCTGTCTTTGAGCGGTCGCCCGGCACTCCCCAGAGTAGAGTGCGAGAACCCCATACAATATCCCGTCATCAACATCAGCATCAACATCTATCCCCCTATCCTACCCTATCCTAGGGTAACTTAGCCTACTTCTTAATCTACGTAGGAAGAGTAAGCAGCGCTGTAGGCGTGTAGCGTAGAGTACTTACACTTGTACGCAGGAAGGCGCCATTTATCTGCAGATACTCTGCCCAGATCGCCCCATTCAACTGCCCAGATCCGTGCACTGCACCACACTGCGCGGTGTATCTATCCATCGTTGTTCCTGTTCAGAATCAGAATCCTGCCGTGGTTGCTTTGGCATCCCTAGAGCCATGTATGTAGGTACTCTAAGCCTGTGGGTTAGGTTAATTAAGCTACCGACTACATGTAAGCACGTCTGCGCTGGTTGCGTAGCTACAAGACTGGCCTAGCACGTAGAGTCGCTAGCTACATGTAGTCCAGGAAACCCTGCAGGGTTCAAATTGAGTACCGACACTTAGCTGTAGGTACACGTAGTAGCATGTAGCAGAAGTATTGCCATTTTGAAATACATGTTAACAACGCCTTTCCCCAAAAGCGGTTTGAGGAGGAGCCCGCTAAGCTTCTCGGGAAACCCCCCCCTTCTTCTTCTTCTTCTTCTTCTTCTTGACAAAAAAACAATTTGCAGCCCCACTTGAAGCGGGGTACCGATTGGCAGGATAGCAGACCGCTTGGGATGGATAGAGTATGATAATTGCATTATTATTTCGACGGCGACGAGTGACGAGACACTAGCATCTACTATCAAAGAAGCTGTAACAGGAAAGAAAAAAAGAACATCTAGTCTGGAAGCAAGAAGGATCTAGGCCCGTATGAGCTGGCTTCTCGATGTCTTGAAGAAGGACCTCTTCTCAAGTAGCTATATATTTGGTTTACATAGCTAGCCCCCCCCCCCCCCCATACCAAGCAGTCGTTGCTTAAATTCAATCCACAATCAACCATCTACTCGTAGTTTTTTGGCGTTTCCGGACGCAACTGCTATTGCATAAACAGAAAAAACCCGCCAAGGCTATCTTTTGTATGGCATGCAATAGCAGTTGCGTCCGGAAACGCCAGAAAACTACGAGTAGGCCTCGCACATGCGATGCGCCCCGCAATCTTGCATTGACAGGTGTTTAGGAAGCGGTACGGTACGGTAACAGGTACCTGAACGGTCAAAAAAGTGAAGGAGCAAGGGGAAAAAAACCACGCACTCCATTAGATTGAAATCTGTTGGTTCGATCAGGGAGCTTTTTGGCTGGACCGCACTGGTTAGCTACATGTAGTTCTCTAACATTTTTTTCCTTCTTTCGCTAAGGTGTAGGTACATATATATGGGAGCAGCAGGGACGGCATGTGGTGTTGTGTCCGTGCTGTTCTGTTCTCTTACATTGTGCCCATAGAGTAGAAGTAGAAAAAAGAGTTTAGATTGAGGTTTTTATTATTATTATTAGAGATATGGTAAGTACACAAGTAATATTGGCCACTGCCTGAGCCTTCTCCTGGGCCCAGCCGGTACGAACTCCGCAGTTGCGGCGTACATACGGGAACATCGAAACATAGAGACCGCATGTCTCTCATCAAAATCCAATTGTCTGTGATGATTGGAAAACGGAATCGTCATGGACCGCTGCAATTTGCAGTGCGTACCTACATTTTCTCTCCTTTTTTTCTTCTTTCTATCATCTTTAACCCTCCCCTTCCTCACAAAAATCCCTACTTTGATTGTTCTTTAAATTGTAACTAGTACGTAGCTGTTCACGAGAGCGTTATTCACCGCGGTTGTGGTCATCCGGGCTAGCTATTCTCTATATGGCCTGTACAACAACAGCAGCTTCCTTCCGTTCCTCTTCCCCGGTTTGGGACTCAATTGACCCTGTCCCCTGTCCCGTCGTTGCTGTTGTTTCTTCACGATCGATGCATGGAATGCAATAGGTGACGTTTTTTGTTGACAATTCTCGACGAGGCTGACCAGGAGGTTACCCGTCCGGAAGATAATCGAATGTTTCAGGAACGGCCTGAATCCAAAGCTGAGATATAGATACAGACCACCACCTCGCCGCCGCCGCCTCCGATTTCAATTAACCAATATATATTGGCCAATTTCTTTTACCCAATAAGCTTACTGAGACCCGATGCGTAGGGTTTACCTACCATGCGCATGCGATGCTGCTCGATGCTCCGGCCTAACTAGCTAGCCTTTCCGCTCAGGAACGTATGTATGTTAGTGCCTACCTGGGCAGCTACTCATCTTCTCGAATAAACGATGTCCACGATCTCGCACCTGCCGAGAAATGGGCCTGCTCACGCGGCCTCTTCTGCTGGGAGAATCCTAGGCCGTAGAGCACCCCACCCCCAAAAGTGGCTCGAAAAGGTAGCCCTTGACTTGATGCCTTCATGTCGCGGTAGTTCTAAACGACGGCCTAACGACAAACGAACGAACGATGTATGTGCTAGGCGTAAACTATATCGTCAAGGTCAGGAAATCTCGGAATAGATTAGAGTAGTAACCCAGGACTCGAGGAGCGCTGCATTTGCCTTTCATGCACCCCGCAAATTTCAAAACGCCCGGTATTTCGAAGAAAACTACAGGGACTTGAGATCGAGAAGGTTATGCCTGGATCGATGTCAAGACATGCAGTGGTTCGTTCAAGTAGTGGGGTTTGGAAATTCCCCACCAGTGTGCAACTTTTGTGGTCACACCTTCTAGATAAAGCTATGAGCCTATGACGTTGTATTCCCTGTAAATTGTTGCTGTTGCCCTCATTTCCCACGTTACTTAGAAATACGCACATGGAGGAGATCTTGTCACCGAAATGGATTACCTACCTTAAGCCAAACCAATGACAGAAGCCTCAGTTTCTCATTATTACAGATCTCATCAAGCCACACAAAACATTAACGGAAATGGGTACCGTTCCCGTGAGCGTGGGGTTCTATGGGTATAGAGATGTTTCGTTTGTCCTTTCTTTTTTTTTTACCTTTTGCTTTTTGCATCGATCCAATCCATCACGCTTTTTTTTTGTTTAACCTATTAAATCCATCACGCTTAGCTTGACGTGGATTCGCAAACCAAGGAACGTCGGTTTCTGAGACAGCGTGGGAGAGATGGGGCTGGCTCTTCCGATGCGGCGGCCATCTGAGGGACATGGACAAACAGTTTTGGTATCCCAGGAAAGAAAGAAAAAACACCATCCTGGCCGTCCAGATCTGGGTTTGATGAACGATCGGGAAGCCGAGTCGGCGGCGGATGTCGTGGGATCTTTTCGTTTCGTTTCCGTGGGGAACATTTCCTCTGTTTCTATCCCAGTACCCACTCTAAGCGCTAGAATCGCTGTTACCACAGGCTGTTATAATTATTGACTTTTAGTCATTAATGATTACCAAGTGACCCACGTCGTGAAGCTACCTCACCTGAGGTAAGTTGACCCCCAGCTAGGTCGGTATCGTATCGTAGGGATACAAGGGGGAGGGAACATCTGACGACAAGACTACTCGCACCAGGTGAGATGAATCACCAACCAGCCATCGGTCATTTTGTTTGTTTCAATTACCCTTCTGGGTCATGTGGTCTGATTCGTTTTAAAGTTTTCTCTGTCATTGCCGAGATAAAAACTCCGATGATAGCTCAGATCAGCTCTGTGGAGATTTGGCATGGGCGAGAGAGCTGCGATATTCGAATCTGTCATACAAGTAACCAATCTAGCCCGCCATCCCGTGGGGGGATCAACGACGATACTTTCAGCCGATTTACAACGCAACGTGAGGGGGATCATCGCAATGTTGCTTCTGGCCGTCGTCGGGCACATGAGGACTTTCTGAAGCTGGATGGGGCCATATGGAACGTCGCGCGAGTGTATGTACCTACATCGGTACATATTCTAGAGTAACTAGCATTCATCATCGTAGTTAGCTGTTACTCTGGAGTACCAGCAAACTCTGTAAGCTAGGGCGTCAGGTTTCTGCAAGGTGGAAAAGAAGTACGGGAAAAGACTGCAACTGCACTCAACCGTCTGGGGTAATTCTGAAAGAAGTACAGGGAGGACAGCCAAATGCGGTCTTGGGCATGAACGATCGTACCGTAGATTGAGTATATCTCCCGTGGCCAGGGTAGCGGTGCTGACAAGTGGCCTTGGATAAGTTGTATGCACATGGGGCTAGAGTAGAGTGAGTACATGTATGTAGAGTGTACGCTCTAGAGCATGTATGTAGAGAGTAACGCAAGCTATATGTAATGTGCCAGCAGCTCAAGGTTTTTGGATAAGTACAAGTATGGATATGGATATGGATATGGATATGGATATGGATATGGATATGGATATGGATATGGATATGGATATGGATATGGATATGGATATGGAATATGGAATATGGAATACAGATATGGATATAGGACATAAGGTGAGAGTGGCAGTGGTAGTAGAATAGTAGCAGTAGGTAGTACAGGTATGTATGTACGTAAATATTTTACCCAGCACCCGTCCATACCGGGCCGGGCGGGAGCGAGAAATACCTATAATACTCCTCAACACCGAGTCAATCCCGATCCCCACACTACATCATTTCAACCCTAAATTCCCGTGAATTGATCCAACGAATCCCACGATGTCACCACAGCCGGTTGCATTTTGTAACCAGAACCCTACTGGTACGGTTAGATAGAGGCTTTAGCGACGGGGATGCTGTGCTGCGGGCAGGGACCCCCCTTCAACGGTGACGCGATGTCTCAAGTGGCTACCACAACATCACAACTAACATGACGTTGACCGCACCCCGGATCCGCGTTTTTGGTCGAGACATGACGATATCTTTAGGGGCTTTTGTTGGGAACCCCTCGACACAGACACCACACCTTACACGCGAAGGCACGGGACCCCATGCTTTTCACCCCCCTCACCTCACGTCCTCCATCCCTTCCCCACTCACTCGCTCCCTTTATGTACTCAACGTCCATTTAAGCCTCCTCCCTGGTCGGTTAGGGCAAAACGGTCGAAAGCTTGACTGACAGCTTGAGTGCCCGGTTCATAGCCCGGTTCGTAAACCTTTTCTGGACGGCTCTCACCATCCCCCCCACCATTACTCTACTTTACTTAGCTAGACCGCGCTATACGGTAAGCTGCTGTTCGGTAGAAGCAAGGGTGATGGAGTAAGGTATGGAGTAAGTAAAGAATAAATTCCAATACCTAGTATCTTTCATAGGTAGACAAAGCACCCAAAACAGGGTCGCTGTGGTGTTTGTGTCGCTGTTTAGTTACCGCTTCCCCAAACCCCGGATAGGAGCCACCGAGTGAAAAAATAAAATAAAAATGCGGTATGTATGTAAGAAAGAGTACATGCGGTGCTGACCTCACTTACCTATCGCAACGCTTCCGAGAGATAGCAGCACCAGCAGCAGCAGGAGCAGCGGGTATGGATCAAGGATCTGTCTGTACGAGAGAGGGTTGATATTGGAAGACCGAGCGAAACGAATGAGAAAAGCAGTCAGGCGTTGTATGTAAACCCGGAAAGAGCAATTTAAACAACAGATTAGTGGGGAGCAAGGCAGCGAGAGATATTATGCTGCATTCCGTGTAATTTTTTATTGTGTGCAAAGGAAGATACTGTATGTACAAATGAGTACTGTAGTTGTGGTGGTGGATGAGTGCATGTCCCCATAGCCCCTTTCCCATGTCTCAGTTGGTTGGTTGGTTGGCTGTGGGAACTGTCCGAGCCCCCGGAAGTTTGCCAAAACGCCAATCTAGTGAAGGAAGTGGGCCGGCGAAGAGTTCTGTCGTCATAGGTGCAAGTTTAAGGGTGAAGAGGGAAGGAAGTACATGTACATAAGTAGGGGATCAGGAAGTAAAAAAGTAAAGAAATGATAAAAAACTCTAATTAATATGTATGACTTTTAATATTGTTTCTCGTATCGGTACGGTACGTGGTTCTGTAAGTTATATCTTTTCTTGTGTAAGCTGGGCGTAGGATCAAAGGCATGATGATGTCTAACAATTACATCTACAACCGACCCAACAAGAAAACCCAACACGGCGTGCTCTATGAGATCTATAATAGAGCGTCTGAGCTACAACAATCAGCAACACCAACATCGGGAAAGGATAAGAGAAGAAAAAAGCATCTTCTGTTTATGTCATTCCGGCACAAGGAATCTTCTCCGAGCTACCATGTCAACATTAACATTTTTTTAAATTTTTTATACGTATTTCTTTTGAGTTATTCCTCACCCACCCCCTTTCCCGGAATCTCCATAGTTGATTTTCGGTGCAGGGCAGCAGCCGAGGATCGGTCAATCCCTCCCCAGATCGTTGGATTTGCCTCCAAAGGTTTAAAACAGCTCAGCTCTGGATTTTCCGCGGGCTGCGGGTGCCTTTTTTTTTTTGTGGCGAGCTTTATGTAAATTTTTTAATGAGCATCATGTTTTTTTCTTCTTCTCTCGGTTCCTGGCTGATAGCGGATAAAGGATGTGGTGGCGGTCATGACTATCACCTTGGGAAGGGCTTGGTAGGGAGAGACGTCGGACGATAATCACGGATCAGAGTGAGAGGTTTTAAAGAAATGTTGGAGGGTTGAGGGAGGTGCTTAGGTAAAAAAGAACATTGCGCAACTTTGACAAAGAAGGAAAGGCAACAAAAAAAAAAAAGACGAAACAGTCGGGGCTGAGACACACGCAAAAAAGCTTGGTTTTGAGATCGCCGCGATCTTTATCTTTCGCCTCGGTCGGGTTCTGGCGCGCGCGCGCGAGGCCAAGATGAGCAATCAGTGACAATCTCTAAGACAAGCGAGGCGCGAAAGCACGCAACCGCAACACGGACAGAGAGACTCACTCGCACTTACACACTCCCTACCACACGGGGGCACAGACAACCACTCATCTTACCACACCCTCGCCCACTCAAAACACATGGTAAGATATTATTGTTTTCCTGCCCACTACTCTATCTAGCAGAGCGAGGCGAAATTAACCCATACATATTCGTACGTTACACTACGGACCGGAGGAACGACGCACTGTGCTGCGGCCTTGCAAACGCCACAAGGATAGCCGGCATGGGGATGAGATCCGAAGGATGGGGGGATGGCATAGCTTACTCGAGAGAGTTGCACCCTCATACCTACCATATGGATGGATAGGTAGACATATCTTTATTTTATTTTATTTTCTTATTATTCCTCCGCCTTTTGTTTTTCCCTACGCAGACATGCAGAGGAAAAAGCACAGACGTTATGTTCCACGGTCTTGTACGCTGGGCGCAATTATTTCCTAAAGGCCGACCAACCGCGGTCCATGATATTAGATTTTATTGGTATTGTGTGTGTACTGAGCCGCCCGCTGTAAACAAAATACCAAATGCGAACAGCCCGTTCGCAGCAAGCAGTAACCGACTTACTGGTACCAGGTAGGATCAGCACTGTCAATACGCAGCCGTCTTTCCCCCAACCCATTTCCTCAAAACAAGGAGGTCGGGCATAGCTTATCAGTCGTCGCAACCGGTCGTAGGGGTTCTTTACCGACCGACGGCATACATACCTTGAAGCTTTGTATGAATCCGTTAATTGTGGCGTTGCACAAGAAGCAATAATGACAACAATAATATCAGATGGGGGTCGAGCTAGTACCCCTAGAGAGCAAGAAGGTAGCTAATTATTTTAGCTACCGCCCTGAATTCAAGATTGGCATGTAGGTGGTTTATGTATGCAGGCACGTTGATCACCGACGCTCATAGAGGTTTTACCCCCGTTCGTTTGGATCCGGAGAAAGAAAATAAGGGAAGACATGTGCGACGGGCGCCATGGCATGATGTTGTTTTTTCTTTGCATGGTGGATTTCAAATCTTAAAATAAAAAGGAGCGTACACCGATCACAGGGCGCCTATCCCATCCACTGGGAGAAGATAGAGATATGCTGCACGTAATGGGATGGCTGTGATAGTGGTGGGAGGAGGAGGGATTTCCAAGATATGCACTGTCCGGTGGAGATTGAGTTCGAGACTGCAGGTAATCAGAGGCGCTACTAATGCTGCTGCTCTTCTCGCCATATGGCAGGCCCTGCAGAGAGGATTAATTTGAATAGTCCAGTTTAACATATTACATAGCGTGTAGGGAGCAGTTCTATCCATACTCTACCACAGCGGCGCGGTACATAGAGTCGGTACTGTGGGAATAAAGGAGGTAGGGGTGTACTGCTATTATTGATAGTTGATAAGCGACTCCAGATATCAGTCTTCCCCATTGTTTTTCCACTCGCAGATTGACAGATAGCGGTCTCGAATCAGAAAAGGGCCCAGGCGATGAGGATATGCGCCATCATGAGGGGGAAACGGGAGGTTTGGCGAGCAGCATGAGCAGCAGCCAGCAGCAGCAGCTTGCTTGCCTATGCTTTTGACTTGCGCACCCCACCATCTACCGTACATAACTTAGATTCTCTATCTAGCCTATCCATCCACACATAACGCAACCCCACAGGGCGGGGCGGGGATGGGGATGGGGATGGGATGGATGGAATTTCGCGATATCTTATGCAGCCGTCTCATCTATGGTAGTTCTATTCAAAAGAGAGCCTGGGCAGGGTATTTCCGGTTGCGAGATTTGATTCGGACACCCGTGCTCGCTCAGCAGTTCCAGTCAGTCCAGTCAGAGAATGAATCCGGTCTAGCTACAACAAGTCAGTTACTCACTCTCATCAAGTGTGAAAAAGGGATTGATACGGTGATTCCTACCTCCGGTGTCGATGGTTGTTTCTGGCATTTGTGGTAGCTTGTAGGTATAGTAAGGCACACGTCGCCAAGAAGTGGAGCGTAATATTATAGTTTTGTGTTTATACCTAATTCATACTCTATGGCGTAAGTTGATATACTATTTAGGTAGCACTTTCCTATAGTACTACCACTTTATATCGTACATGCTGTTCGCTATCGTAACCATAACTGTTGATACCAATACATAATTGTTTCACCTGGATGCAGATCAGCACCTAGACCATGCCTGTCTCTCCCAAGGTGCATGGGTTCATTCGTTCGTTGCTCACGGTTGTGCTATTAATTACCTGCTATCCTCTCGGCTCGGTACCGGAGAGTTGGTGACGACGGAAATAACAGCCGACAGTGGAAGTAGGAATTTGGGCGTCCACCTTCCTTTGTGCAAACTAGCGAGCGAGTGAAGGACGAGGTGAGGTGAGGATAGAGCAGCCTCAGGCCCCAGACCCTACAAGGTACATACACACTAGGAACACACCCCAGGGACCAGGGGTACGTCGGATAGCTAACTCGTAACAGTGTGGCGTAATAAACACTTGCAGAAACTTTTGTCAACCTGTGTTTCGGAGACACGGGGTGGCGCAAGAGTAAGGTAAGCTACATGTATGTACATGTAGCTAGTGGATAATGTAGGAAAGCCACTGGGAGCGGTCGAAAGCGAACGGTGACCTGGCGACCTCAAAGTGTAGAGAGTCAAGTAGAGTGAGAAATAGTCTAAATGTAGCTAGGGCGACGACACCTTGTTATACATCGTGGTTGGTTGATCATTGGTACCCAGTAGTGGCTAACCCACTACATGTAGACTTGCCTAGCCACTACAGACCAATCCAGATCCGTAAAACCAACTAAATAATGCGCTTGATTGCTTGTATCAGAATTTGCTTGTATCAGAATGCTGCCATTTCGTCATCGGTCGTGAGCCAGCGGCCCTTCCTTTCAACTCCAATTCGCGCGCCCAGAGACAGTCAGACATTGCCGCGCGGTCCGTGTTCTTGCAGTCACACCCCGGATCAGAGACAGAACAGACCTACCAGGCTTATTAACAGACCAAAGACGTACGTGCCCATCCCGACGGACGACGCAACTTTAACCTCTGAACTGCTGCTGCTGCCATCCCACTATATAATTGATTGCGAAATTCAAGCCCTAGCGTGGCTCGGCCGATATTCTGGAGTACATGGCATACCTCATCGGTGAAATTATTAATATTCGCACACCTAATTATTCCTACACCACCATCATGCCGAAATGTCGTGCAGCAACAGCAGCAGCAGCAACTGCTGGTGAATATGTCTCCGGAGAACCTGTTGCCTACGTGCTCTACCTACCACCACTACGCTACCTTGACTTTAATTCAATATTACGGTGTAAGTGGTGGTGGATAGGCATACATACATACACCTACATACCACCGAGCTACGACATACATGAAGTATGTACTTAACTCATGTAGTGTACAGGTGGGTCCAGCAGCTCTCCCTCCGATCTTACGGCTGTGCGTTCTCCGCCCCCGGCATTGAGCGCATCCGTATGTAAACTCGTACTCATTGATCTGAGTACTACACAAATACTGCTCAGAGAAGCTAGAGTAAAACCTTTCAAGAGATTGTGGAAGGAAAAAAGTTTGTCACCCCTCCCCCCCCCAAAACCCCACCAGCTCATCAAGATCTGTCTTCCAGGCGAAATCTTGTGTTGAGATAGGTAAGAGTACGCGTATGCGGCTGATGGCTGATGGGGCGTCTCGCAGTGACCAACGGCTGCCATTTGCTCACTATCTTACCCCTGCAATCAACCCTGAAGGGTGTGGTGTAGGGTACAGTAGGGGTAGGGTAGAGTAGAGTACAGACAGCAGCGGAAAAAAAAGGTACCTAGCTGGAAAAGTGAGGCAGGCAGGCAATAATAGGTTTTTGTGCAACGGGCAGCCGCGGAGGATCCCTTAAACAAAAACCCCACGTCCACACTAAAAAAGGTGACTCCATATGTATGTATCTCCAGGGATTTCTCAAACGGATGGTGATTGCTCCGGAAACGGGCGACAGACGACATTAGATATTCTCAAGACGACTGACTCTCGCGATTGATCAGGACAATTCGAATTCAAACCTTCAGCTCATTGCTTCAGCGAACTTTCTTTCCTTCTCTGTCTCTATCATCGCCTAACGCCCCTACCGGGTTGCCTCCTTGAGCACAAGCACCTATTCCTTTGCGGAAAGTTCGAAATTGGAGTCGCAAAAGTATTATTCTGTTCCGTGATTGGGCGAGATGTCAATGATTTACGCTTCTAGCTAGCGATGGGGAAGGGTAAGGTCGAAAAGCAAAAAAAAAAAGAAAAGAAGGGGAAAAGAGACTGAAATGAAATAGCCATCCAACCAGAGAAATTAAAAATACTTGGGGAAAGAGTATGTATGTAGGTAATTTTTCCGGATTCAGGCCGGCTCGATGAGCCCGTTTTTAGACCATAATTCGGAGTGTGCATTCTCTATCACGACGGCCATCTTACTGCTTCCGCGAAACGGCGGAGGGCCGTTGTGCGCAGTAGAAACAACAGACGCATTGACCTCTCATAGAGCAGTATATGCACGCCTCCTACGGTGCAGCATGTTCTACTTCTAGGGCCCAGGTGAAGGAGACTGAAACTGAATTTACTGTTTTAATCTGTAACTGCAACTGCTACCGTTACCGCAGAGATACAGGCATCAGGAATTCCAGGGAACCAATCAGGACCAAAGCGACCATCAGATAGGGAAATGACACTGTTATGATTATGAAAATAGCGAGATTTGAATTGAGTGAGAGAATAGAGAGCAAAATAGAGAGATGCATGGGGCCACCACCATAAAAAAAAAAACTCGTGGGAAAAAGATAGAGCGTTTCTGGCATGTGTCTCACCTGCGCATCGACTGCCTGCATGCAGCAGGCTTTCCTTGGAAGCAAGATTGAAGGGCGAAGTGGTGTGGTAGGTAGGGAAGGCGATGATCTTTTCGCCTGGCTCAAAATAATTGCAGCAAGTGTGGCTGGCGACAGGCGAGGTTGAGATGTGAATTGAAAGGAACGGAAAAGAAAGAAAAAAGGACACACAACACAACCGTTTACATGGATACGGCACATATGAATTGATCCTTGCTGTAACTCTCTTACCCTCCATCTCGAATTGCCATACACAGGGGAATAGGAAATTTAGATAATAATTTCTCTCTTCGGTCCATCGCGTAGCTGGGCTCAAAGGAAATTTTAAAAGTGTGGGTGGGGGAGATATGGAAAGATACGGAAACGGATATGACGGTAGGTACACTATGTACCTAGTTAGCGGAAGCAAAGGGGGCAAAGGGGCAGACAGGCGTGCGAGTGGGGGCTTTTTTCTTTCTTTCTACACATGCTGTCACTCAGGTTGGATCTGGCGAACCGGTAATTCCAGTTCTTAGAAGCTTGATCTTGAATCTCGGGATTGAAGCCAGATTACGCTCGACGGTAATAAAGTTTGGTGGGAACGCCTAAGGTACGACGTAAAGCATGTTATATCTCAAGGTCTGGGATGATGGGGGAGGGGGGTTATAGCGGAGGAGGAGAGCCAAGGAGAAACGACAATAGTAATAATAGACCATGGGTATCATTAGCAGTTTCAAACAAGCAGCTAGATAGAAGTAGGAGTAGGAGAATACTGATACAAAATTAGGGAAGTGTTGGGAACACAGCAGATCAGTGAGCGACGGCGGCGGCGACGTTCCTCGTTGAGAGTGGAGCTAGAGCAGCCAGCAACTTACTGGCAACGTGGATTCACTGCTGTCGCAAAGGGGGATTTGGATTGGGTTTTGGGGGTGGCCGTAAGTGAATGGTGTGGGAGGTTGTGAAGGTCTGGGTAAGGTAGTAAGAGTAAGGTATGGTGTGGGCTGTCCAAGAAGCTACGGTCTCTGATGCACAGTAGAGTAAAGTAAGAAGCAGGACAACCACACATCAACAGCACTGGCAGCAAGCAGCAGAGCCAGCTGTAAATGGTGAGGGAGGCTTACCTACCCGTGTCCGGGGCCATGCTCCTCCCATCATGAACCGCGGCGAACGGCCCTTTTCTTTTTTTCTTTCTTTTTTTTATATCCCTACTTCAGGTATTTTTGATACCATTTTTTCTTTTCTTTCCTCTTTGGAATTCTACTCGTCTGAGTTTCCCTTTTCTTTAAGGACTTTCTATCTGCTCTTGCTCCCTTGCTTGTATCTATTATTCTACCTATTCTCGTTTCTTGCCCCCCTCCAAAACAAGAGAGAGAACGAGGTAGAAAGTCCTATCTATCTTAGCCTCTCTCTCTTCCTGTGTGTGTTCTATCCCGGCCAATTCTCTCCCGCCCACACCCCTGCCCTGCCTACCTGGTCGTCCCAGTCCTTCCTTGCCTTGCCATACCTTACCCACCCATAACTACAATACTCCGTCAAAGGCCCTAGCTCGCCAACTACATATCCTCTGGGCCCTCCCCTCCAATTGCTCTGCTCTCCAGTTTCTCTGTGCAGAGCCCCCAAAAGAGTGATCCCATTATCTCTCTCCCACCCCCCTCCCTTCTCACCCTCCATTATCAAAATATATCCGCCACTTCTCCCACCTCTCCTCCCTCCCAAAATCCCGTTCAACTAAAACTGAACGGTCTCAAAGTCGTGACGATTTACTTCACCACGACCTGTTCCTCTCATCGGAGTGCATCTCATCTACCTAGATACGTAGATTTTCCGTGAGCCATAGTAGGCCCGGAATCTCGATCGCTCTCGGATTTGATATCGCCTCCCACCGGCAGTCGACGCCGGCTTGCATCATCAGTGCGTGAGTACTTACTTCGATCCAGCCAGTTGTTTTATATATCACCCTCCTTCATGTACCCAATTATCCACTCACATTTCCCCGCAGTTGTCATTGCTGGCCGTGCGCTGACTATAGTGAGAGTTGCGTTCAGGCTTATAACTTCTAATATTTCCCTGTTCAAGAGTTTTTTCTTTTTTTTCTCTCCTCATTATTTTCCCTCCCCATAAAAAAACGGTCTCGCCCTTTTTTATTGTCTACGACAATCAGTCCAGAAGAAACTTCTCGACGAATTTCCTGGCAACCCACCTACACTACTACATATACTTCGAGTCCCCCCCCCCCATCCTCACGGACTACTAGTACCATATATCCTTCAACTAGGAAAGTTTCATACAACAGTTGTACGAATGCCATACACACCCCCCAGCCAGTCTCCCTGCACCTCCCCCATCGCCAGCAGGTCCTCTTCGATATCAATTCACGATGTCACTTCATCATCATCATACACCACAACAACGACCCTGTTGAACTCAAGTAATCCTCCAAAGTCAGCTACATACCTACACAAGCACCGACGGACTCCTCAGATGAATGCCACATTAGGTTCACCTCCTCCTTCAAACGGGCATCCAGAAAGATCAACATTACACCACAGGAATGTCAACTCTCGAACCGCCAACAGCATTCACCAGACACCGCCGCCAATAGACAACGGCTTATTGATTCCCACAGGAGCCGTCTTGTCACCTCCAGATTCTTCTCAGAATTCAAGCGATGAGGACGATGTCATGGGCCGTGGTAAGAGGAGAGGTCGCAACCTTGGAAACCTCGAGGAACAGCTGAAGGAAGCGATCAAGAACATCCCTCAACGACGGGCACCGTCACCAGATTCTTCGATAAAGCCAATGTCACCTTCAGACGGGGAGAGCAAGCGTGGAAGACACCAGAGGTCGATCTCAGAGTCGACATTACTGAACGATTACGGTCTCAGATCGGACTCAAACAGTGATAGCGATTACGAGGAAGATGGCTATCGGATGGCACCGCCCATGGTACGCAAGAAGAGTGGTGAAGTTGTCAAGTCGTCACTGAAAACCCCGAACCGATCACGGCCAGTATCCATGCCATCGACCCCGACTTTTCCTAAGGCTGTGCATTTTGATGCTCACCTTGAGCACGTCAGACATTTCTTACACCAGGAGAAACCTTCGGCTGTCAGTGCTGGATCATCACCAGTGGAATCATTTGATGGCGAAAGAGAATTCCCATTTCCTCACGAGGAGGCTTTCCGATCTCGGGAACCGCCTTTTGAGTGGGAGATTAACCTGCCAAACTTCCCTAAGGATATGGATGCACGAAAGAACCTGCCTGTCAGAGTGGAGCGAGTATGTCTATCCAACGATAACAAGAACTTGATCGGTACTGTGGCTGTCAACAACATGTCCTTTCAGAAATCTGTCGTCGTTCGGTTTACTTTGGATCATTGGGAGACAGTTTCGGAAGTAATTGCGGAGTTCAATAGTGACGTCAGGAAGAAGAAAAGGGAGGAAGGTGTCGACCGATTCATCTTCAACATCAAACTTGTTGATCAGGTCAACTTAGAACGCAAGCTTCTATTATTCTGCGTGCGGTATAATGTTGCCGGCCAAGAATTTTGGGACAACAACAATGGCATTAACTTCCAGGTCAACTTTAGCAAAAAGGCAAAGCCCCAAAATGGAAAGAATGGTGGTGCCAGAGTTGCACTGCCTCGGTCGAAGCCCTCGAACGCCCCTCGACCCAAGTCGATGCCTAACTTTGACGAGCTTGAAGGCTATGATGGCTCTTTCTTCTCGAAGGATTCAGATGATACTCCGATTCCCATACTTCCAAAGAAGTCACTTGAAAGCATTACCGATACCACCGAATCCTTAGCACGTCGAGCAAATCCGTCAGGAAACGCTTTCGGTAACAGATATGACTTTGGTGCTTCTTTGAACGCCGCCATCAAGGCTGCCAATCTGGTCGTCGGTCCTAAGCGAAGCGGATTGGGAATCAAGACTGAGAAGTCTGATAAGAACTCACAAGAGAGCCCGTACTTCAAGTTTGGAAGTGCCGTCCTTGAGGTTACCGAGCCCAGAATTCCGGAAGCCCGCATCGTGAAGACTCCCGCTGTTGCCGCTCGTGCTCTGAGGAATGCCTCCCCCGACAAGAATACCTCGACTCCCATCGAAAGCCCAACCACTGTCGGGGCCGGTGCACCCGAGGTGTTCCAGCCAAGCGCATTTGTTGGAGAGAAGCCTTCAATTGAGTCATCATCATACCGCGAGCTTCTTGACAACTACTGTTTCGTAAGTATTACCTATACAAATCTTAACCTTCGTCACTAATAGATTCTTTAGTTTGGATCAGCGAAGGCATCACCGCAGATGTCGGATAGTGAGGTCGGGGAAAAAAAGACCCAGGATTCGGCACCGGGAAACCAGAGCCTTTTCTCTGGGATCTTTAGTGCTACAGCAGAGCCAAGGATCGTGAAGGAGTCTGATCTAAACCCCAGATATACACCCTCTCCTTTGGAAGGCTCGCCAGCCAGTTCGTTTTTGAGGACTTCATCAGGTACCGCGTCTCCGATACCATTGAACTATGCGGGATATCACCATCGCAGGAGAGCTTCCGGAGCATTCAGATTTGATGCTCAGCAAGCACCTACTGCTATTTGTTGAATATGTCGTTGACCAACCGGGTGGAACTAAAAAGGGACGGGGAGCTAAATTCACTTGAGTTTCATTTCAACTTGGATGGAGGACGATATTCGGATTTCTTTATTTGGTTTGGGTACAGGTTGAGGATTGAGGGGGGGGGGTATTGGCATCGCACGAAGGATAGTTGATTTTTTTTTTATCCGCCGGACCTGGACCGACTTTGGCGGACCATTCTGCGCACAAAAGGGATACATGGACGGTTATTGGGAGCGAAAAGGATGTGAATTCTTTATGGCTCATGAGACTATACACTCGCAAGACGTTAAATCGCTCGAGCTTTTCTTTCTTTTTCCCTTTCGAATTATTTCTCTTTGGTGTTGACTGTTTGGCTTCTGATTCACGCAGTGTTTTTTATTCTCTTCTACTTTTGCTCTCATCTTCGGGTGACGGAAACATTCGATAAATAACGAACTCCCGTCAGGAAGAAGGGGCTTTGTGTTTCTAGTATCTTTTTTCCTTTTATCTTTTTCGTTCTCATTTTTGCGTGGGTACTTTAGGATTTTTTGTTTTTGTTTTCAGCGGTCGCAGGATTTCTGGACTTGGCATTGCTCGAGCGTTCGAAAAATGGGAGCCGTTTTAATGCGGCATTGGGGCAGGAGACTTATCTTTGCACCTTCACTTTTAACCCCTCCAACTTTCATTTGTTAGTGCATACTCCGTTTGTTTCATTACTGGGGGGGGTTTCCGCCAAAGTTGTTTTATCATTAGAGCGTGCGTTTGATTGCTTTCTATTAACTCTTGCTTGTTTATGTTGTCTATGCTTGCTCATGCTTCACGTGTTTTTGCGATCGATTTCTTTGTTCTTGTTTCCTATGGGCTCTCCTTTCTCTATTGGGGATTCGGGTTCTTTTTCTTTCTTAGTTTTAGCTGGTTGAATGGGGATTGGGAATTGGGAGGGGGTGGGGTTGGTGGGGAAACAAAAAAAAATGAGAACACCAGATTTTTTTTTTGTCTTGTTGTCACTTCAAATTGGCACGGGTATTTCCTATAACGGTTTCAAATGGGATTCTTATCGATTTAAGACATAACTACATACATATTCTTTGGCGAATAAAATACTCACATAACCGTTACTATTTTGTTTCCGTTCGGTGAATATAACACGGTAAAAGAGAAGGGGTCTAATGTGTTTATGCCGGCTGTACTCGTAATTCCGGACAACCCCCTTCTTAATATCTTCATGTTCCTTTTCACTTAAGAAGATGTTTCGCCCGACAGGCTGGGTAAATTGGTGAGGACAGTGGTTGAGGGTGAGATCGAGGGAAGCAGTGATGGCGTGAGGATTTCAAGGCGGCGGATAAGATGAACTGACTGATTTCGCTGGGCAGTACAGTGGCACCACATCAAGAGCATTATAATAGCGATAGAGTAAATAGCTGATAGACCAAAACAGCAGCAAGTGGTATAATATTCAGTGACTGTTCGTTCTGTTAGTATACCTCAAACATTACGAGCACCTTTTTCTAGTTACAGCAACATGGCTACATGAGTAGCAACTGTAATCGCTACTACTACAATCGGGTGATGCGTGACGAATATCGATTCTGTTTTGTTTGTCGGGTATCTCTATCTAGGGCCAGGGATGATGGGGTGCCCGGAACAGATAACACTGCAAGTTATGATACTCGATTCCGCCTTGGTTTCATTCTGCACTTTGAAGATCCAGCTAGACATGCTGCTGGGGCGAGCCCTTCAAGGTACTGGGGTAAGCAGGCATGTAGTAATCTCGCTTGCTCCTTTTCTCACCACTTACGCCATTTGCGGGGAAGACATGGGGAGGAGCAAGATTTCGACGGAGCAGTCGCAGTTAGCCCGTTTGGTTTTTTGGTGTCTAGATTTTTCTACATATCTATCGAATTGCCTTGCGTGTCAGTCAGGTTTCAGCTGTCGTGTTTTTCCGTGCGTTAGTTGGTAGAGTCTAGATTGAGGGGGGGGTGGGAGTTAGTTGGTGGTGATGGTAGTTAATGGTGGGTGCGGATAATAGTAGAGGTCGGTATAGATTGTATATACATACATCTTATTATTATTACTGTCATCCTAACATTAAATATATATACCGGGAGAGACGCAGAATGGGGTGGCGGGTTAGTTGACTGGTTGATTGACAGATCCACTCAAGGTTTGGTATGCAGATGGAGGTGAGAAGTAGGTACATACTTGGCTATTACTAGTGAACGAGTAAGGAAATGTGTCTGTCTAGCTGAATATATGTATGATGTAGGTGTATACCACCGGTATGTAGAGAATAAGAAAAGGAAACAGAAGACTTACATGCATGGCACTCGCACTCGCACTCGCACTAGGGCCGGCAATAACTGACATATGCCAAAGTATACTTTAGCATACTCGTACTACACAGTTCGGTGCAACTGTAGAGTAAATTAGAGCATACGAGTACTTTATGTACGAACCTTTTGGCGTTTCCGGACTGGACTGGGTCTGCATATGGGCGTAAATCGTGCGTGAGAACAATATTTTGGTGGTATGCGGACCCAGTCCAGTCCGGAAACATCAAAAAGTTGCGAGTAGTAACATACATGTATGTCTGTACATGTATGAGTTACGCTACATATCCTACTCACAGTATTGTGCTCTACGTATACGCCCCTTTGAATTTTTCCCTGTCACTCATCCGTGTAAGAGGTAGGTATACAGTATGTCATATGCACGCTATCTAGTATTTCATCTCGTCCCAGCGGATTCTCTCTTTAAGTTATAATGTATATTACATGTACTTAAGTAGTTGCCTACATGTAGTTTCTCCGACCACGGACTCTGTGTCGCTATTGTATCAGTCGTTTCTCTGACACCGAGGGAGGGCGAGGAACTCTAGTGTGAGTGAGAGTGTGTGAGTGCTAGCGCACTCGTGTAGGGATGTATGTACTAGAGAGGAATAGTGTGCTTCCCTGCTTCCCCTCTGCCCCTCGACCCCACCATGGTACGCACACACCACACCACACAAACTACCAGAAGTATTACAAGTCTACGAGTGTCTATCTAAATACATGTAGATAGATTAACGACTGAGTGATTGTCTAACTGATTAGCACTGTACTGTAACCACACCTCTCCCAGTGTGCGTATGTGCGTGGGTGTAGAGTTGTAGGTACAGTATGTGTATGTGATGCATGTGCGTGTCTGGTTTCGTGCACGGATTGGCTGGGAGAGCGATTGATTGAGGACTGCTGGAAGTAGTCTGGTGAGGCCGAGGAAGTCCACCACCACAACCGTAACTGTCACCCACCCACCCCTACCCTACCCACCACCCCTCAACTACAACCACTACACCCCTCCCTTATCACCTGCGCCATGTTCCGCCGTTCCTCTTCTGCCACCGTCAGGAACTTTTCCTACGCACGGCCCTTGTTTAACAGCACACAACAGCAGCATCATCATCATCGACTTCAGCAACACCTTCTCCCACTCAACAATCGGAATGTGGGAACAGGACCAGCCGGAATCTTAGCAAGAGAAGGGACAGCATCCCCGCAATCCCCGCATTCTTCCTACTTCTCCACGACATCGGCGTCCAGATCTCCCGCTCTGGTCCCTCCGGATCATCTCAAGCCAAAGGAGCTGCATATCTTCAATAAGCTCGTAACAGAGTTGTCACCTTCCAAGCTAGAGGTGCGTAGGATATCAGATATTGGTTGATTTCCTGTCCCTCTTGCTCGCACAAAGCATACCGTACCATGCCATTCCACACCACATTCACCACTCTGTGCAATTGCAATTGCATTGATACCGACTCACTCATACCCCATACCAACTTCACAATTACTCCACACTTCCCCTTATTCCATTCTCCCCAACATGATTTATCATTTACGTAAAACGTTAAGACCCCGTTTATATAGGTTCAAGATGTTTCCGGCGGCTGCGGCTCAATGTATGCCATCGAGATCGCGTCGCGGAGTTTTAAGGGTCTACCCGTGGTAAAGCAGCATAGGCTGGTCCAGGAGGTCCTGAGTGAGGAAATCAAAGGATGGCATGGTGTTCAATTGAGGACCAAGGTCGAATAGTTTTCTGCCGAACCAGATGGACTCGGGCCCGCGGCTCTGGAGGAAAAGAGGAACAAAAACATGTATATCTAATCTTTTCTGTACATACATAAAAAGAAATTGGAATTGCTTTTTGTTATTTTATTCAGAACGAGATGTGGTGTGAGGCTTAAAAAGCTTCTGGGTGTGGATAGGTATTCATCTTTATTTTTTATTTTTTTTATTTTATGTATCGACGTACCTGCCCCTTCTTGTTCCTTTCTAACATTTCGATCTGCCTGTGCGAGGGCAACACGAGATAAGAGCTCGACCCAAGGCGGTTATTCATCTCAGTTTCTGCCCTATGCATACCAGGAATTTACCACATGGTAATAATACAAATTGGACTATCGCCCTGAAATAGTAACTGCGATACACCACACCCACCAACTATTGATACTCGTTTCTATTCCTTCTCGGAACTTGTTTTGTTTTTTCTTAAAGACCTCATCCCGTTTCCCCGAGGTGGAAAGTTAATTGTAAATCATTCTGAACATCAGAAGAGACGAGAACAAAAAACCAAGAAATCAAGCAAAATTAGGGACGATAGCGATAGCGATAACGATAACAGTATTTTGCCACAAAGGTTATTTTACCAAAAAATACGCGACAAGAAGAAAAGAAAATCATTTCTTTTCCAACTGCGCTTTTATTTGCGCCACCTGCCGCTCCTTCTCCAGAAGCGTCTCTTTCGCCTTCTTGATATGCTCCTGGACGACCTTGATACCCTCCGTTAGACGATCCAGCTCGTTGGCCTCTGACTCCTCCGTGAATTCCCATCCCCTTCCATTTCGAGCCCGGGGCGGGATTAATGCTGAGCCCCGGCTTATGAGGAGGTCGTACATGGCCTCTGTCGGCTCGTTGAAGATGATCTCATCGTAGATGAAGGCCTGAACGGGTCTGCGTTGCGTCCTAGAAAGCTCGAGCTCGGCCTTATCACCGATGTATGGGTGCAGCTTGAGGAAGTGAAAGAGCGTTTGCGCCTTTTCCGTGCATTCCGGGACGAAAAAGATCTTGATCTGGATCTCGAACTCTCCCCAGCCGGTTTCGGACACCTCGAAGGGTGGGGATTCGATCACTGGAGTGTATGCTGCTGTGTCAGCGTAATTGCGCGCAGATAAGGGAAAAAGAAAGGCTGGTAAACTACTGACTCCGGAGGGGATTGGCATAAGTGTCGTGAAGCTTGAACTGCACCTTTTTGATAAAGTGCGATATATCGTTGTCGCCGACGCCCCTGACGGAGACGGTCCATTGGTGCGTGTGGTCCGGGGGGAGGTTCGGGGGCTTCTTGTCCGGGTTCACGGGTGTTGCGATGGAGCCATAGACTGGTGAGAAATCACATGTATGTTAACAGGCTGGTCACGAGTAAAAGGTAACGCAAGATTTATAGATTTTATTGAGTATGTACCAAATGGACGATAGATAGAGACCCCCTATATTACATCTAAAGCTGCAGGGAAAAATTCCCCCGCGCACAATCAGTGAGAATGTATGCTTGCTTATGGGGCACGTATCGTGTAAGGGGAGGTGAGGGCATGGGAAGAGGAACCGTGGGGGGGGGGAGTAAAGTAAAGGACAAAAGAAATCGAACCCGGCGACGAATATCTGGAAATCTTGAGGGTACCTTGACGCGCTTTGAGTTGGGGGCGGACGGCATGTTTGACTATTGGCAGGGAGGGGTATAAAGAGATCGTCGTGTTTCTGGCTGACCCAGATATCGTGGATGAGGGGTAGATAGGAGGTGAACGAGAGACTTCACTGTCTAAGGCACTTTACACGGTAGACGATGGCCTGACGTTGGGGAGACGCGACTGCTGTGGCGCCGCGAATGCCTCATCCTTGGCGTATTCTAGGTACCGGTAGGGTAGCAAATAGCTCTCCAGCACCACAGGTTATGACTCCAGGTGGGTATATCTCATCACTCAGGAGGTCCCAGCCATCGATTACTCTCTGCTCCGAGCTCTTTGCTCTTACTGCCTGCCTGAACCTGCCATCTATCACTCGACCCCTCCCCCATATCTTTGGTATTCAATTGTCTATCCCCCTCCCGTAGCTAACTTGCGGGGGAGAAAACTACCTATGTAGAATACCCTACATGCTATACATACATACATGTGTTACCTACATGTAGTCAGTCAGCTACCTACCTACTCCACGGGTTTGCTTCTGTGCACCACCTCACCCTACAGAAGCCTGGTCTTCTGGAGAATGTTCCTCTACAGACGCCATCGAATTCAACAATTTGGAATGCGCGGAAATCATGAAACACCTAGAGTAACAATGACGCGTGACTTAACCCCCCTCAAAAGCTCGTCCGGCGGCCTGAACAGAGCTTCCATGATCGACTAATAAAGTAGGTATCGTACTTGTACGCTGCTCCTGCTGATGTACAACCAGACCAAGTGATCAACTGGTAAATCGGCATCAGCCAATTGAGCAGCCTCGCTTCGTGGTGTTTTAATTTCTTTGTGGGTAACCAACCAATGAAGAGATCTACAGCTCGACAGCTCGCTGGTCTACACAAACCGGTAACGTGCAGGCTGAGCAGTCGAGTCCCGGCAAGCATTTAATCGGCCTAAGCGTTTGGTACGGTTGGATCACGCATGGGCTTGTTGTTCGAAAAATATCTAACCGAGACCTTCCGTGGATCCGAAGATCTTACATGGAGGTCCTGATTGATATTCCTGTGCAAAGGAGCCGTCGTCACCTCGTCATGATTCATGCGTGATGACGGGGATCAGGAGCACCCATACTCTATGTTTTTCCGGGAGAAAAAAAGCTTTCAAACTCACGGAAAATCTTGAGCTTCCGGTCCGGTCTGGTTTTGAAGCTTTACAGGGTCCAGATTGACTTCCGGATTTTTGTCGGGGTGATCTACAAGTACCTAGTACCTTGTCCGATGTCAACGGGGATCCAATGCTTGCCACAGCGATTGACGAGCGGCTTTGTGATATGGGACCATGATTAACAGCGCTGCCCACCACCCCAGAAATTGTTCGGTAATTAAGGTACCTACATAGCCAAGTTTAAATTACCGTATTATGTAGAGCACTCTACACACCGACGACGGGTTAGGAGTTTCCCCCCCGGTCCGACTTCAATATATTTTCCCGCGAACAAGCTCAACACTCTAGATATCAATCGAGGCAAAGGTGGTGGCTCTTTTTTGTTACCTTACTCGGGGAGGTAAATATTTCATTGGTCCAGTTCGACATACTTATGTGGCCAAGCCTCGAGCTTCTACTGCTTCTATGCCTTTCAACACATCAAAGCATCAGCACAGCCGTCGAATCATAGCAGACAACGTTTTTATTATTTTTTTCCATTTCACGTCATGCGAGTGACACGACGAGGAAAAGAGGCGCTTGGGGGTAGTATTATTTTATTTCATTAACGGAAATGCGTTAATTTGTCAGCCATTGGATTCAAGCGGCAGGAGAATGGGGGTTCGTTCGATCATAGGAAGTCACGACTACCACCACTACCGCCCTTTGTTTGGCTGGGATACGTGTAGAAATAAGGATTTCGAAGCAAAGTTGGTGGGTTGTGCTGCTCCCGCACTGCAGACCAAATCGATCCAATGCGTGCCGGTGTTGAAATCTTAAATCGATTGAAGCATGGTGGCAATCCTCTATCATAACTCGCTCAATCCAACCGAGTTCGGGATGCTAGCGCCAGTCATATCCCCACAGGCAAATATTCACTCTTTATTTGTGGATTGCTTGATGGTGGCGATCCATCAATATTCGCAGCAGACATAAGCCCTGCTCCCCTGGCCCTGGGAGAACCCTCAGCGTTGACCAACCCAACACGTGCGCGCAGGTTTCCGGAACCTCAACACCATCAGCGTCGCCATTCCCCGCCATCATCACCATCTCAATATCAGGGGATTGGGTGCTGTCCGTTCGCTCCCCCTTGCTTTCTCTTTAGAGTTGTAGAGAGACAAACAGGCTATGTACCTGTGCTATTCGCTCAAACCCGTTTTCTTAGCGGTATGGAAACTGCTAAATCAATTCGTGTTGGGAAAGCAGTTCCCGAATTTTTCAACCCCGCAAGGCAACGCCGTGTACCCGTTTCCAGACTGCATTTGATAGTCGTACCGGTGCCGCGAAAATGATCGTGAGATTTTGGATTTCCCCTCTCCCCCCCCTCTTCCGCCTCAAAGCAACGAGTTACATGAAGAAGTACGTAGATGCTTTGGGGGTCCTACGAGTTCTGCATGACATCGTGTCGTTGAAGCCTAAATAATCGTATCGTGGGCATGGGTAATCGAGATAGAACGACATACAATCGCAACTTCTTGGTAAGCAAGAGCCAACTGCTGGGGAGGGAAGGACTGCCGAGATTTGTTTTAGGAAACTGGAGTAGAAACTCAAACATGCTGCTGCATCGTTACCACTGTTTGCACCCCCAGTAATTGCGTTCTTCTACACATCTCCGCCGCTGCGGCAGGAAAGTATTTCTCATATGTTGACACATCCAGAGAGCGTTCTCATGGTTACATGGGAGGGTGATAGTGATACCTTAGTGGTACCATGGGCCACAGAGTCGATGTACATACATGCAGTAAGGTGATATTTTCGAATTTTTTCTTTCCCTCTCCTTTCCCTGGGTCCTTCTAATTCTCCCATCACCAAGCGCCAGCCCCCTCTTTTAGGGTTGCTATCATCGGGTTTTCTTCACCTTTCTTATTTAATGTAGATGCAGGTTGTTACTCGCCATAAGATGAACCACGTCTTCATACATATTATGTAATCCGCCTCACTGGCTAAATAGTCTTTCACCTGCATTCGGTTAGCGCAATTGGGCGGCCCGCACGACGAACAACCTCCCATGACATTGAAATTTAATGGTTTTCATAGCAGAAGAGAGGGGAGAATCCCGCTCTTTGCTCTAGAGCATCAATCGTCCCTTGTTCCTCCCTCGTCGCTCCCTTCCTCCCCGCAACCCAGGAATGCCAGTAGAGGGCTCCATGTAAAAAAAAAAAAAACGCGCTGGTAAAATACTACCTACCCCAAGGCGGGAGCTGATTCGAGACAACGCATCGTTGGCGGTTACTGGGGGAGTTGCTAATTCTAGTCGAGGCACGTCCCGGGTTCTTGGTGAGACGGGATCTAGCGAGAGTGATAGAGGTGATAGTGTGAAGGAGTTTCCTCCGTTCCGGTAAAAGAGTTTTTTAAATGTCTATACCGTTAGCAAAGACTTTTTTTCTTGTTCCCTGCTCACCTCGCCCTGTTGATCGCCCCGGCCGCCGCCGCACCAGTTCTGCCTGGAGAGAGGGTAGGGTTGGCGATACATACTTTACAGACTTGGGTGATAACGATGGGTAACTCTACTAATGATTATTAGGTTTAGCTATACTGTTTTCTACATTCTCTGTACTCAACCCAGCTAGGTAGAGTGAGTAGTTGGCCCCCTGACAATCATCGTGGGATTTAGTTTACGGCCATCGATGAGAACCAAGGCGCCGTTGTGACTACTGGCTATGTACCTACATACTATCCACAGACTTCATAACTGCTACCTACCTGCCTGCTGGCGTTTGATTTGATATCTCGATGTGATGTGCAACCGTAGGTACTCTATAAGCAGATACATGTATGTAATCATGGAGATCCCATGTGTAACCGACATCTCGTTGGCGGTCGTGCCGGGGGGGTGCAACGCGGAACGGGGCTTGTGTGTGAGTAGTTAGGTTCTCGGCCATGTATGGGCTACCATTCATCATCAATCGTACATGTCAATCGGTTCGGTTAGGAGGAGGAAGGAGGAGCTCAGAGTATGCACCGATGGTAGAGTACTTTACTTTTGTTTCGTTTCGGGGGATATATATAGCAGGACGGATAGGGGCTAGTTCAATGATTGGGAGGGGAGATGTCAGATGTGAAGTGAAGCGAAGTGAGGTGTATGTCGATGCGCAATCGACTATATGTAGATAGGGGGTGGGGGTAGGGTACGTGGGCGGGATAGCTGGAAGATATGCTTGATATTCTCAGGCTGCGACGACGACGACGACTTGCAAAAGAAAGCAAAGAACGATATCAAAGCCAAATCTGTTTCTTGATTTTCACTTGAAAACGATATATCGCACTCTAGAGCTAGAGTGCTCTGTCTTACTGCTGTCGAAATGTCTGACTACTCTTCGATAACCACATACTTGCACAAATTCCTTTTGTTTCCCGCTATCCCGGGCCCACCACCCCCTCTAGAAACATATCCGTCGATCACCGCTACCTCTTTCAAACGGTGGCCAATAGAAACATCCAGGGGTGGTCTACCAGTTGCTTTTAGTCTTCCTGCCTAGCCACTCTGCTCTATTAAATGATTGGAGCGCTGACGACGACGGAAAAAAAAAAAGGTCTAGTACCCATGTTACATATGTACATGTACTTATTGTTGTATGTGTATGGTATGCCGGACCCTGAAAACCGAACCGGGTGAGCGAGCTACTGCACTGGTGCGCGGAACTTGTGACCGGATAGTTCCATACTCACAGACTACCGCCCCGCGGCGCGAAGCTCATCGTATGTGAGGAGGAGGAGAAGGAGGCAGGAAAAAGGTATTTTGCCTATTTGTAGATGTGTTTTATCAGTGCCGAGGGAGTGGTGGGGAGATGAGGTGGTGTTTGCCGTCGGTCGATGCAGTGAGGTGAGGCTGGCTGGATATGGTGGGTGAGTAGGTAAGTAGGTGAGTAGGTGAGTGATAGAGTGAGTGAGGGGAAGGGAGAGGGACGCTGATGGGCTGACGGGCTTGTTGACGGGTGGGGATATGGATATGCTGCGATTTGGGGGGAAGAAAGGGAGAGGAGAAAGGGACTCATGACGGATCACTCGCCGGGTTACATATCAGATCCATCGATACTCGTGGGCAAGCGCGGGAAGGTGAGAAGGAGATCGTTGTTCGTTCCATCTCGATAAGTAAAAAACACCTCGCGCGAGCCTAGACCGAGTGATATTCAGTGCAAAAATCATGTTTGCGGGAACCCACCGTCCTGAAATTAGGCATCGAGAAAATTTGTTCCCACGGTACGGGTGATGGAAACCAGGTAAAACGAAAGGATTACTGTATATACCGTGTGTAGTGATGTATACGTACTTGAGATGAGCTTGAAGGTAAGCAGGCCGACGTTGGTTTCCAGGTATTCTTATTTTATTTTTATTTTTGGCTCGAGGAGGCCCGCGGAGCCATAGGATCGATTCTAGTACAGTAAGTGCGGTGACCCGCAGCGCCCGAGCCAATGATGAGATGGTTGAGAGGGAGTTGTAGGCATGATCTAATATCTGATAATGATAATGATAAGGGATAAGGGATAAGGGATAAAGATTAGGGCGGGTTTGCAAGTTTGGGTTAAGGTGTGGGAGCAGGTTTCGTTTGGTGCCTTGCGCACCTGGAGGCAGGATGGAGGGATATATGCTGTCTCAAAGGGAGAATTGCAGCACTTGGTCTTAGATATCTGATAGACTGAGTATGGACTTTGTGTCGGGTCTATGAGTGCTTTTGGATTGGCGTTGTGGGTTGGAATACTCTTAATCATGATATATCACTCGCATGAGGAACATCCGATCAAAAATAATTTTTTTTTATTATTATTTTTGTTTAACTCATTAATTGCATGTAGTCTGTCAATACCACTACGGGCCAGAACTACACTGTTAACTTCCGGCCACACCCAATGAAGGGCATCCGGCAAGCTAGCACTCATCCGCCGCCGCCACCTAACTAAAAGTGGAATAAAAACCAAAATATCCCAACTTCAACAATTTTAACCTTTCCTTTCCCCGTATTTCCCCCTTGCCACATATAAACAAGCCCTTCGTACCCTGGAAATGTGTCCAAATTCCTGTATATACTCCCCTCTACCCCACGTTCCTGTCCTTGTTTCGTCTTCGTATTTCCCTTCAAGGTCTGCTGTGAATCCCTCTCCGTTTCCCCTCCTTCCATAAAGAGAAAAGCTTGTGTGTCACTGCTTAAACCATGCCCAACAGGCTAGTGTATATTGTTCCTGATCAAAAAAGATTTTTTTAAATTCATTTGATCAAGTTTCGCACAGCTTTACCATCTAGCAGTGGTCGTTAGCATGGAGCGAGGGTAATTAAAATATCGCTGATTAGCCACATTAGAGATGTTTTGTGTTTAAGGAGTGTCTCGTCTTGTAATATCAAGATATCATATGAGTAGGTAAATATTTGCAATTGGGTACATGTATTTAGACGTTGGTGGTTCAAGAATATGCACCAATTTCCAACAAGCTATCTGTATTAGCACTGAAACAAATGACCTAACTTATTGACGAGGAAGGTCTTTCACCTTTATCGAGAAGAATTTTCAAGTTTAGATTTGTTGCTCCATGACCCTCTGAGTGGCCGTTGAAATATTCATTAATCGACATTTTTGGTCAAGCTTAAGTACCCAATGAAACTATCATGTAACATTGATGTGTAAAGGTTTGCTTGTTGTATATATATATACAGAGAAACCTATCATAGTTCCACCCTCTCGAAATTCCATACTTACCAAACTTCCAGCGTTAGGGGGGGGGGCGAGCCCTGTATTCTGCTAACAGATACCTCCCTCTGAATTCCATCCCTACCACCATGGGGTGGAATTATGGTAAGTTTTGCTGTAGTATGAAAACCTTATAAATGCGGGTAAAGCCTCGGTTGATAATGCAATTAGTGAATTTAATTGGTCGGGGTGTTTCAATGAACAGTAGCTTGCTCAAGTATGACGGAGTATTGGAGGCGTCAATTCTCTATAATATCACAAAATAGGTACAGAACTACTATCTCAAAGATAGCATAGATATTTGTTTATATATTTGACTAGAGATGCAAAGTTTGGCATAGATGCAAATTTGAAAATACTACGTTTACAGGCCACACACACACACACATATATATTTATGGTGGATTGTTCATGACCAGATTGTTCAAATGTGATATCCTTGTAATTTATCAAAACTACATAATCGTAGATATCCCTATTTTAAGTAATTCAGTAGGTTAACAGCCATATATGATTCAAAACGTTAGGGTTAGATCTATAGAATAACCCATCTAATGGAAAGAGATATGCGATGAGTGCCGGTATTAATATATTTCTTAATAATAGTATATATAGTATTATGATAAGAGTTTTCGAAGATTTCACCTTTTACATCCAAGGTGTCTATGTACAGCCACATCCGCAAAGTTTTGGCACCCTGTAAAAACGTCCGCGATTGGAACAATTAAACGGGGTGTTTTGGCCCTCTTCCTCGAGGGGTGGTCATACAAAGTGTTGTGATATACAGCAGTATAGAAATATCTATCTATAACTTTCTCTTTGTAGTCGTTCTTATTCGATTGTTGACATTATGATTTAAACTCATGAGCTTCGAGACTGGCCATGGGGACGTACAAAAACTGTACATACATGTTTAGCGACTCAAATTGCAAATCAACCGCTCAACATTGGGCAAAAAAGTCCAATTTCTTTTTTTTTTGTTTAACTCATTAAAAAAGTCCAAAGCATCAAGGACAATTAAGAATTATCTCAGGACGGAGATTAGAGAATTCTAGAATCTTTGAATCCATCTTTCAGGTGTGCGTGATCTAATTTTTAAACTCGTGATTTGAGTATTTGTGATTTTGGTGTTAATTCTCATACGAATTTTGTTTTTGTACTTAATCGCCAGCTTTCGGGTTGGCGCTCATTATAACCGATAGGTTGCATATTAGAGGTAATGAATTAAACCAAAAAAAAAACGTACAAATTTTGTGTTGCAAAATTACTGAAACCTCTGAACCCCGAATGAGTTTACACGGGCAAATTTGTTTCGGTACAAACATATTCTCGGTACAAGCATATTCTCGGTAGTAGCAGATAAAAGACTATTCCTCACCATATGTTACTATTTAAGCCGAATTTCAATTCTTCATACCGTATCTGTTAATGTGGTTCATAAGTTACGCTCGAGACTTGAAGGTAGATCTAGATCTATAATGGGACCTGTGGGACTACTAGTTGCTTCCTACATATGAGATCTTTTTATTGTTCAAACAGGTGCAACGAGATGAGTAAGTACCCTTACAGGCGGTTTCCGCCATACATGTATTTTGCTCGTAGGGGATGAGCGCGAGCTCGAGACTAACTAACTCTATATGTATCGCCACATATTGTTAAGGGTATTTGGGCCGAGTCCGGTACCAGGTACATACATAGTGTTATACTTATGCTCTATAAGGTATCTGTACCGAACTCTGTGCAAATACTCTTTTCATGTGGCAGTAATATCACTTTTCGCTACACCCGCTATAAATACAGTACATGTACCGCTGCACTGTAGAGTATTTGAGGGTGTTCTCTACTCGTGGCAGGCAATAAGAACCTGAAAATACAAGCTGCAGGCAGGGGCTCAATTTGGGGTAGCTTTCGCCAGGCGCGAATCAGAGGTCGTTACCATCAAAACTCATTTTTGGGTTCTTAGAGTACAGCCACTCATCAAAAGTGTTCGTGATTCGGATTTAATGTGACATGTCCGGCTCAAGTTATGAATCAAAGTGCCCATTGAAATGTTCAAAACCTCAACACAGCAACAGTCAATGGTGGCCAAAGTCAATATTAGACATTCATGGTATTTTTATTTTCTGTTACTCACTGGATATAATTATATAGATACATTTAGTTCCTCAATTTGACCGTAAAGTCTGGTAAGCCACATTACGCACGGGCTAACTTTGATGAATCGCGAACACTTTTGATGAGTGGCTGTACCTGCTCCGAGTACCAAATCTCGCATATTGACGTCTAAATACTGCCTCTGGTTGGCTTATACCCCTGCTGCAGCGCAACGAATTTTCTTAGTAGTCTCATTCCCGTTTTTTGGGTGGTGGCACGGTCTGCATGTAATGATCTAAGTACATATTAAGGGTACTGTCATTCACGGGGTATTGGCGGGTACTGGGTGTTGGCGGACAAGCCTGAAAAGAGACGGCCAAGCCAACTTTTGGCTTCAACCCGCCAATACCCAGTATCCGCCAACACCCCGACTAATACATTCTAACTAATCTACTTGTACTCCCTGTCACAAGTCCTGGCCCGTTGATGTGCATCTTACCTTTTCAACCACCATATGGAGGGATAAACTTGAATACTCGCTCCTAACAATCAATCTTGAAGATATGAAAGAGCATAAGGAAGAGTTATGCAACCTGAACTCAAAGATATAGCATTAATAGGTCGTCAATAGGTTTTAGAATGATAGAAATGAGAAAGCAAGTTCCATGAGCACAAGCAGCATTTAATAGCACAGAAGCTCCGCCGATCAGTGGCGGTAGGGATCAATCATGTAGGCGATATGGAAAACACAATAAGAAAACTAGTTGGAAGATTTTAGATATTTAGTGGATCCTTTTACTGTGATGTATCTATGTACCGCAATCTGAATATTTTGAAAACGAGTAATTGTCCATGCAAACTAGTAAAGGTATAGAGATACATGCAATCTTTAGCTATACACGCAAATCTCGGAACAGAACCAGGTAGCAAAACCTAAAAAATACAGAAACAAATAGTTAGCTATTCAGTGCATGTAGCTAAGCCAAAAAAAATAACCCGCTATGAACTGGATGGTCAGCAGCCACAAGCGGCCCAAACAAACAAAATCTGGAAAGAGCTAGATATCCATCGACCAATGTAGCTATTAGGGAGGCAAACCGAAACGGAATCCGCCAGGAAACTGAATGGTCACTGGCAACGAGGCCAAATAAATAAAAACAGTCAGAAACTGACGGGATGGTCAGCAGCGAGGTGTAGCGATAGTAAGCGCTTGTGTCGAACCAGACTCAATTAGGCTTAGTGTGGTAGATGTAGTTGACACATGTACCTACATGCATGTAATTAATTCGCCTACAACGCTATTTAGACACGTGACCTGGCCCACCTAACGTTGTGGCGACGCGGGCTTAGGAAATGATGCAATGAGGCGCATGTAATGTGGAGACGTGGCGTTTGAAACGTGGCGGGAACTTTAATTGCTCTGTACTTATCTCCCGGACGCACTAGACACTGGCGAAATCTCTCTCATGCATGAGTCTGGCTGGGCATTGGCTTTGGTGGTCACGTGATATCAAGCCTACAAGCAGCTCATATACAGGAGTCCTTTAAAATAAACACCAGTGTAATCAAATGATTTCAATTTAGTTCAATGGCTTCCGGGCTCTTTTGGCTGACATTTTATTGATTGTGTACATGTCTGAACTCTTATGGAGAACCGCCCGGTTGTTATGAAGTTGAAAGTCACATGATTGAGATGGATATGATTGGGCCTCATGCATGAGAGAGATTTCGCCATTGTCTGGTGCGTCCAGGAGATAGGAGCTCTGTCTCACCTGCATGTAACTATCATCATCCTGTCACACAATAATTCATTCTTTTCTTTCGTTTGTCATAGCCAGAGAAAATAAGACCCGATCGAGAAACAGAGCATAAGCGAGAATAGGATTATCAAAGAGCAAATCACGGAATACTCTAAGCAGCCCCAAAACGTCTGGTTCGAGACAAATTAAGCGCAAAGAATTCCATCGAAACTGAATATTTAGAGTTCAGTACTGATGGAAGTGAAGCTCTAAAGATATTTAGTCCTATATAGTATTAGAATGCAAGATATTTATATAGACATGTATTTGTTGGTATTGTTTGCGATACAGGGTCACTGAGCCTGATGCTTCATCACTAAGCCAAGCTCTATTATTCGATGAAACGTGACTTGGCTTTGCTTGAACTGGATTCTCACCGGCCCAAGGGATATCGGTATTGTGCTTGCTAAACAACCCTGTCGCTGTCGACCAATCAGACTACAAGCCCCGAAGAAAACCATACCGCCAAAACTCTAAAGTATCTCCGCCCAGGGATTATCTCTAAAACGATTGGCTGATATCGATCAGCCTCAGAAGTATCCGTTTGTAGCAAGTTTGATCTTGTATGTATGCATAGCCAATTTTTCGAGTTTTGGCGGTATTAGAAGACAACAGGTGTAAGGGTAAGTGTCTTCTCAGTTATCTCCAACCCCGGCCCGGTAGGTATAGTCGCACCTCGTTATGTCGTTAGCGTATTCTGGGAGCCCAACCCGTACGAGATAGCAAATAGGTTTATGTG